>JARQAD010000006.1:18422500-19622500 GCA_029955455.1 Quercus agrifolia
TAGGAAATTTACATGAACAATATTTGAGAAATACTTACACACACCTTATTTTGCAAATTGTAAAAATCGTGACTTCAAATCATGTTTTCAATACAATTTTCGCAAGTAAATGTGTGCGCAACAGAGCATACACTATAAGCAAGTATCATCGTGACATCCAAAACAAAAAGAAAGAACGCCATATTATAGGTAGCTATAGATAAATAATAACTTAAGATACTAGATTTTAATAAATAGTATCTTAGCAAACATGGAATGTTTAACATCATAGACATAATACACAAGCTGCCGCAAATTCGCAATTCAGTTCCAGCTCAAACAACAAACACTCCAAATCAAAAAATTTATAAATGGGGTTGATGCGTCTGTTAGATCATGTAGCTCAGAAAGCCACAGACAGCTCAAAATTTCACCTTTGGAATCTACAACTACCTTCTAGAACTAAATTGCTCAAAACAGATCATGTAGTACTTGGGCCATTGATAAATTGCCTATTTTCATTTTGGGCCCTCACTGGCCCATTTTTTTGTTTAACCTCTTTTTATTTTTTACTATATAAACTTTTTTCACTCATTCAAAATAACTAGTTTTTAACCCATACTTTGCATAGTTTTTTTTTTTTTTTTTTTTTTAACTAATGTTCTTATTTTTATTTTAAAATAGTAGAATGAGAGTTATCTAAGAGTTTAAAAAATCAGTTTATGAGACTCGCAATTCTCTCTCATATTTACTAGTGATTAGTCAATTAGTTTCATTGAACTAATTAGGTTTTCATTTTTTATTCATGGTTTCTAATACCTATTAAGAAAAATTATCCTAGAAAAACAGTTTCAAGGTCGGGCCTTGGTATGATAATAAATGCCTTATACTAAAAGTAACAAGTTGCGGTTTCAAGTTTGGTAGAATAGAAGGTATGACCTTTTTTTTCCCCCCATACCTTCTCTACCTTTTTTTCTATTGCCCCATTTTCATTGAATCAGAGGTTATCTGTAAGTTTAATAAAATAATTTAAGTTTTTTATTTTATATTTAATTAAAAAATGATTCCAGAATCTAAAAAAGAAGGGAAAAAATAGGAAATTTTTTTTTTTCAAATTTTATTCTAAAAAAGGAAAATCAATGACAAAATTTGTATCATCAATAAAAATAATGATGATGATGATGATGAGTAAGATGGGACTCCCTGAAGATGATGATCCTTAAATACATACAACACAATATATTACTTGTGAATGTAACAAAGGCAAATACTTGCCAACACAAGCTAATTTTACAACAAAGCACATGTCTGGGTGTAATCGATACATGGCCATGGTTAGAGAAAGCTAAGCTGGACTTGCCAATATATTGTTT
This sequence comes from Quercus agrifolia, assembly GCA_029955455.1. NCBI lineage: Eukaryota > Viridiplantae > Streptophyta > Magnoliopsida > Fagales > Fagaceae > Quercus > Quercus agrifolia. Next base: position 18,423,853 of record JARQAD010000006.1, read on the forward strand.
CCTTTTTGTTTTTTTGTTTTGTTTGATTTTTTTTTTTTCATGGAATATACAACCATATGATTCAAAGGGTTCATTTCAAAATTGATTTTTGGTTCCCAAAAGCCTTATCTTGCCTTGGATAACTGTATAGCTTCTGGATCGTACGTCGACTCATCAGCCCAAGTAAACTTGTGAGGCATGAGGGCGTACTCCCGATTCCTGACTTCTTCAAGCTGCTCCCACTCAGCCCATCTCTCTGCCAGACCCTCTCCCTGCATCATTTTCACCACTTGTGCCATTGTTGGTCGGTCCTCGGGTGAGCTTTGAGTGCAGAGGAATGCTACCTGAACGATAGTCTCAACTTCTCTTGGCACATAAGTCTTCAAGTTATTGTCCACAATGTCATCCAGCCTATGTTCTCTCTGTAGCTTCCTGATCTGTGAATTATCATTTAACACATTACATTAGATGCACTCAGAGGAGAAAAAAAGAAAGACAAATATGGTCATGGACAAGCGTCAAAATAGGCATGATATTCAAAAGCTTGAGTCAATGATGTTGCAATATATATATATATATGTAGAGGATAAAAAATCATCAAATTCCTGGGTGACAGCACTAGGTGTTGCAAGAATCCAATTCATTCTGTTTTTCTCATAATAACAAATGGAGCCTATATCTAGTGCAGCTCAAGGAAGATATGAAGGTGAATGCATGTTATATATCCAGTTTGGATCAGTAAAAAAAGTAGGAAACAAAAGTTAACTTGTTTGAAAATCAATGAAATTAGGCACATTTTGTGGATGACTTTTTCCTGTAGAAAATAAATGGGTAATCTGTTAACAGCCCCAACCTAAAAGCTTAAGCTAGTAGGTGGAGAGGCCTAACGATACATATATACCCATAACCAAGTAGACACCCAACTGATGTGGGATTCCTTAACATGATCAAATAATTTCGAAGGTGTAAAGCTATATACAGTTGAAAACACAATTCCCTCTCACTTGTAAAAAAGGTCTTTCATGCGACACTGCACTCACGGATCTAGAAGTAGATGGGAGTTCACAGCACACAAGGTGCTCATTTTAGCGCAGGATCACAAAGTCTTTTGAAGACTTGTAACTGGCAAGCAGGGACCAAAGACACAGACATGTCTTTGACAGGAGAACAGTGTCAATAAGAGTTTATGCTTTTATGTATCATTTTTATAAGACTCATGAAAGATTAACAAAGTACATAATTCATTAGGGCTAAAAAAATAATCATAGTTTAGAAAATAAATCAATATATACCACTATATCTTAAAAAGGAAATAGGGTAGAAAAAAGGAATAGAAAAGCCTTCAGGTTAGAGGTAGGTATGCATAGTACCATATAAACAGCATTAAGAATAGGTAAGTCCATATATAGTTCAGGAAGTGGCAAAGATTTAAAATCTTACATGATCAAGCAGAAGAACATCCTCTTCCTCATCAAGCCGAGCAAAATCTATTGCACGCTGACCGGTTACAAGTTCAAGAAGTGTTATACCATATCCAAACACATCTGTCTTTTCTGATGATTTTCCGGTAGACAAATATTCTGGGGCAATGTGACCCATGGTGCCACGCACTTGAGTGGTAACATGAGTCAATTTTGTATCAACCAGCTTTGCCAGCCCAAAATCCCCAAGAACAGGTTCAAAATCATCATCTAATAGGATATTGGCGGCCTTTAGATCACGATGTATAATCTTAGGATTGCAAAGCTCATGTAGATATTCCAAGCCATGGGCTGCACCAAAAGCCACACGTTTCCTTGTCGGCCAGTCCAAGCCTTTTTCTCCAGGTTTTAAATCTACATTGAAGGGAAAAAGGTCGGAAACCAAAAGTATGAGCACCTATTCATAATCTAATTATCCAAAAATAAGAGACAACAGGTTACTCCATTATGTAATAATTTTTCACCACTGGACAGAACCATTTCTAAAGAAAACAATGTAAATTCCCAAGAATTGTCCATCATCAAGTCACACCAGAATATTGAGATGAGATACTGAAGAGACTACAAAATTCCATACTTATAAATACATACATATAATTAATATGGATTGGTTCAAGTTACATCTAGTGTAACTCTTTGTAATCTAAATCATACATTGAGTACATTTAGGAATACTTTATACGAACCTACCCATCAGTAAAAAAAGATATGCCCATCTGAAAAAAGTTTATGAATTTCTGCCCCAGATCTATTCTGGCCTTAGTTAGAGCTTAAATTAAACCTGAATTCTAAAGTCTCAACATACTCACAGTATCTGATGTTGAATTCTTTGAAATGGCTCATGATCCAAACAACAGATACTATAATACCTTATCCGAAAATCTTCAGAAGAGAGGTGATGTTCAAAAAACACATACCCAACCCAAAGAATAAAGGTCGATTAATCTTATACAGGAATAATGGGAGAAAATCCTTATAGCAGGCAGAATAGTTGGATGAAGATTTTCTTCATAATCATTAGGAGTGATGAACTATAATATTCCTAAAATGTTTGAATGAATGATAGTTTTTCCATCCCATTTTTTAATTTTTTCAATATTTAAAGGTACATACCCATTCTAGGGGAACCAAATTCCAAAGTACCATTACTAAAGGATTTGCATGTGGAAGCAAGGGTCATTACACAATGCTGGCCCAGCTAGGCAAAACGTTCCAAAATATATATGTACCACTAGATCATAGTTATTAAATCCAGTTTGGCCAGTGAATTGGTGACCCCAGTGCCTAAACTGATCCGAGTCTATAATTGGATTGTTTAAACTTGTAATTCAGTCAAAACTCTGTGGGCTTTTATGAGCCATTCAAGTCAGGTGGGTTTTAAATAACCATCCAGAGTTTTTCATATACTCAAAAATACAAATCTATTTAACTTTTTGTAGTATTACCCAGTCAAACTGGTGAACGACGTGTTTCACTTCAATCCAGTTAGATGGTTTTACTGCTAACAGTAAAAGCCCAGCAAACGTGGGCTGAACTAGGTGAGATTCCATGAAACTAAGCAACCCCCAGAAGGTTAAGATTATACCACTCAATAATTATGTAAACATTTCATTGGACCTTTATCTATCTGATTTTTCCAAAACAAAATACCAAAAAATTATAAATTGTTTTACCTCTTAAAGCTTTTTTATTAATTAATTAAAATTTAATATTTTTACCATGACTCAACAATGGCCAATGTGACTCAATTATGACAAGAACATATTTCTCTTCCAGGTTAATCTAACTTAAAATTGTAAAGAGAATATCAGAATAGAATGGAGTACCACAGATTGATTAATAAAGGATATACCTCTTAAGTGGTATGCAACACTAAGATTTTGCATGAATGGATAAACAAGAATCCTCTCGGATGAGGTTGTACAAAACCCTATCAATTTCAATAAATTCCTGTGAACTGCAACGCTTATAAGTTGAACTTCTCTTTGGAACGCAGCCTCTCCACCAGGACTATGATAATCTGTAAGGCGTTTCACAGCAACCTTTGTGTTGTCTGAGAGGAAACCTTTGTAAACCTTTCCAAAACCGCCATGTCCAATTATGTTGTTTTCACTAAAATTCTCAGTTGCAAATTGGAGTTCACGCAAAGAAAATCTTCTCAGTTGGCCAAAGAGAATTTTCCGATCATCTTCACCTAAAATGGCAAAACATTATATCTTACTTTAACAGAGTATCCAATAATTCTATGGTTGTTTGGAAGTATCCAATATACACTCACTCAAATAGAGTTACCATTATTTAAATACAGTTGATATAAAAATGAAACAATATATTATCTTAGGAAACTAATGCATATATCAGTGATTTACTAAGCTTATTTGGGAATCACTTCTTATCTTCCTATACTATTAGAGGTAGATAGTAGTAAAAATTAAATAGGTTAAGTTGAAATATTTTAATATATCATTATTACAAACAGTGACACTTAAAGATAAAAATGCCAAAGGAAAAATTACCAGAAACATCAACAAACACTTCATGTTTGAGTTTGCGCACATAATGGTATCGGTATGAAAACATAGCCCCAAGTGCCAAAAGCAGGAATGCACCACAACTGGCAGAAGTTATCACCACTCCACGTGTTTTCTTTCTGGTTGAAACTGCAAAAATATCTTAAATGTAAGTATCACCTAGATAATTTGGGCAGGATGACATTCTAAAACAATATGAACAAACCTGGAAGAGAAGAGCTAGAAACACAAGGTTGCTTCAAGCTAGGGTTACAAGTAAGATGTGTTCCTGTAAAACTGAAAGAAAAACGGTGTTCATAACAAACCATGTATAAATGTGATGTATGAGAAAGACATACATCCTTTATCTGATGTAATCATAAAACTCAAACATTTGGAATAGAATTGTGGTCCTGATTCTTTTAAAATGAGACTCAAGGTTGATGGAGAAAAATGAATAAAAACAATTTCGAGAATGTAGTTGCATAATATACCCCCAACTTGTTGGTAGCTGGAGAAATAACATTCTTCAAATCTTACTGCCTATAGCATCGAACTACATTTATAGCTACAGTTATTACATTTTTTCTACTTGGTTGCATGCAGGGAGGTGACAGAACATAATCTTGGATTGGATAAAATGGTAGAATAGAACATGTGGCTGACCCGATGACTGTATTGAGGATCGAATTACTGCAAAGTTTTGAGAGTCAAGCTTTGTTGTTGTTTTTGTTGCATGCTAGGATTTGATGCAGAAAAGGTAGGGTTGGTTAGCTAGGACTTGATATAGAAAATCATCAGGAACAAGAAATTCCTTTTGGTTCAAAATTTTCCAAAATGTGCCTTTTCAAACAGCTGTAAGGCTGTCCATGCAGACCTAAACTTTACCACTGACTAGCTGGCATCTCTGTAAATGCTGATTATTCCAACAGACCGTACTCATATCTTGATTCTGTAATTGTATCAAGAAAAACTCAGCTAGAACAAAGTGGCATTAGTGGTGTAAGTAATAAAAGGCCAAATTTTCAGCTGCATAAGTATGGTGCCTGTTTACCTAATCAGTATCTTCTAACAAGCACCATGCACAAAAGATTCAACAGCAATATGATATAAATGTGCCACTGATTGGAGTTTTAAGATGCCAAAATCAAACTTTCATCAAGAAACATTATGCAGTTTTTTTACTTTTTTGGTAAAAAATTACGCAATTCATATTCATTTCCTTCTTTTTTTTGGGGGGGGGGGGGGGGGGAGAGAGAACTAAGATAGTGTTGCATTATAAAAAGTTATTGAAATCTGAAAGAGTTATAATTTGTATTATGGAATTACTTAAATGACAGAATTGAAAAGAGTTGCGCAGGGATTCTCCCAGATAAATCATTAGATGAAAGGTCCCTGTCAAATAGCAAAACAAAAACAAAAAACTATCAGCAACATGAACTTTCACATAGAGCACAAAGCTTAAGACAGGAAAATAGACTTAAATTAAGTAGTAAATACTAAAAACCATAGAAGTCTTAAAATACATATTCCTTACAGTTCTGTCAGCCCAGTAATATTTGCAATTGAATCAGGAATGGGTCCAGATAAATGGTTTCCCCTCAATACCCTGAATCACAGATGGTATCAGCTCTATCTCATATTCTATTTTTGGCAATGTATAACAGATTAGTTATATATGTGGGATATACTTGTCTACAAATTTGTGCTTTAAATTATTTTATTGAAGATAAAATCAATAAACATGGCCTGAGGATTTTTTTGAAGAAATCATAAGGTAAATCATGTATCTGAGAGCAATATGAAAATATGACCATTCAAGAAACAGAAAATGTAATCTTACAAATGCTTCAGACTTGAAAGCTGGCCCCAGGTGACAGGAATAGAGCCATTGAAATTATTATTTGAAAGATTTAGATTTTTAAGTTGCATCATTTGTGCGAAGTAATCAGGTAGCTCACCAGAGAGATTATTGTCCTGTAATTCCCTGCACAAAGTATATCAGCATGATGACAAATAATCGTCATGGATAAAACACATCCATTAATATATCAATACAAAATTTGATTAAGAAACTCCTTATAACACAAGAAAGATTGAAAACATTCCCAATATGGAAAAAGAAAGCAAACAGTAATATTATAAGTGCAGAACTTATTTTCCCTTTTATCTCATTTGTGTTTTTTTACTGGTGAATAGTAAAAGGTAACAAATCTTTCATCCCTTGAATATCTCACTCATCAGTCATCAAACAGGTGTCAAATACACAGATGAAATTCTCCTCACTTGTGTGTTGTACCATATGTGAAATGGATTCAGATCATTACAGTTTGGATTGGAAAACATTTGTCCCAAATTAATTAAAAAATATATGTTTATGTGCATGTGTGTGCGCATGCTATAAAGACCTTTTTAGAGGCAACTTTTAGTTATTTTTCAAACCATTCTAACAGTCTATGAGCCAAAACACACCCTTGGGTGCTGATGTACATGTATTTTAGTGCATTTTTATCAGTAATTTCTAGATTTGATTTTCAAAAGACCCATGCTTTCCCTGATTTGTAGAGGGAGTGGGGAAGCAATTCTTTATTTTATCAGCACTATATTTCTTGAACTATAAAAATGCATATTAATCATAGTGAATACACTCATCAAGATAAAATTTATCAATATTCAGCAAGATTTATATGTAGATCTACATCATCATGATGATAAATCAAACAGATTCTACACATCCTAAAAGGAGCATACTGTAGCTTATCAGATGAATGCTGCTACAACTTTGCCCAGTCATGAAAAAAGTGCAATGTTATGCAACAAGATGATAACTTACAAGCTAACCAAGAATTTCAGTTTGGTAATTGAAGGTGAAAGCGTTCCAGAAAATCCCTTTGAAGCCAGTCTCCTGCAAATCAGTACATTGACAAACTAAATGTACTGCAAAAGGTAAACAGATTCCCTGATGAAAGCAATGCAATAAAATTAAACTTGGAATACTTGTGGACTATTTCACTAATCATAAACATTTGCTGTATTCCCTACAAATTAACACGTTTCTTCTAAGTTGACAAACTTACACAGACACGACATTTCCACTCCTACAAGTGATGTCTGACCAACTATAGCATGGGCTCACAAAATGATCACTCCATTCTATAAATGGAGCATTGGAATGATTGAGAGCCTTTATAAATTCAACCAAAGCTTCACCTGTACATTGGCAAAAGTGGAGAATCCAATTGTTAAAATATGATGCAACATTAAAGACAGCCAACATTGGCTGGGGAAAACAATCCAATCCATATATAAAAAAATAAAATAAAATAAAATAAAATAAAAAGAATGAATGAGAAGCAGAAGTAGTGTGACCCTCTCAGATATTGTTTCTTTTCCTTATTTTTGGTTGATTAACTGAATTATAAGCCTATTAGAGATCTATTAGAAATTGGAAAATTTATTTATCATGTTTACATCAGATTCTATTTCTCTTCACTGGTGATGTTAAATGTCTGTCATAGGTGTGTGTCAGTGAGCCTTGGGCAGCATTACAAAGAAAATCTGTCTCTCAACATTTTCCTGGAATATACACATTTATTAGTTCAATAAGATCTGATCACCGTCACATAAGAATCTTTTTATGGATAAAATATCTCAGTTTTCTACCTTTTGGATTAAAAAATCTTCATAATGATTAGAATTGTTGCTATTCTTTCTTGTTATTCCACAAGACCCACACAAAATTTCTGAAGGCAAAGCTCTTATTTACTCCTCATTGTGCCTTCACCTTTATTTCTACTGATAAACAGGTAAGAATTGTCACCAAACCCCCACACTCTGAAGGAGATATTTAAGCACAGAGAGAGAGAGAGAGAGAGGGAAAGGAAGAGAGAGAAGAAAAGGAAAGAAAAGAAAGAACATATTTGCAAGTTATTGGACTGATTTGCACAGATTAAACGACTATTTGTGGAACTAGAATCCTGAGACACAAAATATGGTTTAACAAAAACGAACAAGCAATAAGTCAACCACACACTTGGTGAAATTCTTAAAGAAGGAAGTTAAGCACTAAATGTGGCACCATCAGTGAAAGAGGTTTTTTTAAAAAATTAAAATTTGGAATTATCCATGTAACATAATCTGATCTATATTACTGCATTGAAGACTGATTTGCTCAAAATATTCTCATTAATATAGTACAAAACTAAGTTATAGACAGTACATAAGTTTTGGTCCCTTTGGATGAATAAATACAAAGGTTGAATCCCACATACCTTCTACATCAGGCTTCGCAGATGAATTACTGAGTTTTAACAACATAAGGAATATTAGCCAGCGTGTGATTAACCTTAGAGGACGCCAACTTAAAAGTGATCCAAACATGCAACTGTCGTTGGTTTCCAAGGAGTATTCACCTGGTAATATGATCATACCAAGTTATAGTATAATTAACAAAGATAGAGACAATTTACATTCTTAGAAGATTTAGTTGCAAACTCACAACAGAGGGATAGTTACATTCTTTGTTTAACACAATAAAAGCTAATAAAGTAGGAATACATATAAAAGGATATAAAACGTCCATGTAAACCAAGGAATACATTGTAAAACACAGAGAATGCAAAAGAAAGATTTATCATTTACAGAATACAGAACAGTGAGGAGTGAATCGGCCTTTCAGAAAATTCCATAACATGAAGTGAAGGAGTTTCCCATAATTCTTTCACTCATTTGGTCGGCAAGAAACAAAGTTAAGAAAAATTGATAGTTACTCTTGTCTTTCTGCTAATACTGTTCAATTAAATGTGAAACTTATCTTGATCAAGCCATTTATTTAGAGGGCTTCCTACTCGTCTTTCTGCTAATACTATTTTTTTAAATGAAATGTGAAACTCTCCACTAAGCCATGTATTAGAGGCTTCATGGAAAAGAGATTATTGTTCCTAGAAAAAGAAATAATTTTAAAAGGCCATTCACCATAAGCAGTAAAAACTGTTCATGACTGAACATTTCTAAAGTTTTGACACACACTCAATAACCCTCGATGTTAAACTTCCCTCCAATGCATATGACACTTTCATTATCCCTCATGATATCCATGGACTTGTCACTGTAAGATCAGATTGGACAAAGAAAAGTATTAAAAAAAAAAAAAAAAAAAGAGGTTTAAAGACATTTTGGTTTCTTTTACTTTTGGGTCGTTGTCGTTAAACATACATCATTTTAAAGAAAATTACGGAAAAAAATAACAATGTCATTTTGAGACATTTAAGCCCTGATTGGTAGACTATCTAAACAACATATTTTCAGTTTTTAAACAACATTACATACATTTCCATACACTTTTTCACCCACACGTATTTAAAAAAACTATAAACAACATTACACAAACTCCTCTACCAAACAAGCCCTTAACAGCTCAAAGTGGAAGGATCTTGATAGAAGAGCTACACTGACAACAGCTCTGAAGTTGAAGACCCAAACTGCAACTTTTGATATTTGATGGGTCAAAATGTCAATGACCCGAAGTTAGAGAGAACAAAAGGCACATTCAAAAAAAAAAAAAAAAAAAAAAAAAAAACATGACTTATATGCAGAAGTTGTAGAGCTAACAACATCTACAGAGCTCCACATTACAGGGTATAAGAACCATCCTAACAAAAAAGCAAGTCAAAAAAGAAATATAGAATATTACCTCTAAATCGTGGGTTATAAAATATCACAAATTAAGTATGCATTCAAAGTAATCATGTAAAAAAAATTTGCAGGTTAAATGACTTATAAATAAAAAAATTCCGGGTAAAAGACATTTATGACAGAAAGAAACTAAAGCCTACCTATCCAAGCAATGGAAATTTCATAGGCTGTAAACTACAAGCTCTTGTGTTTTTTTTTTTTTTTTTTTAAGTAGCGCTGCTAGAATAATGGTTATATTATTAAATTCATGATTTCTTAACTGCTTAAGATTTTTAGACAAGTGATAATTTATCATAGAATCAAAGCATGTAGTCTTGAGAGGAAGTCTGATATCACACATAAGGGAGAGTATTAAATAATTATTAAAAAAAAAATTCACCATTGCCTAACAACTTGAGCTTTTGGGAATAGTAGTAATTTATCAATCTCTGTAACTATCAATAACAAAACACAAGAAGATTTCCAAATAGTCCTTTGCCCTTCATTTAGTATGGAAACGAAGGAAAAATGTAAGAATACAACTATCTCACTCACTTTTCTTTGATTTTTTCATGGTTGCAAATTAAGTTGCAAAACATTTTTAGATGCACCAAGTTTTCATTATTTTTCTTCAATAAAATGAAAAAAAAAAAAAAAAAAAGAGAAAAAAAGAAGAAGAAGCTCATCTCTACTATTCCCAAAGTTTGTGTCATAGGCCAAATTCTGGTTACAAATTCTACCACCTAAAAACCAAGCCCACCTTCCCTTAACAAACTCACACGCACACGCACACAAACACAAACACAAACACATAATATGGACAAAATAAACAAAGAACTTAACAAAAGTAGAGACTAGGTGTGATGACTTAGAATTAGAACATGACTACCCAAAAAAAAAAAAAAAAAAAGTTTTAACTTCAATGCAACAGTGATCGAAAAGAGATATTTTGTGAGAACTATCGACCCCAGAGAACAAGAACCTATATCAAAGAATTGTACTAACATGGGTGTAGTAACATAACATAAAACCAAACACAATGAAACCAAGACTCAGACAATCAAAGAAACAGACTTTGAATAATGCAAAGAAGTTAAGAAGAAGAAGAAGAAGAAAAAAATCTTACTTGTTTTAGCAGCCATTGATATTGCAAGCCAACATGAATGAAGATGCCAAAGTAGAAGAAGAGGGAGAAGTTGAATATTTTGAAGACTATCATGGCCGACTGTCGAGATCAAGAGAATTGAGTGATGGGTTAGTGCAACCAGGGCCCACTAAGCATTGAGAGCCGAAAGGAAGAAAAGGAAAGTGGGAGCAATGGGAAGAAAAAATAAATTCTGGAAAGGCCAATGGCAGAGGATGTGGAAGCTACTCGGTGGAATGAGAATTAGAATCCCACTAATTAATGGGTCACTCTGCTTTTGATTTGATAATACTTATCATTACTATCGTTGCACCTTTAACCTCTTTTTTTTTTTTTTCTTCTTCTTCTTCTTTTCTTTTTTTAAAATGCAGATGCTATGACCTGAGAGTGGATATTATTTTTATTATATTCCCAGGTTGAATGATAATAACAAGACTTAAAAATTAAAGTATGATAATGTGACTAGTGGGATTACAACTAAAACTCATCATAATCATGTGTATAACTCAGTTCTTTTTTCTTTCTTTTTATTTATTTTTTTATTTTTTTAACTCAGTTCTATACTATATGGGACTCTACCCAGATGTCCCTACCAAATAGATTCTTTTAACTTGATTTTGAGTTGTGACCTTCAACTTGAAAATGTGTTAAATTGGTATAAATTTTTTTCAGATTATTATTGTATTAGCATTTGATATAATTTATCCAAATTCATGTCATTCATTTGGTATTTTTTGTGTTTTTAACGGAGGTGTCAAAAATTCAAATCTCTCAACTATAAAATTATAATAATAAAAACATTCTATAAAATTTCATCCATTTGAATATTAACAAAAAAAGCAATGCCAAATGCAATTTATCAATTTGAAGTTAGTTACAATACCTTTTGTTTTGGATAATCTTATAATTGTGGTAGAGAGATTTGAACTATAATGTCTCGTTTGAAAACATAAGAAAATGCTAATTAATTGAGTTACAAAACTCTTGGTTAGGTACAAAATCTTGTGAATGTAATATATTAGATTCCCCAATTAAGTTTAGACATATAGTTGTATTAAATTTTTTCTTTGAAAATAATAATACTTTTTGTTTTTATTTGTCAATATAACAATGTATTTGAATTTACTTAATAACTCATAAAATACTAGACCTAAAAAAAAAATTTATACCTTCTCAGATTCGTTTTATATTGGGTTAACAAATGTAATGATATATTAGGTATTAGAAAATACTAAAGTTATTATTTATAAATTGTGACTATAAAGTGATGGATAACTCCCAACAAACTAATAAATAAATGTTTAAATTATTTTCATGCAGTGAAATACAGTATGATTTTGTAAATATTATGTAATAAAGTTTTTTATTTTTTTCTAAATAGTAACAAAGTTGTTAATATCCCAGCAAAACATAATCACATATTAGTGTTTCCTTCTCTCTCTCTCTTTTTTTTTTGATTGGATATTAGTGTTTTCTAATATGGTAAAAAGCATGGGACCTGAGAGAGCTACCTTGGTCAAAAAGAGCAGTTGGGGACACGCGCACGTAACCACTGAGGACAAAAACATTATCAACTTTTTTGTTTGGGTCAAACATGAACAACTAAAGATGGATAGGCATAACATTTTAAGTGGTACAACATGGTAATGAAATGGGGGTTCTGTTGGAAATTGAGTAGACAACACAAGTGGATAGAAAACTTTTTGTACTTTTTATTTGATGTTGAGGAATAAGGAAAAAGGAAAAAGCAAAAAAAAGGGAAAGAACAATGATATGATTTCTTCGCCATTACCCTCTGTTTCCTTCTCCACCACACCATGTACCACTGTCTCATAGGAATAGGATATGTTCTTAATGTAATAACTCTCCTTGCATAAAATATTCCATTCTTATCAATTTCTACACGTTCAATTTATTTATTTATTTTTTTTATATACAAGATATAAATTATACTTTAATTTAATCTAGGTGTAAATGTGTGTGAAACTCTCTTTTGGAGACTTAAATCCCGTCCCTTACTCCCTACATCTCACAAACACTTATAATTGTGGAGTCACCACCACACCAATGGTGCACGGTAATTATACGTTCAAATTCTTAAGATATTATTTAATCTCTTTTTTTTGTCTTTCTTTTTTTGGTAACCAAAAGTTATCCACTTCTAGAATTATTCTTCTTGATTCTCAAAAAATTAAAATAAAATTATTCTCCTTAATTCATATAAAATAAATGAAAAATAAGTATTAACCTTTTCAAATACAATAAAGGTGATTTAAGAAAGTTAAGAATTTTGAATTTATTACTTATCAAAATGAACAATATTTTGAGACATATAATAACAAAATTCTGCCCCAGGAGGGGTGGCCTAGTTGGGAGAGATCCCACATGCAAGCACAAGGTCCCTTGTTCGAGTCGTGGCGGGTACCATGTGAGAGAAGGGTTCCTAGCTTGCATTGCGCCTCTTCTGCTGGCTCTCTTGGGGTGCTAGGGTGAGGTTTGTGGTGTCCCAGTCAAAGTAATTATGGCTCAATCCAACATTTCCTAGACCCCACCCCTGCCCCCACCCCCCCCCCCCCCTTTTGTTCATAAAAAAAAATAATAACAAAATTCTATGGAGTTACATTACTCACAATAATACAAGGCATTTCGCTATTTGAACTACAAACATTTCTTTTAGGAATAAACCTCAATCTACAACTACAAAGGTTAGACCATTTTGTAGTTGTACTCTGATTATATAACGTATTATAAACTTGGTTTAAAATACTAATATTACTATTTTCGTGTGTGTTCTAATAAGTATTATTGTTTACTAAAAAAAAAAAAAACAAATAGGGATGTTTATCCCATATTGGTTGTGTGTGTCTAGTGTCCGTTGTTTATAATCCCATATTGGTTGTGTGTGTTTAGTATCCGTTGTTTATGTAACGTATTATAAACCTAGTTTTAAAACACTAATATTACTATTTTTGTGTGTGTTCTAATAAGTATTACTATTTACTCAAAAAAAAAAAAAAAAGGATATTTATCCCATATTGGTTGTGTGTGTCTAGTATCCATTGTTTATAACCCCAATCTACAACTATAAAGGTTAGGCTCTTTTGTAGTTGTACTTTTATAGTTGTACTTTGATTATGTAATGTATTATAAATTTAGTTTAAAATACTAATATTACTATTTTCGTATGTGTTCTAATAAGTATTACTAGATGTGTTCACTAAACTGCACAAACCGCAAAAATTGTACCAAAATCGCTTGCAAAATGACATAACCGTACTACACCACAAGTAACAGTACATCGCACCACACTGTACCGCACCCTCTCTATATATTAATATATTTATTTATTTTTAATATTAAATATATTATTAATAATTTAATAGCCCTAGTTTTCAATATATATATATATATATATATATATATATATATATAATTTGATAACCCTAGCAAGTGTTGATTAGGAAAGCCAGCCTAAAATAAAGAAAAACTAACTCAATAGTTTAAAACTTGGCTCAAAACAAAATGAAAAATTAGTTTTGGGCTGGGTAGGAAAATCTCAAAATTTGAAAAATATACTGACTTTAAACCATTTAAACCGCATCTTATATACCGCACCACACATGTGACCGCAAAAATGAGGTGCGATGCGGTTATGGTTTTGGCTAAATTTTAAACCGCACCACACCACACATGTAACTACAAAAATAAAGTGTGGTACAGTTATGGTTTTAACTAAACCACACTGCAAAGTGTGGTGCTAAAAATGGCCCAAAACTACACCGCACCACACCTCAAACACCCCTAAGTATTATTGTTTACTCAAAAAAAAAAAAAAGATGTTTATCCCATATTGGTTGTGTGTTTAGTGTCTGTTGTTAATAATCTCAATCTACAATCACAAAGGTTAGGTCATTTTGTAGTTGTACTCTGATTATATAATATATTATAAACTAGGTTTAAAACATTAATATTACTATTTTTGTATGTGTTCTAATAAGTATTACTGTTTACTAAAAAAAAAAAAACAGAATAATAAAATATTATGAAGTATTAATTAGTTTAGTTACAAAACTCTAGCTGTATTATATATTATAAGTGTAACAAAGAAATCAAAATGAATTTGAAAATAGTTACAGCCGAGGCAATAATTTTACTAGTATTTTTTTTATAACAATAATGTTACTAGTAAATCACATTATGCGGCTGCTTGTACATGGGCCAATATCATCATTCATCAGTACTGTAATATTGCACATAGAACTGGATGCTTATTCTTTGCACTTGGACCGGGATTGGGCTCACTTGTGATGTGACAATCTATTATCAAGGAGAACAACTTTTTCCTTTATTTACATTTATTTATGCATAATATAGCATTTTTATAGAATAATATAGCTTTTAAAAGTCTAATATTTTTATATATTTTTTAATCATTTTTTTTTTAAAAAAAGTTGTCATTAGATGTTCTCCTATTTAATTTATGGGGGAATCAATTAAAATCGAAGGACATAGAACTTACCACTTCATAATCTTTTTATTCACAAAAAAAAAAACTAAAAAAAAAAACTAAAAACAAACTTTTATTCAAAGTTGCATAAAGAACAAATTCTCCATTCGTGTACATACTACATACAGGACTGTACACGAGTTGGTTCAATTTTCTTGGGTTGAAATTTTTATGATAATATCTAGATATATCAATATAGTTGAGAAATATGAAAGGAGTTTCATAATTTATTGTAATAATAATAATAATAATATGTAAGTTAGATTACAAATTGCATCTTTTAATTTTAACCAAAATTCAATTTAGTCATGTAGTCTCAATTTTGCTTAATTTAGTATTCTAATTTTTGACTTTATTCAATTTAGTCATTTGTCCAATCGGTTAGAAGGATTGCTATTAAGTCTCACAAAAAGACATGATTTTGCTATTTTTTGAATTTTCAAAATTCAAAAAACTAATAAAAAACTTTTTATATATATATATATATATATTAAGAGCAAACCAACTCAAAATTTCAAAATCTTCCCTGAATGAACTTTTGTTAAGAGTTCAAATTTTGGTTGAGTATGTAGGAATTTGTGAATGTAGAAGAAGATAATGGAGAAGAGAGAAGAGAGAAAATACAAGAGTTTACAAGTTTTCACCTTGTGGCTTACATTCATGGGACATGAACCCAAAAAACTACATTTTCTCATACACTTTTCTTGATAGCATATTGCAAGAAATCCATATTTATAATAAATCCAACCCAACCCAACCCAACCAAGTCATGCATACTCTTACCTTTCTCTCTCCTTTCTCTTCAATTTCCTCCCATGGCTCTCCTACTTTCCCTCACTATTTGAATCGTTACCCTTTCCCTCTATTTGGTCCACCACTCAAAATATCAAAATAAATCAAATTTAAAAAAAATTTAAACTAAGTACTAAAATATAAAATAAATAAAAATAATAAATTGTAAATACATTTATACATTTTAAACCATTAATAGCATAGCTAGATTGGGTCAAATTACTTGAGTTGAAAATTTTATCAACCCAAAATTGACCCTACCCCAAACTTTTAAAAAATGAAATAAAATAAAATCATCTCGTGATATTAGAATGGGTTTTTCTTCAGGTATTTAATTTGAAGCTCATTGTCCAATAAATGAATTACAATTTATACAATTGAGAATAATAATTTCATCAAAATTAAGTCTCAAAATACTAAAATAAATCAAAAGAATAAATCTAAACTAAGTCCTAAAATAAATAAACACACACATATATATAACCCTTAATAATGTGGGTTGGGTCAAGTTGCTTGTCACTTGATTTGAGATTTTTTTAATAATAAATAAATACAGTATCAATTTTTTAAAGAAATATAAAAGGAGTTTCTTTATTTAATTATTTTAATAATAATAAATTATAGTTTTGGCTTGAATCTATCAAATTATAAATGATGCCTCATACATGTGGAATCTGAAATCAGTCAAATAAAATAATATAGAGACAGAGAGGGAAACCATGGTTTTTTTTTTTTCCTAAATGAGGCAAGGAAGTTAATGTGGTCTTAGGTCTTAAGTTTCTCTTTCTGAAAAAAAAGAAAAAAAGAAAAAGGAAAAAAGTGAATTTATTAGGATGTATTAATGACATTTGATATTTTGTCAAGTCATTTAAAAATATTGTTGTTTATAACTTTGGCTTCTATTGACGGATGGGTTATAGTAATTGACTTAAAAAGGACTGGACACCACGTGTATAGTTGTTAAACCTAGAATAGAGGTAAATCCAATCTAGAAATTGGGTCATTTATTCAACTAACAGGTCACTAGTCCAACCATAAGGTTGAATAAAAAAGGTTAAACTACATTATTGATCCTCGAAATTTATCTTGTGAGCGTAATTGGTCCCTCAAATTTTAAATGAGCATTATTGGTCCCTAAAGTTAAAAAAATGAGTTTTGTTAGTCCTTTTATTAACTACTGTTATTGCTATTTCTTATGCGGTTAATGTGGCATATTTTGACTACAATTGTTTTTCAAACTGACGTGTAAGTTTGTGAATTTTCTACCTTAGCATGTGACTCATTGGTACCTAGCCAATGCCTTGTCTTCCTCTTCTCTTCTCTTTTCCTAACAAGTGTTGCTGCCACTACTACCACCATCGTTAGCCACTCTTTCCTCTTGTTTCGAACGATTGTCGTTGTTACTGCATTAGCCAATACAAGCATCTCTATGTCCACCAATCTTCGTCAATGGCTAATCTCCAAAGTTCTCTATGTTTTTCTGTTCTAAAGCTTTTATTTCCAAGGATCTACAAATAACATAAAAATGTTTAAATCTATTTCGTTAGTCTTCAAATATTTGAATGATTTTAGGTCTTATATTTAGATTTTAATTTTTTAGTTTTTGCATAACCCCAAACCAATCTCTTTGGGGATCATCGGGTTTTTTTTTTTTATTGCACAAATCTTTGTTGGGTCTCTTACCCCCAATCTTAGACTACTCCCATTAAAAGCTATGGTCAATGATCTAGATTTTAGAGAGAGAGAGAGAGAGAGAGAGAGAGAGTTCTACTCACTTTCCCAGCATAATTCTATTGGCTTTTTGAGGTGATGTAAACACCACATTTTGTACCATTTATGACTTAGGCCCCCATTTCCCAATGATAATGAAATTCTAAAACCTAAAGTTGGTTTAGGGCCCAGTCAGATTACAAATTGGCTTGAGGATGTTGAAATGGAAAACATAACTTTTTAATGAACTAAAAATCTATTTTTGGAAAACAAAGGCCAAAAGAAACCCTAAGCCTGCGTGCGTGGCCTAGAAGCCTACGTACGCAAGAACAAAGCCTGCGCACGTGGCCTAGAAGCCTGTGCATGTAGGTAGGGTTCCAGAAGCACCAGAAAGGCAAGTTTTCAACATTAAAGATTGAGATTTGGAACGAATCCCACATCGTCTAGAAGTTGTTCCAAACCCCTATTTTCACAATATAAATAACCATACGTGGTACCTTTCAAAAACACATAGAAATTCCATGGAAAAATGCTAAGATTCCCTAGAAATAGTGAATCAAAGAGGGAGTTCTTCACAAAATATCCTCAAGTCAATTTTGTTTGATTAGACCCTTTTCTGGCCTTGATCTTTGAGTTTTAATATCGCTAATCACTTTCTTATTGGTTTGTGATAGATTTGGCTGAGAGGAATGGTAAAAAATAAAGTCTAGGAGCTTTTGCTTTGAGGTATTTCTTTTTTAACTTTTCTTTTATTCTTTACTTTTAATTATGTCTTTGATCTATTTCTTTGTTTGTTTTATGCTTATAACATGTTTGCTTAGATTGGGTTTATGTTTTCTTTATGTTTTAAAGCATGTTAGGTTGCTAGAATTTATGTTTTGATCTTGCTCAGTTTTTTGCGTTTCTAGGGTTTTTGGGTAGAAACCCATGTGTGTGTGATCAAGGCTGCGTACGTAGGCTTGATCATGCTCATGCAGGGTTGTTCATGTGAATGCATAAACAAGCCCAGAAACCCTAATTTTGTTTTCTTCTCTTTTTGCTTCTGCTTTCACATGTTTACTTCTGTTTAGATTCCTTTATATGTTTTTATATTTTTAAAAGCTTCTATTTCACACGTTTAATTAGATGTTTTCTTTCACATGCTTAGATTAGGGTTTTTTTTTTTTTTTAAATGCCATGCCATTCATTTACATGCTCATGCATAATGCTATAAGTGCTAAGTTGCTGCAAGGTAAGTAAAGGTAAGTCATGCTTTCACATGAGCATGCATCTTTAAGTAGGGTTTTGTTTAAATGTGAATATGCTTGCTTGATGAAGTTTTGTTTCTCACATGTTTGTTTGGACCTCTTAATGCTCACATGTTTTCGCCTTAGATGGATATGATGATATGATTTGTGATGAAGCATGATTAGATGTATGATTAGGGTTTGTGTTGTGATGAATGCCTTGATGCCATGACATGTATGCTAGATGTATGATAGGTTGTTTGCTAGATGAATGCTAGGGTATGCCATGATAGATGTATGGTTAGGGATGATTGATGCCATGTTAGTTGTTAGATGTATGTTAGCGAGTGTGTGGGTTAGATACAAGTACTAAGTTTGCCTTTAATAGGGTTAAGTCATAAGACACAATGATGGGAAGCCAATCTTCGAGTTAGGCAGTTTTGGGTGCCTAACACCTTCCCAAGACTGCACCTCAACTCTGAATCCATATCTCTGGTAGTAAGATCAAAAGATCATTCCTCGAGAAGACGCTATATATATGGTTCTTGGGCTATTGCAAAAACTACGTGGCGACTGCCCTGGTTGTGTCCCCAGGTGGTCTCATGAGTCATGACTCCATTGGAGGTCTGTAAGATAGCAAATTGGAAAAAGGAAAAATAGAGGAGGAAGGGAGGCCAAAACCCTGAAGCCAATCACTTTATTTATTATTATTATTATAATAAATAATAATCAGTTAAAGATTATGTGGCAACCTTATAATTAAATAGGTGACATGTCATTTGACACTTAAGTTGCCACATGCCACATCCTTATTCCATTAGCCATATAGGCAATAACATTGGCCACAATTAGCAAAAGGACTAACATTACTCATTTTTTAAATTTGAAGGACCAATAATACTTACTTGAAACTTGAAAGACCAATTACGTTTAAAGAGTAAACCTTAGGGACCGATAGTGTAGTTTCGCCAATAAAAAAATAAGTTTGATTTATAAAAATAAATATGTAAATAGAAAAACAATGGGTGTGTATATACTATTAATTAAAACTAAGACTAACAAACTAGCCATTTATAATTCAAAATTCAAGGTTTTACAAGTAACATGACTAGAAAACATAAAATAATAAAATGTCATAGAATTTTAGCCAAGTTTTTCCTAAATAAAATCCCATTACATCATTAAATGACATATCTTAAAATTTGGGAATAAAAGTACATCTTAAACCCCAAATTCAGATCCTATTCATATTACATATCTTACTAACTACTTTAATCCCACGTATTAAAATATAAGGTAAGACTTGAAGCTAAGCTTCTTTTTTTCTTTTTCTTTTTTTGGATGAATCGAAGCTAAATTTCTATTGGAAAGTACAATATAAACCACATTACATAACCCTTCATTTTTATTACATTCCAAATTGAGAGAAAATTGACCTATAAAGACAATTTTTTTTTTTTTTTCAAAATTATAAACGTGGTAGGTGAAAACGTCCTGTCTAAGAGCAATTACTTCAGCTTGTGCATAAATTTTTCCATTTTGCACATCTAAAATCTACTTTTTCCATTTTACACACTTATTTTTACAAAACACCCACATCAGTTTGTCTATTCTACACATTTATTCAAATAAAATATTCATTTCTTTACCCACACAGCCACCGACCCACACCCACAATCCACACCGGTATCACACCGGAATCCACACAACCCACCGGCAGAAAACCAGAAAAACAAACCCAGCAACAAGATCGACGCACCCAAAATCAACACAACCCAGCAACACAATCCACATAATCCAGCAACCCGGAATCGAACAAACCCAGCAACACAATCCACACAACCCACCGACAGAAAACCAGAAAAACAAACCCAGCAACAAGATCGACGCACCCGGAATCAACACAACCTAGCAACACAATCCAGCAACCCGGAATCGAAACAAACCCAGCAACACAATCCACACAACCCACCCGGAATTGACGCCTCGCCTTGAGCAACAAGATCGACACCTCCGGTGGCGATGGCGAGAACGAGAAACAAGATCGACGCCTCCAAAGGCAAGCAGTGGCGATGGCGAGAGACATTCAACCCCATTCAACCCGAAAACAACGAGAAACAAAGGAAGAAAGAGCGATCGGCGACGGCAGCGGCGTCGATGGCGATCAACAAAAGCTAGCGGAAGAAAGATTGATGAGAGGAAGAAAGATTGATCAGATGAGAGGAAGAAAGAAAGAGCTGTGTGCCGAGAGAGAGAGAGAGAGAGAGAGAGAGAGAGAGAGAGAGAGAGAGAGAGAGAGAGAGAGAGAGAGAGAGGGAGCTGAGAGTTAGGTACAGAGAGGAGAGAGAAAAAATGGTTAAAAAATTATATGCACATGCTACAGTATCCATGCATATTTGCACGGGTACTGTAGCAACTTGAATTTATACACAAGTTTGCACGAGCTGATGTGAGAGTTTTTTTTCTCATATCGTGTAAAATGAGCACCTTTTTCCATTTTGCACAATTTTACATCAACTAATGTAATTGCTCTAAGTTTCACATGTTGCAAAAAAAATCATTAGATTTTATTGATTCAATTGTATAAGTGGTCCAATTAAACAACCAAACCAATTTAGGTATCAATTCACCAAATTACTAGTAACTATGGCCATATGTTGGTTTTACATGGGTTGACAGAAGGGTTGAGTTAAATTCTTATTAATATAGTGTTTTTTAAAGTTTGGGTGGATCAGGTTTGGGCTGGCAAAATTTTCAACTCATATAATCCAACCCAATCCATTTTATTAATGGTTGAAAAAATGTATGTATTTTTAAATTGGTTAGTTTGATTTATTTTGGATTTTGGGACTTTGTTCAAATTTGTTATCTTGATTTATTATGGTACTTTGAGATTTAACATTGATAAAATTGAAATATTAGACCAAAGTGTGTAAATTATAATAATTTATCAAATAATGTGTTTAAATTGTTTAATGAACAGTCAAGTTTTTATTAAGCGGAACAAGATAACCCTAACCCAATCCCTATGAGTTGAGTTGAAAATTCGTTGTAGCAATACTCTTCCCCTTAAAGAGTTTTGTTTCAAGTATATAAATTTTAAGCAAAGTAAATCGATTTTTAGCACAATTCAACTCTTGAAATGGGTTTTCTTTTTTTCTTTTACTTTTTTCTTTTTTTCTTTTAAATTTATAACTCCATATCAACTGCGCCCACATCATTAGATGTGGCATGAAACTTGACTAATGAAGGGTCGAGGTTTTTATTTATTTATTTATTTTAATAGGAAAAGGGTCGAGTTTGAAGTGAAGACTCGAGGTAGGGATATATTTTGACTTAAGTTTGAAAGCTACCTCCTTGACAAAATAACTTACCAAAATGCATTATTTTACGAAAACAGCCTATAATTAAGTGAAAAAAAAAAAAAAAAAAAAAAAAAAAAAAAAAACCCTTAATTTAATGCATATATCCAACAAGCAAAAATGGTGGGAAAAAAAAATTTTAATTCCACTACAGCCTTTAAAAAAAAAATTATGAGTTTATCCCTTACTAAAAAAAAATTAAAAAATTAAAAAGCAAAAGACAAAAACAGCCCACTGAGTCGGTGAGTTGATTTGAAATTTAAAAACATCAAAAGCAATTCAGTAATAACAAGGAAGGAACTATCATATAGCCGTTAAGTTGAGCCGACTATAGTATATATCAACTCACATAATTGTTTAACAAAGTCGCAAACTTTTATATATGAGAAGAGGACTACTTTTTATAAGTCGGCTTAAGAGTACAGAATCCTACAAGAAGTAGAAGAAGCTAGCACAACCGACATAGCAGCAAAGGACTCTATATTTGTGCAATGGTTTCCCCTGAAGAAAGGACCATCTCTGATTCTTTCTCTGTAACTCAGTCACAACTAAAGCAATCTCTAATTTCTCTAACACACTCTTGTGTATTGGTCTCCAATGGAGTCCACCTATAACTTTCACATATGGGAAGAAGATGAACTACCGGACTACAACGTTGACGATATCAGACCCAACACCCAATATTTCTTCATCAACTTATACTTCCGCTTAGTCTCAGAAGAATATTCACAAACCACTTTCCTCGTATCATCCAACGATCTCTTCAATAAAACCACAACAATCATGGACAACGTGTTTTCCGATGCACCAGGTACTGTGTCCCAGGAATTCTTGGACACAGTCACAGCCGACATTCTCTCTTTCGCTTCCAACATGTTTAACAGTACTCAGACATTTTTCCCAATCAATTTGGCCATTTTTGATACCCCGCCCGTAACAGATTTCATGGACCCAGCCACTAAGTCCTCCATTGAAGCCTTAAAGAAAGTGAAAATTGACGAATCTTGCACAAGTAGTGATCAATGTAGTATTTGTTTGAATGATTTTTGTGATGGATCTGAGGTTATGGTCATGCCGTGTTTGCATCTTTATCATAAGGATTGTATTGTGAGGTGGTTAGAGACGAGTCACTTGTGTCCATTGTGTCGATATCCAATGCCTACTCGGAGAATTGAAGACGAAATCGAAGCAGTTCCTGGCTGGTTAACACCTTTTTTCAGGGTCTTGCTGCAATTCTTTTGTTGTGAATTTTTAATGCAAGATTAGAAGGTAGTGAATATCATAGCATTAGAGGGAGTCAAGTAGTGAAATTTTATTTTTATTTCTTGAATGTTATATTATTGATAGGCTTTATCAATATTCAGTACTACGAAATTTATATTTGAGTCAATATTATGAATTTATATTTGTGACCTTCTATTTCAGTAAATTGTTGGGAATTTGTGTGTGCGTGAGTTTGTTCGGTTTTTTTGTTTTTGTTTTTGTTTTTGTTTTTGTTTTTTTGTTTTTTGTTTATATTATTTTTGAAAACAGGGTTTAATATAAATCTTTGAAAAGTATTGCTTAAATTAGAAACCAGTATAATTAAACGAGCTGTAAAATTCATTCTTTATAATATAAAATGATACCAGAAAATCCAACCCAAGGCCATATGACAATGCCGTTACAAAGACGGAACTAATTTGCTGTCACAAAGACAAAACTTGTATGCCATCACAAAGACGGAACTAATCTATTGTCATAAAGACGGAACTCATCGCCATCACAAAGACGGAACTCGATAACCGTCACAAAGACGGGTGCTAAGATACCAATGTCACACAGACTATAGTATCTAGCTAGGTAATCACCAGGTAATCACACATCATGGCACAGGGTAAAACATAAAGCGCTCACAGATTACATGAATTCAAAACACAGTTCATTTCCAAGTAGTTTCACAAAACCTTTAATATCTGAAGATATTCACAAGATTCTCAAAGCTTTCAAACTCATTTCTTATCCAAAATATTTTGTATCATCTTTCCCAATTATCAAAGCACCTTTAAACTTTGCAAATAATGCAATAAATCAATAAAATCCATTCTCAATAATTTAATTAGAGATGCTTTTCTTTTCCATGCCAAATATTCATGCATTTCTCATATGCAATATTAAACATGCTGCACTTTTCATAAATAGTCATAGACATTAAGGTTACAACACAATAGTTTTTTTATTTTTTTATTTTTTATAGAAAGATATAGTTCCACAAATAAATTTTCCAAAATGTGTTTAACCCAAAAACAAAGTTTATGCAGCATGGTTATTTTCTAAAAATTTCCATTAAAAAGCTACTTACCTCGAGAGACCAAACAATTTTACCTCAATCGGGCACTATGAAATCAACCAATCCCATCACTAGGTCCATCATCAAAAATCTTGGAACCTAGAAACAAAATGATCATGCCTATCAATAACAAGGCCCATCACAAAGTACCATCAAAGTTGTCTCCATAGATCGAAATGTCCCCTAAAATCAAATTGAGGGCCTAGAGCTTAACTTGACTATCCAAAGGCACCTATTGCCAAAGGATACCGAACAAGCATACTAATGGTCCAAAGGACCAAAACAGAACCAAAGCATTTTAATACACTACTGCAAACAATATGCATTTATTAGGTAACATAACACATCACTTTAAAAAATGAGGTAGCTAATCGCAATAATTTATTTTGGGTAATAACTAATAAAACCAAGCCATTATAACAATTCGTATAAATTCCCAAGCATTCACAACGAAACAACCATGTTTAAGTGTTACACTAACTCATATTAATAATGTCAATACACATTACATCATATAAGGATCAATTATAACATCATCAAATCACTTTCAAAGTTCTAAAACTCATTATATATCTCTCAAAGTCTAGCTTTGAATTGAATAAACAACTATAAACAATTAAACCCAACCTCATAACTCAATGAGGTAAAATATCAAACACTTGATGTGCAAAAAGCACAACCTCAAGGCACTTAAACTTTCATGGTTAACACTTTCATTACCCAATTGTTTTAAAACAAGTTCATAGCACCCAAACCATCAAAGTTTCACATACCTGCCTCTCCACAACTCCAAAACCCATTACCCAAGACAAAATCGTGATTGGGTGAACACTAGAGCCAAATGACTCAAGACCAAACCAAACTTTTCATTTCCCAAAAAAAAAAAAAAAAAAAAAATTTCTTACATAAACCCAATAAGCTTGCTCTAGCATAAACCCCATAGCTACATTTTACTTAGTTTTGTTAGGAAAATAGGAATTTACCTCAAATTCCTTGCTTGGCCAAATGGATCCCTCTCTTCCCAAAATCTTTTCTTCACAACAAGTGGTGATGGCTTGAAAAGAAACTCATGGTTGAAGTAGTTTTAGTGGAAGATCGTGGAGAGAGAGAGAGAGAGGAATTCAAGTGAAAGAGGAGAGGGGTGGCAGCTTGAGCGAGAGAGAGAGAGAGAAAGAGACATGAATGTGAAAGTGAGGGGGAAAAGGTGGGGGGGGGGGGGGTGGTGACTTAATGGGATGAAGCCTATTTCCAAGCTTGTCCCTAAAATATCTTGCAAGTAAAATTACCAATCTGCCCATCAAGCTTCTTTCAAATTATAATTAACAACCAGGGTGTTACATGTTCGTTTGAATATAGACATATTTGAATATAATTAGATGATGTCCTGTGTGATGCGCAGACTACTTTACAATTTCATTTTAAATCATTTTTTTATATATATTAAGACCTACATATAATACTTTTTTTATTGTATAATAATATTTATGTTTGCCCACAATATTGTTGAATACTTTAAAACTTGATTTTCCTAATTCATATTTTATTTTTAAAAAATTATATAACACAATAAGACTATAACAGATTATAATATTTACAATTCAAAATAGATTTTATTTTTTAAATTTATTAAATAATTTTGAAATCTTTAAATAAGAATTTAAAGCATAAAATAAAATTTTATCAAAATTTAATTGTCCTTAGTTGGGATTCCGAATCATTAAAAAAAAAAAAAAAAAGGAAAATTCTTTAATATCATCATTGATTTTTATTTTTTATCACTATGGCTCATATTAAACAAAATAGTAGTAAAAAACCTACAAAGAAACCTACAAATTATGAGTTCTCATAGAATAAAAAAATAGCTAACATCATAAATAATCAATTAGAATTTTTCTTTTTCTTTTTCTTTAGTTCTAAAACAAAATACATTTATGACTTTCCCAAACCAAAATCTCAAACATCCAAAGACTTAAAGCAAATCACAACTTTCACAAAATCCACTATGTTTGACTATAACATCAAAACCGTAAGCTACCATTACTAAGTAAAAACCCAAGCCCCTTTCCTTGGTCAAAGCCTACTCATACAGGTTAGGGTCAAATAGTACTGTAATGTTGGAGTTATGTAAATGTCGTTGAAAGGTTGAAGGTAAACGTTATTGTTTTTTGACTTAGTGTATTTGAGATGGGATGGCATGAAGCTAAGGGTTGTGGGCAAGTGTATATAAAGGAGTAGAAGTTAGAAGGGTGAATGGAAATACAAAGATTTTTTTGTATGTGAGAAAAAGGAAAAGTCTTGAAACAAAGACGGAACTAGTAAGGGGCAGAGGGGGGCAAGCAGAGGGGGGCCATTGCCCCCCCAACCCCCCCCCCCCCTCCCCCCCCCAAATTTTTTTTTTAAATAGTAATAGTATACACATTTAATGAATAGTTTAACAATTGAGCCCAAAATAATTATTTTTGGCCCCCCTCCTCCCAATAAGTTACAAATTGGCTCATGAAAATGATAAAACCCAATTGGCAAACAACTATGCTACAACATCTGTGTTACTGTGTTGGCTGTTTCTTACTCTTTCTTCTTAGATCCAAGCTATTTTTTTTTATGAGTGTTAAGATTGACTATTTGAATTTTCATGAAAAAGATATGACTATTTTTGCTGAAAAGAAAAAAAAATGTGCAAAGAAAAAAAGAAGAAAGATGAATACAAATTACAAACCAAGTTAATGTACTTGTAGTGAGTGAGAGTGGGGTGCGTGGGTGGCCATTAATTAGTGTGTGGGGTGGGATGGCAGGTGTGTTTGGCTATTAATTTTTAACTTAAAATATTTAATTTTTTTTTTTTTTTAACTTACTACTTACTAGTTGGTTGTTTATTAGTAAATTAGTTTAATTTTATGTGGGGTATTATAGAATTGAATAGTTGTGTTAATAAATTGGTGCTAATGTGTAGTGTACAGTCATTAGTATTACAAATTTTATTATATAAATTTTATAAATTCATGTATCATTAATCTAAAGAAAATTAGGATTGAAAGGGAGATTGTTGCAAAGTTTAGTACAAAATCAACTATAGATGATTTTTGTTATTTAAAAGAATGTTGAATTCTATTTTTTATTAATTTAAAATGTATTAATAAACGGTTATTTTGTTTCTCCTCTCTTTTGTTTATATTTTCTTAACATTAAATATATGCTAATTTTTATTTTAAATTTTTTTTATTGAGGTTTTGACCCCCCCTAAATTTTGATCCTAGTTCCGTCCCTGTCTTGAAACAACTAAATGAAACAAATAATAGTCTTAAAACATTGAATAAAAAAGTAATAAAAATTAGTCTTGAAACATTGAACCAAAAGAAATAAAGAGTCCTTATTTTTAAATTTATTTTTATCTCTAATGTGGCTTAAGAGTATTTCAATTCTTTCATAAAGTGCGCTACATAGCAGAATCTCATGCTTTATCGCATGAAGTCTCTACTTTTATATATATATTGATTGAAAATCTTAATATAATAGAGTTAAATAACTGTACTAAGTTTTGCCCTTGGAAAAATAAATTTAAGTCCCTCTAGAGTCTAGACCTCCTGAGTTGCACCAGTTGATAGTTTGGGGTGCTCTGTTTCATCTGAATAATTGCCATGCTTAGTAGAATCATACTTCTCTCCATCACCCCACAATGCATATGCTTCCTCACCATGAACAGCATCATCCCCTATAAGTAATAAACCATCGGGCATACGCAAAGGGATCACAAATTTTATCCCAAGGCAGATGATAGTTGTGACAACAAGGTTCCATCCAATGATGAATAAGCCACCTACAATCTGTTTGCCAACTTGTATTCCTCCGTTTCCTCCATAGACTCCTCCCCTAGAGTTTGTAACCGGCAGAAAGAGGCTGCATAGTTCAGGCTCAGCAAAGACACCAGTAAGAATTCCACCAAGTAATCCAGCCACAGCATGGGTGTGGAACACACCTAGTGTGTCATCAACCTTTTGGAGTAGTTTTGACTTCTTTTGTACTATCATCATAGTGAACCATGGAACACTTCCTGACAAAATTCCCATCACTATAGCTGCCCATCCTTGAACAAGACCTAAGATTAATTGAAGATAATTCAATTAAGTATAATTGCATGATGTACCCACTCATTGATAATTGAGTAATCATAAGTAAATAAATATGGTTAATTTGAACATCATGTATTTGAAGGACCTATATATTTGACATTTTATGCATAAGTTGTGATTAATTGCTTTTGCTAAAACTATGCAACACATCTATATATATCTAAAAGTTGAAGCGTAGCCTTTATTATTGCTACGCTCTAGTTGAGCCACATCAGCGTCTATCTCATTACCATATTTATTTCCAATTTTCCTATAATTATTTTTAACATTTATTTATTTATTTATTTTAATATTTACACTTTTTCCAACCTTCTCTCTCACCTTTTCATCTCCCCACTACCCTCTACATTAATATCATTCTTCATCTTTTTCTTGCATCTTCCTTTATTTTATCCCTTCTTATTCACAAACTCTTACTATAAATTTGTAACTATCTCTTCCATTTCAATGCATAGTTTTCTCTCACCAAAAAAAATGTTCTCTCTCTCTCTCTCTCAATTTTTGGGTGGATTTTTTTTTTCTTGCATCTCTGCTTTAGCTTGATAATTTTTTGTGTTCCTCAAAATTCTACTTTGGGTTAATGCGATTTAGTTTTGTTTTTTAAATTGTTATAGTTTTTCTTTTTTCTCTCTTTTATTGTTAAATGTTATCCTATTGTTGTTCATTCTTATAACTCTAATTAATGTTGATGGTTCTTTTTTTTTTTTTTTTGGTTAATTAAGGTTGATGGTTCTTTCTTACAAAGAAAAGAAAAGATTGAAAAAAATTGAATTCCGTATAGACTTGTACCTAAAGGAGACATGAGCCTTTGTTTATTGGATCAGAGACAAGATATTAAAGGGGCATATTATTTGGCCATTGCATTGCATTTCTTGGAGGATAAAAGATAAAGCATGTCATTATAGGAAAACATTTTGTGTGGGGATAAGGGTGGCATTATAGGAAAACATTGCATTGCATTTTTACACGTATTTTTTATAAAAAAATCTTTTTATCTCTACAAATATATCATTTTATTATTTTTTATGTGTTTGATTAATATTTTTTAAGGTGAACCATATTCTTCTAATTCTGATGTAATTTGTTGCATTTACCTAATATACAACTCATCTTTTAAGGAATAAGGAAATTATCATAATAACAAAAATTCATCACAAAATTACAATGTTATTTTAACCAAAATTTAAATTAAACTAAAGAAATAAAAATTAGATTTTACAATAATTTATTAGTCAAACAATTGGTAGGCATATACAAATTCCTATTTCCAAAAACAACGAAGTATTAATCCAAACCAAAATTCAATCAAAGCTATAAAAGGGAAAGAAAAGACTTTATGATGGGAAATTTAAAAAACACAATACTAAAACACGTGTTAAAAATTTTATTTAAAAAAAAAACATTTTATGTGAAATTGTTCTTTTTGTTGGTATTTATTGTTATATATTTTATTTTTACTTTCTTTTTTCGTCTCATCTTATGTTATTCAATTTAAATTCAAATAAATAAAATTATCCTAAAAAAATTGTATTCATTTTTTTAATTTTTTTTATTTTACATTTACACTTTGTCCAACCTTTTTCCTTCCCTTTATCTTTTCATCTCCCCACTACCCTCTACCTTAATATCACTCTTCATCTCCCCATATTTTCCATATCATTAAATTATTTATATTTTCTCTCCCTTTTTATTTAAAAAAAATTTAAAATTTAAAATTTTACTTAAATTCAATAAATTAAAGTGTCCTTATAGAGTGGAGTAATGCTAGAGATACACTCATTCTCAAACCCAAAACATCAAAGAAAAAATGTAATACAAAACAAATTCCAATTGGGAAACACTAAATTTTTTTTAAAAATAACATGGATATCAAACCAAATTTAACATAAAAAAACTAATAATTATGGATATACTAACTTAAGGGTAGCGAAATTAATTGAAAAGTAAAACTACAATGCATATTTAATGCAATAAAATCATCATCAAATTTTGGAAAACAATAAGTCTCCAATGGAGAGAGAGAGAGAGAGAGAGAGAGAGAGACAATACAAGTAATAAAGAGTAGATAATGAAAAAAGTCAAATGTCAATTAGTAACAACGGTTAATTGGAAAACAAAAAAGCTATAAGGAGAAGTAAAAAATAAAAAATAAATATGACAATACAGAAAAGATTAAAAACTATACAGTATAGTGAAATCAACCGTTACATTCATTTAAAAAATTATATCAATAAACAATAATTAAACATATTCATAGTAATACATTTGAACTTAAAACTAATCAAACACTAATCATGAAAACCATACTTCCATTCATAACTAAATGGAGATGTTCTCCTATAATAATAGAAATTACATAAGAAATAAAGTTAGAAAATGTTAAAAATCCATTTTTTGACATTTCATTTAACCTTATATATATAATCTTCATACACAATTACTTTTAAAAATCTAATATTGAACGATATTACATCTCATTTAATACCTCTGTTATACAAATCACCAACTAGTAAATATATGATAATAGTAAAAAATGTTACAAATGAGATTATAAAAAAAATGATAAAACTAATTAACTACTATCATTATGAAGTATTAGCCTATGATTTTACCCATCTAAAAAAATGGAATATATTATAGAGTTTACTAAAGGTATATGTAAAGATTCACATTTAAAAAAAAGTATATGTAAAGGTTAAAAAAATGTATATTCTATAAATAAAAAATGTATATGTAAGGTTTTTATTAACTTAAAAGAAAATGAAAAATCAATTATTAATAACTAAAACAACAACAACAACAATATAATATAGGGGTAATTACATTCCACTTACTTGAGGTTTGGAGAAATAACACTCCATCCCAAACTTGAAGGGAAAAAATATTTTCCCTCTTTACATTTGTTTGACCAAACTTTATTAAATTAATTTTAAAATATTGTGTACTAACTTGCCTATGCTTAAGGGTAGGTTTCAAAAATTATCCTCAATTTCAGAGTTAAAATCTCTTATTTTAAAATTTTAAATTAAAGTGTATTTCAAAATTTTAAGTAATTACTTTTGCTTCTTTTCTTTTTTTTTTCTCCTTTTCTTTTCTCAATGAGTTATGGAGAGATTTGCCATTTCAAATGTTTTGGCACTTTATAAATTTTGTATTTTCATTCTAAATTTATGAGTAATGTTTTTTATGAACATGGTTAAACATTTATAAATAGATTCTTAAAGAAATTTAAAACATTTTTTTATTAATATAAATAGAAGGAGAGAGTGTTAATTTCTTCAAACCCCGTGAGAGGGAAATATTTTTTCCCTTTAGGTTTGAGGCGAAGGGTCATTTCTCTAAACTTCAAGGGAGAAGAGTGTTATTACCCCAAATATATTTAATGAGATCACCCTAGTGTAAGATAATAATAAAAGCATCCTCATTTTTTGTTGACTTTTTCCCCTAATAATGTAGCATTACTTAGATGAATTAAATGAAAATCAAGTAATGTGGTGTTAGTTGATTCAATTGACTAATAAAGTTTATTGTTGTCAATTGAATATTCCTGCTTACATCGACTGAAGTGAGGTTTAACGTAAGGGAGAAACTATCTCCATAATAATAATAATAATTAGAGAGAACTTAATTAAGCCAACTGATATCATGCCGATATTCCATAAGCTGGCAAGAATTCTACATTCTATTTCCCAAAATTATTTTAAAATTGTATTTTACTCAAAAGAATCATGAAATATAATAACATTAAGGCTTAATTAATCCTATTTCATTTTGAATAGAAATAGTTTTTGAGTATAACGTGTACAAGAGGATTATGTAATAGAAATAGTTTTTAAAGTCTACATGTACAAGAGGATTATGTAAGATACAAGCATGAATAATTGTAATTTAGAAATATAACTAAAACTATGCAAAATTATATTTTATTAGTCCATGATTTGGCATGAAGTGGACTTTAGCCATGCTGGTTCAGAAAGGTAGTACTTTTCTTTAGGACTTTAATTGTTTTTCTGTTATAAATTGTTGGATAGATTTTGCATTCGCAGTGAACATGTATACATTTTTTTTTTTTTTTCTCATGATTTTTCTTGCATCAAGCAAAGATACAATTAAAAATGAAAGAAAAGAAAGATAATTTACTCAAGTTAAGGCTCAAAATGAACTAACATGCAGCTTGGAAGTGCTAAGAAGGCACATTAGCTGAAAGAAAATCTTATGAAGGAGAAATTGATACGTTAGGTGTATATAAAATATTTCCAACAAATATATATATGAGGGGTACAAGAATTTAAGTAAGGTATTTGCGTCATGTGTCATACCCATGGTCGAGGGGGCCATTATCGTGCCGAGGAGGTCACACGCTCAGACAGTAAGGTCACGTCAGTGGCACATTACCAGAGGAGGTCATACTGTAGAGAAAGAGTTTTAGGGAGGGGGCTAGTCCTGACATGACCGAAGGGATGGTGGCTGCCACCATATTAATACATCCCACCAAACCTCCTGGCTGCATGTGGAGAAGACCCTTAAACAGTGCTGTCTTGGTTGTCCCAACTCATAAGGGGTTTGGGAAGGTGTCTGATGGGACAAGCACTCAGGTAGTGGCCTAGATGATCAACAAATGGAGGGCCAAGATCATCTAAAGGGAGCTATATAATGTAAGAGACCTTCTAGGGGGGGAATCTGTAGAGAACACACTATAGCAACAAGAACTGAAATTGTATCCAAGTCTAAAAGAATTATATTCAAGAATCATTCTCCTCAGACTTCACCAAGGAAGGATTTTCTTGCTTAGAACTTGTCTTTCTTTGCTTTCTTAATATCCTTAACCCACTATGCCTGTTGCATGATCCATTGAAACCTAGATTTTAAGCCTACTCTCTACAAATTTATTGTGTTGAGCTCTTTGGGCCTGAATCCTTCTACCCTTTGGGCTCAAGAACCAAAACACCACCCTTACAATTGGCGCTGTCTATAGGAAAGCTTGAGCTTTAATGAGTTCAACGTCCAACCATGGTAAGATCAAGGCAAGACCGGGAGGAGTCTATTGGTTCCCAACGTTAGGATCAGTTCCTCAACCTTGAGTGAAGGAGGAACCGCGAGGTTAGTGTGCACACTACGCATACTAGTAGGAGCCAGTCTTGAGGCGGGAGTTACATCTCTCATGAGGAAAATACTAGAAGCATGCAGTTGGAGATTGACCTTCTTCGCAGGAGGCTACGCCACGAGCGACGGAGAAAGACTCCCTCAGATTTTGACCCCTCTTCTGATGATGATAGAGATGGTAGCTACAAGCCTAAGTCCAGGACTCCTTCCAATGAGTCTTTTTCGTACAATGAGGACCGTCATTACAAACAGAGGAGTAAGAGTCCATCTCGCGAAGGTTTGGGCAATGATTCAATGAGTAGGGTTTTTAACCAGATCTCTAAATTACTGTTTACGCGTAGAATTGAAAGGGGAAAGCTTCCTCGGTGATTTACTCAGCCAACATTCATAATGTATAATGGTAGAATGGACCCTGTGGAGCACATCAACCACTTCAACCAGAGAATGGCCATTCACTCCCAGAACGAAGTCTTGATGTGCAAAGTGTTTCCAGCCAGTTTGGGGCCCGTGGCGATGAGATGGTTCGACGGTTTGAAAGAAGGTTCTATTAGCTCCTTGAAGGAGCTTACTAGGGTTTTTGGGGCTTGTTTTGTGACTTGCAATAAGGTTCCTTGGCCCTTAGATTCCCTGTTGTCTATAACCATGCGAGAGGGAGAGATCCTAAAAATGTATTTTGACAAATACCGGGAGATGGGAACTTTGATGACGTGGCTATAGGGACTTTCAAGGTCGGCTTGCCCACTGAGCATGATTTGAGAAAGTCTTTAACCAGGAAACCGGTTAGGAGTGTGTGTCAGCTCATTGACCGTATTGATAAGTATAAGCAGGTCAAGGAGGACCAGCAACAGAGAAAGGGGAAAGCTAAAGTGGTCCCTCAGGATAGAAGGGACTTCAGGTCGGATAGGTACAATAACAATCGACCTCAGAGAGACTTTACGAGGCATTCTGGGTCTACTACTACTTAGGTAGTCAGTATTGTGTTTTGAGAGCCAATACACCAAATCTTGGAGAAAATTAAGAACGAGCCATACTTTTAGTGGCCAAACAAGATAGGATGAGACTCCATGAAACGCAACCAATTACATTAATTGTACCAAAGTGTTCATTACCATGGACAGGGTAGTCAAGCAAGATTGGGGGCTCAGAGAGACACTTCTATAAGACCACCTTTAGGTATAATTAATGTCATTCTTGCTGCTCTAGGGAGAACTGGTTCTCGACCATCCAGGGTGCTGTCTATAGCTCAGCCATTTATCGAAGACTTACCCCCTAATTAGAAAAGGAGTGGAGTGGAGGTCCGACCAGTTTTAAGCTTCTCCGATAAGGACAAAGTTGGAACCTTGCAGCCACACGATGATGCCCTGGTAGTTACTCTCAGGATAGGAGAGTATGATATGAAGATGGTGCTAGTAGATCAAGGTAGCGGTGCAGAGATCATGTATCCTAACCTATTTAATGCTGCTATGACTCCCCTCTGATAGGGTTTGATGGGAAGATGGTCTTCTTGAAGGGCCAAATTAGACTTCTTGTTCAAACAAGGTCAGAAGTTGTGGAAGTGAATTTCATCATAGTAATACCTACTCCCCCTATACTGCTATTGTGGCAAGGCCTTGGCTTCACGCCATGGGAGCCGTGTCTTCCACCCTTCACTTGAAAGTGAAATACCCATCGAGAGACCGAGTCAAGGAGATAATTGGAAGCTGGTCTATGGCTAAGCAGTGCTTGGTGGCTGCAATTAGACATCAGGCTGAAGGTGAACCCTCGGTGTTCGCTGAGCAGGATTTATAGCAATCAAAGGTATCGGTATTAATGACTTGCAACCTCCTCGGAATCCCAAAGAGGTCCAGAAGTTAACAGGAATGACTGCCACTTTGAATCGATTCATTTCTTGGCCAGCGGACAGGGGTAGGCCCTTCTTCTAGTTGTTGCATAAGTGAAAGGGATTTAAATGGACAGAGGAGTGTTCCTCGGCCTTCTAGCAGTTGAAGGAATATTTTTCCCGGCCACCTATTATGTCCACGCCCAAACAAGAGGAGGTTTTATTTGCTTACATTGTTGTAACCTCACATGCGGTGAGTTTGGTATTGGTGTGGGATGATGATGGTGTGTAGAGACCAGTTTATTATGTGAGCAAATCATTACATGAGACAAAGATTTGCTATTTACCATTAGAGAAGGTTATCTTGGCAGTGGTGCATGTTACACGGAAGCTCTTACATTACTTCCAAGCTTACACTATTGTGTTTCTAACCCAACTCCCTCTCCGATCACTACTTTGGAAAGCTTATTACATAGGAAAGGTTGCGAAATGGGCAACGATCCTAGGAGCCTTTGATATTAAATACATGCCTCAAACCTCTATAAAGGGCCAGGTCCTTGCCGATTTAGTGGCTGAGTTTACTAAGCCTTCGTTTGAAGAAAATAGTGAAAGGCCAAGCATGGATGGAAAATCAATTAGGATGATCTCCTTGTAGGAACCTCTATCTTGGAAGGTATATGTTGACGGCACAGCAAACCAAAGGGGATTAGGAGTGGGGCTAGTTATAGTATCTCCTGAAATGATCATCATTGAGAAATCCTTAAGGCTGGAGAAATCCTTAAGGCTGGGTTTCTTGGACGAACAATGAGGCTAAGTATGCGGCTTTGTTGGTGGGAATGGCTATGGTTCAAAAAATGGGAGGAAGAACAGTGAAAATGTTTTCAGATTCTAGGTTGGTTGTAGGCCAAATAAAGGGAGAACTGAACCAGGCTAGACTCTTGCAATTAGGATTTGACTCTTTTTCCTTACACCAAATCTCTAGAAGCAAAAATATGCATGTTGATTCCCTATCCACTCTTGCAACTTCCTTGGCGCAGAGTCTACCTTGGGTCATCCTGGTCGAGGATCTATGCAACCCTACCAAGATGAAGAGGGAAAAGGTCCAGATTCATCAATTTAGGGTGGAACCTAGTTGGATGGATCCTATTGTCCTATTCCTTAAGGATGACATCTTGGCCAAAGAGAAGGGGGAAGTTGACAAAGTGCAAAGAAAGGCTTCCCGATTTTGACTGTCCGAGGATCAAAAGTTGTACAAGCACTCTTTTTCTCAGCCATATTTGCTATGCATCCATCCTGAAGCAGTGGTCCCACTCCTAGAAAAGTTGCATGAAGGGATTTGTGGAAGCCATATAAGAGGCAGATCCTTGTCTCACTAGGCCTTTACTTAGGGCACTAATATAAAAAGTGAAGCACAAGAATATGTGAAGAAGTGTGACTAATGTTAAAGATTCACTCCCAAAATTCATTAGCCAAGGGGCGTTCTTAATCCTCTGTCTAGTCCCTGGCCTTTCGCTCAGTGAGGCTTGGACATTGTAGGGCCCTTCCCCAACGCAGTAGGAAACAGGAGATGACTTTTGGTTAGCACTAATTACTTTACCAAGTGGGTTGAAACTGAGCCACTAGCGAACATTAGGGACGTGGATGCCAAAAAGTTTGTGTGGAAGAATATTGTCACTCGGTTTAGGATTCCTTATTCCCTCATCTCAAACAACAGACTTCAATTTGATAGCAAAACTTTTAGAAGGTACTGTTGTGAATTGGGTATCACAAATAGGTATTCCACTTCAGCTTATCCCTAAGAGAATGGGCAAGCCGAGGTTGTCAATAAGGTCCTAGTAAATGGACCCCTGAATAGTGCTGCTTTGGCTGCTCCAATTCACAAGGGGCTTGAGAAGGTCTTTGATCGGACAAGCACTTAAGTAGTGGCCTAGATGATCAACAAATGGAGGGCCAAGATCATCTAAAGGGAGTTATATAATGTAAGAGACCTTCTAGGGAGGGGGGAGGGGGAATCTGTAGAGAACACACTGTAGCAATAAGAACTGAAATTGTATCCAAGTCTAAAAGAACTATATTCAAGAATCATTTTCCTCAGACTTCGCCGAGAAAGGATTTCCTTGCTTAGAACTTGTCTTTCTTTGCTTTCTTAATATCCTTAGCCCACTGTACATGTTGCATGATCCATTGAAGCCTAGTTTTTAAGCCCACTTTCTACAAATTAATTGTGTTGGGCTTTTTAGGCCTGAATCCTTCTACCCTTTGGGCTCAAGAACCAAAACACCACCCTTACAATATATATATATATATATATATAAAATTCAATGTAAAAAATAATACCCCAATTGAGAGGAAATCTATTTACCGAATCTTTTAAGTACATAATAAAATATCAATGTTCGATGCCCTAGAGTATAAGTTAAGATGTATTTTATTTTATATTATAGTACTTGTGTTGTTCTTAAAATATATATATAGACAGATAATAAAGAAAAAAATGGACTTCAATCTAGTTTTGAGTTATCATCTTCCTATCAATTATGTGATAATTGAAGATATTATTATCGAATGTTTTTAGTTATATAATTTTTTTAATGAATCATGTGATGTGCTTCAATAACACATATGAATAATCTTATAAGATAGTTGATAATATCACCTGCACCGGGCGTGATGCAAACAAGGCCAGTGATCATGCCCTGGACGGCTCCAATGACTGAGGGTTTATTGAAGAAAATGACATCCAGCGATGTCCACATCAGGAGGCTAGTAGCAGCACAAATGTTGGTGTTTAGAACAGCCATGGAA
The DNA here is from genome assembly GCA_029955455.1 of Quercus agrifolia. Taxonomy (NCBI): domain Eukaryota; kingdom Viridiplantae; phylum Streptophyta; class Magnoliopsida; order Fagales; family Fagaceae; genus Quercus; species Quercus agrifolia. The sequence goes on from JARQAD010000006.1 coordinate 18,462,420, forward strand.
GAATCTATATTGGCTGCATATGGATCTCCACCATTGAATCCTGCCCATCCCATCCACAGTAACCCTGCTCCTGCCAATGTCAACAATACATTGTTTGGAGGAAATCTCTCTCTGTCTCTTTTCAATCTTGGTCCCACCTGTATCATCATTGAAAAAATCAGTCTAAGGTAGAAAGGGTATAGCTAATTAATTTCATACCCAAATTCACAACCGTTGAGAGTGGTAGTTTTGTAATTGATCTGTGATAAAAATAACGTATGTGATGGTTCACGCACATGAAAGTAATACGTTATAAATCATAATTGGGTAATTTAATAAATTGTGAGAAAATTTGTGAAATTTTGTTGTGTGTATAACATTGTTGTCTTTCAATTAAAATTGTCACCTACTCACCACGCATCTTGATTCCTTCACGCCTTCAAATTCTTAACATTTATTTAGGTGCATATATGTCTTATTATATATTACAAGTCAAACACATGACGATCATGGGGGATGGATATTCAAAACCAAATGGAATCTAAAAGAGCAACTTTCATCAATTAATATAATACAAGATTCATTGAACATAATTAATCATATACTAATAATGTTCCATTGTACTAAGTACTAAGTCAAGGGTGAACTAAAACATTTAATCGCAAAGCAACCGGAATTATTAATATTGAACAAGTAAACAGCAAAAAGATTGTAATACTCCCGCAACACTTGCTTTTTCAACCAAGAAAATTGAAATCTCTCTCTCTCTCTCTCTCTCTCTCTCTCTCTCTCTTAGCTCATTGAAGTTTCTAAAAAATTGCAAAAAATCTACTCTTGTAAGAATTGAATTAGTCAAGCTCATACCGAAAAAACAAGTCTAGCTTATGAAGTAGTAATCAATCTACCAAAGAAAGTATAGCACATCAATGTTCATAACAATTTTATAATTATAAATTCATCTTTCTTGCTCTAAATATATATATATATATATATATATATATATATATATATATATATATAAAATTCATCTTTCCATTGATTTTTAAATTTAAGAAGTGGGTGGACAAGAAAACCCTACAAGACGACAAAGACCTTCTTAATTAATAACTGATTCGTATACAAATAACACATTGGTATGCATTAATAATGTCTCAATTGAAGCGGCAAAACATTGACCTTTTTTTTCTTTTCACCTTAAGTGTATGAGAAATGAGTATAGAATAAGGCCCGTTTGGTAGCAGTAATGACTAGTTTTGATTTTCAAAAAAACTGTGGTTGATTTTTTTTTTTTTTTTAAGAAAGTTTTAAACTATGACATCCACTCATAATAATAGTTTTTTTTATTATCAGACCAAAACACCAGTCAGTTTTTGATGTAGACAGGGATTAAATCTCAAATCTCTTATTCAACTATTAGAAACTTTATCAGTTGAGTTAACTGGAACCCACTTTTAATATGTATTTTGTTTGAGTACTCGTAATGCAAACAAATATGTTTGATACTATGTTTTCAAAAAGAGTAAATAGTGAAAGAATTAGAGACTCCAATTAACTCAATTAGTAAACTTCTTTATCTTCAAATAAGAATTTAAGTTTGAATTCAGTTTATTCCAAAAATTAATTAATATCAGAAATTTTATCAGTTGAGTTAATTGTAGCCCACTTTTAATATGTATTTTGTTCAAGTACCCATAATACAAACAAATATGTTTGATACTATGTTTTCAAAAAGAGAATATAGTAAAAGAATTAGAGACTCCAATTAACTCAATTAGTAAACTTTTTTTTATCTTTAAACCATATACTATATAATAAAAATTGGGTTTAGAAGTCGTGGTTGTGCCACGTGACTTCACCAAATTGTAGAAATTTTGTTAGATTTTTAAAAATATATATAATTTTTTTTTTTTTTGGTTCTTATCTTCTTCTCCTATAATTTATAAGTTGATAAAAATTTCAATTTGAATACAATCCAAATTCTTCATCTAATCCTTTTATTATTAATTTATCTATAATTTCAAAGTGATTTATTTTATTAGCAATAGGAGAACTACTTCATTTATGATTTATGAGTTCTAGCATTCCAAAGGATTAGAATTTTTGGTTTCACAATAATTGTTCATATCAACCTTTAATTCTATTTTTTATTTTTTTTAAACACCTCATGGATAGACACAAAATTATAATTGTTCTTATTGATTTTTTCTATACATATCTATCAATTTTTAGATAAATACAAAAACTTATTTGTTGTCATCTTTTGTTTAAATTACATATGATTCTTAATTAAAATCTGCATCCCACGGGCATAATACTGGTAAGAATTTAAGTTTGAATTCAATTTATACCAAAAATTAATTAATATCTTGATATAATATTAAGTAATAGTTATTAATTAATATCTTCATATATATATATATATATATATATATATATATTGAGGAAATATCTTCATATATATAAATATATATATATATAGAGAGAGAGAGAGAGAGGTGACCCAGTAAGCAGCTGTGAATCCAGCAATCCCAGAAGAAAGATGAATGACATAACCACCAGAATAGTCCATGACACCCCAATGGAACAAGAACCCACCACCCCACAAACTGAATGCTCCAAAAGTGTAAGAGAAAGTAAGCCAAAGTGGCACAAACATCATCCATGCCTTAAAATTCATCCTCCCCAACAAAGATCCAGCTAAAAGTATCAAAGTGATTGCAGCAAACACACACTGAAACCACACCATCGTTGCCATGGGGTAGTATGGCTGAGCCATAGCCGTCTCTACCCCACCAGTACTATAATACTGCGTAGTTGCAGGTAGTGCAGCCCATTTCAAAAGGAACTTCTGGCCTAAAGCTGGTCCAGGATGGCCCCAGAAGGGAAGGAGCCTATCACCAAAGGACATCTTGTATGCCCATGTAACCCAACAAATTACCACAGCTGCAAAAGCATATAAAGCCATGAAAGCTGAGTTTACAGCCCATTTTTTCTTGACAATACTACCATAGAGTATGACAAGCCCTGGCACACTTTGTAGACCAACCAGTGTGGCTGATATCATTTGCCATGCGTTATCTCCTTTGTTCAACCAATCTGGCACTGCTAAAGATGTGCCGGATTGGTAAGCTATTGGTATTGGTGGAGTAGCCATGTCTAGCTGTGGCTCTCTAGCTACAATTAAAGCAAGCAAAGCCGATCAAACTCTCTCTCTCTCTCTCTCTCTGTTTGAATGTTGTGTGTTAAGGAGTGGCAAAGAAAAACTGTAGAGAGAGGAGTTATAAAGAAAGAAGACTAGCGTGAGCTTTTAAAAGTCAAGGTTATGGTATAGAGTACTATAGACTATAGATTTTGACATTTCAACAATGGACTTAGCTCTGGTACTTTAGTGCACTGGACACTTTGATGGTGACACGTTGCAATGAGGCATGGATCAAACTTTGCCTTTGATTAATTAACTAATTATTCAAATAAATGTTTAGAATAAATTTAATAATAATATAATGTTTGTTTGTAATTCAATTAATACTTTTAGTGTTTCTAATGATAACATCCATGTTCAAATCTCCTATCTTCCATTATTGTAACAATTGAATTATTAAAAAAAAATAACACTGTGATTTATATATTCTTTCTTCTCCTAACAATTGAATTACTAAAAAAATATATATATACAAGTCAATGGATGCGATGAATCTGAAAAATTGATAAATTAATGTTGTGATAACATTACTCAAATGTTAAAATTATACTTATCAATATTTATTTAAAAAGTTCTATAAAAAATAATTTATTTAAAAGTATTTTTTAGAACTATTTAAAAGTTAATGATGTTAAATAAAATCTAAACAACTCGTTTAACAATCAACAATTGGGGGCATTGGATCTGAACCCTTAAATTATTGAAAAAAAATATTATGTCAATGGATGCGATGAATCTGAAAAATTGATAAATAAATGTTGTGATAACATTACTCAAATGTTAAAATTATACTTATCGATATTTATTTAAAAATTTCTATAAAAAATTATTTATTTAAAAGTATTTTTTAGAACTATTTAAAAGTTAATGATGTTAAATAAAATCTAAACAACTCGTTTAACAATCAACAATTGGGAGCATTGGATCTGAACCCTTAAATTATTGAAAAAAAATATTATGTCAATGGATGCGATGAATCTGAAAAATTGATAAATAAATGTTGTGATAACATTACTCAAATGTTAAAATTATACTTATCGATATTTATTTAAAAATTTCTATAAAAAATTATTTATTTAAAAGTATTTTTAGAACTATTTAAAAGTTAATGATGTTAAATAAAATCTAAACAACTCGTTTAATAATCAACAATTGGGGGCATTGGATCTGAACCCATGAATTATTGAAAAAAAATTATGTCAATGGATGCGATGAATTTGAAAATTTGATAAATTAATGTTGTGATAACATTACTCAAATGTTAAAATTATACTTATCTATATTTATTTAAAAATTTCTATAAAAAATTATTTATTTAAAAGTATTTTTTAGAACTATTTAAAAGTTAATGATGTTAAATAAAATCTAAACAACTCGTTTAACAATCAACAATTGGGGGCATTGGATCTGAACCCTTGAATTATTGAAAAAAAATATTATGTCAATGGATTCGATGAATCTGAAAAATTGATAAATTAATGTTGTAATAACATTACTCAAATGTTAAAATTATACTTATCAATATTTATTTAAAAAGTTCTATAAAAAAATTATTTATTTAAAAGTATTTTTTAGAACTGTTTAAAAGTTAATGATGTTAAATAAAATCTAAACAACTCGTTTAATAATCAACAACTGGGGGCATTGGATCTGAACCCATGAATTATTGAAAAAATATTATGTCAATGGATGCAATGAATTTGAAATTTTGATAAATTAATGTTGTGATAACATTACTCAAATGTTAAAATTATACTTATCGATATTTATTTAAAAAGTTCTATAAAAATTTACTTCTTTAAAAGTATTTTTTAGAACTATTTAAAATTTAATGATGTTAAATAAAATCTAAACAACTCGTTTAATAATCAACAATTGGGGGCATTGGATCTGAACCCATGAATTATTGAAAAAAAAAAATTTATGTCAATGGATGCGGTGAATCTGAAAATTTGATAAATTAATGTTGTGATAACATTACTCAAATATTAAAATTATACTTATCGATATCTATTTAAGAATTTCTATAAAAAATTATTTTTTAAAAATATTTTTTAGAACTATTTAAAAGTTAATGATGTTAAATAAAATCTAAACAACTCGTTTAATAATCAAAAATTGGGGGCATTGGATCTGAACCCATGAATTATTGAAAAAAAAAAAAATTATGTCAATGGATGCGGTGAATCTGAAAATTTGATAAATTAATGTTGTGATAACATTACTTAAATATTAAAATTATACTTATTGATATCTATTTAAGAATTTCTATAAAAAATTATTTTTTAAAAATATTTTTTAGAACTATTTAAAAGTTAATGATGTTAAATAAAATCTAAACAACTCGTTTAATAATCAACAATTGGGGGCATTGGATCTGAACCCATGAATTATTGAAAAAAAAAAAATATATATATATATATATATATATATATTTCAATGGATGCGATGAATCTGAAAAATTGATAAATTAACGTTTTGATAACATTACTCAAATGTTAAAATTATACTTATCGATATTTATTTAAAAAGTTCTATAAAAAAATTATTTATTTAAAAGTATTTTTTAGAACTATTTAAAAGTCAACTCGTTTAATAATCAATAATTGAGGGCATTGGATCTAAACCCATTATGATCCCTTTTTGTGTACTTTTATGATTGTAATTTGCAAATGGTTCATTTTAATATATAATTATTAACATATTATTTTAGACCATGAAATAAGGAAGGAACATATTATATGATGGAATATTTTAGCCATAAATTTGATCCCCCAAAATATCGCACAAAAAGCTCGTCTTCACCCACATACCCATCAACTTCATGGAAACCAACGATAGAGTTAGGCTGACAACGTCATATTGGACGACCCACAAGGAGACTCAGCAGGTATCTCCGTATGCATATGCGAACGCTAGGGCAGAGCCGATGGCTGATGGATGTGGAGGGGATCCTGCAAAATACAGGCATTAATGAAGATCTTCCCTACAAGGAAAGATCTTCTCCGCCAAGAAACAAAAGTCAGCTCTACACTACTATAAAACCCCAAGGCCCTCATAAATCAAGGTACGCATAACTTACCCCAGCTCTGGCCCTCATACTACCGCTTCCCAAACAAATAATTGCATGGTGCTTACTCGCTCGATGTCGACCACCAACAATAATCAAGGAGACGAACCACGTACCACTGCCCTTGAAAAACAGGTTTAGGCTCTCGCCATGACCGTAGAATGCCTCACCAAGCAAAACTATGACCTAGAGAAGCAACTGTGCCAAAAGAACACAGGGCCTATGATGCAGCGTGAGCTTGTAGAAGCAGAATCTGTAACACACAATTACTACAACTCTTCCACGAAACCTAAGTTCTACAAGAACACTAAGCTAGTAGGCAAAATAATAGAGAAAACATCTCTAACAAACTTTTATTAATCAACACATAACAATAATAATCAACCCCTCTATAAAGAGTATTTATAGGAATAGAATTTCTCCTACTCCTTTTAGGAAAAGAAATAATAAACCTACTTCTACTTGAGAAAAGAAAAACAATTAAAATCCCAATTCAACTAGGAAAAGGATTTTACTTCAAAGTACTAGAGTAAATAAATCCTAATTCAACAAGGAAAAAGAAAACAACATAAAATATTAAAATATTTTATTCTTCCTTAATCAATCTGCATCATTCTCTCGGGGTTGGGGAAAACTCGTCCTCGAGTTTTGTGGCAATCTTCCACGATCAATTGGAACCCCGAATAATCTTCTTCATCCTATTCTTCTGTGCAAGATAAGACGAATTAGTATGCTACTTATCAATTTTTTCTCACTCATAATAAATCTTAATGTACGGATTTTTATTCTTGACCTCTTTTGCCATGGTGGGATATATGAAACAAGTACTAAAAAAGAATCCATGTACATATCCAAAAACTTCATATTTCCTCCTCCACAAAGATTATTTAAAATCACTCGTTTACACCTCTTGTTGACCTCTATCAATTCTTGTTCAATAAAATCCTCCCAAAAGGGATCAATAACGTTGTCCATTAATCTTTCCAAATTGATGTTAACTATATTACCAAAAAAATTTGAGAGAAGCTCATCAACCCCAATGAAATCATAGTGTCTAATGTGTTCAAGTTCAAGCTTTAGCAGATTGGAACTTTGTTCATCAATTGAGAACTCGTCTACTACTGAACAAACTGATTGTACCAACCTATGATTGTAATCAGTAAAATCAATAACCTTTTGTTTTTGAACGTCGAAAGTCTCATCAATGGTGTGAGTCATGGGCTCACCTTGTATATATATGACTTTATTTTTATCAAGCTCAATCTTGTCTCCTTGACTATAATCTTCAAGATAGTCATCATAAATTGGTGGAGAATCCCAATTTACTACACAAACTCTTTCAATGTATTCATCCTCCTTTTTGATATTGTACTCCTCCTCCTCAACATCAAAATACTCCTCCTCCACATAACGTGGATTTGGATGGTAGTTTTGAGGTCGGTTTTCAACGACTAAGACGGTGAGCTGCTTTGAAAGTGCATCAAACCACTCCTCTATTCGTTGAAAGAACGCCTCTAATTGTGCATCACATGCAACCTCATCGCGTTCATACACGTCATTTATGGCAACAGGTCTTCCCCCACATGCTCCTCTTTGTGCCATGGTAGGAACCTAGCCTTGCTCTGATACCAACTGATGCAGCGTGGGTGTGTAGAAGCAGAATCTGTAACACACAATTACTACAACTTTTCCACAAAACCTAAGTTCTACAAGAACACTAGGCTAGTAGGCAAAATAATAGAGAAAACATCTCTAACAAACTTTTATTAATCAACACATAACAATAATAATCAACCCCTCTATAACGAGTATTTATAGGAATAGAATTTCTCCTACTCCTTTTAGGAAAAGAAATAATAAACCTACTTCTACTTGAGAAAGGAAAAACAATTTAACTAGGAAAAGAAAAACAATTAAAATCCCAATTCAACTAGGAAAATGATGTTACTTCAAAGTACTAGAGTAAATAAATCCTAATTCAACAAGGAAAAAGAAAACAACATAAAATATTAAAATATTTTATTCTTCCTTAATTAATCTGCATCAGCCTAACACTTAGGAGGAGGACCAAAAAGGTACAAGCGTTGAGATAAGGGACAAAGAAGGGCCAGAGGGTAGCAACACCCCAAGCAGACAAGAGTGACAGGATACAAGCCATCCATCCGCAGTAGATACAGCTCCACCACACATTGGTCGTGAAGATGCCGATGATGAAGGAATGGATGGACTTGATGATGAATGCCTTTAGAGGATGGGTGTCTAGCGACCTTGATGAGTTGGTCCATCGAACTGATTCACCATTCGCTACATTTGTCACTTCGTTCCCCCTTCCACCAAAGCTCTACATGTCGCAAGTAGAGGCCTACAACGAATCTAAGGATCCCCTAGATCACCTAAAGTCTTTCAAGACCCTGATACACCTACAAGGTGTTGCAGACGAGATCATGTGTAAGGCCTTCCCCACTACACTAAAGTGCCCCACAAGGGTTTGGTTCAACAGGTTGATGCCTATCTCCATTAGTACCTTCAAGAAGTTAAGCGCCCAGTTTGCATCGCACTTTATCGGGGGACACAAGTATAAGAAGTCCACTACATGACTGATGAACATTAAACAATGGGAGGATGAGATGCTGAGGTCTTACATAACCCGCTTTAACAAAGAGGCCCTCTTGATTGATGAAACTAACAACAAGATACTTGTGACTGCATTCACAAATGGGTTAGGGAAGGGTAAATTTTTATTTTCCTTGTACAAAAATGACCCAAAGACTATGTCAAATGTACTTTACAGGGAAATTAAGTATATAAATGCGGAAGATGCACTACTGGCCTTAGAAGAGAAGCCTAAGAAGAAGGAAAGACAGGAGGAGACACGGCAGGACAAGGGACAAAAGACAATAAGGACTGGAGACTGACAAGAGGATAGGCACTCCAAACCCCCCATTGGAAGGTTCACAAGCTTCACCTCGCTGACTGCCCCAATCGACGAAGTCTTAATGCAGATCAAGGTAGAAAGAGCCCTAACATTCCCCGGCAAGCTAAAGGGAGACCCCAATAAGAGGTCCAAAGATAAGTACTGCTGCTTTCACCGTGATCACGGTCATGACACATTTGACTGCTATAACTTGAAGCAACAGATAGAAGCTCTTATCAAACAAGGAAAACTGCAGAGGTTTGTCAACAAGGAAAGAACAGACCCACCATAAGAACAGGTTGCCCAACGAGAGAACAAGCATCATATGCCGCCCATAGGAGGCATAAGAATGATTATAGGAGGCACTGCGTCTTCTGGCTCATCTAAAAAGGCCCGTAAGACTTACCTTAGGATGGTTCAGAATGTCCAACTGACGGGCTTCATCCCAAAGATGGCACGGGTTGACAACCCCATCATTGGATTTTCAGAGGAAGATGCTCAATGTCTCCACCACCCGCATAACGATACACTTGTTGTTAGCATACGGGTAGGAGACTACAACACACACCAAGTCCTGGTTGGCAACAGAAGCTTCGATAACATCCTCTATTACTCGGCGTTCCAGCAGATGAGGATTGATAGAGAATGGCTGGTCTCGACCAACGCCCCCCTCGTTGGGTTTGGAGGGACAAAAGTATACCCCCTCGGCGCAGTCACGTTGCCCGTAACGGTTGGTGATTATCTTCAACAGATCATTAAGGATGTTACATTCCTCATTGTAGACTACTCGTTTGCCCTACAATGCCATCTTAGGACAACCTACCCTCAACTTGTGGAAGGCCATAACTTCGACCTACCACATGATGATTAAATTCCCCACCGAGTATAGAGTAAGAGACGTATGTGGAGACCAAGTGGCTGCACGCGAGTGCTACATAGCAATGTTGGAGATGGATGATCATCTACAGACTATGAACATAGAAGAATCGCGGACGGTGGTGGAGCCAGTTGAAGGACTTGAAGAGATACTTCTCGATAACTCCAGACCAGATCGAATGACTAGGATCGGCCCTTGCCAATCCGCTAGTCCACCAAGCACTCATGACTTTTCTTAAAGAGAACCAGGATGTCTTTGCTTGGAGCCATGAAGACATATCTGGGATCGACCCTTCAGTCATGGTGCACAGGTTGAATGTGTCGCCCACTTTTCCACCTATTCGTCAGAAGAAGCAAGTGTTCACCCAAGAACGGGATTGAGCTATAGCGAAAGAAGCCAGCAAGTTGCAAGAGGCAGACTTCATCAAAGAATTTTACTACCTCAACTGGCTGGTGAAAGTGGTGATGGTCAAGAAAGCCAATGGGAATTGGAGGATGTGCGTAAACTTTACGGACCTGAACAAAGCATACCCCAAGGATAGCTACCCCCTCCCACAGGTTGACATCCAAATAGACTCTACGGCTCAACACCAGTTCATGAGCTTCATGGATGCTTTTTCTGATTACAACCAAATCAAAATAGATGAAGCGGATCAGGAGAAGACTTCGTTTGTCACCAACCAAGGCTTCTTTTGCTACAAAGTGATGTCGTTCGGCCTCAAAAACATAGGCACAACATATCAAAGGCTCATGAACAAGATGTTTGCACATCAAATTACTGTAGTTTTAGCGCATTCGCGCTTTATGTATATATACACACGGGTGGAAAGAGATAACAGCTCACGGTTCATGAATGATCAATATTATTATATATATATATATATATATATATATATATATATATATATATATATATATATATATATATATATATATATATATATCACAAAAAAGTTATTGCAGTAAATTTGTACTAATGATATATATATATATATATATATATATATATATATATATATATATATATATATATATATATTTTTTGCTAAATTGTACTAATGATATATTATATGATAATGACCTATTTAAAACGAATTTTCTAGAAATTCCAAAACATGCTTTAAAGTTTAAAGTAATGCATTGACCCCTATGTGACAGATGGATATCTATAACTGGGCACATGAAATATATATATATATATATATATATATATATAGAGAGAGAGAGAGAGAGAGAGATGTTAACCAATGCCCTTAAGATATTGATTTAAGAACTATTTTTAGAGACATTTTATTGGAAGAATGATAAAACAATAAATATTGTTATCTTTTTATGTTTCTCATAAAAGTCATGTCAAAACTTTTCTATTGTGGTTTATTAACAATTGCCTTCACTGCGCACCTTTGGTGCAGTAGTCACTTCACAAGTATAAATGTTTGTGGGGTGTGGGGGGCAAGAACTAGAGTTTAAGTCTTTAGGAGAGAATTTCACAAACATATATACTTAGATTATGTTAGAGTAGAATTTCTATCTTGTAAAAAAAAAAATATATATATATTTTGCCCTAAGGGCATCTATTAACATGACTATTTGCTGTACTAGTCACTAACCCATGCGATGCACGGGATAGTTAATTAAATAAAAATTACAAATAATCATATAAAGCCCCTATGTTCTTTGATTACAAATGCAGAGTGCTCCACGTAACACATAAAGGCCACACCTTGGTTGCTGTATGGCAATGAAAACATTATTACTAACATTCCAAAAGTTGATACACAGATTTGGACATAATTTGAATTCATATAATGCTCAACTATAATTGAATTTATAGTCTAACACCAATATAAAGCATGTTGTCTTGTGCACTTGTCTATATTACTAACTGGATCACTTAAAAGCTACTTTATAGTAGTTGACTGAGAAAGACAACACACAAACAACTATTGCAATGAGAGAAACAGAGAAAAGATATTGCAAAATTAATTTTATATATATATATATATATATATATAAAATGGATGCCCAAGTCCACAGTTTTTTATTTATTTTTAATTCAATCCTAGAGGAAGGAAGCTCATTCGTTCGTGACAAGGGAAGATACAAAACCCACTATATATAAGATAAACTCAGTTCAAATTATTTTTAAAAAAAAAATTGTCAAATTATCAATAAGACATTATAACAAACTCAGTTCACAAGTCAATGAAATGTAGAATAAAAACCATGCAACTGAAGCTTGAGCTCTGATACTAAACCTTTTAAGCATTCTGGAATGTTTATATATCTTTAAATTGGGGAATTTGATGATCTGGCCATGTACACAAGTTTTCAATGACTTGTAAAACTTAAAGCTGTGAAGCAGTCATTAATAAAACCATTATGCATGTACAACCATATTGCAAGCTGTCGACAATTTTGAAGACCCTACAAATAGAAAAAGAACATTTGTAGCACTTCAAAATATTCAAACTAATAATTTTGCTCTTCCTGTTTTGCTAATTTTTTCTACTCCTAAGATGCACTATTTTTTTTTTTTTAAAGGATAAAAGATAAAACTTTATTGATAAATTGAATATACAAGTGTGTAGACAATCTCATGACAACATAGCAGGACCATGCATTTGCTGCCAAGGAATAATATGCCACCTAAACACATGAGGCACCATGTCACTCTCTCTCATAAGAAGTAACTCACAAACACAAAATTCAAAACTTCGAAACAGCAGACAAATAGTCAATGTGTCTCTGCTTATATACTCTTGTTAGCCCCCAATTTTGATTATGCAGGCTTCTTGGAAACTGTTGAGGAGATTATTTGCAACCACATATATCTGTGTTAGATGCATCTGATAAATAACAATATTTGAACTTAAAATATCCTAAACCACAATGATAATGATAACAAATCCAATCTATCAATCCATTCCCAAATGCCAATCACAAATATAAAAGATCCAGTATCCCCATCACTCTACTCAATCAATAATCAAATCTCAAACTTCCAAGCCTTACCACAAAATCAACAATTCAACTTTTGTTTTCTTACCCACACTCCCAATTTCACATAACATTAAAACCAAGAAAACAATTCTAGCATATGAAGTTCATTACACATAAAACAAAAGAAAATCTAAAATAAATTGATACGAACATGAAGAAGGAAGAAAATCTCTTCCTAATTTATTGACTCTGGTTAGACCATGTATATACTACAGTAAGAAGAATATATGTCTACTTATTAGACTTGCAAAATGGACGTTGTACAGAATCAATCAAATTCTGGAAAAAAAAAAAAAAAAAAAAAAAGGTCGAGTATTTTATCAAACAATTTGCATGCAAGTAACAAAATTTTTTGTTAGTTACGTCAACAACAAAATATTGAAGCAAATTATTGAGAGAGGGGATTTTGTAGAGATAATATACTCAACTTCTTTTACAAGAAATACTTATCTAATATTCAAGAAAATGAAAGAAATCGAGAATCATATAAATTGGAAATATATTTGAAGTGCTAGAATCAAGTGTCTGATACAACATTCAGTTTATTGGTAGAGAGACACACAAATAGTAAAGCTTCAGAGAGTAAAAATAATCAAAACTAAAATTAAAAGGGTTAAATCAAGGTAATCGAATCATGCTTCGATTGGGTTAGAGGGAGGCCGAAAAACAACTTTGAGCAAGTGATGGAACATTCCAAGCAGAATACTATCATTGGTAGAAGGAAAGGTAGAGTGAGAGAACCGAATTGAATTAGAATTATACAATTGGTTTTGGGAATTGGGGTTATTCTAGAGAAGACTATTATACATATTTAGAGAAAGGGAGAAGAAAAAAGTGAAGCTTTGGTTTTTCTATCCAAAGAAATATACCTATGCCTGCATATGATTCTTGCAAAGCCGGTTCTACCTTCATCACAAACATCATCAGATCAATTAAACCAAAAGAACCAAATCTAAATTTTAGTCTATTTAAAATGCCTTTACCAGTTGTGGTTTTGGGATGCCGGCCTGAATGTGGGTGCCCATTTGCTTGACGGTAGTAGGGCCCTCAAGTTTCTCATTCTCTTTCTCTCTCCCTACACGGCTATGCCTTACAGATGATTTATTCTCAGTTTCAGTTATTTTGTTTTAATATATTAATAGGCAAGACGAAAATGCACAATTATTTAGTTATTTTGACCTTTTAGGAATTAACACCTCAACAATTGTAAATATATTAATCACCAACAATGTATATAAAGCAATGCACACTATATGAATGTCAACAAGCACCTATTGAGAAAAGTTAAAATTTTTATTTATAGCTTAAAAATTATATGTTCTAATTCAGCTCAGATCAAAACAATGACAGCTTGATTGAAGATCCACAATTATTATTTTGAAATGTGCCAACCTACTATGAAGCCTCTTTCTCGACTGAATAAAGGATATAGAGTTCACGAAAGACCCAAAGAATTCATTAATAAATAAATATCAATATGGAGGGTGGGATATGGTTTATAAACATATGAAGATGGTCATATAAATATAATTTGACCAGACAGTCACCCGCATTTTCTTTTATGGAAATAGATTCCCTACCCAAAAAAAAAGGCTACTACTCCAAATATGTCACACACAAACACGCAAAAGCACAAGCACACAAACAAAATTTTAGAATAGATACTTTCAACTGGATATAAATGCATCTCAAAGTAGTGTCATGCTCAAAAATAGATATGAGAGAGAGAGAGAGAGAGAGAGTATACCAGGGCTAATTGCAGAGATTGTACTGAATTGTAACTTCTCATACAAATCTCTTTTGCCGCAATGCATTCAGAAGAATGAAAACATGACAATAATCAAGAAAATTCATATCCAATAATTTTCCTAATAATCAGGAAAATTCATATCCAATATTTTTGTATTTTGAATTGAACAAATTGCATCCCAAGGAGTAGCACAATCAACTTGGGACCACACTTCATATCGCAGAGGTCACTAGTTCGAATTTCCCCTTCCCTGTCTCCTTCAACCAAAACTTATCCCAACAAATGAACAAATTGCAATTTTGAAAAGGTAAGATTTCTACTGCTTGGTGATGCTTCCATGCCTTATTGCTTCTCTTTTTACCTAACAAACAACACAATATAACTCTAAAGAGTTCTAGATATCATCTATATCTATATATATTTAAAAGCTAAAGCATAGCATTTATTGTTACTACGCTTATGTTAAGGCACATCAGCAACCAAATCATCCACTTACTTTCAACTCTCTCTCTCTCTTTTAATTCTTTTTCTTTTTATTAATTTTCTTAGCTTATTGTTACACATTCTCAAACCTTTTCCCCTCCCTTTTACCCTTTCATCTTCCCACTACTAACTACCTTAATATCTTTCTTCCTCTATCCATTTATCTTCCTTTATTTTTTGCTCTTCTTATTCTCATATTCTTATTATAAATTTCCAATTCTCTTTCACATTCTATGCATAGTTTTCTCACACACAAAAAATGTTATTTCTCTCTCTTTCTCTCTTTTTTTTTTTCCCATTTTCTGGTGGTCTTGATTTCCTATTATGTGACTCCTATGGATTTGTTGTGCTAGAGAAATCATGGTCCACTCCCAATCCTTTGTGATCATGGTTCAGTGTATCAAATATATTTTTTTTCGCATTTATCATTAATATTTGTTTGCAGCTCATTTGCATTAAGCCACATCATAGAATTCATGTTTGTGATTTTAGTCAATTTGATGTAGATATGGGAGTAAGGATTAAGTATACCACTGTTAATTGTCAATTACAATTGTTGTTTATATTATCATTGTGATGTGTTGACCTGAAGTAATGAACCTATATACTTTCCTAAATTGAATGTGACCATGCTAAATTTTGAAATGCATATCATTTTGAGTTATCAAATATGCCTACACCATATGAGTTTCTAAGTTTTTTTTTTTTTTTTTCTTTGGTTGAGATTATGAATTCCTATCCAAAGTATTATTGATAATTGTGGATTGAAAAGTTTCATAATTATTTTCCTTCTTTTTTATATATATTTTTAAATTTTTTACATCCTATAATGTGGTTGATGTGGTATGGCTAGCCTCATATTACATTATAAAAAAATGCAAGTATATTTTCAGTTATTGAATAATTAACGTTCTGTTGTAGGTTATTGAATTATTCACTCTCATATTATCAACATAAACTGTTTTCAAAACTTACTTTTAAGTTGATTAATTTTTATGTTTTTTAGAACTTCACTTTAGATTGATATGATTTAGTTTTGTATTTTTACAATTGTATATTTTTTTTCTTTGATTTAATAGATGTAATCTTATTACATTATAAAGATAGTATATAAGAATATATCATTATTATATTATATAGCATGACTTGAATAATTTGATGTTTATTACTATATCTTATATTTTTACTCTTTTTCCCCCTTCCTTTCACCCTTTCATCTTCCCACTACTAACTACCTTAATATCTCTCCTCATCTATCCCTTTATCTTCCTTTATTTTTGGTTATTCTTATTCTCGTCTTCTTATTATAAATTTCCAATTCTCTCTCACATTTTGTGCATAGTTTTCTCACACACAAAATGTTATTTCTCTCTCTTTCTCTCAAAAAAAATATTTTCCATTTTTTGGTGGTCTTGATTTCCTATTATGTGACTCTTATGGATCTGTTGTGATCATGGTCCACTTCCAATCCTTTGTGATCATGGTTTAGTGCATCAAAAGTTTTTTTTTATTTTTTCTTTTCGTATTTGTCATTAATATTTGTTTGCAGCACATTTGCATCAAGCCACATCATAGATTTCATTTTTATAAATTTCTCTCTCTCTCTCTCTCACACACACACACACACACAAAATTTTTTATTCTTTCTTGCAACTCTACTTTAGGTTGACAAATCATTGTATTTTTTTTAACTTTATTTTGGGTTAATACATTTTAGTGTTATATTTTTGAGTTTTCTATCACAAGTAATCTCTCTCCCTCTTATTGTTTTGGTTTGATTTTTGTTTGAGTTACTTAGTTATTTTGTAAGTGAGAATTTGAATTTATATAAAATAAAAAATAAAAAGTCTTGGCTATGCATTTGAATGTGTCTATAAATTATTTGAGTAACATTAAGTGCAATTTTGTTATGATTTCTTATTATCATAATAATCTTCTTTAAGAGAATGAGAAATTTGAATGATTTATTCAAAACTTAAAAAGTTTAATTGCACCCAAAAAAAAAAAAAAACATAGTGCACTATAGCATAATTTCAAATAATATAGACCACCTCATAAAGGAATAATAGCAATCAAATGCAACACAAAATAATAGAATGATATATTGGTAGAGTTAGAAAGATGAAATAATTTTAGAAATTTTTTAATTTTTAGAGAGAACAAAATTATCTTCAACAAAATTTAGAAAACAAATTATATTTTATATCATAGCTATAAAATAATTATCTACTCCTAGGTCTGCCACTAGTTTGAATAATAGAGCAGACGATTACTGATCAATGTGATATTTTCTAGACAGTAAACCATCTTCTGACCCTTCTTGCCTCATTAAATTGTATTGAGGATCTAAGAGCTGCCTGACTTCTTTCTTTGCTGGCCATTCTAGGCTTCATGGATCTCCCTGAGTAGAACCCAGCCTTCTAGAAACTTTATGAGAAGCGACTAGTCACTTTCTGAGTAAGTTTCAATCCTGGTTAATGCTTTTGAGACAAATGATTTTCAATATGAAAACCATTTTTGACTGGGAGGTCTCAAAAAACTGTAACAAGAGTGCACATATAAACCCCCAGATAAAGCACCTTAAAAAAATTATGAGAATTTTGACTTCCATTTTTGGCTTATGCTCTTCATTATATTACATCTCTTCATCTAGTATACATTTAAATCTTCCAAAGAAGTGATCAGCCACAGATATACAGCAAATAATTTATACCACTAACTTTTTTATAAGTGAGTTTTTATCCCTAAGGAGAGGTGGAATGGGAGATTCAAACTAATGACCTCTGCTTCATGAAAATTCCATTGAAAACTTAAAATAGAAAGACTATAAGATTTCAGTGTCAACCATTGTATATGGATTACACTTCCTTCACACCACGCCCTTTCCACAATCCACAGCTCATACCACCATAATTAAAAACTGCATTCGGCATGCAAAAATAATATACTAATAAAAAATGCAATAATAATATTCACCACTACCCAAGAATACATTTATAATTAAGAAAATTCATCCGAGCTTAGTGTATTCAAAGAACAAATATGTTTTAAGCCTTCTAAGATAGTTCCATGCAAATCATTTTTCACAAGTGTCACTTATACAAGAAGAAAAAATTTATCCAAGTTAGAATTGATATCATGGAATTTTCTTATCCTCCATCGGCTGGAGCTTTTAAGCAAGAATTAATGGGATATATGCATGAAATCTTGAACTTCCACGTGCAAACGGGTTCAAAACTTTATGTTAATATGTACCTTTTTTTTCCATACAAGGGTTCAAAGGAAATTCCTCTTGATTATGTTCTTTTTGAGCCAAATAAAGGGTTTGAAGATCCAACTACCAATCTCTTCTATGACAACATGTTATTTGCAAAGATTGATTCGGTTTATTTTGCAATATCTATGTTGGGTTATAATGGGATCTCTATTTGTGTCTCGGAGACTGGTTGGCCATCAAAGGGAGATGTTGATGAGGTTGGTGCTACACTTGATAATGCAGCTCAGTATAATGGTAATTTGATTAGCATGGTAGCTCAAAACAAAGTGACACCATTGAAGCCAAATTCGGATTTGGATGTGTATATTTTTGCGTTGTTTAATGAAAATATGAAGCCTGGACCCACATCTGAGAGAAATTTTGGGCTATTTCAACCTAATGGTATGCCAATGTATTCCATTCGAGTCGTTTGTGGAGTTGATAGTTCTTCTGCCGTTGAAAGATATAATCAAATTGTGCTTATGTTAATCTTGTGCCTAGCATTAATTGCGCTGCTCTAGAGTCGATTGAATTGATAAAGAATGTAGAAGGCGGAAGTACATGTATATTTAGAATCTACGGTTGATTATTTTGTTATTGAAGAATTACTGTATTCTTTGTTTTTACTTCTTTGGCACATTTTTAATATGCTACATTAGTTTGTCTTTGAAGAATTAATGTATTCTTTATTTTTACTATTCTGGCACATTGTTTTTTTGAGATAAAAGATAGGTATTGTATTTATTAAATATTAGTATTGATACACCATGTTGAATATGCTAGTATGGATGCGGAAGCGAAAGCATAAAGTACAAAACACTATAACACACGAGGATTACGTGATTCAGTCTAACGGCTTACATCCATGGAGGAAACCCTAAGGGGCTACATCAATAATATATTATAGTGAAGTACAAATCCTGTGTTACAATGAATCATAACATGTGTATATATAGTAGACTAAACCCTAAACTAATAGACTTCTAGTACAAGTAGGAGACTTGGTTTGCACACAAAGTAGAATTAGGCTCAGGCCTATGCTAATGGGCTAATATATCTCTAACACCCCCACTCAAACGCAAGATGGAAGCTTGATGAAATCTTGAGATTTGATAAGGTTGAGAAAATCTCTTAAATGAAGTTTGGCTCTGTGACAGTAATTTGAGGAAGGTAATAGTCTTGCAGTGTTAATGCGACTTCTAACGGTGGCATGACTATACCGAAGAGTTTTGACGACAGCAGTAGGAAGCCAAAGAAGATGAATGCAACGAAAAAAACACCGAGAAAGACAAAGATTGCTCTTAAATATACCGTAAAAACAGAAAATCATGGCCACAAGAAGGTAGCTCTGATACCATGTTAAATATTAGCATTAATACACCATGTTAAATATGCTAGTATGGATGCGGAAGCGAAAGCATAAAGTACAGAACACAATAACACATTTTTTTACGTGGGACAATTAGCTGAGTTGGGTTATCGCATTATCTTTGATTATTCTAGGTGTATTGTGCAAGATCCGAGGACGGGACAGGAGTTTGGGACTGGTCCCAGAGTTGGACATATGTTTCTCGTGGACAACCTTTGTCTTCCACTTGTTGCTCCTGTTTCTGTTGCTGCAGCTACCATAGTTTCTTCAATTCCTTCCCTTGCACTTTGGCATGCTCGACTTGGTCATGCATCTTCCTCTTGGATACAACAATTGGCTTCTAGAGGTTTGTTAGGTTCTGTGTCTACAGAAAATTTTGATTGTGTTTTATGTCAGTTAGGAAAACAACCAGCTTGGTCTTTCAATACTAGTGAATCAATATCCAGTGATATCTTTGATCTTATTCATTCTGATGTTTGGGGGCCTTCCTCTCTCTCTAATATTGGTGGGTCTCGATATTTTGTTGTCTTTGTTGATGATTACTCTCGCTATAGCTGGATTTTTAATATGAAACATCGTTCTGAATTATTGGAAGTATATTCTAATTTTGCAAAAATTATTGAAACTCAGTTTTCCAAATGCATCAAAAATTTTCGATTTGATAATGCTCTTGAATACACTCAATATGCTTTCCAAGCTGTTTTGCATTCCTATGGCACCATTCATCAACTAACTTGTCCAGGTACCTCTTAACAAAATGGTAGAGCCGAACGAAAACTTCGTCATATTCTTGACACTGTTCGTGCTCTCCTTCTCTTTGCCAAAGTTCCTGCTCCTTTTTGGGGTGAAACTGCTCTTCATGATGTTCATGCTATTAATCGCATTCCGAGTCTTGTTACCCAAAATCAAACTCCATATGAGCGCCTTTTTGGGTCACCTCCAGACTATCATCACCTTCGTTCCTTCGGTTCTGTTTGTTTCATTCTTTTTCAGCCACATGAGCATAACAAACTTGAGCCTCGGTTAAGGCTTTGTTGTTTTCTTGGCTATGGCGAAACTCAAAAGGGGTATCGGTGTTATGATCCTATCTCTCATCGTCTTCGTATCTCTCGTAATATTGTTTTTTAGGAACATCGCTTCTTTGTCGAGCTCTCTCACTTCTGTGCCTCCCTATCTTCCTCCTCTATCTTAGAATTAGGTTTAGGCCTATGCTAATGGGCTAATATATCTCTAACAATATTAATAATATCAAACAATATACAAGCTAAGGCACATTGTTAATATGTTATATTGTTAATAATTTCAGACCCTAGCCTCAGCATTCACTCCTAAACAGTTTTGATTTCTCTTCCGAGGCTGATCTTACTTTTGTGATTAACATGGACTAATAAAGATGCATACATGTCACTGCACTATATAGGGATAGATGCTATAACATATTATTATATTAAACAATGAAGATGTCATATGAAACCATGCAGCTTTGTTTATTTAATAAAAAATTTACTTATAGCAGCTATTGTTTGTGTCCACGCTTTGTATTCCCATCATTCTAGGCAGAAAAATAAAGCTATTTGGAAGATATATGAGGGATAAATCATAGAAAGCTTTATTGTTGTGGCAGAAGAATTTATGATTAGGATAATCTCAATATGTCCAAAGGAGAGCTAAAAGGCTATCACTTACTAGGCACCAAGAATCCATTTAGATTGATCAGTTGGTTTGTTGCATTAATATTTTGATTCATGTGGTAATGGAAGTTGTGCTCACTTGAGTTTACTTGGTTCTCTATGCAGATATTCTCTGGTGTAATGTAATATTACTTGCCTCTTGTTTTGCATCAACAATACAACACTGATTTCACTACAAAAAACATGACTTGTTTCAACTCACTTTTTCCAAGGGTTCAGTGAAAGTAGTTGAAACAAATACTAAAAACCGGCGCACTAATTAAAACATGACTAATCTTATTACAATGCTCATTAAAACCCTTGAAATAAACTAAAAGACTAAAATCCCGCTAATTGTTGCCTCCAATTTTTACATTCTTCAACGGAATTCTAACACAGCCCTTAATAAAAGATATCCAAATCTTTTAACCCTCGGAATAAAGCCTCTCTCCCTCACAAGCTCAGAATTCAGAAAACCATTTTCAAATAAAGTCTTTGCTCACTCTCTTTGAAAACCCATTTTCATTTTGTTCAACTAAATGAGAACTCTTTCTCAAACTCTCTCTCTCTCTCTCTCTCTCTCTCTTTCTTGGAGCTCATCCTTCTCCAACGATCGGTTGAGGCGCGTTGGTCGGCGATTTTCTGCCTGTTGTTAATTTAATTTTAATCTATTAAAAGTTTGTTTTGTGCAGGCAGCTGAGACACTAAGGATTACTGCTACCGAGTTGTGCAAGCTGCAGATTGCAGACGGTGTTATTCCTATAAATGATCCCTTCTTTATTCTATGCAGTTGTTTCTCTTCTATTTCTTACTTTCAGCGACTTTCATCTGTCCTAGTGTAGAAACCATGACCAATTGGCACTTTCTCCAAACAATGAAGTGGGATGAAACATCACTTTTTGCATGCATATTTGATTAGCGAACAGTTATTCTGTTTAATTGCTTGAAGTTTGTTTATGTTGTTTGTCCTGGATGTTTTTTGGTAGATCCTACTACTTTTCTTTTATGTTTTCCTTCCAATTTATCCATTCTATGGCCCCTTTTTTCTAGTGAAGATGTCTAAAGTGGGGGCAAAGTACTGATTTGTGTTATAAGATATGTTTCTTAGGGATTTATGTGACTGACTTTTTGTAGTAATTGGCTGTAATTTTTGGGTATTTTGTGTTGTGGGTTTTTTTTTTTTTTTTGGTGGCTAACTTTACTGATTTAAGATTCTGATGCTTGAATTGATTCTGCATAATTACAGCCAGCCATTTTACTATTTTTTTTTTTTTTTTACTATTGTTGCAGTATGGTTGGTTAATTAGGACTGGTTTTTTCAAAAATGCTTTTTCTCTCTAACCATTCATAGCTGAGTTTGATTGTTACTATTATGCACTAAAGAGTGAGTATCCCAGCTGATCAGGTATGTCTTCTTCTTCTTCTTTTTTTGAAGTTTTTCTTGCTATATCCCTCTCAGATCTCCCTTTAGTGCTTGAGATGAGATTAAAAAAAAAAAAAAAAGGTTTTGAGTATTTTATATCTGTTACAGATGTGTTTGGTGTTATGAATGCTTACAATGTGCTGTGTTAGTAACAGTGTCAATACAATAGTTGAGCTACTAGAACAAAACATATAGATTTTGCTGACTTGGATGCAGGCAAAAATGGGCTTGGG
The DNA here is from genome assembly GCA_029955455.1 of Quercus agrifolia. Lineage (NCBI taxonomy): Eukaryota > Viridiplantae > Streptophyta > Magnoliopsida > Fagales > Fagaceae > Quercus > Quercus agrifolia. Next base: position 18,485,648 of record JARQAD010000006.1, read on the forward strand.
GAGGGTACAGTTGGTGTTATGACATTGGTTGATATTTATGGAAAGTCAAGGAGGTTTGATGACGCAATTAAGTGCTTGGATGTTATGAAGTCTGCAGGGTTGAAGCCGCCTTCCACAATGTACAATGCCTTGATTAATGTCTATGCGCAGAAGGAACGTTGCTTGTTGCCTTGATTAAGCAATTTACTTTGAGTGAATATATATATACTCTATTGCTTTGGCATGGCCATAATAGGATAAGATTATAGGCATCCTGTGTTATTTGTGTCCTGCATATATCAAAACGCGTTTATATTGTTAACAGCATCTTCTATACTTGTACCCTTTTGAGGAAGTGCTAGTAACCTAAGACAAGTCAAACAAGCAGCAGCATTTGAGGTGATCATTGAACTCTTTCCCTCACAGTATTGCGTAAACTATGAGATGGCTTAAACTCTTGATGGGAAGATTTTAATTGCCAATGTTGGTGACTCAAAGGCCCTTTTATGCACAAAGAAAATCTAGTCTAGTCAGGGTACTAGTTCTCTGATATCTCCCTTTTTTTTTTGTTTAGTAGTGATATTGATTATTGACTCTTTAACTAGTTGCATCCAAAAGATAATTGATCCTAATTAATGGTAATAAAAGTTTAGCTGATTTGAGTTGAAATTAGTTGTGTCTGCTAGATATGTGCTAAGATGATAAAGAATTCCTTTCTCTTAATGCTTGTACTTGAAATAGCACTTTCCTAAGCATTAGTTGTACATCAAGTAAAGGAGTATAAAACTTCACCTTATTTTAACCTAATAATTGAATATGTGTATGTTTACTTGAAAATGACGGGTAACTTGACAGCCAGTCTTTCAGCTACTGAACTAACAGAAGATCATAGTCCAGGTAGAGATGATGAAGAGCTCGAATTGAAGTAGCTGGTGGTATCGTTGTCACTCTTTGGGGTAAGCCTTGGGTCAATGCTGAACTTCCTATGTCCCAAGCCATTGGTGATGTGTACTAAAAGAAGTGAGGCTGTGATGTACTTTTAATGTTTGATTTTCTCCTTATAGATCGTTTGATGCCTTATTTTTTCTTTATGGATTAGCTGATGCCTTATTTTCTCCAATTCTGTCCATTTTTTCCGAGACTGTCAAGTACTTCAACAATGAAGCTTTTGAAGCTGATCAATATGATGAGTACTTAAAGAGTAAGTTATCTTAGTGGTATGGTAGTTATTACATTGACATGTAATTATGAATTCAAGTGTATTGGTTTTAAAGGGTTATAGCCCACCTGGTTCTAGGAAAGTTAGGAATCAAGAGGCTTAGTTGCTTTGCTGCCTCATGGAGAAAACCTTTACTCCTTCTTCATTGGCTGTATAATGTAGTAAATAATTTGGGCAACCTTCAATCAGATGGGCAATTACCCAACTTGTAGGTTGTCTTTTGTGTGCACAATGCTAGCTAACTGGGTGGGCTGGGTTTGGGTTTCCAAAGTGAGAACCTGTGTTTTTGATGGTTTAGAACAAAGTTTGCTCCTGTGGGTTCAGGTTTAAGAAGGGGCTTCCCATCTCAATCCTGGTCTATTGCCACTCCTACCCTAATTGGGACTTGGTGATCGCTCCTCCTTCATGCTTCTAATGGTTTGAAATGATGATTTTATGTGGCCAACCACCAAATCAATTTTAATATAGCAGGTGGTTTTGGATTTTCTTTATTATTTATGTTCTTTTTAATCTCTTGCCTTCTCAGTCCCCCCCCCCCCCCCTCTTTCTTCCTAATAGTATGGCAAAAGTGCAAGTTATATCCTTTCATTTAAAGTATTTTCGTTACAAATTTACTCTAATTGAATCTTAATGCTGTTCTGTTGCCGTTGGTGATTCAATTGCTCAGGGTATGAAGATGCTGCTTTAAAAACACAACGTAGCCTTGCATAACTGAACTTCGGCCAAAATGTAATATTTAGCATGGCTCTTTCAATAGCTATGGTGTTATTTTCAAATGGAATTATGAATGGCGAGATGACAGTTGGTGATTTGGTAAAATATGTTCTTATATGCTTGTAATGAAATTTATATTTTCAGAAAGGATTGGCTGATGGTTACACAAATTATGGATTAATGTCATGGTGCAGGTCATGGTGAATCGACTTCTCTTCCAATTATCTCTTCCATTGAATTATCTTGGCAGTGTTTATCGTGAGACCATACAGAGTCTTGTTGATATGAAATCCATGTTTCAGTTGCTGGAGGTATTTCTCAAGTAACTTCCTACAATTCTCTTGCAGTTTAATTATCCTGGGTTTTATAGTTTGTTTATTGTTGCATAATATGTCTGCTAGTTTGGATTTTCTTTCATCTCAGTATGCGTTTTTTCCTTGAGAAAATGACTTGTAATTTCTTCATAGGAGATCAAGATTCATTTTTTCATATGGACTTCATTGTATGACAAGTTTTCAATCAAACACCTCAACCATTTAACAAGTGCATGATTAATTGGTTTGTCTATTTCCTTGCAATTCTTAATGCAAGGAAAAGTTGGTGGCTATGCATCAGTCTTTGAGAAGTACCACGAGAAGGTAGAATCCTTTATTTGAGACCCTTTAAACAATAGTGCATCAAGTTGTTTTACATTGAAATAGAATAATATTAAGATTAGGATTTTGATCATGCATGGTTCTCGTACTGATTCATTTCTCTTCTTCTTCTTCCTTCTTCTTTTTTTCTCCTTTATCTAGTTAAAATACTAAGTTCATTTATGTTCATATGAAAATGTCTACATAAACTCAAGAATGAAGAATTTAGTAACTTGGAAAGCTAATTGAATTTTGTTTTGATATTTGTGTTTTGGTATAATATAGGTTTTTTTAATATGTGGTTCTTTAAAGTCTATTTGCATGTCTGTGGGTTTTCATTTATTTATTTTTTTAAAAAGAGAAAAATCTTATTTTGAGGGTTGGGAGACCCTCAGAAAAAGGTTATTGTTCATTTGTTCCAAGGGTCATGTAGGCTGTTGAAATTTCAGTTTCAAGGGTCACGAAGGCTGTAGAAATTTCCGTTTTCAAGGGAATTTGTTTCAAAGGTCATCAAGGGTCAGTTAAACCCTCAAAATAATATATTTTGAGGGCTTTTAATACTTTTTTCAAGGGTTTTGACCCTCGGAAAAAATCAACTTTGTTGTAGTGTTTTATCATGTGTTTTGAAGTTATAAGCTACTGCTTTAAATCTTATCTAGCATGCCCCCTGACACAATTATTTGGATAATGTCCTCTCATTACATACATAGAAATCAGCATAATTGATCAACCCAAATAGGTCCAACCCTGGTCTCAACCGAAGTGTGATTAATCTACCTTCATCACGCATAAAATCTTCAGCTTGCTTTTGTGATAATTAATCATTCATGTGTAAGAAGATGTTGTAATGTTGTACACCGAGAAAGATGGAAAAACTTTAGCGAAGGATCAAAATTATACCTTTTTTAAGGACATTCTTCTCAGGTTTCCTTTCCTCATCCTTAATCATCACATGAGCATCCACTTCCCAGTTGCCCATGTAATGGTCTGTGAAGGAAGGAAATGTAGTTATTCTCAGCTTATTCTGCAATATTGTGCTTAGTTCTTAGCTATCAGAATCTGTTGGAATAATTTGGCAATGGCTGTTAGTATACTCGGCCAGTCTCTACGAATAGCTGCCTGTACTCTGACAAAAGCATTCAACTCTTCAAGTGCTCATTGTTGGAGTAGGTTTAATACTTCTGTTTTACTCAACTATTAGTGACTATGTTCTCTGTGGGATTTTTTTTTTTTTTTTGAATGCTCAAATACATTTCAACATGCAGGTAAACACTCAAATTTAATTTGTTTGAAGTACTTCAATATATAATCTAATTCATATTCACAACAAGTGCAGCATTTTTCAATTATGCACTCCATTGGATAGAATTATTCTTGGTTTTCTTGCCCTAAAATATTGTTTGAAACATGCCTGACTAATGGTTGTTATTTGTTAATTTCTATCTGGTCTTCATGTACTTATTTTTGAAGAAAGCTATAGACTTAAAACTTGCAGCAGAATCAGCCAAAGATGTTGATTAAAAATGCCCATTAACATCCCAAGCTCTAGAGATGTACGTCCTTTTTCAATTGTATAGAAATTCTGGAGTCTCAGAATTCTAGCATCAAATATTGTTCAATCAGTTTCTGATCTTTTGATAATAATTTTATCGTTGGCAACTTCTCTCAGCTTTCATTTCATATTGAGTAAGTCTAATAATATATCCTGAACTGTGTTGTACTTATTGTCTAATTTTTAGGCTGTTGCTAAGACTGTGATGGAGTTGGTTTATGTGGTAGGATGAGAGACAATTTAAAACTTGTAGCACATGTTATTGGTAAAAATATATTGCTGTATCCTAGACTAGTTAGTCAGAATAAGCTCAATTGAATTTGCTTTTATCCTAAACTACTATTCTGAGATGCCAAATCATATGCATTTAGTACATAATTTGCGTGACTTGTATTGATTCATGGCCAAAAAATAAATAAATGAACTATGAGGCAAACATACAAAGTATGGAGAGGAAGGTCAGACACATGTTTGTATAAAATAAGTAGTCACATATGAATGCAACTTTAAGTTTATTCTTCAGTACTCCAGACATAAGAACTAAAGACATCATTTTTTTTTTTTTTTTTTTTTTAAGATTATGAAACTCGTTTGAGGCTTGTAGGGCAAGTTCATGTTTTTTCGGAGATATCTTGATCTCTTACATCAATATATCTCCTTTATAGAAGTTCCTAGCAACTTAGGAACAAATCTTGAATCATATTGTAGGAGAGAGGGAAGTACACTGATAGTGTTTCTGCTGAGCTGTTACTCACCTGATTCACTATATAACTTGCAACCCTCCCCCTTCTTGATCTTCTATCATTTTCCAAGCCCTGCCACCAATGGTTGAGACTAGGGCTGTCCAAATCAACTGCCCACCCACCCAACCTGCCCCACCCGCTCAGACCCGACCCAGAACCACCCGATCCAACAGCTCTAGTGGTCGGACTCGGGTCGTGACTCCAAAAACCCGATGCCGGCGGGTCGGGTTTCGGATCTCTTCCTCTAAAACCTATGAAACCTGACCCGCCCGAAGACCATTAAAATCCGGCCATTTTTTCCAAATTCCAGCCACTTTTTCACTTAAATCCGTCGATTTCTAGCACAATAAACACCGAATTTGCCCAAACCGGTGATTTCTCATCACGATTTGGCAGAAATCTCGCCGGATCCAACGAGATCTCATCGGATCTTGGATGGATTTGGCAAGATCTCGTCAGATCTGGCGAGATCTTGCCGCGTTTCGGTGGATTTCAGTGAATATCAGGTTCACCCAAAACCGACGACCTCCCGCCAGCAACCTGAACCGATGAATCCGTTACTGTAACGGATCGGTTGCGGGTTGAAAAATAGCCCACCCAATCTTGTACGGGTTGGTTGCAAGTTGGGCAAAAACCCGACCCACCTGACCCATGGACCACCCTAGTTGAGACTGTCACACCAATCAAAATAGTACTCAACTATGTTTTTAATTTAACAGTGTTGTGTGAATTTTTATGTGGGATTGGTGTGGCAATCATGGATGCTTAAATATTTTCAATGACCAAGATTGATGGAATTCTAAGGCGGCTTATCTAGAGAATCTGGATTCCGCTTAATGAGGCCTATCTCCTTAAATTTCAGTCTTTCAGTCTCTCAATCTTCTTATTCTTTCCTAATATTCAGATGGAACTGATAGAACTTGTTTTTGGCTTGATTTTATCATCATCAGAATTCTTATGTAATTATCTTCAGCTTTACCATTACAAAGCCATTTTGCAGGAATTGAGCTACCAGTTGCATATCCAAGTTTCATTTGTGGCAATCTGGATGGTTGTGACAAACGTTTATAATTTAAGCAATTGATATTTTAGTTATACTCTGAAGCTATTACTAAATTTTATATAGGCTGGTGTTAACATCTTGTTAAAGGAGATGATGAAAACTAAATTATTGTGTGGCAAGAACAAGAGGGTGAAGCTTGAATTTACTGATGTGACATGTTACGTTGGATCATCATAAGCTGATGAACCAATACTTTCCTCCAGATAAACAGAGCTCTGCAAAGATAGCCATGAAACTAGGTGCTTCTCCTATGTTTTCTGTCATTATTACTCTGGCATGGATGAGCTGTAGTTCAATCATCATAAGCTAATTAATAAGTTTTTTTTTTTGGATATAATTAACATGACTTATCTTAAGAAAAAAATTTCTGATTCTACCACTAACTAGTCCATGATCTATACTGTTTTTCTTGGGGTACACAATCTGTAAATTTTTTAATCAAGTATTTTGGAGAAGCAAAAGACATGGGGGAGAAGCAACTTTAAGTAGCTTTTGATCCAATTAAGGTTTTGACATTTGAGCTCAGAAGTGGGCCAGCATTATAAGAGCTTCTAGATAAAGCCAACTGTGGCTATAAGCACATTTTGCCAACATTAGCTGCAATTGCACAAGGGAAGATTGCTACTATCTGCTAGTGCTAGCTTTCAATTGTAAATTTTTATAGGACTACAACTGAGTGGGTCCAATCACACTGTCTCCTTATGAAAATCAGAAAATCTCAACTCCAAAGTTTGATTCCAGACAACAATAAAATTATAGAAAAAATAATTTAAACAAGAAAGAAAGAAGAAGAAAATAACATGTTCAAACAAAAATTACAACCGCCACCATACATACAAACACAAAATGCCTGGCAAAAAGAAAATTACAACCATGTAAGACACTTGAGTGTCCCTAAAAAAAGAATATATCCTACCAATGATTGAATTTTTTTTTTTTTTTTTTAAATTCCCAAACATCAATGATTGAATCAAACTAGAAATATTGCAAATCCAACACTGCCCTCAAAAACAGAAAACAATTTTTTTTACACAAATGTGGACAACCCATTTTATCACCATCCAGAATCAGAATGACAATAACCTTCTCATACCTTTATCTTTTGGATGATGGACATACTGAAAAAGTGACAAAACTTATGTATGGTTTCTTAGATATAGTATATTGAAATTTTCAATTATATACAAACACGTCTATATTGATCAATACACAGTGTAGATCAATATAGATGTGTTTGAATATAGACATGTATTGATCAATATAGACGTGTTTGAATATAATTGAAAATTTTAAATCCCTCTAGAGTCTAGACCACCTGAGTAGCACCAGTTGATAGCTTGGGGTGCAATGTTTCATCCGAATAATTGCCATGCTTAGTAGCATCATACTTCTCTCCATCACCCCACAATGCATATGCTTCCTCGCCATGAACAGCATCATCCCCTATAAGTAATAAATCATCGGGCATACGCAAAGGGATCACCAATTTTATCACAAGGCAGATGATAGTTGTGACAACAAGGTTCCATCCAATGATGAATAAGCCACCTACAATCTGTTTGCCGACTTGTATTCCTCCGTTTCCTCCATAGATTCCTCCCCTAGAGTTTGTAACAGGCAGAAAGAGGTTGCATAGCTCAGGCTCAGCAAAGACACCAGTAAGAATTCCACCAAGGAATCCAGCCACAGCATGGGTGTGGAACACACCTAGTGTGTCATCAACCTTTTGGAGTAGTTTTGACTTCTTGTGTACTATCATCATAGTGAACCATGGAACACTTCCTGACAAAATTCCCATCACTATAGCTGCCCATCCTTGAACAAGACCTAAGATTAATTGAAGATAATTCAATTAAGTATAATTGCATCATTGATAATTGAGTAATCATAAGTAAATTAATATGGTTAATTTGAACATCATGTATTTGAAGGACCTATATATTTGACATTTTATGCATAAGGTGCAATTAATTGCTTTTGCTAAAACTATGCAACGCATGTAAGATAATAATAAAAGCATCCTCATTTTTTGTTGATTTTTTCCCCTAATAATGTAGCATTACATAGATGAATTAAATGAAAATCATGTAATGTGGTGTTAGTTGATTCACTTGACTAATAAAGTTTATTGTTGTCAATTGAATATTCCTGCTTACATCGACTGAAGTGAGGTTTAACGTAAGGGAGAAACTATCTCCATAATAATAATAATAATTAGAGAGAACTTAATTAAGCCAACTGATATCATGCCAATATTCCATAAGCTGGCAAGAATTCTAGGTTCCATTTCCCAAAATTATTTTAAACTTGTATTTTACTCAAAAGAATTATGAAATATAATAACATTAAGGCTTAATTAATCCTATTTCATTTTGAATAGAAATAGTTTTTGAGTATAACGTGTACAAAGGGATTATGTAATAGAAATAGTTTTAAAAGTCTACATGTACAAGAGGATTATGTAAAATACAAGCATGAATAATTGTAATTTAGAAATGGACAAAGTTCAGCTATAAAATTTGTTGTAGCCTAAAACTACAATTTTACTCAATAAAATAAATATTACTACATATTTTGAAAATTTAACGTTAATTAGCATATTTTTTATGCTTTTAATACATGTGTCAAATTTTGTATCAATCAGATATTATTTACTATATGATCTATAATTTTATATTTTATGCATAATTTTAAACTACAAAAACTTGCAATTTAAATAATTTATTGATGATAACTATTGATCTTTAATCTTCTAGAAATTTTGCAAGCATTGAGAATATAAGAAGAATATGTAATTCATTGGTAAATTTGTCAAACTTTACCTCTAATAAAAAGATATTGAATAAAGTTATAGCGTAAGGCTACAACCAATTTTATAGTTAAATTCTTTTAAAATATAACAAAAAAAAATGCAAAATTATATTTTATTAGTCCATGATTTGGGATGAAGTGGACTTTAGCCATGCTGGTTCTGAAAGGTAGTACTTTTCTTTAGGACTTCAATAGTTTTTCTGTTAAAAATTGATGGATAGGTTTTGTATTCGCAGTGAACATGTATATACATATTAATTTTTGTTTTTCATGATTTTTCTTGCATCAAGCAAAGATACAATTAAAAATGAAAGAAAAGAAAGATAATTTACTCAAGTTAAGGCTCAAAATGAACTAACATGCAGCTTGCATGTGCTAAGAAGGCACACTAGCTGAAAGAAAATCATATGAAGGAGAAATTGATACGTTAGGTGTGTGTGTATATATATATATATATATATAATGTATATAATTAATAACTGTAAATAAATATAAAAAAGCATGAAGAAGCGTGCATAAGAACGAATTATAAACTTAGACAATAATTCAAGTCTAGTAAACTACGCAAGGCCTCCATGTTCAAGAGTACAAATTAAATAAGTCTTCAACTTTTCAAGGATTTGCACGTGAAGTTAAGGACCAAAGCAAAAAAAATTCATCTGAGACAGGTACCAATTAATTGACTGGCCCTTACAAAGCTAGATAGACAGATAATAAAGAAAAAAAATTGACTTCAAACCAGTTTTGATCTATCATCTTCCAATCAATTATGTGATGATTGAAGATATCATTCTCGAATGTTTTTAGTTACATAATTTTTTTAATGAATTATGTGATGTGTTTAAATAATACATACGAATAATCTTATAAATTATTGTCACATAAATAATTAGAAAATAATTAAGATAGTTGATAATATCACCTGCACCGGGAGTGATGCAAACAAGGCCAGTGATCATGCCCTGGACGGCTCCAATGACTGAGGGTTTCTTGAAGAAAATGACGTCTAGCGATGTCCACATCAGGAGGCTAGTAGCAGCACAAATGTTGGTGTTTAGAACAGCCATGGAAGAATCTATATTGGCTGCATATGGATCTCCACCATTGAATCCTGCCCATCCCATCCACAGTAACCCTGCTCCTGCCAATGTCAACAATACATTGTTTGGAGGAAATCTCTCTCTGTCTCTTTTCAATCTTGGTCCCACCTGCATCATCATTGAAAAAATCAGTGTAAGGTAGTAATTAATTTCATACCAAAATTTACAACTGTTGAGAGTGGTAGTTTGTAATTGATTTGTAATAAAAATAACGTTCATGATGGTTTACGTATGTAAAAGTAATATGTTATAAATCACAATCAGGTACTTAAATAAATTGTGAGAAAAGTTTGTGCATAATGTTGTTGTCATTCAATTAAAATTATCACCCACTCACCAGTCACCATACATCTTGATTCCTTCACGCCTTTAAATTCTTAATATTTATTTACACGTATGTCTTATTATATATTACAAGTCAAACACATGACGATCATGGGGAATGGATATATATTCAAAACCAAATGGATCTAAAAGAGAAACTTTCATCAATTAATATAATACAAGATTCATTGAAAATAATTAATCATTAACTAATAATATTCCATTGTACTAAGTACTAAGTCAAGGGTGAACTAAAACATTTAATCGCAAAGCAACCGGAATTATTAATATTGAACAAGTAAACAGTAGAAAGATTGTAATACTCCCGCAACACTTGCTTTTTCAACCAAGAAAATTGAAAACTCTCTCTCTCTCTCTTAGCTTATAGAAGTTTCTAAAAAATTGCAAAAAATCTACTCTTGTAAGATATGAATTAGTCGAGCTCATACCCAAAAAACAATATGAAGTAGTAATTAATCTACCAAAGAAAGTATAGCACATCAATGTTCATAACAATTTTATAATTATAAATTCATCTTTCTTTCTCTGAAAAAAAAATTAATTAATTAATTCATCTTTCGATTGATTTTTAAATTTAAGAAGTGGATGGACAAGAAAACCCTACAAGATGACAAAGGCCTTCTTAAGTAATACTCCCTCCGTCCCACTTTGTTTGTCCTCTATTCCATTTTAGGATGTCCCAAAATATTGTCCTGTTTCTAAAAATAAAAGTTATTAGTTTACTAATGTTCCTATTATACCCCTAAATCTCATTAAGAATAACTCTTTTTTAAAAAAAGCTGATAAATTTATTTAAGGGTAATTTTGTAAACTTATTCATTTTTATAAGGCAGACAAGATAATAAATGATGTTCCCTTAAAATGTTTGACTTTTCAAACAGGACAAACAAAGTGGGACGGAGGGAGTAATTGATTCGTATACAAATAACATATTGGTATGCATTAATAATGTCTCAAATGAAGTGGCAAATGTTGACCTCCTTTTTTTTCGCCTTAGTGTATGAAAAATGAGTGCAAAATAAGGCCCGTTTGATAGCATTAATGATTGGTTTTGATTTTCAAAATAAGATAAAAACTGTGGTTGAATTTTTTTTTTTTTTAAGAGAGTTTCAACCTATATCATCCATTCTTGATGATAGATTTTCTGTTATCAGACCAAGATACCAATCAGTTTTTGTATAAGTGGAAATTGAATCTCAAAATCTCTTATTCAACCATTATAAACTTTACTCATTAAGTTAACTGAAATCCACTTTTAATATATATTTTGTTTGAGTACTCATAATGCAAACAAATATGTTTTTAAAAAGAGTAAATAATGAAAGAATTAGAGACAATTAACTCAATTAGTAAACTTCTTTACCTTTAAATAAGGATTTAAGTTTGAATTTAGTTTATTCCAAAAATTAATTAATATCTTGATATAATAATAACAGTTATTAATTAATATCTTGATATATATCTATATATATATATATATATATAGAGAGAGAGAGAGAGAGAGAGAGAGAGAGAGAGAGAGAGAGAGAGCTGACCCAGTAAGCAGCTGTGAATCCACCAATCCCAGAAGAAAGATGAATGACATAACCACCAGAATAGTCCATGACACCCCAATGGAACAAGAACCCACCACCCCACAAACTGAATGCTCCAACAGTGTAAGAGAAAGTAAGCCAAAGTGGCACAAACATCATCCATGCCTTAATATTCATCCTCCCCAACAAAGATCCAGCTAAAAGTATCAAAGTGATTGCAGCAAACACGCACTGAAACCACACCATCGTTGCCATGGGGTAGTATGGCTGAGCCATAGCCGTCTCTACCCCACCAGTACTATAATACTGCGTAGTTGCAGGTAGTGCAGCCCATTTCAAAAGGAACTTTTGGCCTAAAGCTGGTCCGGCTTTGCCCCAGAAGGGAAGGAGCTTATCACCAAAGGACATCTTGTATGCCCATGAAACCCAACAAATTACCACAGCTGCAAAAGCATATAAAGCCATGAAAGCTGAGTTTACAGCCCATTTTTTCTTGACAATACTACCATAAAGTATGACAAGCCCTGGCACACTTTGTAGACCAACCAGAGTGGCTGATATCATTTGCCATGCGTTGTCTCCTTTGTTCAACCAATCTGGCACTGCTAGAGATGTGCCGGATTGGTAAGCTATTGGTATTGGTGGAGTACCCATGTCTAGCTGTGGCTCTCTAGCTACAACCAAAGTAAGCAAAGCCAACCAATCTCCCTCTCTCTCTCTCTCTCTCTCTCTCTCTCTGTGTCTGTTTGAATGTTGTGTGTAAAGGAGTTGCAAAGAAAGACTGTAGAGAGAGAGAGAGACAGAGAGAGAGAGAGAGAGAGAGGAGTTATAAAGAAAGAAGACTAGCGTGAGCTTTTAAAAGTCAAGGTTATGGCATAGAGTACTATTTGCAACTCCTTTACACACAACATTCAAACAGACACCGAGAGAGAGACAGAGAGACAGAGAGGCAGAGAGAGGAGTTATAAAGAAAGAAGACTAGCGTGAGCTTTTAAAAGTCAAGGTTATGGCATAGAGTACTATAGACTATAGATTTTGACATTTACCCTTTCAACAATGGACTTGGCACTGGTACTTTGATGGTGACGTTGCAATGAGGCATGGATAAAAATTTGCCTTTGATAAATTAACTAATTATATATTAAAATAAATGTTAATAATAAGTTTAATAATAATATAATGTTTGTTTGTAATTCAATTAATACTTTTTAATGTTTCTAATGATTATGTTCAAAGTTCAAATATCTTGTCTTCCATTATTGTAACTATTGAATTATTAAAAAAAAATAACATTGTGATTTATATATTCTTCCTTCTCCTAACAATTGAATTATTGAAAAAAAATTTATGTCAATGGATGCGATGAATCTAAAAAATTGTGATAAATTAATGTTATCATAATATTACTCAAATGTTAAAATTATACTTATCGATATTTATTTAAAAAGTTCTATAAAAAATTATTTATTTAAAAGTATTTTTTAGAACTATTTAAAAGTTAATGATGTTAAGTAAAATCTAAACAACTCGTTTAATAATCAACAATTGGGGGCATTGGATCTGAACCCATGATGATCCTTTTTTGCGTACTTTTATGATTGTAATTTGCAAATGGTTCATTTTAATAGTTATTAACATATTATTGTAGACCCCATCAGAACATATTATTGTAGACCATGAAATAAAGGAAGGAACATATTATATATGGTGTAGAAGATTGAAATTAAAGACGGTTTTTGTCGTATTGGCTAGCTTGACTTATTTAAACGCTAAACTAAAGGGACAACTGTAAGTAAGAAAGAGACACCAATATCTCGTGAGTTCATATTTGGAGTTGAATCTCAACTCATATGCAAAGAACTGAATATTCTCTCTTTCGAATCCTTCAACTATTCACGGTGGACACAACGTGTAGGCCATGACTTGCATTTACTTTATTTCCCTTTTTTTTAATAAATATAAAGTATATTCGCATTCAATTTTTCTCCTTGGATTCTTTCCAATGTTTTCTTAATTAAATGATCAAGTTGTTTGCAGAAAAGTTACAAATTAGTCATCACATCTTTCATGATTATTGTTACAATAAAGGTGGAATCGATAGATCCCATACATTAATACTTGGCATTATCACATATTATCACATCAATTTGTAACCCAAAAAAAAAAAAAAGCTATAATTAATGCATCTAGCATTACTCATGCATCCATTAACACATTCTACAAGGATCATGTTAAAAAAAATGCTCTTAAAGTAATTGTTAATAAATCATGGAAAATGCTAACGAGTGTCCTTATGACATTGGTTAAGAATCAATTTTAGGAAAGTTTTGACACCACTTTTATGGAAAATAAAAAAAGATGTCAAAATATTAATTTTTTTTTAAAATATTCTTAACCAATACCCTAAGGGTACTCGTTAGCATGAACCATAAATCATAATAGAAAAGTTATCACACTACTTTTATGAGAAATATAAAAAGATGTCAACAATATTCATTATTTTATTATTCTTCTAATAAAATGTTTTTAAAAATAGTTCTTATACCAATGTCCTAAAGGCATTGGTTAACATTTCCATATATATATATATATATATATTTCATGTGCTCAATTATAGATATTCATCTGTTACATGGGGGTCAATGCATTACTTTAAACTTTAAAGCATAATAAATTAATAAACCATAATAGAAAAGTTATGACATTACTTTTATGAGAAATATAAAAAGTTGTTAACAATATTCATTATTTTATCATTCTTCTAATAAAATGTTTTTAAAAATAGTTTTTATGCCAATGTCCTAAAGGCATTGGTTAACATTTTCCTATATATATATATGTATTTTTTTTTTTTTTTTTCATATGCTTAGTTATAGATATTCATCTGTCACATGGGGGTGAATGCATTACTTTAAACTTTAAAGCATAATAAATTAATAAACCATAATAGAAAAGTTATGACACTACTTTTATGAGAAATATAAAAAGTTGTTAACAATATTCATTATTTTATCATTTTTCTAATAAAATGTTTTTAAAAATAGTTTTTATGCCAATGTCGTAAAGGCATTGGTTAACATTTTCCTCTCTCTCTCTCTCTCTCTCTCTCTCTCTCTCTCTCTCTCTCTCTCTATATATATATATATATTTTTCATATGCTTAGTTATAGATATTCATCTGTCACATGGGGGTCAATGCATTACTTTAAACTTTAAGGCTGTGTTTGGTTCATGTAAAAGTATTTCCGGAAAATATTCCATTTTCCGGAAATGCTATTTTCCGGAAAGGAAAACGTTTTCATGTGTTTGGCTATCACAAAATTCGTTTTACAGAAAATTAATTTCGGTGTTTGGTTCATTCAAACATTTTTACAGAAAATGCATCAAAATCGGCAAAAGAAACAAAACGCAACAAAAGAAAATGAATCAAATCCGGCGGAGGAGAAGATGAGATCGTGCGGTGAAGACGACATCGAGCGGAGGCGAGGTCGATGCGATCGTCGGACGAGCGGTGCGATCGATGATCGCAATCGCGCCGCTCGTCGATCGACGAGCGGTGCGTGTCCGACGAGCGCGCTCGTCGATCGCGCCGCTCATCGGCGCGGTGCGATCGTCGGACGAGCGGCGCGATCTGGGCCCTCTCTTCTTTCTCTCTCTCTCTAATCTAGGCTCTCTCTTCTCTCTCTCTCTCTCTCTCTCTCTCTCTCTCTCTCTCTCTCTCTCTCTCTCTCTCTCTCTCTCTCCGGAAATGATTTGAAGTGAAAATGAGGGTGGAAAATCATTTCCGGGTCAAAGGTGAAAATATTGGTCAACTGGAAGTCATTTTCTGGAAAATATCATTTTCCATGACAGCCAAACATGCGGGTTTGGGGGAAAATGATTTCCTGAAATCATTTTCACCCAAAACAAACGCACCCTTAGCACGTTTCGGCAGTTCTAGAAAATTCATTTTATACAGGTCATTATCATATAAAATATCATTAGTACAATTTAGCAAAAAAATATATATCATTAGTACAAATTAACCAATAACCTTTTTGTGATATATAAAAAATAATATTGATCATTCACAAATCGTGAGCTGTTATCTCTTTCCGCATGTATATATATAATGTAAAATAAATAAAAGAATCACTTTAGTTAATTTTATTTATTTCTTATTTTATGAAGTAAACTAATTGATATTTTCTTTGATGGAGGTTCTAAGCGTCCATAAGGGTGTGTGCATTAAACCTAATAACCTGACAGATATGATCCAATCCAACCCAATCCATTGTTTCAAGTTAGTTTTCATGAATTGATAGGTTAATTGTAATTTTAAATAAATTTTTTTATTTACTATTTAAAATGTCAATTAAGTTTTACATTGATAAAATTTTCAATCCAAGTAACATGACCTAACATTCCTAACCTATGCTATTAATAGTTTAAACATGTAAGGACACAAATAGATCCACGGCCCAGGAATGATCCAAACTATAGCCCAATAAGCCCACTACAATAAATTTGTTAGAGAATGAGTAGGATATTGATCGCTTAACAAGTTAACGTTAATCACAATGAGAAATGATGCCAATGAGATGACTTAGACCACAAATTATGAAGACAAAGGGATCCTTGGTCAAGCCCGAGGAATGTCTGTTTTATATATATACATAGTTCTTTCATCTCTGAACAAATATTTCAATTACAAAGCTCTTTTTTCTCCTCCTTCTCTCTTTTTCTCAGATCCCCTTTTATAAGGATCTTCATTTTTCTTTTATATTTACACATAGATTATCTTAGTCCTAAACTTGGAGGGCTGAGATTGCATTCCCAGGACTTTTGTCTCATTTGGAACGTACTAGTAAGCTTCTACATTGCAATTTGAGCTATGCCACCACTGGTCATGGTCATTTCTTCATTAATGCAATCAGAAGAATAGTTGTCTTGCATTTAATGCGAAGGGGATAGCTTCTATACCTTTCTCCTTTCATCTCCCTCACAACCCATGCTGAGTCTACTTTTTTCCCTCTGTGATATTTTAACTTTATGTGCTTCTCATGATTACTACTCGTTCCCAAAGTTAGCTAATGCTAGTCTTGTGGTTAACCAATCCTCATCCCCGAGGTCCGAGATGCATCCTCGGTAATAACCTTGACAGTCCATTTAAATGGGATTAAGAATCCTCGTCCACACAAAACATATATGTATTTTAATTTTATTAGTTTGATTTATTTTTGAAATTGAGAATTTGTTTAAATTTTTTAGTTTGATTTATCATGGTATTTTGAGACTTAGCTTTGAAGAAATAGCCAAAACTAAGATTGGCAAAAGCTAAAGTTGTATTATGGGCATTAAGATTGGCCAGAGACATTGGAATTTGAACCTATACGTGTTGAGAGCAACTTTAAAGTTTTTATTGATGCTCTTGTATCCCCTAGTCAAGATATCCCCTGGAGAATAAAGTGCATCTATTATGATATATCTACTTTGCTATCACAATTCCTAAAATGTTCTGTTTCTTGGGTTCTTAAGAGCATTCACATCAGCTCTTGGATAATTGTGTATAAATGTGTAAAATACACATTTTGACCATTTTTACACATTTTGAAGCAAAAAACACACTACATCAGTCTATGTAAAATCGTGTAAACTCATTTATAATTATCAACGAGCTACAGTACCCGTGTAAATTTACACAGGCACTGTAGCCGGTTTAGAGCTTAAAATAATATTATATGTACAGTGTGTAACCTCATTTTCACTCTTTTTTTTCTTTCTCCTCTCACTGAGCACACCAACGCCTCTCTCACTCTCAGCTTCCCTCTCCCTCTTGAGTTCTTCCTCTCATATTCTTTTGCTCATTCTCATCACCGAATTCTTTTGCTCATTCTCATCACCACGAGAAATAAAATGTGATCGGTTTGGGAGTTTTGCAGTTCCGGTGAGGAGGGTGGATCAATTGACAGACGGAACCTTCTCTATTGACAGACGTTGGGGCTGATTTCTCTAAAAAGGTATGGGTTTTTCTCATTGAGATTTTAGAGTTTTTTGGTTTCAATCAAGATTCTTGGGAGTTTCTCTAAACTAATTTTTTTGGGGGTTTCTTGTTTCAAATTTTTTCTGGTTTGGGCTTCCTCACCCGCTTTCCACAAATGGTTTTGAAACAATGGTATGGTGTATATCTTGCATCTGTTTTTCTTTTGTTTTGTATCTATAGCTTGTCTATGTTTCTCCTGTTGTTTGAAATTGTAAAAAAACTCTTGTTTTTATTTTTGGGTGTTGAAGAAAAAAGAGCTGGAGGCTGAACTTGTAAATGTTACGGTAACAGCTAAGCCATCTCGCAAAATAAGGTGAAAGTCCTGCTGTGAATAACCATATTTCTAATTTCTAAAATTTATCTACTTGTGTTATGATCTGGTAACTTCTTTGGCAATTGTTATGATCATATTATGTCTCTAAATGTGTCTTCATGTTGTTCCTTCTATGCCTTTTTCTTGTTTTCTCCCATAAGAATAGGTTAAGGGTGAGGTTGTGGGTCTAAAATCCACTGGGCATGTGTGTTCAACTTACCAATCAAAATTATTTTTTTGGGGAAGGGGTGTCTGTGTGGAGTTCCTTCCTGATTAATGCATTGCTCAAGAGCAGTGGCAGTCCTGCATTGATTTGTGTTTTTAGATCCTTCTAAAAGTTTAAATCATAAATATTTGAACAAAGGGACTTTCTTGGATTGTAGCTTTCCTATTTTCCTTATGTGATGTCCTAAGTGATAATTGGTGTCTATTTGGCTGTACATTATTTTGTGTAATATGTGTACTTAGGTATTTTTAATTTTTTTTTTATATTAATGTTTTCTTGGAGGTTAGGGTTTAAGTAAACTAAAAAAGGTTTATTTATTTATTTATTTTCTTCAATGCATTTTCATTACCTGTTTAACAAACACTCCTCGTGACCGCATGCCAATTGCACTTTTGATTAACATAATATTGTTATGCATTATTTATCTCAATAACTGTTCTTTTTTAGGAATTGTATCAAAATTGAAGTGAGAATATTGTTGTTTCCTTTTTATGGATGGGATTAATTGTTATATGCTTATTAGATCTGAACAAGATAAAGAGCCAGAGCAAGAAGCTATATCTGAAGTTGTGGGCCCTGGTCCGACTGTAGAATCTTCAGATGATGGTATGTGTTGTCCCTGCAGCATCCTTGAACATGCTGTCCATTGAAACATGTCAGCGCCATAGCAATGTTACTAACATATCAGTTGAATACTTATTATTTCTATGGTTGAATTCCATGCTCTCAATTCTGTTGCTTTGAGGTTTGATTTTCTTGTGTTTGTACATGAATTGGTCAATGAATTAGACCATAAGGGTGCTTGGTTATGAATTAGACCATAAGGGTGCTTCATCTATGCTGTCCATTGAAACATGTCAGCGCCATAGCAATGTTACTAACATATCAGTTGAATACTTATTATTTCTATGGTTGAATTCCATGCTCTCAATTCTGTTGCTTTAAGGTTTGATTTTCTTGTGTTTGTACATGAATTGGTCAATGAATTAGACCATAAGGGTGCTTCATCTATGCTTGGTTGTGATTGCTTGGTTGTGGTTGAATTCCATGCTCTCAATGCCTTTTCTTTTTTGTTTTCAATTTTGTTGCTTATTAGTGCTGCTTTTGAATTACTTTGGTGTTTGTTAGGTGATGGACTCACAAAATCAAAATCCCTTCTTCCTTGACATTTTACAAGACAATGAACAAGGTTTTGAGTCATTTGACAGCAGTAATTTGATGTCCACTCCGCATTCAAACGTCAATGTCCATCAATCTCCACCCCAAGTTGAAATGGGACAATCTATACCCCCTATTGCAAAAAAATCAACTACTAAGAGAGGTCAACGGGGAATCAACTTCACCATAGATGAAGACATTAAGCTAGTGTCAGCGTGGCTCAATGTTAGCTTAGATGCCGTGACATCGACGGACCAAAAATACACAACATTTTGGGAGAGAATTTGGTCTACCTTCCACAATGACAAGAAATTTAACCGCACTAAGGATTCTTTAAATAGTCGGTGGTCAACAATTCAAAAGGAGACCAACAAGTTTCTGTGGATGCTTGGCCCAAATTGAAAACCGGAATGAAAGTGGTAAAACTGAGCATGACAAGGTATTTCAACTCAACATTTAATATGTATTGTACATCAAAACACTTTTAGTTTTATGATTCTTATTATTTTCAATTTTTTACTTTTGTAGATTGAAGATGCAAAAACTATGTATCAAATTAATTGCAAAAATGCATTTCAATTGGAGCATTGTTGGAGAATTTTGAGGAATGAAGCTAAGTGGTTGATTCTAAGAGATAGTTTGAAGGCCCGCACAAGACGACCAGCCACACGACCAGCCACACAACCAGTCACACAACCAGCCACACAATCCTTTGCAAGCTCAATAAATGTAGATGAAGATAATGAAGAGATGAACTCCGGCGAAACCTTGGAGAGACCTATAGGCAAGAAGGCCGAAAAGGAGAAATTAAAGAAAAGAAAGAATTGTGATGACGTGATCCCAACACTTTCCTCCCAATTGGACGAAATCAAGGAAGAAAAGAGAAGAATGCATGAGGAGGAAAAGGAAAGTATGCGCATTGCATTAGAAGAACGAAGAGAGGCAATGCACATTGCATCCGAAGAACGAAGAGAGTTGATTCGTATCAAGGAAGAGAAGAACGAAGTAGAAAAGAGGAAAATGGAAGATGAACTTATGGTGAAAGATACAAGAACTATGGATCCTGAGCAAAAAGAATACATTCATCTAAGTTGTTTGGAAATCTTGGAGAGGTTAAGGTCTAAATATGCATCATAATGGAATATTATTATTGACAATATCTAATCAAGTAATTTTTTGTATAGTGCAAAGATACTAGCACATAGTTGACATAAATGATTTGATGTTAGACATCTCTTTTGTAGTATTTACTTGTGCAAGGAACATGATTATTCAATCTTTAATCATGTTAGATATATTTTTGTAGTCTTTACTTGTGCAAGGAAATAGATGCAATGTTGTAAATTTTGTATTGTGCACGAACAATAGCACTTGATTATTCAATTTAATTTATGATTCTGTTATTGTCATTCTATTTTGGGTGAAGCAATGTCTCTGTTGAAGATGGTTGTACTTGCTGATTTTATTGGTTGTAAATGTTATTTGAATGTAAATATGCTATTTTATTGGTTGCTGATTTTATTAGTTGTATATGCTATTTTTCTGCACTTTCTCAACAGGTGGCTGTACTTGCATTGTGTCATTTTTCTGCATAATGTTATTTTTCTGCATAATTATTTTTCTGCATAGTGTTATTGTTCTGCATAATGTTATTTTTCTACAGTGTTATTTTTCTGCATACTGTTATTTTTCTGCATAGTGTCATTTTTCTGCATAATGTTATTTTTCTGCATAATTATTTTTCTGCATAGTGTTATTGTTCTGCATAGTGTTATTGTTCTGTATAATGTTTTTTTCTGCAGTGTTATTTTTCTGCATAGTGTCATTTTTCTGCATAGTGTCATTTTTCTGCAGTGTTATTTTTCTGCATACTGTCATTTTTCTGCATAATGTTATTTTTTTGCAGTGTTATTTTTCTGTCATTTTTCTGCATAGTGTCGTTTTCTGCAGTGTTATTTTTCTGCATACTGTCATTTTTCTGCATAATGTTATTTTTTTGCAGTGTTATTTTTCTGCATACTGTCATTTTTCTGCATAGTGTCATTTTTCTGCATAATTATTTTTCTGCAGTGTCATTTTTCTGCATAGTGTTATTGTTCTGCAGTGTTATTGTTCTGCATAATGTTATTTTTCTGCAGTGTTATTTTTCTGCATACTGTCATTTTTCTGCATAGTGTTATTTTTCTGCACTGTCATTTTTCTGCATAATGTTATTTTTCTGCATAATTATTTTTCTGCAGTGTCATTTTTCTGCATAGTGTTATTGTTCTGCAGTGTTATTTTCCTGCATACTATTATTTTTCTGCATAAGCTTTGTTGAATAGCTACAGTTGTGTTAAAAATGACCAATGATCAGGATAGTATCTAGTATAAGTTTACAACTAAACTTGAGTTGACAAACTTACCTAAGGGTTTGTCAACTTATATACGGCTTTTTGTTGTCTCAATTTTTTGGAAACTTAGCAATATTAAACTTATAAAATTTCAAATTCCAACGAAGGTTCACATTAAATAAAAGTAGTAATGCTTAGAAATTTAGAATTACAAATTCCTACAACTGGCCTTGTAGTTGCCATAGATGCTCAACGAGATCTGCTTGAAGTTGAGAATGAATTCCTCTATCTCTAATGGAATTATGACGTTCAATGAATTGCATAAGGTTACAAGTGGGATTATGTGACACCGGTTCGGGTCCATTATCGTTGATTTGATCATAATCAAAGTCATTTGCTCCAAGGTAATTATGTCGCTCATCTTCAACGATCATATTATGCAATATTATACATACCATCATAATGTCCTTAAGCGTTTCAAGATGGAAAAAACATGCAGGCCCACGTACAATTGCAAATCGCGCTTGAAGTACTCCAAATGCACGTTCGACATCCTTCCTGACCGCCTCTTGTGCGGAAGCAAAATGTTGTCTTTTACGGTCTTGTGGTGCTGGAATTGTTTTGACAAATGTTGCCCATGATGGATATATACCATCTGCAAGATAGTACCCCATCGAATAGTTATTACCATTTATCGAGTAATTAACCAGAGGAGCACGCCCTTTAGCAAGCTCAGAAAATACGGAAGACCGCTCTAGGACATTGATGTCATTATGAGACCCTGGTAACCCAAAAAATGCATGCCATATCCAAAGGTCATACGACGCCACGATTTCCAAAATTATCATTGGATCACGTGTATGACCAATATATTGACCTTTCCACTTACTTGGACAATTCTTCCATTTCCAATGCATGCAGTCGATGCTCCCTAGCATTCCTGGAAATCCACAATGTTGGCCAACTGCTAACAACCTTGCAATGTCATTGTTGTTTGGTGACCTCAAGTACTCTTCAGAAAAGATTGAAACTACCGCTTTAACAAATTTTTTTTAACTTTTTATTGCAGTGGTTTCTCCAATCCTTATGTATTCATCCATGAAATCAGCCGACACTCCATAAGCAAGCATTCTGATTGCAGCGGTCATCTTTTGAAGGGAAGACAACCCGAATGTGTTAGCCGCATTTCTTTTTTGAACAAAGTATGGTTCAGTAGCTTCAACTCTTGAATGGATACGTAGAAAAAGAGAACGACTCATTCGAAACCTCCTTCGAAATACATTAGGAGGATACACTGGTGTTTCAGCAAAATAATCATGGAAAAGCCTATCATGACCTTGCAAAGGATTACGCTAGATAAACCTGCGAGGTTGAACCGAACGACGACGTGATGTTGATGCTACTTCATTCTTTAATTCTTCTATGGCAATAGCTAGAGTAAGTTCCGTCTCATCATCATCAGAAGATGAGTCAAATGGAGGCTCATCATTTGGAAAAATAAAATCAATGTCATAGTGGAAATCCATTAAGAGAGAACAAAAACCGAATGGAATAGATAATTTTGTAGAAGTGGGTGGAAATTAGAGAGAAAATGGTCATATTTATAGAGCAAGAATGTGACTTGAGTTTGAATTTCAAAATTTTGACCTTTAGGTTTGAATTTACCATTGGGTTTAAAGTTAAAAAATATGACCTTTAGGTTTGAATTTATCATTGGGTTTAAAGTTAAAAAATATGACCTTTAGGTTTGAATTTACAATTTGGTTTAAAGTTAAAAAAAATATGACCTTTAAGTTTGAATTTACCATTGGATTTAAAGTTAAAAAAAATATGACCTTTAGGTTTGAATTTATCATTGGGTTTAAAGTTAAAAAAAAAATGTGATCTTTAGGTTTGAATTTACCATTGGGTTTAAAGTTAAAAAAAAAAAATATGACATTTAGGTTTGAATTTACCATTGGGTTTAAAGTTAAAAAATATGACCTTTAGGTTTTAATTTATCATTGGGTTTAAAGTTAAAAAAAATATGATCTTTAGGTTTGAATTTACCATTGGGTTTAAAGTTAAAAAAAAAAAATATGACTTTTAGGTTTGAATTTACCATTGAATTTAAAGTTAAAAAAATATGACATTTATGTTTGAATTTACCATTGGGTTTAAAGTTAGGTTTGAATTTACCGTTTGAATTTCAAAATTATGACTGGTGGATATAACAATAAAAATTATGACCGTTGGGTCAAAAAAAAAAAATGACCGTTGATCGGAGACATCGATTCAACAGCATCAATTCGGTCACCGATTCTAGTAATATGGTGGTCAGAGACATCGATTTGGTCACCGATTCTAGTAATACGGTGGTCGAAGACATCGATTCGGCGGCGGTCGTCGGAGACATCGATTTGGCAGCGGTCATCGGAGACATCAATTCGACGGCGGTCGTCGGAGACACTATTACAGCAATCGGCCCACCGGTGATGGCGGTACAATGGTCGGAGACACCAATCCGGTGGGCCATCGGACCTCCACCACAAGCGGCTCTATTGGCCGAGCCACCGGTGTTGGTAGTTTACTTAAAATATAAATTTAAATTAAAAAAATATAACCATTAGGGAAAATAATAATAAATTGATGAATAATGAATATTTTATTGAATAGTTTTGTAAAATAGATAAACTGATGTGGGTGTTTTGTAAAAGTAATTGTGTAAAATAGAAAAAGTAGATTTTTTATGTAAAATAGACGGAATCTTTTCCATGAGCTGATGTGAATGCTCTAAGAGTGGCGAATGACGAAGCTCATGTCTTGGCCAAATGGTCTTTAAAGAACAATGTATATGACTCTTTTGATTTGACATGTGATGTGACCCCTCCTGTTTTGTATCTATAGTCAAGAAGGAATTTATCGGCCCTCTTTGTAATTTTTTATTTCGTTAATAAAATCTTTCCATTCCATATAAAAAAGATAAGCATTAAAATGGGGAACCTCAAAAGGTTGTCTTTCAAGCTTCTATTAAGGGAATTAACTAAACCCCTTTTTATTACTAAATATCATAAAATGCCAATTAAGCTCTTGGCTTACTAGGAGCAATTTGGGGTATATTATCTTTGTATTTTTTTCACCTCTACATCATTAATGTGATGGGGGACCAAAGACCCTTATAGCTGCTACTAAGAGCACTTATTGGTGAGAATCCTTTGGGCTTGTCGGCTTGACCTCCCACATGTGTCTCACACTTGTTTCCGCAAAAAGAGAAGGATTGGTTAGTTTTTATATTCATTAACACCTGCAACTAAGATAAGTTTTCCTCCTCATTTATTAGTTATTACTAAATGTCTTTACTAAATAACTTTATATGATATTGCTAAATACATTTATTTGGCTAGGATTTTTGCTAAATTGATATTTACTTGGGCGTTGATGAATATAATCATTTAATCTCAATAAATATATTTGTTTGGCCCAAAGATTTCTTTACCTCTATTTATTATTATTATTTTCTTCTTAAAAAAAAAAAGCCTAATTATTTTCATCAAAGAATACCTATTTTTCTCATTATTTTGTAATTTCACTTACTCATTACATTATTTTATTATCTAAGAGAAAACACAACAGTAGAGGCCAATAAATGAACCATCAGCATGAGTAGTGGACTCGACTACCCTAAAGAATTTGATTCTAACTGTTAGCTTATCAAAATGCAACACATGTCATGGGAACAAAGGACCCCAACATGATGTCATTACAAAAATAAGTAACTAAGGCACTTTTGTTGCCTTAAGAATTCGATTAAGGAAAACTTTAGAGACAACCATTTTCACACTCAAATCTACAACATGCTTAGGTGTTAACTTGTAATTGGTTCACCCAAATCTATTTTTTCACAAATACCAAAGGTGGTCCCACATGCAAGTGATGATATTCAACCATAAGTTGACATCTAAGTATGTTGTAAATTTGAGAGTGAAAATAGTCATATCTGTAGATAATAATAACATTTTTAAAATGTCATTTATATTTAAATATTCTTACGGAACTCACCACTCTAATACAATTTTGAAAGAGATGGTAAGGAGTGGATCGATGTTGCTGAAACCTTTGAGTTTTGATCTTGAACTTGTGCAGTGTGCATCAATCAATTAAATGGTCTTTCTCGGATCATCGCACCACTCTAATACAATTTTGAAAGAGATGGTAAGGAGTGGATCGATGTTGCTGAAACCTTTGAGTTTTGATCTTGAACTTGAGCAGTGTGCATCAATCAATTAAATGGTCTTTCTCGGATCATCGCGTCAAGTTACTCCATATATAATCTTTGCTTTGTTTGATCCAGTACTGGCTACAAAATGAATCTTTGACCCTCATGTATGAACTTAACATGAGTTCTTTCATTCTTGTTAAGAACACTTTCATGTTTATTTCCTCACTCTTATGGTTGAGCATTCGCATAACAGTGGAGTAGTTAGAGCAATCCATGGATTTCTATCCTCTCTCTCTCTCTCTCTCTCTCAATATGTGTGTGTGAGAGTGAGAGAGAGTACCTGGGTGAATATAGGAAGGGTAAATTTTGACTCAATAAAAATAATAATAAATAACTAAAAAGTTGCTAATCAAAAGCACTAAACAGTGAGTCTGGCTAAACAAAAACCATGCTCAATAAAGCACTAATCAACATTTTAGAATTCTATATTAACCTACAATTCTACAGCAATCATCAATAAGCAAATGTTCATGGAAAAATAATAAATGTAATAATTTTCAAATAAATTAACTATTATTTTTTTAAATGCAATTAAACAATTATAATTTACAAGGACCATAACACAAGGGTTCGCTCATGCCAATAGCCTGCATAGCAAGGACCGGACTTTGTTGTACAAAGAAATGGTGTAGCTAAGCACTAGGGGAAGAAAAGTTGAGAGTGAGACAGGTAAAGGAGAAGACATCACTTTCTAGGAAGCTATTGTTACAGGAATTCCACAAGATGGTGCTCCAAAGACTGGATTTTGACATGCCGAAAAGGTGATGAAAAGGGTAAACTAACTCTGCCAAAAATGACTACATCTCTTAGCTTTTGGCCTGCACAAGCATCTATATGGAATCTCAAGCAAAATGGCTGAGATTTGTCACCCAGATTCAAAATTTGCGTCCAAAGAATACTCTGTTACTTGAAATAATCTTGCTTGAGAATTGGGATGAAACACAGGGATGATCCTTCATACCGAACCAAAGAGATGAGATGTGACGATAGAAAGTGCTAGTATTGCATGCATATTTTGTTACTTGAAATAGTCTTGCTGCAAAATTGTGATGAAACTGGGGGGTGATCCATCTTCTTCCTTCTGCTTCCAGAGTTCTCCATTGCCTTGGATGAACCATGAAACTTTTGGAGATATTGGTGCATACAAATCTGCATGTTTAAAACTATCAGACAAATACAGATCTTGGGGAAAATTTTCTTCAAAAGAATTTTCACAAAATTTTCATGAAGAAATGATGTGGAGATTTCTTATTAAGACGTGTTGCATATAATCCCAACCCAATATATTTGGTGTATGAAACATGCTGCCACGTTAGTCTGTAAGATGTTTTATTTGTTTGGTTTTGCTCTTTTGGAAAGACACATACAAGCGCACAGAAATTGAAGTATGATGATATTAAATAAAGGAAAATTCTTAAGTACTATCATAGTATAGTAAAATTGTACTCCCTTCTCTCATATACATACATGGTAGACCCCACCATAAATGTAAGAAGAGGGAGTACCGTTCTTCATGTTCTAAGAGTACCTAAGAATTACTCTTAAATAAAAAAATTGAGACATAAATAGTTTCTTTTGATCTTAATGTAAAAATATAGTTAAAATAAGCCTGTAATCTTGTGACTTATTCCTTTATGACACTAGGAAAACCATGTCCTTTACATAGTAAAAGGTGCTGCAGATCATTCCCTCTTTCAATGGCCCCTAGATTCTTTCCACTGAGAAATATATTTGTTACATGATAGTCCTTAGCCAAAATCCTAATAATACATAATTAATCAAATTTGCTAAATAGAGTTGTCACAATATTTCTTACCAAAGTAGAAAATAGTTGTCACAGGATTTTTTTTAGTTTTGGCTCTCCTTTATACACTCCTTGTGTACTAGGGTTCACCCCTTTAAAGTGTTTTTTTTTTTTTTTTTTTTTTTTTGGAATTTTATTACTTAAGAAAATATAAAACAATTATGGGCAGAAAATAATAGATGGAAGTGAATGCAACCAGCATGGTTCTCTCTTGAGAGAGAGAGAGACAGAGAGAATCTTTCTCAAAGTAGACAGTCTTTATGAAACGAAGGAAGAAAGTGATTTATCAACCAACATCCAAATCCTTTATCACGTGTTCAAATCTTTTCCTTGTGCCTATGACGCTTTATGGGCTTGTTTAAAGGTACAACCTTTGCAACTTCACAGTATAAACACAGATTGTCAAATTCCTAAGAGGTGGTAACTTCAACTCCAAGAGTCTCTAGTCAGCCTAATATTTAAACACACATGTTATTACAGGGTCCAGAGGCTTCAAATCTCATATATCTATTGTTGATTTGTTTCCAAAACTCCTTCAGAATTTTTACCCTCTCACAATCATCTAATTACTATTGTTCTTAGATAATAACCAAATACCTTTTAGACAAGTGAAACTTCTAAACATCATAGAAGGTTTACTAACTGAAATGCATATACACATACCTGAAGCGGTAGGGGGATCTGGCTCTCTTGTACTATGCAATACAGCTGTCCCAGATAACACAGTTATGAACCCACAAAGCTCTGATGCTATGCTGCTTACACTTTGACCAGAATAGTCCTACAAATATACAAAAAATATATTGAATTTTAAATTTTAGAAAATTGTAGATATATTGTATTCCGTGTGTGTGTGTGTGTGTGTGAAAATCTGCATGAGATACCTTAAACATTATTGCACTGGCAAGTATTGTAAAAGATGTGAACATGGCATAATAGATAGGAGAAACAACTGTAGTGTTGAAAGTATCCAATGCCTGCAACAACACTAAAAAATCAGTAACCAGATAAAAAACAACATGACTTTAAATCAAATATAGGCAAATTGATTGCAGAGTCTCAACACACACAGATACAAAAACACATCAAAAATGAAAAATCAAAAGAAGAACAAACTGAAAAAAAATACCAGAAATTTAACTAATCTTCACAGGCATGTCTGCACTCTAATTCTGGCAACGGAATCTAAACCAGCAATTTCCTCTGCATATTAATATAACCATCCTTGTAGCTAGGTTTTATCCTTGCAGTTCCCTATTATGATATAGTGAAATGAACTCCTACCAAAACCTTTAACCAGCAAAGTCAAAAGATATCTTCTCGACAGTGTTTCACTATGTATGTAAGAATTGATAATTTTGTCTAATGAAAACCTATTACGGGTGTAAATGAGAACTCTTTTGCACAAAACAACATGAACTATTATAATGAGAAAATGAATGAATCACATGGTAGAACTAAAATTTGATTTGCTAGGACCAGGGGTAATGACCTCTTTCTAATTATTATTTTTATTTTTATTTTTAATTTTATATATAACTTTGCATTGTTGGACACCTAGGTTTGTGTTAGGCTGCCTACACCAATCTCTTAGTTTATTCTAGATTCATTTCAATTGGAAAGGCAAACTCTATTTGAGGAGAGGGGGGAGAAGAGAGGAAGTGGGCAGAGCAAAAGAAAAAATAAAAAGAATGATAAGAAGTAAAGAACATAAAAATAAAGCTGAAAAGAATTGATTCCAGAAAGCTGAAGAAGAAAAGGGTAGAAACAAAGGGACCTAAGTAGCCATCTGCTAAGGAGCTAAGAACCCAACACCCCGAAAAAAGCCAAGAAAAAAATTCCCCCACATTAAAGCAACCCTTGTTAGCTAAAGGTTCATACTGCCAGCTCAGCTGAAACCACCAGGCAAGATTCTAACTTTATGTTCTAAGATCTCTAATATATATCTCCAAGGCCCCCTAGTGCACGCACTAATGAAAAAAGAAATCCAATGTTCACATCTCCTATCAAGTTGGTATAAATTTAGAGATACCCTCTTCAAGGCCATATCAAGAGGCTCAACATGGGAAGTTCTACCAATTATTAATTTATTGTTGGCTGCTCTTGTTAAACAAAACGTTGCACTTACTATCTTTTAAAAAATGGACCTGAACCATTTCTGACTGGAGTTATCTAGCATATTCAATGTTCAATATAATATAAGACACAAGAAATTAAGCAAAAAAAACAAAGATACAAATTGTTTAAGTACATTGGTCATAACAATGTTGCATTGTGATGTATAATTATGCAGAAATCATTTCTACTTTTTAAGATTAGCATATGATAAACTACTGACCATGTTTAGATAATTTAATTGAGTAATGATACAGGTGATTGCAACCGTTCCAAAAATCCATGTCTGAAGGTATTTGAGCTGGTTTGTGCCCTCTAACGTGAGTTTAATTGCAATGCCAATGGCTTTTACACTCATGACCTGCAAAATGCAAAAACTCAGTAACATATAGGAAATCATGAATGTCACTTAAGGTATGGAATGTCATAACTGATAGAGCATGTAGCACGAACATAAAACAATAACAGTAATATGTTACAGTCCATTTGGAAGGAGGAAAAGAATTGAAATGAACGGAATAAAAAGAATCCTAAGAGATCTTCCATCTATTCCCTTGTTTGGGTTGTTTAGTAAGAAAGAATAGAATGGCTAAGAGAGAATGCCCATTTCATTCCATTCTCGCCTAAGCATTCCTCCCAAAAATAGGAGTAACACTTATTCCTTTAAAGAAATGGGAGTAAAATACAAAGTTTATCCCTATTTTTAAAAAGACAAATAAAAAGTGAAAGGCACACTAGTATTTTTATTCCACCACCCCCCCCCCCCCCCCCCCCCCCCCCCCCAAAACACCAATTCCATTCTTTCTTTTATAAAGTCCCAAACACAATTGAAAAAATACACCATATTTCATTCCATTTCATTCCAATCCTATAAATCTACCCATTCCATTCCATTCTTTAATTATCTCCCAAACATAGTGTTACTGAGCAGTAAACTATAGGGCCAGAATAACTCACAGTCAACGATCCAATTATGGAGCATATTCCTATATAAACCATTATGTTGGTTTGGCCATAGCGGGGGGAAAAATATAAGATCAGTACCAATGCTACAGCTACTGCGGAGGCTGTATACAAAAGAAATGCTGGACACAAGAAGACATCAAACCAATCAGGAGATAAGCTAGACATGGGACATTAGCACTCAATTTCAGCAAAATATGAGATAGGAATTCAATAATTAACAACCTAGCACCATACCTGGTTGGGTTGCTAATTCCCAGATTTCTTCTACAGAGGTAAGAGATTGCTCTTCAGGTGCATGGAGTACAATCACTGTGGATCCTACTATACATAGAAGACACCCCAAGATCCCCATTTTCTGCAGTTTCTCCTTCAACAAGAAATGCGCTAAAACAGCACTACTCCAATTCCATACATACACAGTTCAACTTCATTACAAACATAAAACATCTATAATAGATTTAAGATCCCAAAAAATTGGTAAACAAAAACACATCACTAGAAATCAAATTTACCTAACAATAATACTCAGTGCACCAAGTGGCGTCACCAGCACAGCGGGAGCATATATGTATGCTACAAAATTTGCTATCTCCCCAACAATCACTGTCAATTTTGCAAAAAATCTGGTATCAACAATCTGGCCGTGGAGAACAACAGACTAAATAGAAAATCAAAAGTTGAACCAATTATGAGAAAACAAAGGGCCCAAAAAGACAAAAGCCACAAATGGTTCATTTAGATGGAAGTATTTGAAGAGGACTTGGATTTTAGTTTTTAGCTAGTGACTTTTTTTTTAGAAAGTTTTAGCTACTGACTTGAATATAGTATAAAGGGAAATTTTTTCTATTAATGAAATTTATGGATGAATTTAATTTTTTATTAACATGTAGATTTGAATAATTATGTGTAAGATGTAATTTGAAATCCATAACATCACAAGTGTGTTTGTTGGAGCAAGAAAGCTCAAATCAATCATGTGCTGTTAAATTCATATCAAACTGTTAATATTAACAGTTTCCCTTCAAATCCCTTAATTTTAAACCCTTGAATCCAAATGCAATCTTATTTAGTGTTTAGATACAGGGATTTCTGGGGGATAGGGTTTGTATATGGGCTTTCAAATCCAAATCTCTCGCTTGGCCCAAAAATAAAAAATGGATTTGGATTTAGGGCAATTCCAGCCTTGATTTAGAAGCTCCAAATCCTCTTATTTCAAATAACAAAAGCTTGGAATTTTAAATCAGACAAGTGAGTATTTGATGACACTCACAACCTCTCTTTGCCTTTGATGATGCCTAGCCATCTCTTCACCTTGACACTTCTTAAAGGTTCACTCCCCCCCCCCCCCCCCCCAATCCCCCTCTCTCTCCCTCCCTGCCCTAAAACCCTAATAATTGAGGCAAGGTTGTTAAAATCGAGATCTTACATAGATCAATCGGAGGCCTTTCAGATCAGAAACAAAATTGAAAACTTTCATTTTTCATAAAAAAATAAAGTAACAATTCACAGATAATTATGATATGTGTTCGAAAATGATCAACATAGAGGATATAAGTCTTCTATAATAGAAAATAAGAATGATAATCCAAATAAATTTAGAAAAATGATAAATTGCATTTTTAGTCCCTCAAATATGGGATCTATTCGATTTTGGTCCCTAAAAGATTCACTATCAATGCAAAAGATTACAACCACACTCAAACTATCACAAGCTTTACAAACATAAACTAACTCTCAAAGCCCCAATACATGTAAAGGCGCTCTCACACTAACACACTAGACAAAACATAGTCTCTAACTCTTCCACTAGAGAAAACTTTATCTTCTAACTCTCTCACACACACACACCATAGCTTTTTGAGAAGAACTAAGTTTGTAGGAATTGTGAAATGAGATATGTTTTGGTCTATTCCGCTATCATTACCAGATAACCTTTTCCTTTTGACATGAAGTTTTTGGAATCGATTGAGATTTTTCTTGAAAGATAGTTTGTGCATGTGTATAAATTGTATACTTGGTGTTTGTCAAGTAACATATTATTTTCTGAATTAGGTGTCCCAGTGACTGCATCTATGTTTGGTTCTCTGTAAAAGTCTTTTGTGCTTGATAATTTTTCATCCTATTGTAGGAAATTCACATGTACATGTTTATCTTACCAATGCAATCAGGTCGTCATAACTAAAGTTTAAAATGTTAGAAAGGCATTGAGATATTATAAATATTTTTCAATCCAAAATTTGTGTAGGCAATAAGTTCATCCTTAAATACAAAAATATAGTTGCTCTTTTTTTCATTGTTACATAGACAAGTTGTTTCCTTTAATCTGTTTTTTCCCTGTGGAATTTTTTTTTTTTAGAGAATTTTAAATTCACATTTACTAGCCTTTGAAGCATCCAAACAAAGAATCTAAAATTATAAATTCCAAATACTTGTGACCACATAAATAAGCCTTCCATGTAGCATAATGGTTGGCGGCTTAGTGTGATGTGTTGCTGCCTTCAAGGTCACGTGTCCAAAGGATAGTAGAGAAAGAAGGAAAACAGAATAGTGAATGTGATATTCTAAAACCCCTTTCTTTTTAGCAGACCCAAAATTTTGTGACTAAGTCTTGATTGTCATTGCTGTGACTATATAAATCATCCCAGCTAGGGATTTTAAATCCATGGGTTTCAAATCAATGAATTTCAAATCTTTTTGATTTGAGATCCAAATCCACATTCCCAAACAGCAATATGAGGATTTAAAATCAGGGGATTTGAAGAACAATTTCTTGATATAAAATTTAACACCACCTGATAACTCAAGCTCCAGAGGTTTTGCTCAATTAACAACACCTGTGATATTAATGTTCTGGATTTGAAATGACATATTACACCTAATCATTTCAAATCTGCATATCAATAAAGCTCTAATCCATGTATAAATTTTATCAACATAAAACTTTAAAATTTTAAAAAAAATTAAAAAAAAAAAAAAAAAAATCCCCACTCTATGCAATTGCAAGTCATTTAAACTAAAAATTGAAATTCATATCATTTTCTTTAAATACCTCTTTCCAAAAACGAAATAATTATATTCCAAAGTCCTCAATTCTCCACTATAAGCAAAAAAAAAAAAGGCCTAATTGAGCAAACCCAAAAAATTAAAACCAAATTGAGCTAAATTCAATTACTGGGTAGTAGAAACTACAATGCAAAAGCAGAAACAAAAGAGTAGCTTACTTGTAATCATTCCTACCCACCATAGAGGCTCTAACAGATAACCATATCCTCCAACACCTAATCAAACATAGACAAATTAAAAATTAGATTGCATGTATATTATAAATATAAAAAATTAAAAATTAAAAAAATTAAAAAAAAAAAAAGAGAGAGAGAGAAAATAGAGAGTGAAGATTGAAACTGACTAGCACGAGGGCCATTGGCACTGGCTCGACGAAGACCCTTTTTCTTGATGATGAAGCTGGATCCAATAAAGGCGCTTGACACCATAGCCAGAATGAACCCTGTCAAATTGCTGGAGTACATCTATATCTATCTATATATGTATATGCAATATTTTGTTTAGAATTATATGTTCGGACACTAGTGATGACAAGAACAAGCGATGGGTGTCAATTTTGCAGGAGATTGTTAGGTGAAGTGAGCATGAGGAAATGGGGGGCAACCCTAATGAAAGAGAGAGTAGATGTGGAGTAATAGGAAAAAAAAGCCAAGTTGTAATATTTTTCAATTTGGTTGACAGTGGCCTCTCTGTTTTCCCTCTGTTTTGTTTTGGAATGCTATTTTGCTGTTTTGATGGGTTGGGTTCTTTTGGGATTGGGTTTTCTCTGTTTTGTTGTCTCTCTAAATTTTTGTATACATGGTAATAACAGTGAAGGTAGAAAAGGTCGCTTTTGGAAGGTGGGGGAACCTTAAATTTTTTGTCATCTGCCAGTCCTCTGTCTGTGTTGTCACTCGGGACTAACAGACACCACGTTCGTCATGACCTTAATTTCTTTTACCCCAAGACACGGTTTTTTTTTTTTTTTGAGAAACTACCCCAAGACACGGTCGGTTCTCAATTTTATAGGGAGATGATCCCATTGTCTCTATAATATTCCAATGGATCAATGTAATTATTTTTAGTCACATCAATTTTTTTAACTATTAAAATTATTCAAAATAATCTATAGTTTAGTCCCTTGTTATTTTTAGTTCGTAGAACAATAGCATCAATGTTTCTAGAAAAAAAAAGAAAAAAAAAAACCTTAATTTTATGGTGTAAAAAGTTGTTCTATCTATTTTAATACATCATTTAACAATACATATTATATCACATTTCCTATTTTAACATATAACCTAATCAAATAATATAAACAACCCACCTCTCTCTCTCTCTCTCTCTCTCTCTCTCTCTCTCTCTCCAGCAAACCCACCACCGTCAGAAACCACCTACCACCAAAACTCACCAATCACCACTAACCACTGCCGCCACTAAAACATCAAAACTAATCACACAAAAATGAAACAAAAAACCCGAAACTCAACCACTACCACTAAAACCTAGATCAACCCATATTGCAACCCACTGACCAAAAATCGCAATCCACAGAACAACTATTGATCCACTACCACCCAAAATCGAGAGAGAGAGAGAGAGAGAGAGAGAGAGAGAGAGAGAGAGAGAGAGAGAGAGAGAGAGAGAGAGAGGGAAAGAGTTAAGAGAGAAGAGAGAGAAGCATAAAAGAGAAAAAGGTAAATAAAATAAGGGTTTTTAAGTTTAACAACTAGCTACTACTTAGGTTACGTTTGGTTGGAATGAAAATAAGGAGAGATTTTGGATGGGAGGGGTTTTTGGTTAAAGTGATTTTGGAGGAGAGAAAATTGTGTGGCCTAGCTTTTTTTCCTCTTCAACCCACCATTTTTCAACCCCCCAAATTGGAGAGAAAATGGGAAGGAGAAGGGGTTTGATAGAAATTACCCATCTGCCCATGAAATTAACTAGATCCAAACAATCAAATTATCCATGGGTGTTTCTAGTGTGGATCATTCTTAGGGTAGGGCTTAGGCCCTAAGCCAAAATGTTGAATAGTAGGAGATGGTTATAATATCTCTTATTCTCATAAGTACAAGTAGGAAATAAGTAAAAAAAAAAAAAAAAATGACTTGAAGAGTTCTCCACCTTCTCTAAAGTTTGGTTTTATATATAAAAGGTTTGAATTAAGAAAAACATTGAAGAAATTATATGAAAATGGCAATGTTTTTCGCCTAATAAAGGAAAATGTATTACTACTGAGTTACAATGCTCTTGACAAATGTAATATGATAATATCTATATTCAAAATGCATTTGAAAAAATATTCATCAAATGTATGCATTTTTTTCTTCTAAACTCTATGATATTATGATGATGATAAGACAAATGCAAGATATGTTACACACACCAAGTATAGACATTGATAATGTAAACAAAATTTGTGAAAGAAGAGTTGGGTGCATGATGCCAACAAAGGGTGTGGTGGGTGAGGCGACAGAGGGATGAGGTGCAAGGTTAGTGAGGGGAGAGAAGGGAAAAGTCTGGTGAGGGGCAACAAGGGATAAGGCATGCACATGGTAGTGAAGAAAAGGGGTTTTGATAGGTCGGTTTCACAGGTTCTTCTTGTGCAAAATTGAAGTATGACAAAAAAATGTTAGGTTTTAGGCTACAAAACATATTATGATAAAATATTTTAGAAAAACTATCCATAATGGACCAGTTAGGCCCAAACTAAACAATTTGGGTTGAGTTATCAGTTTTCTACTCACCCCTTAATATAACTTAATGGTCATAAGACTTGTTTAGATTACTCATGACTTAAGTTTGAAAGAGATTTCTCCAGTTTATGAAGCATAGATTTGTGAAGGGTTGTACAACATTGTGTCTTGTGGTGTGTTTGGTGAGAATGGAATTCAAGATGTTTTGAGGGGAAGGAACAATCTATTCCAAAAATTAAATCTTTCTTTCTTCACACCTTGCTGGATTGGAGATCAATTTTTAATCTTTTTGCTTATTCTAATTTGTTAGATATGCTTGGTCTTTGTAATTTCAAAGTTTAATCTTTATACTGCTACCCATTTACACCCTCGGTGTACCTGGAATTTTAATTAATACAATCGTTATTTATCAAAAAATTAAAGAAAGATATTTCTCCTGTTTAAAGGAGATTCTTCCTTAATAAATCATAGAGAAAGTTCATCCTTTAATGAATTATGTTAGAATTCTCAAGTCTTGCTCGTATTATAAAAATGAAAAAAAATAATAATAACAATAATCACACAACAATTACAAACTAACCTATATCCTAACAGTGCATAATTGATTTCCAAATTAGAAGAAAACCCTTGCTTTTTTGGTGTTATTTGGAAACTTGAAGTATGTACTCTGTAATAGGAATAAGCATTACTAGTAAAACAAGAAGTTGGAATGACATAACTATTCCTATTCATTTGTTTGGTGATAACAATGTAATAGAAGACTGAATCTATGTTAAGATAGTGAAATGTCATTATATTTTTGTCAAATTTCCTAAAATACTTGTATGGTATGGAGTCCCCAATCCCTTTGGGCCTTGGACCCCAGCCCTATGGTATGATCCATAACCCCAACCCCTTGTACGAGGTAGGGCCTTAGGCCCATTAGGCCATGGGCCCAGGCCTCGTGCCACGATGCATGACCCAATGCCCATTGAACCTGTAATCTTGACCCGGACATACCTTGAGGCACAATCCGGGCCTCTCCCAATCAACTGCATCTTGGACAGGAATGTGATTGCTCGGGGGTACCATGTCTCGGCTGTCGATATTGCCTTAGGGAATATCGCTATCGAACAACATTTTGGAGGTGGGAACCAGTTCCAATGCCATTACTACCACTCCCAATGGAACATCCACTTAAAAACGATGGAATTGGACCCCTATTCCCACTAATAATCAGGAATAATCATAACACCTCCACTTATCTCAAGCTATAAATAAGAGAATAGAAGGAGAAGTGGGGGTTGGAAAACTTTGAGGGAAACGAGGGGAAAAATGGTAACAATCTCAAGAAAAATGGGGGTGATTCTAGGGAGAAAAAGAGAGGAAAGGAGGTAGCCATATCAAGAGCAAAAGGGGCAATCTTGTGAAAAAATGAGAAAAACTTGTGAAGACAAGTGAATGCAACTGGGTCTCCAGACAAAGGACTACCCATAGTAGGAAACTCGAAACCCACAATACAAATAGGCTGTGAGCCCAAGTACAAGTCAAGCCCATTGTCCATATTTTGGGTGCGCACAATTGGCATCGTCTGTGGGAATCTCCTACATAGCTATGGTTCTACCAAGACGCATACGGGGGAAATGTCCGAAAGTCAAGCAGGGAGTTATGCTAAAAGTGGTTCCGGGAGATCTTTTCGGGAGTCTAATTAGTGGGAGAGGAGACAGAAAAGGTGCAAAGATAGGGAATATGAGCAGGAGGAAAGGCAGCTCAGCCTTGAAGAAGGGTCGTTTCAAATGTGCCGAACGGTGTTCGGTGCTTCAGAGCACAATCGTTCTAATAGAAGGGATGAGGAACGTGAACGGAGGGACGAGGAACTTAAGCGTTTGCATAAGTTGGTAAGCGATTTAGAGTTAGAAGCAAGAGGTAGGCGTTGGAGAAGATGTTAAGGACATATTTTATGTAATTGGCTAATCCTTTGACAAAACGCATTTTACTTGCATTTGGGTAAATCTAAGATGTGTTTAATACTTCAAGAAACATGTTGTTCAAGTCTTGTATTAAAACCATGAAGATTGGACCAAGAAACAAGTGAAGAAAAGTTATTCATTAAAGTTGGACAGATAGCTCGACACCTGCGGATAGATAGCTCGACACCTCTCGATAGCTGGTGGATCGATCGAGAAAGCTCTTGTCTCCTCGACAGCTCCTCGATAGCTTCTCGATAGTTGTATCTGTCGAGGTTTAAAGCTCGACACCTCCCGATCGATTGAAGTTACGGGAATTTAGATTTCCAGATCTAATTTTCGGCCCAAGCTTTTGTATTTGTGTAGGATTTCTTTTCTCACAATCCTAGACCTATATAAGGCTTATTTTAGAGGCCATCACATAAGAGAATACAAGAAGAATATATGCAAAAGGTGACCGATGCCTTATTCTCTCTGAAAGAAGCTACTGCGTCTTTACGCCTTAGGGTTTTGTAACCAAGTTCTTCTTGATCTTCATTGTTGATGAAGTGAAGAACTTTGCAGCCAACAATCTTCTTCAAGTTGGTGAGTTAGTCACGTACTAGGATCCGTGTAACAAAAAGGGTGGCGTTCATATATTGAAAAGTTCAGAGGTTCTGAAGCGGTAAAAGGTTTCTGCTGAGAGTTCATCTACGAGGATTGTAGAGTCTAGGGACAAAGGTTTTGTACTAGATCTGAAACTTCTCTTTACTATAATGGATTGCTTTTTGGGAAGATTTCCACCCAGGTTTTTTACTGTGAAACTAGTTTGTTTCATTGGTTTTCCTAGGTCATTATATCTTGTCTTATTTATTTTTCCATTGCATGATTTTGACATGATATTGATGTTTGTTTGTTTTAACAAGTTTTATTCATAATAAATCTAATTAACAACTTGGGTTTAAAACTTTTTAATTCTATTAACCGAGGTCTAAATTTCCCAACAGAAGAGACCATGGAGAACGTGAAGAAAGGTCGACAAGTGTGGGACGTCGATATGGAGCAGGGTCTCATCAGTCAGGATCTCACCGACACCAAGATCGCTCGTGGGAATATGTAGACTGGGACTCGATTTTCCTAGATAAGTGACGACCCAGGAATGTTGCCATGGATGCTATGAGCCGCGCATTACGCAGAGCTGCCCGATCACCATTCTCAAGGGACATTGAACAAGCCCCAATGCCGAGTAGATTTACACGGCCGCTATTCAATTCTTATGATGGAAAGATAGACCCGGTAAAGCACGTAAGCCATTATATTCAAATGATGTCTTTGCACACTCATAACGATGCACTAATGTGTAAGGTATTCCATTCGAGTCTCGAGCCCACCGCTTTGAGGTGGTTCAATGGATTAAGGAAAGGCTCAATTCATAGTTTCTCTGAGCTAATTCAAGAGTTTAGAGTCCAGTTTATGACCTGCAGCCGAGTTCCGCAACCTGTGGATGCCCTACTATCAATGAAAATTGGGGCAGGGGAAACCCCCGCAGCGCTAACCGATGTTGGGAATTGTACAACGAGATTGGCGGAGGTAACGAAAAAATCGCAACAGGCACCTTTCGACTAGGATTTCCTGAGGATTCCGAATTGCAAGAGTCCTTAACAAGGAGGTTTCCCGAGGATATAAGGCAGTTGATAAGGCGTATTGAAGAATATAAACAGTTAGAGGATGACCGGTTGTAGAGCAAAGGTAAGGCCTCAGTCATAAATCATCCTCGGCAAAGCAATTTTCAGTCAAGACCTCGAAAGGATTTGAGGATTCAAGAG
This sequence comes from Quercus agrifolia, assembly GCA_029955455.1. NCBI lineage: Eukaryota > Viridiplantae > Streptophyta > Magnoliopsida > Fagales > Fagaceae > Quercus > Quercus agrifolia. Next base: position 18,526,024 of record JARQAD010000006.1, read on the forward strand.
CCAGGACCACAAATAGGGGTGATGAATGTAACGTTCAAGGAGCCAATGCACAGGATTGTGGATCGAATCAAGAATGAACCATACTTCTGGTGGCCAAACAAGATGGGGGGTAACCCTTCAATAAGGAATCAGAACCTGTACTGTACTTACCATAAGGATAAGGGGCATACCACTGAACAGTGCAGAGTGTTAAAAGATCATCTAGAGCAGTTAGTGAAGGTGGGGTATTTGAAAGAGTTCATAGTGGACCCAAGGAATCAGGAAGCCGAGCAAGGTACTCGGCCTCGGGGGAATCCTCTTCCACCCCCATTGGGAGTGATAGAGATCATCCATTCAGCTTCAAGGGGTACACAAGTGTCTAACAGGAGAGAGGTGCTGGTTATGGTGCCGGTAGAAAATTGCACGAGCAAGCAACCTTCCGAGAAGAAGTTGAAGTTTACTGGGGAGCCAATTGCCTTCAACGACAATGATCTAGAGGGAATGATTCAACCACATAATGATGCTTTGGTGGTTACAGCTTGGATAAATGGGTTTATAGTAAAGAAGGTATTAATAGATCAAGGGAGTGGTGCTAAGGTGATGTATCCCAACTTGTTCAAGGGGCTCGGTTTAAAGAATGAAGATCTCTATAAGTATGATACGCCCTTGGTGGGGTTTGATGGCCGGATGGTGATCCCAAAGGGGCAGATTTCGCTTCCCGTGAATATGGAAGGCAAGGAAGTGATGATGACATTCATAGTGGTTGCTTCGTATTCTCCATATACAGCGATCCTAGGAAGGCCATGGATTCATGTAATGGGGGCAATTCCGTCCACCCTGTATGTAAAGGTCAAATTTCGTACCAAGCAAGGTATTATTATAGTGAGGGGAAATCAGCAAGTGGCCCGACAGTGCTTGGTGGCCGCCGTTAACCGAGAAATCAAACAAAAAGAACCAACCGAGGAGGTTCCTTTATAGCAATTATAGGAGTCCTAAGGGGAAATAGGAGCTAGTTATGCTAAAGACTTAGTAAAAGTAAGGATACTGCTGGATGATGATAGGAGTTTTCATATAGAAGCGAGTATGAAGGACGAAGATAGGGTGGAGATGCTGTTGTTTCTTGTATAGAATGTGGATGTATTTGCTTGAAGCCCGTATAGGGTGCTCAAGGTGGACCCGAGTTCATAGTTTACAAGCTTAACGTGGACTCGTTGTTCTCCCCAAGAAACAAAAGCCGAGGAAATCGGCTAAAGAGCATGTTGAAGCTCTTAGGCAAGAGGTCAAGAGGTTAAAGGAGGCTAGGGCAATAAAGGAGAGTTTCTTTCTAGAGTGGATTGCGAATACCGTGGTGGTAAAAGAGAAGAACGACAAATAGAGAGTTTGCATAAACTTCACTAACCTGAACCGAGCATGCCCGAAGGACCCATTCCCCATGCCGAAGATCGATCAACTGGTAGATGCCACCTATGGACACCCAAGGATGAGTTTTCTGGACACCTTCCAAGGTTATCATCAGATTGCCCTTACCGCCGAGGATCAGGAAAAGACGGCATTTATTTTCCCTGATGCCAACTACCACTATACCGTGATGCCATTTAGGCTAAAGAATGCTAGGGCCATTTATCAACGGATGATGATGAAAATGTTCTGAGATAAGATTGGGCGAACAGTTGAGGTGTACATTGACGATATGGTAGTGAAAAGAAAACGGGAGGCGCAGCATATTGACAATCTCAAAGGGGTGTTCGAAGTACTTTGACAACATAAGCTGTGCCTCAATGCAAAAAAAGTGTGCTTTTGGAATGGGGGCTAGCAAGTTCCTAGGGTATTAAGTCACCAATCAAGGAATAGAAGTCAACCCCGATCAAATTGAAGGAGGTCCAAATACTGACCGGCATGTTAGCTACCCTTAACCGGTTTATTTCCAGGTTTGCCGATCATTGCCGTCCATTTTACCAGCTTTTGAAGAAGTGGAAGGGATTCTAGTGGAATGAGGAGTGTGAAAGGGCTTTTCAGGATTTGAAGGAATACTTGGTGCAAGCCCCTATGTTAACAACCCCAAAGCCCAGGGAGGATTTATTCATATATCTCTCGGTGTTGGAACATGCCTTGAGTGCCGTGCTTTTAAGGGATCAAGGAGTGCAACAACTAGTGTATTATGTCAGCAAGACCCTAGTTGATGTCGAGACAAGGTACTTGCCCCTAGAGAAGTTGGTGTTAGCACTAGTGCACACTACGAGGAAGCTGTCTCACTATTTCCAAGCTCACACTGTCTATGTGCTAACTGAATATCCTTTGTAGTCATTGTTGAAGAGACCTAACTTCACGGGTCGAATAGCTAAATGGGGGACTCGACTTGGCTCCTTTGACATTAGGTACAAGCCAAGAAGCTTGGTGAAGGGCCAAGTTCTTGCCAGTTTTGTTGCAAAATTTTCCCTGAGGAAGGAGATGGAAGTGATTTGTCATGTGGACCTTCACCCGTGGTAGGTATTCATGGACAACGTGTCCAGTGTAGCGAGAGCTAGGGCTGGAATTGTTATCATCACTCTGGAAGGGATAAGACTGGAACATTCTTTCAGGTTGGGTTTTAGGGCTTCTAACAACAAAGCCAAGTATAAAGACTTGCTTGCTGAATTGAGGGCTATTCTGGATATGGGTGCACAAGAAGTTGAGATTTACTCGGATTCCCGATGGGTGGTTAGTCAGGTACAAGGCAGTTTTGAAGCTCAGAATCCCCGAATGAAGGAGTACTTGTAAATGGTAAGGCAAGTTATGAGTCGATTTCTTAAGGCAAAGGTGGTCTAAGGGGCCTGGGGGCAGAATCGACATGCAGACTCTCTGGCCACGTTGGCGTCATCAATAACCGAGGAGGTACCTCGGATCGGAATCAATAAAATTGTGAGATCTAATTTATTTTTATTGTTCAATTTATGCTTTGAATATCGGATGTTCTTCTGTTCATATTTTCATGATTGTCTCGTTTAATTATTAGGCCTACTATCTGCTAGGTTAGATATCAAATCCATAATTGTTTGATCTCTCTAACTTGTGTAGCAACCAAGATTTAATGATTTACTGCGTTAGAAATTATTAGATCTTAGGAAGAACACTCGACTAAATTAAATACAACCGTTTGTGCTTGTGTTGTTTAGTTTCATCGATCTCTCTAATTCTTAAGGCTGCTATTAGATTAAACCTTTAGCACTTGTCTTGGGTTGTTTAGTAGTTAGGGTTTATTAGATCGCTTGTTTTCTAATTAACTACGACTAAAGAGAGATAGGAAAATAGTTCCAATGGTGAATATTCAAAGTGTGAATTGATATGTACTTGTATCGATGATCAGTTGTAAAATTCCGATGGTGGATGTTAACTTAGACTAAGGTTTGTTCTCTTGATTGAATTTGATACTTTAATTTGAATTATTCCTTAGTTGTTTTTCTTAAAATTGCTATCATTATACTTAACCCCCCCCCCCTCCTTGTTCACGTAGCATAAAACTAGGCTAGATACTCTCTGTGGAAACGATCCTTACTCGCACTACTACATATATTTTTAGGAGTATAAGTTTTATTTTTGGTTGCTTGCGACAGCACACCAGTTTCTTAACAGAGTTCTTATATTTGTTATCTTTGATTTGTTTGTTGATTTTAGTTCTTTTTCTTTTAATATGTGTTAATATGATTTTAGGTTGTTTATAATCTGTTTTGGTTGTTCTTGTTTTATTATTTTAGTTTTATGTAAAGTTGTAAAGTTTAACATGATCATTTATTTAACATAGTTTACTATAAATATTGATTTGTTTCTTGATTATTTGTTTATATTGCTTTGTTTTGTTTTCTTTATGTTAGTTTAGTGTCTAGGATTCTAACATATTTGTTTAATATCTATTTTAATATCTTTTTTTGATTAAATCTATAAAAATATGTGTCAGGGGTGATTTTTGTGCGTAGCCACATGTCTTCCATTGGAGATATGACTCTGCTAGACCCAGATTTGTTTTGGGGAGTTAAATCTAGAACTCGATATTGGGTCGCATAAACCAATGGCTTCCAGTGCATTTTCAAGTCTACAAAATAAATAAAGCCCAAAGTCTTAGAATCATGATAATGGTTAAAATAAATAAATGATATGTTTAGCATAATAGATTTGATTAAATGGTGAGTTGAATATTATTATTATGTGTGTTAAGTGATGCCCATTAGAATGATTAATTAATTGTCACATGTCCAAAAATAGGATGAGTCCAAGAGTCCATATCCAGTTGTGGTATAGTTCATGTTCAATATAATAAGATATGTCCAGCAATGGTTTATGTCTAAATAATACATATCCAAATGTGGTTTATGTCCAAACATTACATATCCAACAGTGGTTCATATCCAAGTAATATATGTCTATCGGTGGTATATGTCCGAATAATATATGTACATCGGTGGTTTATGTCTGAATAATATGTCCAGCAATGGTAGATCAATTTATTAATATATATGTTCATTAATAAAGTATTAGTGAGATCATGTTTTATTAAATAGTGAGATGATATTAAAGTAACTTGCATCTAGCAGTACAATGATAATGAGTTATCATATACTTAATAATGTAATTTCAAAGATGAAGAAAACATTGACTTATCTTTTATGTTTCTGACTCCAGCCATATAGCATCACTTTATTATTTATACGATTTGCGACTCCATCCATATAGCATTAGTGAGTTAATAACATTCCAGTAACATAATAACATAAGTCCAGTAGTACAATGATAATGAAGTAAAATATATTCAATAATGTAAATTTAGAAATAAAGACATAATGACTTATCTTTATGTGGTTTGTGGCTCCAGCCGTATGACATCAATGGACTTATAACATTTCAGTGGCATAGCAAAATGAGTCCAATGGTATAATATGATATTATGAGTCCTTTCATGATGACTTCATGATTGAAGGGAAAAAATGGGAGCAATAGGAGGGAGATAGAATATGTCCAGCCGTGTGCATAGATTAGTCAAGTTTATCCCTTTTATCATGCACTTAAATGATTTTCTCTATGTAATGCGCTTTTAGTTTTTATTCAAATATGAGTGATATTGTCTTCCATGAGAAAGACTTTTAATATTATAAGTTTGTGCCTTTCATAAGAAGGACTTTTTAGCATTATAATTATATGTCTTTCATGAGAAGGGCTTTGTAACATGTTCTTGGAAGAGTATTTGATATATTTTAAGATATATGAAGATGATGAGAAATATATATGTTTCGTGAGATAAGATGTTTGTAAGATGTATTAGAAATATATGTAGATACTTTGTTGAATATGGATCTTGTATATAATTACTTTGTGAGACATAGAGTTTAAAGATATATGAGAAGTATGCATGGATATTTTGTAAGGAATGTGTTTGTAAAATATAGGGAAGTATGAGAGATATTGAGATTAGATATAGTAAATACATGAAATTATAGTTGCTGCTAGAATGACTTTTGTGTTATGATAATGAGTTATGTTTCTTTCTAAGAGAAGAGATTTTGTAAGAGAAAGGAAGAAAGAGATGGAGATGTGTTTATGGGCAGAAAAATATAGGCATTTTCTAAATATGGAAGGAAAGAGAGAGTAAGTATATGATGGGGTAATGGTGTTGTGTAATAGGTGTGTTGTAATGGTGTTATCTAAGAAGATAGATTTTGTAAGAGAAATGGAGAAAGATATGGAGATGTGTTTATGGGAAGCAAAATGATGAAATTTCAGAACAAGAGAGTGAGAGAGAGATGGATAGTGGGTGTGTTAGTGTGGCTTGGTTCTTTTTATATAGAGCCAAGTTTGTAATTAGATTAGAATTAGTTGAAGGGAAATTTAGCAAATAAGGAAAAATCTTTGACAAAGTAAGTGATTTCATTAGTGAGTTTTTGGATTTTAGCCAAAAGAAGAAAGTTTGAAACTTTAAGACTGCTGTTGCAGCTGACACAGCAATACAACAGTAGCTGCTGCAGCTGACAGTTCTATAGCAGTAGCTGTCTTCATATTGCTGGATGATGTTAGCCGTGTGAGGTCTTCTGTTGGAGAAAACATTTTGCATTAAATTCATGGGTTTGGCTAAAAATGGTAAGATAACATTTATGGGATCTTCCTATTTTTGGTACTACAGTTGATGGCTAAGGATCTTAGTTTAAAATGGTAGGACTTCTTTTATAGGATATTTGCTTCTTTGGGTATGGTAGCAAGTTGCTGCGAATGGGCATTAAAGGATTGATGATGTCACTTTGGACATGTGTCAATTGCCTAAGCTATTGCTGGAGCTATTGCCATTGCTGCTGGAGCTGTTGCTATATCTGCTGGAGCTGTTGCAGATTTTGTTGGAGTTAGGGCAGTTTCTGTTGGAACTATTGCTGAAATTTTTGGCTAAGTTTCCTCTTTTGGAAAATTATATGTTTAGTCCATGATTTTATTACAATATAATTTTGGTAAGTAATAGATTAGTTGGTTGATATTTGATGAAGTTTTAGAGATGTGATTATGGTCTCTTTATGTTTTGACCAAATCTTGGAGAACAAGGAGAGTATTTAATGTTAGATATGAGATATTAATATAGATTTAGCCATGTGCTTGGGATTGATTTAAATAATAATATAATTTATATGAAATAATATAATTACATTTAAGCTTATATTATATGATGAACATTAATTTTTATGTAAAGAGCATGGGGAGTTTTATTCTTTTAAGTGTTATGTGATATGAGAGGTTTACCAAATACTACCTATTGCACACTGACCTGTCAGAGTTCAAGAAATTGGGGAAGACATGCCAAGCAACATGTTTTCTTTTATCAACTTTGAACCGTTGAGGCTTTATTGAACATACTTCTTGACCCTTCAAATCACGACTCCCAAAATTCCCAAGATGAGACTCATGAGCTTGGATCACGGGCCAAAAATGAAATGATGTGCCATGAGCTTGAACCATGGGCTTTGATGAGATAATATTGCCATGAGTTTTGGACCGTGGGCTTTGGCATCATTTTGTGTAAATGTGGGCTCTTTTGGGCTTTAAAGTAGATTTTCCTAAAATTCATGATAATGTTGATGTGATACGGGTTGCCAATAAAATAAAACCTTGTGGCGTGAAAATTTTTATCCTCAGCAATATGATTTTTCAAATTTGTGCTAAATGATGCATATGCATCATCGAGTATGTGTGCACATGGTTCAACCATGCATACGCATAGTTGAGTATGTGTACACACCCTGAACCCAGGTTATGGCAAAATTTTATTTTTATTTATTTAATCATTTTTCACATGTTCTTTGATTCTATTTGACTCTGTTTAGGTTAATTTAATGTGTTTAATTATTTTCCATGTTTGTTTGAGTCTTTTTTCCATGTTTGGTATATTTGATTTTTTTTTTCTTGTGTGTTTTATTTAATTGTTATCTTTTCATTTTTTAATATATTTGTTTGATTGTGTTTTATTTGTTTCCTTTTATGTTGTGATCTTTAACATGTTGTGTGTGTTATTTTATTTAAGTGCATGATATATGTTTAGGTTAAGGATTAAAGCCCTTTTAATAACTTACTTATTTAAATATGTCCTAGTAACACATAATGCTATGGGCCGGCCGGTCTTAGATGCTTGACACCTTCCTAAGTCATGTACCCAAGTTCTGAACCCATAATCTGGTATGCACCCCTATGTATGTAAGTAAGTAGCCCAAAAAGCCCAATATGGTTCCTAAATCTAATCTAGGTGGTGACTTCATTTTTCACCCTTTGCCACAATCCACTCCCAAAGGCCTAGGCGTACTCCCTTGTGCCCACACTAAGGAATGATTATTACTTGTAAAAAAAAAACACTGTCAAACAATCAAATGGTTATTTCTAAGGAATAACTATTACATTACAAAGTCTATTACAGTGTACCGAACATATCTTTATTAACTTATTTGGAACTCAGAAAACATTTTCCCTTCTTTTTTTTTTTTTTTTTTGAGAAAGATATTTTCCTTTATTTATGTTTTGGTAATTTGATACTTGGGTGCCAACTAATGAATTTTTGTTTTAAAAAAATATCTTTAGTTAATAAAGATGTAATCATATATATATATATATATATATATATTTGAGAAGTAAGAGATGTAATCATATAAAGTACAAAAATGACACTATATTGATTTTTGTAGATTATTCTAATTATTATTTAATATACATAATTTTTATCAATTTTCTTTTACATTTTAAAAAATAAAATAAAAAGTAGGATCTTATTATGCACATCCATTATACAATATAATCCATAAAGTCATTTCACAAATCTTACATAAGATCCTGATTTTAACAAACTTTCTTTTAATCATATGGCCTACTTACCTGTGACTAGTTTAAAAAGTAACGAGATTAACACGGATCTCTAGTTTAAAGAAAGAAATTCTTCTATTGTGGATCAAAGGAAAACTTTAGTTAAGCTAGGCACTGGGCCTCGAGCAGAAGGTACGGGCTTGAGCTCAAAGAATTAAGCACAATATTCGAAGATTGTTATCCACATTATGGGATCACCGATTACAAGCCCAAAGTCTTGACTGTAACAGACAATTGCACCCCCTCATAATAGCATGGTTTTCAGAACCGGACCGGACCGGGAGGTCGGACCGTGAAAACCGGGAACCGGGATGGAAATCGGTTTTTTAAGCCTAAAAAACCGAATTTTTTGTTAATTCCGTGAACCGTTAAAACCGGGGTTGGACCGCAAGAACCGGTGAGAACCGTGCGGTCCAACCCTTTAGCAATTAAAAAAAAAAAAAAAAAAAAAACAACTTAACACAATTTTATTCTACTTAATTAAATTATCCATCTCTTACAAGGAATAAAAAAAATTATAATTAAAATCCTTCAAAGATATTCAACTTTATTTCAAAAATTAATCATAAATTTTAATGTTTTCATGGTTATTATTTTATTTTATTAACTTTCTTATTTAATTATTAAATATATGCTTGAAAATTACTAAATTTACCTCACATATATATATATATATATATATATATATATATATAGATATATTGTCAATTTTGCTAATTTTATAAATTTAATATTTATATTTAGGCTTTAATTAATTATTAAATTAATTATGACGTCATCACGGTTCGATCTCGGTTCGACCTCGGTTTGACCTCAAAAACCTTGAACCTCTTCCGTTTACGGTTCAATGAACGGTCCGGGTCTGAAAACCTTGCATAATAGGTCTATCATGATTCACGAGTCACGACTATGATGATAAGGTGGTTGAAATAAATAAACATTCAATGTATAAAAAGACCTACCTTTCATTCAAGTGTTCCACTAAACTAAGCAGTGGAGTGACTAGGCTGCTACCACTCTAAACTTTCTTTGTTCTTAAAGGTTTCCAATTGGCTGGTCAACCACCTAAAGACTAATTCATTACTAATAATCTTCTTTTTTTTTTTTTTTTCAATTGAAAAAAAAATTATCCTATATTTGATCTGTCATATGATTCAATTTGTTAGAAGCCTTTCCAACAATTTTACTCATGATCCTGATTAGCAAGTTTGCCTTTTAATCATGTTACCTACTTTAAATGTGGCTTATTTAGAGGACTCATGACTTAATAAGACATGTGACTAAACTTAAAAAAGAAAAAAGGAAAAAAGAGTATGTGACTAAAAAATATATGATTATATTATGAATTGTCACATGATAATTTGACTCATGATTTAATAAAATATGTTACATTATGAACGGTCATATAATGAGTCAGACTTATAAAGTAATAAGTTGTGCAATTATAATGCATTTGATTTTATTATTAAAAAAAAAAAACCTAGATTTCATTACTTAGATGCCCTAAATTTGGTTAACAACGTGATTCGAAACAAAAAAAGTTCACAATTAAATTAAATACATAGTTGCACTGATAAAACATAAATGTTATTATCTTTTTTTAAAGAATAATTAAATTAAATGCAAGTATGTATTTTTTATTATTATAAATATTGTTGAATTTTAACTTACTTATGAGATCTATTTTATAACTATTGTTCATTATAATCAGATGAATATACCAAATTTTGGTGAGTTAACTAATGAATTGTCTGGAAACGAGTTGAATTTCACTGGTTCGAAGAAGATTCTTTTTTCTGGATCCGTGTCTATTACCAACACTAAGCCGCCTTTAAGAAGTCAAAAGAAGGAAAGATAAAAATAAAAAATAATTTAGTCACCGCCATTCGGTCCATTCCGAACTGAATAGGAAATAGTTTCCAAATTACCACGCATCCATCACCAATTAAATAAAAAATGATAGGCAAAGTTTAGCTACAAAATTAATTGTAGTTTTAGGTTACAAACTCACTTAATAACTTTTTATTGGAGGTGAATTTTGACAAATCTACCATTGGATTACGTCTTCTTCTTATATCCTCCATGTTTGCAAAATTTCAAGAAAATTAAAGATCAATAACTATGTCATCAATAAATTTTTAAATTGCAAGTTTTTGTAATTTAAAATTATGTATAAAATATAAGATTATAGATTATATAGTAAATAATTTTCGATTGACACAAAGATTGACATGTGTATTAAGAGCGTAAAGAACATGTAATTCAACGGTTAGATTTTCAAAATATGTAGTATATATTTATTTTATTGAGTGAGTTTGTAGCTTAAAGCTACAACCAATTTTGTAGCTAAATTTTGTCCAAAAATGATACCTCTGCGACATTTTCTACAAAATTTTTCACAAATTGAGAATTGCTGAGGTTTAGGGAAAATCAAAAAGTAACGTTAGAAATAAGAAATTTTTTATAAAATTTTTTTACAAATTATTGGTTTTACAAATTATTGGTATGATGAATGATTATTAGTAAATGAAAAAACGATGTTAATAGTAAATTTAGACGAAAATCAATAAAAAACTGACCATATCAACTGTTTATAAAAATATTGATATGATAAGTGGTAATTAACCAGTAAAAAAATTAATAGTAAGCTTAAATAAGAACGGTAAGAATTTTTGAGTAATTTATATAAATGTTGTAAAATATGGAATTTAGCTTAATAGCTTTTCATCAAAATAGTGTGTAAGCATAGCAGCTGACATGTTTGAACGTTGACTTTTGTTGTTCAGTAAGTCTCCAAGAAGCCAAGCCGGTATTCCGTGAAAACCCAAGCTGCTTCTTCTTCTTCTTCTTCTTCTACACATACACATACCCACCACCTAACACCAACCAATAATACCCATGAGCTTTCCTTCTTTCCATGTCGCAATCATCGCATATATAATCGTTTTTCTAACTTGTTCATATTCAAACAAAATTGTGGACTTTCAGACACACACTTTCCTCCATCATCAAATTCCACCACCATCCTCAACACCAACGACTCTCCTTTTGTTTGGTGATCTTTGAGAGAAATGGGAGCTTTGTGTTCAAGGAGTTCAAAACATGATCATGGTCATAACAATAAATATGCTAAAACAAAAACCGGTTCAACAGCAACTGTGAAGAAGAACAATAGTAGTAATTTGACTAAGCTGCAGGTACAAGACTCGAAGCAGGAGGTACAACAGCCGATTGTTGCGCATTATGAGATTGATGGTACAGGTACAGGTGGTGCTGCAGCAACAGAAGATGATTTCTATGATGGGATTCCTCGCTACAACGCCGCCTCTCTCAAGTCAAGATCAATACGCTCTAAGCAAGCTGCTGTTGCTAAGGTACTTCTTCTATTTTCTTTTTCTTTTTTGCTATTTGTTGAATTCAACAATATGCCATCTGGGTTTTTCTGTATGTTAGATTTTTTTTACCATTATGAAATAATATGGGAAACACCAATAGAAATTTATAGTGTTGGAAGGGTCGCTTCCAAGTAGCTTAACTGTTAAAGTCATTTGCTGTAGAGTCTCACATGCACGAAAAAACACAATCATTGTAAACTAGATGCCATATTTTCAAAAAAAACAAAAGATTTGTCAATGAGCTATAGCTCAATTGGCGCCTATAAGTTTAAGGCCTATTGGGTGCGTGTGTAACTTATTAATAATAAAAGAAATTATTGAGTTGGCAGTATAAAAGAAGAAAAAGAAAAAAGTCTTTCGTTTTTGGGGTTTAAATGTGTCCTTTTTACAATGTCTATCATTCAATCATGCTTGTTGAAAATTGTTGCTGCTTACATGCATCTGGTATGCATATTGCATTGCGGATAGTATTTTTCCCCAAACTGATTTGAGTGAAAGTTCCTCAAACCAATTGTGTAGCCACTTGAAAGACTATCTACTATACTTTTAGTCACGTGACTTGTTTAAATAATTATGTGATTTAATACATGTAAATTATCTTATAAGCCGCCACATAATAGGTTGGAGGAATCTCCTCTAACTTGGTTTAGAGGAAAACTTTGTTCATTGCAAACATACAACCTGCTGGTTGTTGGCTTGTTGCTGTCTGCTGCTTTTGACTTCCTTTGCTATTAGAGCATACTTCAGAACTTCAAAAATAAAATAATAATAATAATCATAATAATAATTTATACATTTTGATTCCGTTTAGTTACTAAAGTTAACAAGATTTTCTAATAACTTTCATAGTAAAAGAGCCTATAGTAAGTGCTGTAATATTTCAGGTCTCGGAGGTGAGTTCACGTTTAGGCAGGGCTGGAACTCTTGGGCTTGGGAAGGCGGCAGAGGTCTTGGACACACTTGGGAGTAGCATGACAAATTTGAATTCTGGAAGTGGTTTTGTTTCTGTAGTAGCAACTAAAGGAAATGAAATTGGAATTTTATCGTTTGAGGTTGCAAACACTATTATGAAAGGAAATAATCTTATGAAATCCCTATCAAAAAGAAGTATTAGGCAATTGAAAGAAGTGGTGCTTCCTTCAGATGGTGTGCAAAATTTAGTATCGGAAGATATGGATGAACTCTTACAGATTTTTGCAGCTGACAAGAGGTGGATACTGGATGAAGTGTCTAATGCTTATGATAGCCTTCCATTCTGTGGTTGATGTTGCTTTTAGTAGTTTCATTTTTCCATTTCTTTGTTTTCTTATACTTTTATCTTAGAGAAATTATATTATGTTTACAGGGAGGAGTTGAAAGTATTTTCAGGGGAAGTGGTTCGCTTTGGAAATCGTTGCAAAGATGCTCAGTGGCATGAGCTGGACCGTTATTTTGAGAAGTATCATAAATTTCACTCACTTACTTGGTTTGGATATGAAGTTCACTGTATATGTCAGATTGAAGCACTGGTCTTACTTGGTGACTTTCTGTTTTTTCCAGAATCAGCAGAAAGCTTACCCCTCAAAAGCAATTGAGGGACGAGGCAGATTCAGTGATGCAGCAACTGATGACATTGGTTCAGTCTACAGCTGTGAGTATCATCCTTTGTTTTAACAGGGAGAAAGCATTTTTTTTTTTTTTTTTGATCAGAAACTAGAAACTTTCATTACTTAAAAGGAAATAACATCATGATGGAGAGCTTGTTCTAAGAAACAAGAATTCTCTTCCATCCAAACTAGATAATCAACAATGCCACAAGCATGTTTAGCTAAAAGATGCGCAGGTGAATTACCCTTGCGCTTTACATGAGAAAACCTTACATTACGAATATCATGACAATATCAAGGATCCCATTTATTATAGGAGCAATCATGGCAGCTGCATGAGAAAGACCAGCTAGAGCCCTGTACACATTAAGTGAATCAGCTTCTAAAATGAAGTCCTGTATTCCAAGATATTTTGCAAACTGCAGACCAGCCTCAAAGGCTTTTGCCTCAACTTCCAAAGGACCCAACGGAGCACTCACTTTCATGGACATTGCAGCCATCACCAATCCATGACAGTCCCAAGCAACAATTCCAATCCCAGCTTCCTGCTTTGCGGAGAAAACAGCCCCATCAACATTCACTTTATACATATTCTCCAGAGGTGGACACCAATGCTCAATCTGATCCTGAACAGCCTTAATTGAAAGCTTTTTCGCACCAACATACTCCTGCAAATACTGACATGACCATTGCAGTAGCTCTAATTCCCCCTTCTTTTTTCCTCCATTACGAACTTCATTACAATTAGTCCAAATACTCCAAGCAATTGTAACCACCAATGCTAAAATATTTTCCTCACAATCATCCAGCATCATCTTCCATAACAAGTCAAGAAAAGAAGGGAATAAACCAATAAAACCAGGTTGGAAAATTCTAGAGCATTTCCAAATATTTTGAGCTCTAGGACAAGACCAAAAAATGTCCCGTGGTTTCTGACTCCAGTTTACACTCAGCACAAATATCCTCAACTAGAATCTGTCGGTGTTTCAGAATCCTCTTTGTAGATAATATGTCTCAACATGCCCTCCACACAAAATGTCGAATCTTATGAGGCACATCTAATTTCCAAACACGCTTCCAAAACCTTTTCATATTACTCTCATCTGAACTAGAACCTGAGGAACCCAAAGGAGAAGCAGCCAGGATATCAACAGCCACCTTATAAGCACTTTTGACAGTGAACAGCCCATTGTTAGTCTCTGCCCAAATCAGCTTATCTGCAGGTAGGCGTGTGCTCAATGGTATACCCTTGACAGTATCCACTTCACAAGGTAAAAGGAGTTGTTCAATTAAGCCTGAATTCCAGCAAGCATTATTAGAGTCAATCAACTCAGAAACTCGAAAATCTGGAGAAACCTTAACCCAAGGAGAAATTACCATATGAGAAGATGAATTTGGAAGCCATTTATCACCCCACACTCTAATATTGGTCCCATTACCAACCTGCCATCTCATCCCCTGTTCAACCACCCTTTGTGCAGCCATTAAACTTCGCTAAATATAGGAAGGATTATTCCCCATGGAAGCATTCACAAAATCACAATCAGGAAAATATTTTGCTTTAAAACCTTTGAAGACCAAAGAGTGTTTTCCAACCTGCAAATGCCACCCCTGTTTTGCAAGAAGCGCCATATTAAACGGTTTGAGCAATTTAAATCCTAATCCCCCAGAAGACTTAGGCATACATAGCTTTCCCCAACTCAACCAAGCTGTCTTCCTTTTATTTTGCTTCTGCCCCCACCAGAAATTTCTAATCAGACTTGTCAATTCATCACATAGAGTATCTAGAAGCTTGAAACAACTCATCGTATAAGTCGGAATAGCTTGGGCCACCGCCTTGATAAGAATTTCTTTCCCCGCCTTTGACAGCAACTTGTCCTTCCAACCCAACAATTTCTTAGCAAGTTTCTCCTTAATTGAATTAAATGAGTTTCGTTTATTTCTTCGAACCAACAACAGAAGACCAAGATATTTCTCATGATTTCTGATAACCTGTGCTCCAAATCGATTTTTGATTTCTTACTTCACACTTGTGTCCGTATTAGAGCTGAAAAACAATGATGTCTTTGTTCTATTCAGTTGCTGACCCAAAGCTGCCTCATAAACTTGAAATATTCACTGCAAAGAGTCACATTCCTTTAGAGATGCTTCACAGAAAATTAAGCTATCGTCTGCAAATAATAAATGTGAGAGCTTTGGTCCTCTTCTACACACAGCTACTCCATGTAAATCACCCACCACCGTAGCCTTCTTTATCATTGCTGACAAACCTTCAGCACATAACAGTAAAAGATATGGTGATAGAGGATTAGGGAGAAAGGATTTTTGTTTGTTCAGAATGGATAATTGGCCTTTTTTGAATTAGAAAAAATATTAAAGAAATTGGATGAATAAATTTTGGTTTCAGATATCATTTGAATAATTTTGGAAAGCTAATCAGTGGCATAGAAAATTGGTTCATCTGTTGTAAATAGGTATTCTTAATTTGCAAGTATACGTGAAATGCAGTAACAGTTACAACGTTTTTGACAATCTTTTTTATTTATTTTATATAAATTATATATTTTTCATTATTGGATTCAATAATTCTAGATCATAATTTGATCCTCAAGGAAGACAAGAAATGGCTATTGAACTGGCTACACTTGAGTTCTAGCATCTTAGATTCAAGTCTGATGATTTGGTGGATGATGGGTGGTTTGACAGGCCAGTTAAGGAGGAGGTAATTTTGACATAGAAATGAATAAGGAATTTAGGATAGAATTCAAGGTCCAGATAGATTTCTCTATTGGCTTCTGGCATGGTTTATGGTGTGGGAAGGCTCCTTTACAACTGTTTTTCCTTGAACTATGTGGCAATGGACAATGAAGCTATTGTTGGAGACTACATGCATTGTGTTGATGGAAGCCTTTGCTTTAGGCCCAGCCTCTTGAGTTGTGAGAGTATTTTCATTTATTACGTTATGTGTCCTTTGTCAGGGGTTTAATCCCTTTGTCCACTTTAGGGTGTGGTAGGGATTAGGGACCTCTAAAGCATGTTTTGGGCTTCATTGTATATCCTTTTTTTCTTTGGGTAGTAAAATTCTTAACCAACCCCCCCACCCCCTCTCTCTCTCCCCCCCACCCCCCCCAAAAAAAAAAAAAAAAAAAAAAAAAAACTTTGTCAGTGGATGTTATTTAACAAAGGAAGTTAAAAAACCAACCGCCTCTTCGGTGGATTGGACTGATTGGTACCTTCCAAGCACTTCTGTGCTTGGGGTACAAGGAGTGGAGGGGTTCAGGTTGTAGCATTAGGATTTCTAACCAATATAAAAAAAAAAAAATGAAAGAAGTTAAAATCTGTAAACATATGTGAGAAGAGTTACATTCTCTCTTCCTGCCTTGAGTAGGGTTTTATTACTTAAATAGACTTTGATTTTTCGCAGCTGCAATTGAAGGCCATAATGTAGGATCTTTGTGATTTTATTTGAGTCTCCAGATTATAAGAAATGTTGTGTGCTTAATGCCAAATTATTATTAGTTCAAATATTAAAGGAGAATACTCTTATGTTTCTTTTGGTCTCAGGAATTATACCATGAAATGCATGGTTTGGATCGATTTGAGCAAGATTATCAGCGTAAGCGTCAAGAGGAGGATAAGTCACTTGCCAATCAGAGAGGTGATTAAATTTCTGATATTTTTTTTAATAAAAAAAGTTTAAAATGTAGTATCGTATTTTGTGCAGAGACATATAATTTTTGTGAATGTTACTGTTAAGAGTAGTAAATGCTGGGTTTCTAGGAAATGAAAATCTTCTTGAAATATTTTAGACTAAAATAGAAAAGTTTATTAATGTTTTTACATTGAATACCTTATGGAAAAAAACTAAAATTTCATTTTTTGGTGGTAAGAATTGGAAAAGATGATTTGACCCTAAGCATGTAAGAAACTTTCATTTGAATTGTAAATGTGTTTTAAAGAGACTGGAAAAGATGTACAGTAAGATTTCCTTTTGTCATTTTGTCACACTCTGCCGTAGGGAGAGGGAAAAAAAATAAATGCAACAATTATAAACACCAAGCAAGTGAAATTTGAAAGCTATAATAATCAGCCAGAAAAACCCCAAACATTTAGCCAAAGGGTAATTAAAGCTTAATGCAATAATTTGGAATGGAAAAAATCACCCTTACTAATTACTACTAGTACTGTGGACAGTTTTTTGTAAACGGTAATGATACAGTATTTTGCATGGTATGGCCCTAATGTAGTACACAAAGGATTTCTGCTTTTACCAAATAAATAGTAAGTGTAGGAAAAAAGAAAAGAAAAAAAATTTGTTCTTTTGCGCTGCTTCTTTTGGTAAAAGTTTTCAATGACTTGGAAAAGCAAGGCGTATAGTAGATTGGGTCCATTAGGCACCTAGCGTGAATAGAACTTGCAATGAAAATGTCAATGTGTCCTAAAGAGATGGAGAACGATGTAAGGTAGGATTTTATTATTTGAAAAAGATTCGTTCCACTAAAAAAATATTTTATTGCAAATGAGGATTCTTTACCATGTTGTTGGTCAGTGTGGTTTTTCTTTAGTTGACTTGTGCATAAATTTGGGTGGATACTCTATAATGAGTTGCCATGTTATTTGTTAAAATTATTGTTGTGGTTAATAGTGAGCTAGAAGAAAGAAAGAGAAAGCAGAAGCACATAAAAATTATTTTGGTTTGGTTTGATGGCCTATGTCCACAGCGAAATGCCCTCAACATCTACATATTTGCTATTGTGAATTATTGTGTTGCAATGAACCGATTGGGTTTATATAAAGAGACTAACCTTAGGAAATGGTGCAAGTTATAATGTGCAGTACAAATATAGCGGTACAAGTTATATAGGTACATTGAACCCTGATATCTCTAACATTATTATCGACAACACCTATTGTTGGGACTGAACTATTTTGGATTGTTAGGGGCCGTTTAGTAACGTTGTTCTAGTAATGCTATTTGTATTTTTTGGAAATACATGTGGATGAAAAAGTACGTGGAAATATATGTAATGTTGTTTAAAAACTGAAAATATGTGTTTAAATACATGTACCAAACGAGCCCTTATTGTTTTACACTTCATAATATTTGCGGTTTAAAAGGGTAAAATGTACTAAGACCTCCTGTGCATGCTTTAAGGCTTTTATAGTCTAATAGTTAAGTTTAAAGGGACCAAGCATCGAAACTTAAAGATCTTTTTGAGACATGTCGTTTAAGAAAATTTCCAACTCCAACTCCCCCTTCCCACTCTAATGCATCCCCTTCTTCGTCAGTCTTTTTTTAGTTTAATCTTATTTTGTTTAGTAGTTCCAGATCAGCTTCCCTCTCCCTTTTCTTTATCTTCTTCAATTTTCACTTTATTTTCTATATTCTTTTTTTCATCTACTGGGGTTCTTTAGAAGACAAAATCAACCACCTAAATTTAAAGGAAATAATTTGTTTTGTACGTGAACTCATATATGGCTGACATCAAATAAACTTATTCTTAGTTCTAGGTTATGAGCAATTTACCTAGGATTTAAACATAATAAAAAACTATATTAACTTTTTTTCTGCCATTGTTAACTGCTTATTTTATTCTTTTGTCTTTTTAATGTTTCATTCGTTTTCAACACAAGATACATTTCCATTGCCAGTAGTATTTGTTATGGACAGTTGTATTAGAGAGTCTGGAGCATGATTTCAATATGTTGAGTGTGCATGTTCATGTGCATCTGTGTAGATGAGTTATAATTCATTATGTAGTAAGTTGGTTAAGTTATTAATTTACTAAATAGCAATCAGTTTTTAGAATCTTTCTTTATCATGTAGGCAACAATGTTACAATCATAAGGGGAGAAATGAAAAGCCAAAGAAAGCAAGTAAAAGTTTTAAAGAAAAAGTCCCTCTGGTCCAGAAGTATGGAAGAGGTAACTTTGTATTACTAGCTTAAATAGCTTTTCTGGAGACAATGTTAACGGAATGTGTATGCCAAAATACTATTTTTATTGTCATGAACAATTCCTTTATTGGGTTATTTGGCCATTATATATCTGTTGGTGTTGCTAAGATACTCTTTGTAAGGGAATGTTTGCATTATTTGCATTTTAGACCAATTCCCAATCTTGACTTGCTTTTTTCACACTTTAAAAGAGGTCAAAGTTGTCATTTTCAACAACTATTATCTCCTTCCCTGTCCAAACCTGCTCTATATCTCTAAATCTCAGCTCCAGCAACCCATTCATAATTGGAGAAGACAATGTGCCATGAGTTATTGATGCAAGGACCACCAAAGTCATTTAAGATTTTTTTTTTTTTTTTTGAATTTAGTTTTTAATGTAGAGGGTTTTACGGGATTTAATTAGGTACTTTCCATATTGTTGTAATCCATGAACCCTATTAAGCTAGTGCTCTTGTAATTGTTAAAGGCAATAGAATTTGATTAAGAAATTGATGACTTGAGAATATGTGCTCCTCTTTTGTTTGGTGGTGATGCCAAACAACCCTAGGTGGTGATGCCTAAGGTTTCCAGGCAGATTCTAGGTGGGGAAGTCTAGTGTTTGTTCTGTTTATCTCTTTCGTTCCTCGCTTATCTCTAATTTTCCTATATTTTCCTGAATCAATTATAACTCAAATGGCCATTCCTCCTTCCTTAAAAATGGATGGAGGGTGAGTTCATGGGTTCAAATCCCATTGGGTGTGTGTGTGTAACTTACCAATTAAAAATAAATAAATAAATAAATAAATTGAAGAAGAAAATGTGCAGGGGTCTCTCTAAAATACCCTTTATCAGACCACAAAATCCATAGAAGATAAAAAGATCCAAATGTGTATGGTTTGAGCAGTGGTAACTGAAAGAGAGGAGTTAATTATGAAAGCAGAAATGTCCCTAAGATTCCACAATGTTTTAGAGATGTGCAGCATGAGACAATAGCTTGTAACAACTATTACTATGACTGAGAGGAAATGCTAGAGCAATGAGTAGACAAAACAGTTAAACAGAGGAGTGCGTCAGGGAAAATGATGTCTGGTGATGGCACTTAGAGAGTATTTATACTTAGGCAAACTAGTAGGAGGGAGAGAACAAGGAGCTGAGTTTCTTACGAGGACAGAGTCCACATGCAGAGGAGTCTGCTTGTGGAATGCCAGGGGTGGTGTCACACCCCACAGCAATCATACAGGCCTGGTGCATTACATACAGGAACGATCCATTAAAGAAGACAGAATACACACAAACACACGTTTTTTTTTTTTTTTTGGGGGGGGGGGGGGGGGGGGGGAGGGAAGGAAGATTGTGAGGAAAGTGAAATGAATTTAAAGACAGGACAGATTTAGGGCCAAGATAGTAACTTTTGCCTAATGAAACCTAATAGAGAGTATTTAACAACATATTATATGTATGTATCTTTGCATGTTTCGTTGGTTGGTTGTAACCCTTTCTTTTTTCTGTAGTGCTTTCGATAATTTTACCTCTCATAATTCAATGGCTTTTTTTTTCCTGTTAAAAAAAAAAATTAGAAGAAGAAATAATTAGATAAAGCCGAAGAATTTGATTGAAAGTTACAATACTTTGGATTGCAGGTGATGGAGAAGCTTGTAGACATTGTCCAATTTTTACATTTTGAAATACATAATGCCTTTGGCAGTTCTGGTATGTATGCATTAATATCTTTAAATTATGTTTAAGCTTGCCTCACCTATTGTTTCATTTTAATCTCCTTTACCCTATGTTTGGATGGAGGAAGAGGGAGGGAGAGTAGAGGAGAGTAGGGGAAGGGAAGATGGCTGAAATTTCCCTCCCTCCCTCTCCCTTCGTCCAAACATACCCTTAGGTAATATGTTGTCCAAACCTCTGATATGTTTTCTGGAAAGTTGAGTTCTGCAAGCTTGAATTGGCAAAGAGAAAGAAAAACTGCAAATATCTTGCACAGATCCCATTACTATGAAGTTCCCTGAAAGCTGATTCAAAATTCAGAAATTTTATGAAAACGCCTCAATTTTTGTGCCATAGTTATCACCAGAGTATTCTAGCACAGAACTCATATGATTTCTTATTGTTAACAATCAATCAAGCAATTAATATTTAGCAGTTAAAAGTTATAACAGAAGTGTTAATCATGATTCTATGTTCCACATTTTGCAGAAGGTTGTGAGCCGGCAGATGAGTCTCCAAGCAGCCATCGAAGACTGGGACCTTCTGGCCTTTCATTGCATTATGCAAATATAGTGATCCAAATTGATACTCTCGTGAGTTGCCTGTTTCACATTTGGTAGTTTATTCCACCTTTTCTATTTCGAGATTTCCTGAAAACGTGATTAGTTTTGAGTTTATAAAGATGAGGTTAATTGTAGTAACTGATCATTTCTGATATCTGATGGGATATCTTACTAATGAAGGAAATGTTTTAAGTAATTTATAATGAATATTTAGGTACTGTTTTCAAGAAATTGAGAGATTGGATGAAGGGAAATTGTGAATTTTGATAGATGAAAATTTCTAATAAATTTATAAGTAGATCTGGTTACTGTTTCCCAGAAATTGAGAAATAAGTTCATAAGATGGAGAAAAAATGTGAATTGTGATAAAAGAATAAGTACATTTGCACTGTTAGGGTGTATGAATCTATCATGAGATGGGTGGTAAAAAAGATCTTCCAAATCGAATCTAAGAATTTTGAGTGCATGCTTGAGGAAGGTGGTTCATGTTTATCCTGAGAATAATTGAAAAAGGAAGGGTTTTTATGTGATTGGTTGTGTTGGGAAAGATGGAGCTAAGTGGCTTCTGTTCATAGCGGATAGTTTTTTATTGCACAAAACTTAGGTACAATTCATTAGATGTTGTACCTTTGGTTCCCCAATTAAATGCAACAATGCGACAGTGTTGGTCAATGTAGCCACCCCACCCCACCCCGCGGTGGGTTTTTGTGAAGTAAGCTTAGCCCCATGGGAGGGGAAAGGGGTGATTTAAACTATTGACCTGCTTCATAAGATATGGTCCCTAACCAATTGTGCTACCCCTTGGGATACCATTGAAGAATTATTGGGGGCTAATCATGACATAATAAACAGAGCAGTAGACATTGAGCTGATAATGGGTTTTCAAGTGAGACGTGGAGACAAAGTATGGGGAATCTCTTATACCTTCTTTGCAGATGCTACATCATCTCTTTTTTGGAGCTGAGATTAAACATATAAGAGTTCTTCATTGTATTCTACTCCTATGCTTTAAGCAACCATTGGCTAGAAGATGAACTTGGGGAAGAGTAAATGGATTCCAGTAGGAGATGTAAGAGGGGCGGAGGAAAAGGCCTGCTGGTTTGGATGTAAGGTATTTATTGACATATGTCTCATTTGGGCTTATGGCTTGTGTCTTCTTTCAGGGCTAGATCTGTGAGGGATGCATTACTAGAAAACTCTAAGGAGCGTAGCAAAATCAACAAAAAGTCATATCTCCAAGTGGGAGAATCACCCTAATTACAAGTTCTCTCTCCAATATGTGTACTAACTTTATGTCTCCTTTCACTATGTCAGTATTTTGGGATAATCTAAATAATGAAGGATTTTCTTTGGGGAAGAATTGGAGATGGCTACAAATGAGGCATTGAGAGCTTCTACATTTGGTCTTTCCATGGAAAACTATTTGCTGGCAAGGCTCCTCCAAAAGTTATCTTCTTTTCTTGGGCTGCAGCTTGTAGGAAAATTCTTAGGGTTGATAATTTGAGAAATAGATGGAAGATTATTGAAAATTGGTCTTATATTCCTAAGAAAAATGGTGAATTGGTGGATCATCGCTTTCTCTAGTGCTCTGTCCCAAGGGACTTATGTTTGTTGGTATTTTTGTTGTCTGTCATTAGATGGGCTATGCTGGGACAGTGATTGAACCTTTACATTGTTGGAGTCTGAGTTTTGGGGGATGTTGGAGGTAAAGAGTTTGGATTTAGTACCTTTGTGTCTAATATGGACGATTTGGATGTAAAGGAATAAGAGGACTTTTGCAGGCATTGAACTGCCTCTCAATAGGATTAAGCATTTGTTTTTGAGAACTTTATTCCAGTGGATGTATGCTGAAGGTGGTGTGCCTTCTTCTTTGCTGATATTTCAAGATTCTTCATCTGTAAATTTATAATCTTTGGGGTACATTTTGTTTTTGGAACTAAGCAAGCTCCATGGGACTAGTAGACTGTGTGTACTTAGCTCTCTGGTTATCTAAAAAATTCAATCACTTATTCCACATCCACACCCCCCCCCCCCCCTCAAAAAAGAAAAACACACACACGCACACGCACACGCAAAGGTAGATTAAGTTAATGGAAGTGTGTGATAGGTAGTGAAATTCTATGAGGTGAATCAAGAAACCTTCTATCAGTACTGAGGGAAGATGGCCGCATTGCATTTCAAAGGACAGGTTACTTTTTTACAGAAAACTCATCTTGCATATGCGATTATCCCTTCTCGGCATCATTAGGCCTGTCAACCAACAAATTATTGTTGCATCTTTATCCAGCTGCATCATTCCGGTTCTTTGATCAAATAGGTTTATTTACTTGACTAATAAAGGAGGGTTGGACCACTAGCCAAACTGCCTTGTCCAAACTGAGTCCAATGGCATCTGATTTTATTTAGTGTTTTCTCTTGTAATTTGTTAATCTGTCTCTATGCCACTAAACTTCTAATGTTATAAAGATTTTCATTTAGTCAGCTTTGATGGATTCAGGTACTCCGGTCAAGTTCTGTAGCTCAAAATACAAAGGATGCATTATACCAGAGCTTGCCACCTAGCATAAAATCCGCTCTACGCTCCAAATTACAATCTTTTCATGTTAAAGAAGAGGTATAATCTTATTTGGTGGTATTTTGTTTTACCTTGACAAGATATTGAAGTCTCTTTTGAGTAGGTAACTCATCTCCACAAATATGTAGTCCCCCCCCCCCCCTCCCCCCCTCCATGCCACACCTACTGAGAAATCAACTGTAGACCATTTCAATGCCAAGGAGGGGGGGATATATATATATATAAACTCTTACTTTCACATTACATTGCATAGAACAGTTCTTTGAAGTTTGGACAGAATTTCTTTATCAAATTTTCTTATGATTTTTTCCTGCAGCTCACTGTCACAGACATCAAAGCTGAAATGGAGAAGACTTTGCAGTGGCTTGTTCCAATTGCCACAAACACAGCCAAGTAAGATGGCCAGCTTTTCTGCCAACGCCTCCTATTAGTGACAATTTTCATAGCCTTAGTTTAATAGCTTCTTTTTTTGTCTAATAATATCAGAGCCCATCATGGTTTTGGTTGGGTTGG
Source organism: Quercus agrifolia (assembly GCA_029955455.1). Taxonomy (NCBI): domain Eukaryota; kingdom Viridiplantae; phylum Streptophyta; class Magnoliopsida; order Fagales; family Fagaceae; genus Quercus; species Quercus agrifolia. The sequence continues at coordinate 18,550,636 of JARQAD010000006.1, forward strand.
CGAGTGGGCAGGCACTGGGTAAGTAACAATCATAACCTTCTTTTCCCCTGTCCTTAATAAGTTGTTACTGTTTCCTTTTTGTTATGGATAATATTCATAATTTTCTTTAATTTAGTTTCATAAGATATGATTTTGCACTCATACAGTTCTGAGGTAAACCGGAAGCCTGTGGTGCAGACTGATTTGATTCGAATTGAGACATTCCACCATGCAGATAAGGAAAAAACTGAAGCCTATGTACTTGACTTATTATTATGGCTTCACCATTTGATCAGCCGAAGTAAGGCTGTTACAAATGTTGGTGGCACGAGACCACCCATTAAGTCCCCAAACAGTAAATCCCAACCAACGACAACCGAACATCCCAAGCAAATGCCAACAAATGGCCAGTCACCTATGCTAACAACTGAAGAACAGGAGATGTTGCAGTGTGTAAATAAGAAAAGACTGACCCCAGGGATCAGTAAGAGTCAGGACTTCGATCATGGGAAGACCCAGTTAAAAAAGCAAAGCAGGCTGAGCAAGAGTTGTAACACCTCCCCAACAAGGGGAAGCAAGGAATTGTTGCCTCTTAAGAGGATTTCTTCTGGGCTTCCTATCATTGTTCTTGGTGTTGAAAAGGAGCAGGCATTGGATGTCATCGACGCATTGGATGTCATCGACGCATTGGATGTCATCGACAGAGTGGACGTGCTTAGATAATTTACCAAATATAAATCACCTTAAAGTTGAATGGAGTAGAGTCATATATGTATAAAACAATCAGTCTGCTCATGTAAATGCATTGTATTATGCAGTGTACATGATATTTTTGAGTATATGTATAAATTTCTTAGCATGATTTTAGGTCCTCAAACCTCATTGTGTCTTGGGTAAAATTGACCTCTTCTTCTATAGGGATTTTTTAAATTTTATTTGCAAGTTTGTTATTCTTTTATTTTATTTGGAATATCGTTGGGTTTCCATGATGAATATGCAAAAAAAAAAATCTCATGGATCATGATAAAAGCAAACCACTGAAGAAAAGGCATTAAGTACTGATTGTTTTCTTGGTCCTTGAAATAATATCCAGCAATAAAACATGGGAGAGATAATATATACTAGGGGTGTCAATTCGGATTAGCATGTCAGGTTCGTGTCGTGCCAAGATAGGGATATTCGACTAAATGACTCAACTCGAACCCGACCCATTTAATAATCATGTCATTATCCTTCAACCCTAACCTGATCTATTAATAAGGCGGGTTGACCTGACCTAACCCACTTAACGCATTTAATAAATAGGTCGAACTTTTTATATATGCCTCAGAATTTTGGAATGCATTTTTCTTTTCCCTCCATTCCAGAGCAACATTAACCCAGCCGCGGATGAACCTTTGATTTATTTATTGCAGAATAGATGCTCAACTCATGGATTTGGCCATTAAATTTAATTTTTAAAAAAATCAGAATAAAACTCTGAACTCTACATCCTTCATTTTGAGCTTCATATTTAAACGGACATTTTTTTTTTTGTTGTATTTTCAACTGAGACAATTAAATTCAAATTTCCCTTTATATGGTTGTAATTTAATAGAATTAAAATTAAAAAAAAAAAAAGAAAAAAAGAAAAAAAAGGGCTCTGCATCCTTTCTTTATTCTTATCATATGGTAGTAATTTATTTATTTTTAATTGGTAAAATGTGGAAGTTATTGTATAGTAGGACTTTACTCTTTTTTGGTAATACATAATTTACATTGATGGACCTGGCTGGACGATTTAAATCTCTCGAATTCGGAAAAGGAAAAGTGCAACTCATGCATGCTTATCTTTGTCAATAACTGAGGGCATCTACGGCCCTACCTTCTCTTTCTGGCAAATATGACTCATCTTGATGTGGCACCTTTTGGAATGTATTGTGTTCTATATTTGTCTACGGATATGGACACAAGTTGTTTCTCAAAATATATATATATATATATATATATATATATATATATATATATATATATATATATATATGGACACAAGTAACATCGCATCATATATTGAGTAATCGTAGTGTATTTGTTAATAGATCATTTTAGGAAGTTTTTAATATTACTTTGATGATAAATATAAAAAGTTGTTTAAAAAAGTCGGTTGTATCACCACATAATTCTTGACGTGATGATCATTCTAAAAATACAAGTTAAAAAAAAAAAAAAATCAATTGCTTTTTTCATTTCAATTGAAGTCTAATTTTGTGTCATGTGACTCATCTGTCTACTTTTGTATCATGTGTCTCATCAAAACTTTTTAATTTTCGTATCAAATAAGTTAATTTAGTGCAAAATATGATAAGTCCAATATAAATAAACTATAAGAATCTCAATCATGTATTTAATTTAAAATATCTAAAATTAGAAGAATAAAGAGTTTCTAGAAATAATTTAGATTTGTCAACTTTTTATATAATCCTATAAACAGACGTTATTTATTAAGTAGAAACTTGAACCATAAGAAACACATTCATATATCTAAAATTAGAAGAAGAGAGACTTTAAAAGATAATGCTTTCTCATGCCTTTTGTTTGTTGTTGATGCTCGTTTTGGAAGCTCAATAGCAAGAAGAAGCCCAACAATATGGGCAGAGTAGAGTTAGTGGATTAATAGAAAAAACCATTAAGCCCGAATGGCAGAAACAATGGATTATAGGCCCATAAAGTAAATAAATAGGTCTTGAGTTGGATTATAGGCCTAAAGGAGCCCAGAGAGAGAGGTAGTAAACCCGTGGGCATTATGAGATGTAGAAAAGTGAGAATGGGCCACAGCAAGCCCGAGGCAATGAAGCAAGAAATAAAGGGTTAGTGGAAAGCCCATGAGCCCTAAGGATGAAGAATAACATAATTGGGTCAGGGAAGCCCAAAAGAGTTAGTTAAAACCCATGGGAATGCAGAGTTAGAAAATGGGCCAAGAATAGCCAAGGAAAACAAATAGGCCAAGGATGCTCAAGAAGAAAGACATGGGACAAAGGAGCACACAAGCAATGTAATAAGTTAAGAAAGCCCAAAGTAGCATGAGTATAAATCCAATAACCATATTGAGTCATTGAGAGAAGAATAGGCATTAGGCTCAAAGAGGCCCAGCAAGCATGGGTCAAATAATATCATGGCAGGAATGACAGAGTGGGATGGTAGGAATGACAATAAGACTACGGAAGGAGCAAAGAATGGGCTAAAAGGGAAAAAACCCATGATCAAGCAAGGCCCAGCCCTTGAAAAGAGCAAGCCAATAAAGAATGAAAGATCAGAAAGCAGTTCAAGCCATAAGAGGTCAAGGATGAGCGACAGAATGCACAGATGAGCCTTCAGACCATGGCAAACGCATGAGTAGCAAAAAAGCTTTCAACGTACACAGGAAGTGGAGCATGCGCAAGGCCCAGGCACTACCAACCTGTACCTAGCTAATACAGGATTGGTGGGTCATAGGCCAGAGGTAATAGAGGGTATGGTATGGCCGTAGGGAGAAAGGAAAGCTTATTCTAGGGTTCTTGCTCATATTCTTTTGAGGGTGATGTCCTGCTGGAATGACATACCACCCAAAAGAAGGCAGGATGAGTTGGAACTACTAGGTGCATGCCATGAGAGATAGTAAGAGAGAATGCCACGGTAAGTAAGCAAACAAAATAGCCTTCTTTGTTTGGTAATGGGAAGTGGCACAGCCAGCACAGGTAAGTAATGGTGGCTAGACAATTGACAAACCAGTGGGTGGTCAGGAGGAACACCCTAAATCAGACAAAAGTGGTTAAAGGCTAAAATGGTAAAAAACAATCACAGCAGGCAATATATAAAGGGTCCTTGCTGTGGACAGTAACACAGCCACAACCATAACAACCTTTAGAGGAGAATCACTACACCACCATCACCATAACAAAACATAAGTAAGCATTGAGAAAGAAAGAAAGGAGTGGGAAAGAATCAAAGTAACAAAAAACGGAGAGAAAAGAGAAAGAAAAGAAATAACGAGTGTAAAACGGCAAGCGTGCACCAATAAGCCAATCCCTTCTCTCTTTCTAAAAGCCTACCCTTTGTTGAGGATAAAGAACTCGTTTGGGCACAAGCCATTCAGGCCCGTTCCCTCAAAGTGGATAATTTCTATGGCAGGATTATCCTGTGAGGTTATCCACATTGAGGAAGTGGTTTCCCCCTTGGCCTTAGCCTCGTTACACAACTGAACACGGCAAACTGATCTTTTACTTCTTTGATTTTGCCACCTATTGCTATTGTTTCTTCTCTTGTCTTTGCAATTTCATCTATAATGTGCTATTTCTACCTGTTTTAATTAAGAATCTCTTACTTATTTTTCCTAATAGTAACACATTTCTATTATAATTGTTTTATTACATTTATCTATCATAACTCTTTTGTAGCAACTTCGCCTACCATGGGCATGTGACTAAAGTTTCGGTAAACGGGGCATAGTTTGTGCGCAAGCCAGACCAAGGTGAGTTGCAATTGGACAAGTCCCAACTCTCTTATCCAGAACACTCGGGCTTAGTGCAACAGGAGGTAGTCCATCTCAAAATCACAAAAGCCCCACCACATTTGTTTTGCTAAAAATAATTTAAATTTATCAAATTTTTACATAATATTATAAATAGTCGTTCTTTATTAAGTAGAAAGTTATATATGGTGTGTGTGTGTGTGTGTGTGTTTTTTTTTTTAAATTGTACTCATGCATATGCACGGAGTTCTAAACTAGTTTACTATTAAAATGAGTTCTTGTGATTAGGATACTATTTTTTTTATCTGGTTCATCACTTATATTATAATTGTAAGGATTGGAATTAGACCCTCAGCCCAACGAAGATGGATGATGGCCCAACACGCCCAAAATAATATATTTGTTAAAGAGTATATTTTACAAGTAAAAGACCCTGTAAATCAAATATGGGCCACAGCAAATTCGATTTGTGCTAGAAATATAAGAAAACACAATTTGAAAGGAATAACACTCCTCGGTCAAGTCAATGATGAAGTATTCTTATATTCATTCAAGTTTATCTAAGTACAAAATGTTCTATTCTTTTTCTCCTTTTCTTCTCAAATTTTGTACCCCATTTTTCACGGGGGCCATTTCTTTATATAGTCCTATGCTTTTCAATCCCAACCTTCCACTTGTTGATCATGTAGGCGATCTTTTAGATGCTTGTTGCATCAGAAACGTCCTAGAAGCTTTTTGGGTAGCTGTAAGCTGAGATATCCTTGCTCATGGGTCATTTCTACATAAATGCGGCCAGTTGGTTAGGTGCAAAACATTTAATGTGGTGGTAGCAGCCTTCTTCTCAGATATTTCCTAGTTTACTGTGGACTCCTTTATCTGAAACTTATCCTTAGAAGTATGGTACCCTCTTGCACGGTATTCTCTAGGCGACTGAGCTTAAACCTCCCACAACGCTGCCCGAGGAAGTTTGGATCCTCGAGAGACAACCTTTGTTCGTTATTACTTGTCCTTGTCCTCGTCCCATTGTTCCACATGCTTATCTTACTATTCGACCATCCTCGAGCTACACTACATCCTCGGGCATGGCTCACGGCCCAATACTCCTACTTGGCTCATTTATCCACACAATAGCCCTTAAAAACTCCACTTTTTTTCTCTTCTGAGGAAAGTGGGGTTTTGATTTTGGTTTCCAAACCTCACATGCTTAGTGAACATCTCCATGTGGTAACGTCTTTTCACCTGCTCTATACGTGCTCATCTTGCTTCGGCATCCACGACGCCCCATTAATTGCTTTACATGGTGCTCTGTCCCCTACGTTCTACAGTGAGATGAGAATCTTACGGTAGAAATCTTCCCTAGAAATTCGAGTGGGAACTTTCCCGCTCATTCTTCCTTCCTATATAAAGTGTGCGGAGACACCAATTCCTCCATTTTTTGAATCTTCAATCTTTCAAGAAGCGGGTTGGGGTGCTCATTTCCTACTGTAAGTATCCTTTAGCTCATACATTAACTTTTAGGATCATTTTTTCCTTGGCCTCCTATTCTCCACCTCACTCTTCAACGGTCCTCTTTTACTCCTTAGATGGGTAGGTTTGCTAACTTAGTAGATACTCCCGAGGGTATAGAGAATTTTAAGACTTGGTACAATATCCCTCCTAGGGTTTCCATACGACATTGTCGTCTCGGTGAATGGCATGCTTTAAGATCTGAGGGAGATGTAGTGATCCCTATGATCACCTTCATAAAGGGATGGATGAGGATTTCCATAGGGAGAGTGATTAGGGATTTCCTGATTGCCCATAGACTCTGCCCAACCTAATGTTCCCCAAACCTATTTAGAATATTAGGTAGTATGGACGCCCTTAATGAAAAGATGAGAGTAAATCTTACCCATCACGATGTCAACTGGGTGTATAATTGCCAACACCTTAAAAGTATGGGATATTACCTTAAAACTAGGGTCCTCGAAGTCACGCTCATCTCGTGTCTCCCTGAATCTAACAAGGGCATGGACCAAGATTTTTTGATTATCTCGAGTGAGTGACATGATGGTCTTCATTGTCCGACACGAGAGGGGCAACCAGGTGGGGTATTTTAGGTTTAATTACCCTGTTTTGATAGTGAACACTTCAATCTCATAGTTTTTTGTTTCTCTTCTTGTACATATTTCTTTTGGTTGAAAAAACCTTTTCTCTAACTATACCTTTGTTTCTTGGATTTTTGCAAACAAGAATTTCACAGCTCCTAATTTCAATTTCGTTAACAAACTTGACCTTAACAGGATACTTAAGTCTGAGATTTTTCTCCATTCGGACGGATAGCTACACGCCGCTCACGTCATCCTTAAATACAAGCCGATCACATCCAGTTTTCAGTACCCCCAAGTACGTCATAAAGGCTAAGGATCCCCAGCTTCAAAAAATCAACATCGAAATGCCTGGATTTCTTGCTAGTCCTCCACCTTAAGGTACTCAGCAGGTTGAGTTGCCCATCCAGCGTGTTACCAAGGAAGAACCAACCTCCTCACACCCATCTCCCGAAGAAAAAACAACCAAAATAATTGAGGTTGTGGACTCTGAAGAGGATTTCAAGGTTTTTGACCAGCCACTCCCCATAGAGTCTCCACGTGCTACCTTCTCCCATATACCCTATGCTCAAGTAAGTAGCAATCAAAAGCCATCCAACGTTTTAGAAGCCATGGTGCTCTAACAGAGAAAGAACACCAGCCTCCTCGAGCTTTTGGAATCACATGCTGGAGGGTCTACTCTATAGGTGGCTACCTAGCCTCGGCCTCCAACTCCCTGCCCTACTTATACTTCCTTTCCAAAACAAGCAGATAAGAAGAGGAAAAGAGATAGAAAGGGTAAGGAAGTGTTCGAAAGGGTCGAAATTGTTCCCTCCAAAGAACTTAAGCCCCCAAAAGGGGGAAAAATTGCCAAAGGGGTGCAAAGAAAGACCTCGATTGAGGGTACGGGTGCGGAGGTGGTAGCTGAGCGTTGCCTTAGGGTTCCAACCTAGAACCCACCACTTATGCTAGATAGAGCCCCACTCCCACTAGACTCTTCCATTAGGGACTTCCAAAAAAGCAAAGCCGGTTACGTAGCCAACACATTGGAACAACCCCTGCTTCTACCTCAAGACATGGCCGATCTAAGGACTCTAAAAAAGCACAAGGTGTTCCTAACCCTGAAGAGGGACTTGGCCATGGTATGCACTTCAATCTATTTCTTGTATCACATATACGTACATTCTTTTCATTATTGTTGTTATGTACTTATATTATTATTTTTTCAAAAGATTCACTTTGTTGCTTTCTTCCGGGCAATCCAGGCAACAAACATCGCTAGGGAATAGGTGGATGCTTAGTTGAAGAATGAGGAGGCAGGTCGTGTAGTTGTTGTTAAGACTCTAGCTGTGGCCAAGAAAAAAGATTAAGGATCTTGGCACCAAGTTGATTGAGGTAGATAGAGAGAAGAAAAGTGCTGAAATTGCACTAGCTGGCACTAAGAAGCAAGCCGAGGATCAATGTTTGCAACTTTGCAAGGCCGAGGAGCTATTGGCCATTGCCTGCGAACAGATCGAGGCTTAGAATAAAGGGCTAGAGAAGAAAGAGGAAGATCTCGCTGAGGTTGAACAGTCTGGCTATGACACTGGGGTGAAGGAAATAGAGGACACTTTCAGGGCCCAGGTTACGGGAGTCTGCCAAGGCTATTGTCTGCAAGTGTAGATTGAGGCATTAAATCTAGCTAGAGTAGGAGCTTCCTCGGATCTAAGGAAGACAATGAATATTTTCTACCCTTCAACATTGTGGATACCAACCCCTCCTCCCTCCTAAGCAACCACTGCCTCCAAGGTTCCCACAACTGCTTAGCCTACTAGCAAGGCCTCTACCACTACTTCATCTACTGCCAAAGCTTCTACAGCTATTCAACTTGCTGGTGTGGGTACCATAAAAGCCACTTCTGAACCTATATAGGCATCAAAAGGGAAAGAAGTTTCCCAGGAAAAGGAGGCTGCCACAAAAGCTATCTCAGAACCTCCAAAGGCACCAAAAGAAAAAGAGGTTTCCCAGGGAAAAGAAACTAAGCAGTCAGAACCACCACCAACAACCAAGACTGATCCTTCACTATCCACAAGCAGTTAGGACCCTACGGCAGCTAGGACCTTACTGCCCTTTAGCACTTTTGTTAACTTTAACCTTTTCTTTTTTTTTTTTTTCGTTTCCAGAAAGGAAATGATACAAAGTGTAATGTACTCCCCTTGTTTTTCTAAGGGAAGATTCCATGATTCAATGAAAAGTCTCAGTTTTCTTTCAAAGCGTATATTACAATTGCGAAATTTTTTTTTTTTTAATGCATAATGCACATTACTATCAATCTTATCTTAATCATGGTTACGAGTGAATTTATAAGAATAAACTGTAAGTTCCCAAAGATTGTCAATTGACACAAAGCTGTTCCAGTATATTCACAAATACCCAAGCAAAAAAGCAAAGAAAATACTTAATAAAAAACTTATGTACCTAAGACTTAATCAAATAATCGATGCTAATGTGCCCAATGTGTATAATCCGAGAAACCATGCATAACTAAAATTATGTTTATCACTTAAACAAATAAAGAGCATTAATTTACCCAAGGTAAGTGATCCGAGGAACCAAGCATAACCGAGGTTCTGTTTAACACTTAAAGCATAAAAAACATTAATTTACCCAAGGTATATGGTCCAAGGAACCAGGCATGACCGAGGTTCTGTTTAACACTTAGAGAAATAAAAAACATTAATTTACCCAAGTTATGTGGTCTAAGGGACCAAGCATGACCAAGATTCTGTTTAATACTTAAACAAATAAAATTGGGGGAATGTAATCGTCAAAATAAAAGATGACAAGATTGCCTTTTATTAATAATAGTACCTTCAAAGATTATTTACATTCCACGAATATGGTATAACATTTTCATCTAAATCTTCTAGAAAATAAGCTCCTATCCCAGCCACCGAAGTGATGCAATATGGCCCTTCCCAGTTAGGTCCTAGTTTCCCCAAGATGGGTTCTTTGCAGTTCCTACCACCCTTCTCAACACCAAATCCCCCGGTGTTAACAATTTGACCTTCACCCCCATGTCATACCCTTGCTTAAGCTTTTGGTGATAATGTGCCAGCTAGACCGTGGCAACTTCTCTCCGTTCATTAATTAAGTCTAGACTCTCCCGCAGTAACTAATCATTGTCGTCATGATTGAATAAACTGGTTCTTAACATTGAAAATCCTATCTCTAAAGGGATTACAGCCTCGGAGCCATTGGTCATGAAAAATGGCGTTTCCCTAGTTGATCGATGAGGAGTGGTCTGATATGTCCAGAGAACATGTGGAAGCTCATCAATCCACCTGCCCTTAGCTTCATCCAGCCACTTCTTCAGTCCATTAACTATGACCTTATTGAGTGCTTTAGTTTGCCCATTCCCCTGCGTATAGGCCGGGGTTGAATACCTATTCCTAATGCCAAGCTCACCATAATACCTTCTGAAAACTTTGCTATCGAACTGAAGTCCATTGTTCGAGATAAAAGTATGGGGAATCCCAAATCTGGTAACAATATATTCTTCCAGGCAAACTTCTTTGCATCAACATCCCTAATATTAGACAACGGCTCAACCTCGACCCATTTTGTGAAATAATCAATACCAACAAGAAGCCATCTTTGGTTTCCCATTGCTCTAGGAAATGGCCCTACAATATTTAAGCCCTATTATGCAAATGGCCACGAATTAGAAAAAGGATTGAGCATACCCCCAGGCTGATGGATGTTTGGGGCAAACCTCTGGCATTGATCACATTTTTTAACATAATTTTGTGCCTCTCTCTGCACATTTAGCCACCAGTAACCTTGAGTAAGAGCTCTATGCGATAACGACCTTCCCCTTATGTGACTACCACAGATTCCTTCATGCAATTCCTCCAGCAATGGTTCCACCGCTTTTAGGTGAATGTAAAGTAAATACGGCCTTGAGTAAGAACGCTTGTATAACTCCTATTCCTCAGATAGCAAAAAACGGGGAGCTTTTTTTCGAAATTTATCCGCCTCTCCTTTATCATTGGGCAACGTTCCTTCCTTCAAAAATGCAACTATGGAATCCATCCAACTTGGACCGACCCTTTTCTGGTGTACCCCAATCCTCATCAACTCCACCTCGGTAAGCATCAATAAATCCTCGACGAGGATTACCAGAGGAAGATCTTGCTTGGAAGAGGTTGCTAAAGTTGTCAAATAGTCTGTATAAGTATTCTTACTCCTCGAGACCTGCTATATAGAGAAGGTCTCAAAGCCAGATTGTAATTGCCAAGCTTTACCCAAATATCCTTGCATCCTATGATCTTTGGCCTCCAACTCACCTTTAATTTGCCCGATGACCAAGCTTGAGTCCGAGAAGACCTCAACAACTTTTCCACCCAGTTTCTTGACCATAGCTACTCTAGCCAACAAGGCTTCATATTCAGCCTCATTATTTATTAGTGGCTGAAAAGCCCAATCTCAAGGATTTTTCAATAGTAATTCTATTTGGAGATACTATCACTATCCCTACTCTAGACCCCTTTTGGTTAGCCGCCCCCATCAACATAAAGCTTCCATGATGGACATTCATGGACTGCAACCACTGTGACCTACACCCCCCTCAATTCCACCTCCTCGGCAATACCTGCCTTTAAGTGTTCTATAAATTCTGCCACTAAGTCTACAAGAACTTGTGTACTTTATGTCAAATGCTCCCAAAATTTTCCCCCACTTGGCGATCCTTCCCGTATAATCAAAACTCCAAAGTAATGATTGTAAAGGAAGTTGAGTGAGAACCACCACAATATGCACCTGGAAGTAGTGAATGAGCTTTCTTGTTGCATGCACTACGGCCAAAATGGCCTTCTTTAGTGGCAAATAATGGATCTCCGCCTCCTGCAAAGATTTGCTTACATAATAGACGAGTTTCTGCAACCCAGCCTCCATTTTAACCAAAACTAAACTCACTGACATGTTATTGCAATGTAAGCAAAAAGAACTTCTTCCCTTTCCAGTCGAGAAAGAATAGGTGGTTGAGACAGATACTCCTTTAACCCCTCAACGGCAAGGTTATACTCTTCAGTCCACTCGAATCCTTTCCATTTGTGAAGGAGCTGAAAGAATGGTCTACATCTATCTGTTGACCGAGAAATAAATCTGTTCATGGCAGCAATCATTCTAGTCAACTTTTGTACTTCTTTAGGATTCCAAAGAGGTCGTAAGTCATTTATTGCCATAATCTGATCTGGATTAACCTCAATTCCCTGGTGTGTGAACATATATCCCAAAAATTTACCAAAACTTACCCTAAAAGAACACTTTGAAGCATTAAGATGCAACTCATGTTTCCTCAGTACTTCAAACACACTAGCAAGATCACTCAAATGCTCAGCCTCTAACTTACTCTTCACAACCATATCGTCGATGTATACTTCGATATTTTTTCCAAGTTGAGACTCAGATATCCTAGTCATTATTCTCTAGTAGGTAGACCCAGCATTCTTCAATCCAAAAGGCATTACTCAGTAGTGATAATTCCTAGTGGGCATCATGAAAATAGTCTTCTCTTAGTCAGCCAAAGCTAATGGTATCTGATGATATCCCTGGAAGGCATCCAAAAAAATTATCTAAGGATGACTGACCATAGTGTCCACCAATTGGTCTATCCGAGGGATCGGGAAAGGATCCTTGGGGCAAGCTTATTCAGGTCGGTAAAATCTACGCAAACTCTCCTCTTTCCTGACTTCTTCTTCACCACAACTATATTGGCCAACCACTCTGGGTAAAAGACCCCTTAATCGCCCCTACACACTTAAGTTTTATAACTTCTTCCTTAACAGCCTCGGCATGTTCTTAAGAATAGCGCTAAGGTGGTGGTTTCTTAGGGGTCACCATTGGATTGACATTTAGATGATGACAAATGAAATTCGGATTCACCTTGGGAGCTTCATAGGCGTTCCAAGCAAATACATCAACATTTTTTCTAAGAAAAGTCAGCAACTCCTTATTCTCCAGAGGAGGCAATTAAACTCCAATTTGGAAATACTTCTCTACATCAACATCAATAATAACTTTCTCTAACTCCTCACATTTCACACCTCCATCTACAATGTCTGAGGATGTTTCTACTTCAATTAATTGCTACAAGGCCCTTTCTGGGGTGGCCGAGGATTCACCCTTAAACTGGTGTCTGATAGCTGCAACTAGGTATTGCCTTGCCATAGCCTAACTTCCAATTAACTCCCCAACCTAGTCCCCAGAGGGATATTTCACCTTCAAATGCAAAGTCGAAGAGACAACCCCCATAGCATGAAGTCATGGTCTTGCCAAGATAGCAGTATATGGTGAATAAGCATTCACCACAACGAAACTTACTTCAACCACCTATGACCCTACTTGAATAGGCAGCCTGATTAGGCCCTTTGGGATAACGGTCTTCCCGTCAAACCCCACTAGAGGGGAATTGTAGCTAACTAGATCCTTAAGCGTTAGATTAAGTTCATTGTACAAGTCGAGATACATGATCTTTGCACCACTGCCCTGATCAACCAAGACTCTCCTTACATCATACCCTCCTATTCGAAGGGTAACCACTAAGGCATCATCATGTGGTTGAACTATTCCCACCTTATCATGATAAAAAAACTCGAGGCTGGCCAGACTTCCATTCTCCCTCGTTTAGAGTCAAGGACCGAGTCCTTGGTACATGGTCGTGCTATGGACATAACCCCAAATGGACATGCCCCAATTCGACCTGGGCTTGCCAGAATAACACTAATTGTTCCCATGGATGGTCTCGAGGAAGACTCCCTCAGATACGCCAACCCAATTTAATTCTCCTATCTAGGAGGCTGGTGCAAAAATTGTGTCAACTTCCTAATCTTGGCTTGTTGCTCCAGATAGTCACATAAAGTTCTACAATCTTCTGTAGTATGTCCACGGTCTTGATGATATTAGCAATAGAGACCCTGATTACGCCTCGTGGGGTTACCTCCCATTTTATTTGGCCACTTGAAGTATGGTTCAACCTTTATCTTCTCAAGAATCTAATGCATAGGCTCCTTGAATACTGTGCTGACCACCTAGGTAGTGGGAAGCCTGGTATGTCCAATAAAATCTCTTTGGGGTCGGTTGTTACTATACCTCTCAGACCTAAAGTCTCTTCGGTCAAGGGGAGCCATTTTTGCCTTCCCCTTCCCTTACTGCCGATCATCCTCGACTCGTTTATGTTTATCAATCCGATCTATGAGCTGACGCATGCTTTGTGCTGGTTTATTTGTCAAGGACTTCCTTAATTCATGCTTAGTAGGAAGGTCGACCTTAAACGTCCGTATTGTCACATCTTCAAAATCTCTATCTATCTCATTAAATGTCTCCCAATACCTATCCGAGTAAGTTTTCAGTGCCTCACCCTCTTTTATCACCATGGACAACAAGGAATCTAGGGGATGAGGAACCCTGTTGCATGTAACAAATTGGGCCCCGAAAGCCTTAGTGAGCTCTTGAAAAGAGCCAGTTGAGCCTTTATCCAACCCATCAAACCACCTCATCGTGATAGGACCCAAGTTCGAAGGGAATACATCAAAGCCTCATTCCTTGAATGAACAACCATCCTCTAATTGAAATGACTGATGTGCTCAACCGAATCAATCCTCCCGTTGTAAATGATAAATGTGGGCTGCACAAACCAACGAGGAAGTTTGGCCCTGTCAATCCTTTGCGTAAACGGTGATTTTGAAATCTGGCACAAAGCCCTACTCATTGCGTCATTCCTCAAGCTCATATGGGTTGGACTTTTACTCCTTTGCTTATGATACCATTCCTCCTTGTAGGAAAAGGATTCATTAGGAGGGGTTCTTGACCTTAGCCTGTAACTGCTATCTTCCCCTGATTCAGATCCGGAGCTTGAAGGAGATTTCATTATTTGTTTATGACATAATTTTCTACGTAGATGGTCTATCTCTAACTGGAGATTCCTTGTTTCCTCCCCATGCAACACATAACTCCCAGTTCTAGAATGACTCCAACTAGTATGAGTCGTATGCACACTAACTTCACGATCTCTCCTCCGTTCTAAGTTAAGAAAATGGTCTTGATGTTGAGATCCCACAGATTCTTCTCAATTTGGTCTTGAACCCACCATGACTAAACAAGATTGCAAGTGCTTCCCTGTTTACCACAGACAGCACCAATTGTAAGGAACTGAGATTAGACCCTCAGCCCAACAAAGATGGATGATGGCCCAACACACCCAAAACAATATATTTGTTAAAGAGTTGATTTTACAAGTAAAAGACCTTGTAAATCAAGTATGGGCCACAACAGATTCGATTCGTGCCAGAAATATAAGAAAACATAATTTGAAGGGAATAACACTCCTCGGTCAAGCCTGAGGATGAAGTGTTCTTATATTCACTCAAGTTTATCTAAGTACAAAATGTTCTATTCTTTTTCTCCTTTTCTTCTCAGATTCCGTACCCCATTTTTCACAGGGCCATTTCTTTATATAGTCCTATTCTTTTTAATCCCAACCTTCCACTTGTTGATTATGTATGCGATCTTTTAAATGCTTGTCCCATCAGAAACATCCTAGAAGCTTTGTGGGTAGCTGTGAGCTGAGATATCCTTGCTCAAGGGTCATTTCTACATAAATGCGGTCAGTTGGTTAAGTGCAGAACATTTAATGTGATAGGAGTAGTCTTCTTCTCAGATATTTCTTGGTTTAATGTGGAGTCATTTATTTTAAACTTATCCTTAGAAGTATGGTACTCTCTTGCACGGTATTCTCTAGGCGACTGAGCTCCAACCTCCCACAACGCTTCTCAAGGAAGTTTGGATCCTGGGGAGACAACCTTTGTTCGCCATTACTTGTCCTTGTCCTCGTCCCATTGTCCCACACGCTTATCTTACTATTTGACCATCCTTGGGCTACCCTACATTCTTGGGCATAGCCCACGGTCTAATACTCCTATTTGGCTCATTTATCCCCACAATAATTATTTTTTGACTAAATTACAAATTGTTTCTTTTAATTTTGCTTAAAATTCAATTAAGTCTTTTACTTTAATTTCATTCAATTTAGTTCTCTAACTTTTAATTTTATTTAATTTAAGTCTTCCATTATTATCTGTTAAGTAGGCTGTCATGTCCATTACAACATAGTTTTTTTTTTTTTTTTCCAATTTCTTTAATTAAAAAATCCATAAAAATAATAAAAAATAATTTTATAAATTAAATTAATTTTATTTCCAAATGGAAAGAACAATAACACTGTACATACACATTCAACAAGAAAAAAAATTCTTTACATAGATTCAAAAAAAAAAAAAAAAAATTTCTTTGCCCAATTCACAATTCAATTAAAAAAAATTTCCAAAACAAAACCACTCAAATCTCACTCTCCACTATCATACACAAAACAAAGCAACTCTCTCACTCTTTGAAGCTCCACCTACAATAATCAATCTTATTTTTAATGGAATTTAAAAGATAGTGATTCCCGATTAACTTATCGCAAGATTTTGATGGAGATCCAGTTACTGGTAAAACCCTTGCTTTCCAGTTCACATAGTTTGAGAACCCAAGGTCCATGTGAGCCACTCTTTTCTCTCTTGGTTCCAATTTGAAATTCTGGGTCCAGGAGTGTATGTGACGGGTTGATCTCAGGTTTAGGTGGGTCATTTGGGAGAGAGGGTTGATCTTCAAATCAGATTTTGACGAGGATCCGGTTACTTCTTCGGTAATGGAGAGAGTGGTGCTAGAGTTTGACATGTCTGTGAATTTGAGGAGAGATGGTGGGGTTTTGGCTAAGAGGAGGTTTTCATTGATTGGGTTGGGTTTTGGATTGGGATTTGAAGCTAAGATTAGATTAGGAGAATTTGATTTTTGGTAATGATTCTTGATTGCAGGTTTTGTGATTTGAGTTTAAATCTTCAAATGAAAATGATTTGTTGTCTTTTCCTCTTCCTTGAATGAAGATGGGTTTTGATTGTTGGTTCTATTTACTATCAAGTTTTTTTTCCTTATTTGTTTACCAAGAAAGTTCTTGGACATGTTCTTCAATTTCTTAAATTTTTTTTAAAAAAAAATTTCTAGAAAAAACATTTTTATTAGTTTTAAAATTGAGAAACTTAAGAAATATTTAAAAGATGTCATCTCTTTACACCTGATAGCAATCCAATTAATAGATAGTAATAGAAGGGCTGAATTGAATAAAGTTAAAAGTTTAAAAACTAAATTGAACAAAATTGAATTTTAGGCAAAGGTAAAGGGTGCAATTTGTAATTTAGCTTTACTTTTATTATGTGTAATCAAAACAAGGTATGTCAGTAATTAGGAAAAATATTGTCTCTTAGACTTATTGCAACTTCTATAACATTGAGAAACGAGGTCTTGGAATCAATTCTACTGAGCAAGATTCGTGATCCTCTTATGATGATATTTTGAAAGGTAGCTTATGCATCAAATAAAAAAGCTTACGCTACAGATCAACAAAATGAAAGTTGAGGAACTAAGTTGAAAAAATTGAAATGATAAAAATGAAAATGAAAAGACACCCATCTTAAACCTAAATAGTGCAATTTATTATTGGAACCTATCAATGGATGTCTTTAAGGTATTTGTTAATGAACCATTTTAAGAAAATTTTAATACTATTTTCATGGAAAATTTAAAAAACTATCAAAAAAGTTGTTGATGCTCATTTTGAGGCCCAATAGCAAGAAGAAGCCCAATAATATGGGTAGAGAAGAGTTAGTGGATGGCTAGAAAAAACCATTAAGCCTGGATGATAGGAACAATGGTTCACAAACCCATAAAGTACACAAGTGGGCCTTGAGGAAAGTAGAACGGGCCTAAAAGAGCCCGGAGAGAGACATAGTAAACCCATAGGCATTATGTGATGTAGCAAAGTAAGAATGAGCCACAATCGACCTGAAGTAATGAAGTAAGGAGTTTGTGGGAAGCTCATGAGCCCCATGGATGAGGAATAAGGTACTTGGGCCAGGGAAGCCCAAGGGAGTTAGTAAAAACCCATGGGTATGCAGAATTAGAAAATGGGACAAGGATGCCCAAGGAAAGCAAATGGGCTAAGGATGCTCAAAGAGAAGGAAATGGGACAAAAGAGCCCACAAACAATCAAATGGGTCAAGAAAAGTCCAAAGTAGCACAAGTATAAAATCAATGACCATATTGGGTCATTGGGAGAAGAATAAGCAGCAAACCCAAAGAGGCCCGACAGGCACGAGTCAAATAACACCATGGTAGGAACAACAAAATGGTATGGTAGAAAGTAGCAGCAGGATTACGAAAAGAGCAAATAATGGACTTAAGAAGGGAAAGCCCATAACCGGGCAAGGCCCAGCCCTTGAAAAAAGCAAGCTGTGAGGAATGAGAAATCAGAAAGCAGTTCACGCCATAATGGGTTAAGGATGAGCGGCAAAATGCACAGACGAGCCTCTAGACCACGGCAAACGCATAAGCAGCGGATAAGTTTTGGACGTACCTAGGAGTGGAGCACACGCAAGGCCTAGACATCACCAGCCTGTACCCAGCCAATACAAGAAGTGGTGGGTCTTGGGTCAAAGGTAAGAAAGGGTATAGTCTGGTAGTGGGGAGAGGAGAAAGCCTATTCTGGAGTTCCCACTTAGGTTCTTTTAGGAGAAATGTCCTGCTGGGATGACATACTATCTAAAAAAAGTAAAAATGTGTTGGAATCACTAGGTGCATGCCATAAAGGATAGGAAGAGAGAACACCCACACCGTGGCAGATAAGAATGCCACGGTGAGCAAGCAAACAAAATAATCTTCTTTGTCTGGTGATGGGGAATGGCGTAGCTAGCACAGGTAAGTAGTGGTAGCTAGACAGCTGACAAACTAGTGGTGGTTGGCAAGGACACCCAGACCAGACAAAGGTAGTTAAAGACTAAAATGGTAAAAGCCAATCACGGCAGGTAGTATATAAAAGATCCTTGCCGTGCACAGTAAGGGGATCATCATCACGGCAATAGTAACCACTAGGAGAGAATCACAACATTACTAGATAGGTAAGCATTGAGAAAAGAAAAGATGAGAAAAAAAATTAGAAGTAACAAAAACAAAGAAGAAAGAGAGAATCAGGAAGAGAAAACAGAGAGTGTAGAATAGTAGGCATGCACTAATAGGCTAATCCCTTCTCTCCCTATAAAAGCCTACTCTCTGTCAGAGGCAAAGGATTCTTTTGGGCACAAGCCATTTAGGCCCATTTCCTTCAAAGGGATTAATTTCTACGGCTTGATCTTCTTGAGAGATTATTCAGAGGAAATGGTTCCCTCCTTGGTCTTGGTCTTGGTCTTGTAACCTAACTTAGCATGGCGGATTGATCTTTTCCTTCTTCGATAACTCATTTCTTCCCTACTTACTTCCACCATTTCATTTACAAGGCATTTCTCGTCGTTGTGGTCTTCATTTTAATTAAAGATCCTTTATTTATTCTGTCTAATAGCAAACGTGCTTTCTTTTATTATTATTGCATATGCTTGCCATAACTCTTCCATAGCAACTCTGCCTGCCATAGGCATGTGATCAAAGTTTTGGATTACAACTATGATATGACAAACTATGAGCAATTGTCTATCATTTCTTCACCACTCAGTCTGTCGCATCATAGTTATGGCAAATTGCAGTCCTAGTCCTAGATTTTCTCATCAACATCAACGTAGGGTAGGGAATTTCCTGAATGAAATGCAAACAAGCTTCCCGACAGCCCAAACAACATGGCAATTTGGCAACATACTGTTTGGCAACAGATCTTTCTCTACGTGGCTTTGTTCAGCCGTGATTACTATAATAATATACGCTTTTAGTTAACGTGAGCATGGCATACATATTTGGCTACTAGCTAGCTATAAGCCAATCCATCGAATACCAAATCCTCTATTTTATTGCTTTATTTTCTCTGGTTTAGTATTTTATTGCTTTGTCGTACTGCTGCTTCTTGGTACTATTCAAAAGAAGCAAAAAGGACATACAATTGTATTATTGTTACTTCACTTTTCAAACTTTCAAGGGAGAAAGGACGAGTGACAAAGAAAGAACAATGAGCCATGGAAACACCGATATCTTTGTTGTGCTTTTTCTCTTCTTTTCATGGCTTCACTGCTGAAAAAGCAAATTAACATCTTTGAATGCATATTAAAGAGGGAGAGAGAGAGAGGGTCCTGACTGCGGGGTTCTTTTTCTTTCGTGTTCACCAGGCAAACCATCTTTTTTAAAAACTCTTTAGCAAGTAGCAACATGCCAACAAAATTTTTTGTTCAATTCCAATATCCATCTTTTTGAGCTGTACATTTCTTTATTGAATCCCCTCCTATCCCGAATTTATCTGGAAGCATTTTCTCTATCTTCTATACCCTGCTACCAGAGAGACCAATATATATGAATTGCCCACCACAAAATAGAAAACCCAACTCCCAAAAAACCAAAAAGAAAAAGGTTGTGATCACCTGCTGTTTCAATGAGATATACACCTTGGTGTGAAATCACCCACCGCCCTCCTTGCCTATATTTTATCAAGGCCTAAAAAAAAAAAAAAAAATTAGCCATTTAACATCCCCAGCTCTTTTCCTCGATTGCCTTAACCGCCTATTTGCAGCATTCATAGCCAGGGTGATTTGTATAAATCCTGGCATCCTGCTGTATGGGGCTGAAACCCATATAAGATTAAACAATCTGAGAATTGGGTTTTCTTCAAAATTGTTGTTTATGACTTGTCCTTCACAAAAATTCTGTGAATGAAGTCTCGGAATCTTTTGGAATATAGCTTCGGATCAACGGCTGAGATGGAGGCGGGATCCACTTGCAAGGACTTGTAAGCATGTTCTAGCTTTTTGCTAATATCATAATCTTGGAGAATGTCAATGATACCAAAATAAAGAATCACGTCAAAGACCTCCCCACCACACTGTGAAGGTGTTGAATTGCTACTTTCAGTCCCACTCCCTGAATGCTGATCCAATCCAACCCTTGGCACCCTCTCTTCTGCTCTAGCAGGCATGTTTGCCCCTAACCTGATAGGTGGTCCCCTGGAATATTTGGGCGCAAAAAAAATTCAAAATTATTAAATGAACTACACAAACACCTATGAACATGATCATCCCAAATCAAGTCAATCATAGGCATAATCATCACTCTTAACTATTGCTAAAGTTCATAACTTAAAAATCCATAATTCATGCCTACCTATTATTTTATTTCTCTAAGTGAGCATCAAAGCAAAGCCTAGAAGAGCTAGACTTTGAGAGGCAACAAAGTAAATTCTCACAAACTCAAGAATTCATAAATTACTACACAATTACCTTGATATGTGAAATTTAAAATTTATCAAATAGACAAGAGAAAGAGAAATTTTTTCCACTTCAGGTGGCAACAACAAACATTTGCAAGTTGCAACCCTGATTGCTCAGTCTCATGGAAAACAGACCAAACTATTCATAGCGAAAGTTTTGTTTCTATCTAGGAAAGCATGGTGACCCCACAGAGACCAGTTGCCTATGAAAATATTCGGAATTGCTACTACAACTCAAGTCACTTTCAGTCTCTCCACCCAATAAGATGAAATTTCATAGAAAGGGATTATCCTATACCTGAGTTCAAAATGGGAGGAAAGAAAGGGGTGGGAAATAAATATACCAACCACAAATTTTATTGCTTATTGATATTTTTTAGATGGAAGAAATTTCTGCTTGTTGAACTTGAACATGAGCACTGGGTCCATAAGCACTAAAGTTAAACATGTGACACATGCATAACAGTCAAGGAGATGCCATTTATGGGCCCCAACATAATATTTTCTAATACCAAGAAAAGTGTTGTATGTGGGCACTCTCTCCGGTACAAATTCAGTGTAAGATGTAAAGAAAACATATCCCTAGAATCCAATCCCGAGACCTAACTAACAATAAAGAGAAGAAGCTATATTAAAGAATAGCACATACCCGCCAACAATAATCCAATCACTATCTTGCAACTCTACTTTGCTTATTACATATCCTCTCTCATCATGTTGCGTATCACTTTTGCCTGAAAAAGCTCAAGACACAGTAGTTAGAACAGTTTAATTGTCCAAAAAATATCTGAGTATTGTTTTTAAGTTGCGGTGACAAATTACCTGAATCCAAATTGAATGGTGACATCTTCATCTCATCACCTGAGTAATCATCACGGAAGTGAACACCTATTAAAAGACTGTAATCCATGATTCTCTCCCGTTCCAAGAATTCACAGTCTCTATCAATTTGCCTGAATAAAAACCATGACATAAGACCAACTTTCAAGCATATTATAGTTGGAGCACACATGCTCCACATCCACACTCGAGGGGAGGGGCAATAGCAAAAAAAAAAAAAAAAAATGCCTGTAATGAAGTAAAGAAATAAGATTACGTCCAACGCATCAGAATTTACCAGATAAATTCTTGAAACCATGATCCTTCCAGGTGAAACACATAATTCAGATCAAGGTCTTTGAATGTAGTTGTCTCATCAATTTTCCCCTCAGGCTTATCAGTGGTGCGGCCATAAGAAGAACCTTTGAGGTCAAACCGTTTGTGGATTCGGTACTCCGAACAAAAGAGATTACCCATCACGATGAAACGTGTCTGATTTATTTATTACATCACCAAAATTAAACTAAATATAGAACAGCATCAAACTGCAAAAGCACTGAAAATACCAAACCAAAAAATAAAATAAAAAATCATTCATTCAAAACCAAATACCTTTTGACCGCCGACTGGTTTGACACAATGAACACCGTAGAATTTTGTTACCAAGGAATTCTTGTACTGACAAACATGTTGGTGGTAGCTTGGAAGCATCCTAATAAGCACCTGCAGAAGGTTACAAACCAATGGTGACAATCTATTGACCATGGATTCAATATATTTCAAAGCTAAGAATGTGAGAACTGGAAACTAGTATATGAGGACAACTGCTGCTTGTCAATTCTGCCATAATAGTGTATACTTTTCTAAAAGTTTTCCAGTTGCGTGTTTTGTTTAGTCTCAAAATCGATTGATATTAAGAAGTCCGAGGGGGCTGGCAACTGACCTTGACTTCAGATTTCCTGACAGTTTTGATCATAAACCGGTCATCCTGAGTAAGGTAGAATACACTTCCACTTTTCCCAGGAGAAGACAATTCCCTAAGAGCGTCATTTCCGCAAATAGCAAGCATGTAATCCGCAGCATCTATTCCAAACAATTCCCTCAGATGTCTAAATACCAAACAAACTTTAACTAGTTACCACCATTGGATAGGAAAATCATCAAAAATACAAGTTTCCAATACAATTGTGAACCCAACCAAAAAGAAATTCAACTAAAGTGTAACACAATGTGAACTGAACATTTAAAAAAAAAAAAAAAAAGCAATACCTAAACACCATGGGACAATAATCCTTCCATTTGAAGTCCACTGATTGATGTGGCGGCGTACACTTGGATCCTTCAGGTGGAAACCTTGTCCAAAACTTTTCCATGGGATCAAAATCCCCTGGCCTAAGTTCCCTCACCATTGAAGCATGCTTTCCAACAGTGTATCTGCAAGCCGAAAAACAAAAACAAAAAAAACTACTGTCAATGCAAGTACTCAAACACACCAAATCATCAAAAATCATAAATGAAAAAAAAAAAAAAAATTAAACAACAACAACAACAAACAATATGGAGTATAAAAAAAAAAACAACAAACAATATCAATTAAATCTTAGTCCCAAGATTTTTGGTGTCGGCTAGGATCTCCATAGACTAGTGAAGGTCAGCCACATGATTCTGCAAGAGACAAAAAAACAAGTATGTACCTAATACCCATTTGGAGATTGATCATCAAATCGTAGTTCTTGTGTCCCTTGGAAACCTTCTGACCCGGTTTCTTAACTTCCTCATCATTAGCCATCAAACCAGGACTCGGGGGTGTCTGCCAACCCCAATTTCCATGATTCACACACTGCTCTTCCTTCCCATCCTTACAAAACATAGACGCAGCCTCCACATTATCCACAATATCACAAGTAATATCCCCAGCCTCAGCATCCAATTCCCATATACATATCCTAGGGAATAAATTCACATTCCTCACCACATCCAAATCAACATTCTCCACCACATCCACTGAAGACCTTTTCCTAGTAGCGTTCACATTCACGATATTACCATTACCTTTCGGTTTAGGGACCCCATTTTCCCAAAACATATCAAACTTATCCCCATTGCTCAAAACCAAAACCCCATTTCCAGAAATAATCCCATTCTTCCATTCACCCTCATACTCATTCCCATTGCTCCACATGTACCTTCCTTGACCATCCTGCAAATTCCTTTTCCAACACCCTCTGTAGATATCCCCATTGGCATACCACTTTTCACCATATCCATGCTTTCGATCTGCAATCCAAGACCCTTTGTAAGTGTGACCATCGACTCCAATAAAAGTACCAAACCCATCCATTTTCCCAGACTTGAAATCACCTTCATAGGTAGCTCCTGATGGCCATGAAAGCTTCCCTTTCCCACTCGCTTTCCCTTTCTTCCACTCACCTTCGTACATGCACCCATTTGACCACAGATATTTGCCATGACCGTGTGGCACGTTCCCTGAATATGTTCCATTGTACAAATCTCCATTTGGAAGTAATTTCTCCACGGTGGTAGGAGAGGCCGTGGGAGACACGCGCCTCGACCCACTTGGGGATCGAGTCCGACCAACCACCAGACATGGCGGTGGTACCACCAACTCCACTTCTTCTTCATCATCTTCTTCGGATTTTTTCTTGTTGTTGGGTTGTTGGTCGGAAAGAACACTTAGGATTGTCTCTTGCATTTCTGTTTTTTTTTTTTTTAGTTGTGTTTTTGGAATTTGTGGGTGTCAACGAAAACAGAGTACGAAACGCATTGGTAAAAAAAAGTGTATTTTGGTTTTGGTTTTGATTTTGAGATTTGGGATTTGAGAGTTGAAAAGAGAATCCTTGTACAATTGCACAAACAAAGAAAAACGGACATAAATAGTAGTACTAGTACTAGTATTTCATTTTTGTTAGATAAATGCTAAAAGAAAAAAATAAGCATTGGGTTTGGGAAGATTAAAGATAGATAGTATGATACTAGAGTAATACTAGTATGACTATCTACCATAACTGAGAAAAGTAAAAAAGAGAAAGGGAAAGAGAGAGTAGTGTACAATTCTACTACTATTGGTTGGTTTTTGGTTTGGTATAGGGCACTATAGGCTCGCTGGCTTTTTCTGTCTAAAATTGCCAAATGTATAGGGAAAGTGAGAAAACCTCGGTGTTGTTGTTGGACTTGGTGGTGGCGTCCGTGTGTTTCTACACTCTCGTTTTCTCTCTCTCACATTGCTAGAAGAAGAGGGAGATGTGCGTGCCAGTCCTAGGCCTCAACTCTAACAAGTTTTCCATAACAGCAATTTTTTGCTTTTGCTTTTTTGACTTCCATGGACAAACATACCCTTTGATTCTATTTTTATTTTTTTAATTCCGAAAATCCTGCCTGAGCTTTTGCTTACCATATGTGATTCTTGCTGACGATATCATCTAGAATCAAGCTATGGGTTTATATATATATATATATATATATATATATATATATATATATATATATATAAATAGAGTAATGTTTCCGATATAAACTATTTTACAATATTTTTATAAATTGTTGATATGATTTTAGTAAATTTTAAATAATTATTAGTAAACATAATGTGATGTTGGTCGTAGACCCATATTAGAACTAATAAGAATTTGTCACATCAATAGTTTATAAAATAGTTTGTAATTATATCATTACTCATATATATCTCAAAAATGTGGGAATTTTCAATTTTCTTAGGATCATGCTAATAAGTACTCTTAGGGCAATGATTAACAATTCATTTTAGAAAAGTTTTGACACAACTTTTATGGAAAATAAAAAAAAAAATTGTCAAAACATTAATTATTTTTTTTATCATTTTCCATAAAAGCTTTTTAAAAATAAATTATTAACATGTTTACCTAAGTGCATCCAGTAGTTTCGTGTAACTTATATGTCTTTGTGTTGGTATCTCTATGGGCCATGCTTACCTTTTTTAAATTTGTTTTATGTGTCTGGAGTTCAACTAATCACACCTGTCAATAACTATCTGTTATTAATGAAAAAAATACTCTACCAAAAAGGCTTGACCAACAAAATTAAAAATAGAAAATTGCCTCCAACTTCTTACTCCTGACATGGATGTAGCATCAATTGATAGCAATAGAGAGAGGGAAAAAAAAGATCATTTTCATATATATAAAATTGTATATTGTTCTGTAGCATTGAAAATCAATAATCATTGAAAAATTACACTGGGTCAAGTGGGAGAGATTGTGTGAAGATAAGGAGAAGGGAGGGATGGGATTTAAAGACATTGAAAAATTTAATGATTCTTTGTTGGCCAAGCAGGTTTGGCGTATGATTAATAATCCGGATTCTTTATGCCATAGAGTGTTCAAAGCTCGATTTTTTCCAGATTGTTCAATCCTTGAAGCTAAGGATTCTACTTTGGGGTCCTATGCATGGAAGAGCATTATAAGTGCTAGGGATGTGATTCGGGAAGGGATGGTTTGGAGGATTGGGAATGGGCAATCCGTAAGAATTAGGGAGGATAAGTGGCTGCTGGTTCAATCCAACAGGTCAGTCATCTCATCTCTTCCCTCAGTTGCACCAGAAACTAAGGTGAGCTCCCTTATCAATCCGGAGTTGAGAGGGTGGAATTCGTCCTTGGTGAATCAGCTTTTCCTACCCCATGAAGCCACTGTTATTTGCGGCATGCCCTTGAGCATAAGACTTCCTCCTGACAAAATTATATGGGGCCTCACTCCTTCTGGTATGTTCACAACAAAGAGTGCATACAAGCTTCTTGTTTCTCGTAATTCTACTAACCTTGCAGGTACATCATCAGCTGAGAACCAGAAGTTGTTCTGGAGAAGTTTATGGCAGCTTAGAGTGCCAAACAAGCTCAAGCACTTTTCCTGGCGGGCGTGCAACGATGCCTTGCCCACAATGACCATCCTGGTTCGAAGACATATTGCCACCACAGAGGTTTGCAGTGCCTGTCAAGCTCAGCCTGAGGACACCTTCCACGCTCTATGGTCTTGCATGAAACTTGAACCAGTCTGGAGCTCATTTTCTTGGTCCCTGCCCTCAGCTAATGCCCATGTTTTAAGCTTTCAAGATCTTCTTCACCGATACATGCAGATTAAGGAAGATTACAGAGCCGAGATCTTTGTCATCATTGCCTGGATGCTGTGGAACCGACGCAATGCTCTGAGACTCAATCTTCAAGTCCAGCCTCTCAACCGGATTAGCTCTTTGGCCGGAAGTTACCTTCAAGAATTTCTGGACGTCCAAGATCAGACACCAGCTGCTACGGGCCCTTCTCTGCCTCAGCAATGGCAGCCACCTGATGAAAATAAGTTCAAAGTTAATTTTGATGCCGCGATCTTCAAGTCTTGTAACCAAGCAGGGCTAGGTGTGATCGTTCGGGACTGGCGTGGTAAGGCTATTGGAGCATTATCCATGTTAGTTCCTGCAGCTCAAACAGTTGTGGAGTTAGAAGCCCTTGCTTGTCGCCTAGCGGTGCTGTTTGCGGTGCAGCTAGGCCTTCAAGATGTTGTCTTTGAAGGTGACTCCCTCCAGGTGATCCAAGCTCTTAATCTGGATAGCACAGATCACTTGACTTATGGTCACATTCTTGAGGATATCCAAACTCAAGTTGCTGCTCTTTCTTCTTTTGAGTTTATTTTTAATACTAGGCACTACAACGTTGTAGCAGATGCACTAGCCAAAAAAGCCAAGAATTGTAGGGAGACTCGGGTGTGGACTGACTTCATGCCTGAGGACATTGCTTCTCTTGTAATCTTTGACATTCATTGAGTTGTTTTTCTTGTGGAATAAAAGCCCAGGCTACTAATAGTCTGGTTTCTCAAAAAAAAAAAAAGAAAAAAAAAATCAATAATCATTCTTTATTTAGTGGAATGAATATTTTTATAAGTACTTCAATTATCTCACGAGTATTCATTTTGAGGGTTGGTGTAGATACCCCATTTTGTTCCAACTTATATTCGAGCCCCTTGTCCTAATGACGAGAAATCAAATTACTACCAAAATGATCAGTATTGTTTGTGAAATCCAATGAGGATGAGAACCCTAAAAGTGGCCTAATACAGTCCAAGCCCAAGCCTAATTATGAACAAGAAAAGAAGCCAAACACCCAAAAGCCCAATTTGACCTAATTTGCTCAAGGCTGACAAAGAGTATGTACGTCGAGTATATGAAGTGTACGCACCTAATTGTGGCGTACTCACTCTTTGGACAAAAAAAATCTCAAATCACTCAGTTTCCATTTTGATGAGATTATAGGGCAATTAGCCTGATCAACAGGCTGCCCAAACGTCCCATCAAACCCTAGACCCCCCCCCCCCCCCTCAATTTTCTCTATAAATATCCTAATTTTAAACATCCAAAAGGTTAGAAAACTTTTAATCTTACTAAAACTCTGTCGAAATCCCCTCAAAAGATCCAAACTAAGAGTTTACGCTAGAAAGGCAAAAATGAGTGAGCATTAGACTGATTTTCAACAATTATTTGGTGAGAAAATAGTCTCTTACTTGGATTCACAACTTCTAGTTGGTTCGAGCTTGCAAGCACACCACTAGGGTCATTCAGCCAACCCTAATCAAGTTATTCAACTCATCCTTCCACACACATAGTTGCGGTAGTCGATTTCAACCGAGGGGTCGAGTTAAAAATAACATCACTGTAAGTGTTGTAAGGAGGAGATGTGGATCTTTCCCATGATCCACACTCTCCTCATCAATTCTTATTCTTTTATGTTTTTTTTTTTTTTTTTGGTTGTTTTTTAGTCTTTTAACATGCTTATTATGTATCATAATATGTTTTGTATATGTAATTTGATTCATTTCCTTGTTGTTTTGATTGAAAGCATGTTGAAACCCTAATCTGCCTCAGGGTGCATATGCACCTAGGAAGATGCGTACACACTTTTTGAGACGCGTACGCACTCTTTAGACGATTAGGGTTCATCTTTCGGTATGTATTTCTAGGAACCTGTTTTGAAGCACAGGTGCATACACACCTTTCTTATAGCGTACACCAACCTAGGCAGAAACCGGATTTCCTGCCTTTTGCTAGTTTTACTTGTCATTAATGTCATGTTTATTTTCTTGCTTTATCTGTTTTATTTGCTTTAATTGTGTATATTTGTTGCTTGATTTGTTTCATTTTGTATAATCTATATATATATATATATATATTAATAGCCAAAATTTAGAGAAAATTCAATTAGATTTTAATTGGATTCTCAATTTTGCGTCACATGTCCATCTAAGTATTTAATTTTTGTGACAAATGAATTATTTGGTGCCAAAACTGAAAAGTCTAAAACTAATTAAATTTTAAATCATATATATATATATATATATATATATGGGTTATTCTCCTGTACCCCTTTTTTATTCTAGGGGATACGGTACCTACGTAAGTCTTAGCCATTAGATTTACTTGTTTTAATCTTAGCCGTTTGTATAATTTTAATAGAATATCAGTTACCGGTCAGTCAGGTTAATGTATAAAACCCAAAAAAAAAAGAAACACAAACGATTCTTCTTCTCTCTCGCACCGCATCTAATCTAAAGAAGGTTCTTGTGGGTTCTTCTCTTTTGTCGTCTCTTCTTTCCAACCTTCATCACTGAATCTATTTTTTGCCATCCTGTTTCTTTACAAACTAGAGTCTCTAAATTTCTTATATAGTATTCATTTAGGGATTTTGATTCTTAACCCTTTTCCTCTATAATTTTTGAAGTTAGGGAACAACTCTAGTGATCTATTTGGATGCCATGGATTCAGTCTCTTCCATCAATTGTAAATCTGAATCACAAAATATTGATAAGATTGTCTAGGTTTATTTATGCTTTGTGGGTTTCATTCAATTTTTTTAAGAATTGTCAATGGATTTTGTTTGATTTGTTTCTGATTTTTTTGGGGTTTCATTTGATTTGTTTAAGAATTGTCTGTGGATTTTGTTTGATTTGTTTCTAATTTTTTGTAGGTTTGTATCTGCTGTATGGATAAGAACTGGGTTGGTTTAGTTCTGTTAAGAAATTGTTGATTTTTTTTTTTTTTTTTTTTTTTTTTTGGAGTTCAAGGTTGGACTAGTGGAAATGCAAAGTGTTTGATGAAATTCTTCTATGAGTTGGGAATTCCAGGAGCTACTTGTATGAGTCAGTGATACAAATTTTTAAAGTTGTAGCTATAAAAATATTAAAAATACAGACTTTAACATCTTTAATTTTTTTTTTTTATTTGACCAAGAAATTATCAAAATCTTAAGGTTGAAAGTGGTACTAAATTTCTATTATTTATTTATTAATGTCTTTGCCCTTTGTGTGTTTGTTTGGTGTTTCTTAGATCTTGTTGGTTTTTGTGTCAAATTTTTCAGGTTCCGGGTACACTAGGTCATAGGCTTGGACCCCTAGTTAGCTTCAAACCAATAGATCTGGTTTGCTGTAGAACACTGCATACAGGCAAGGTATACACATACATTTACATATATTCTTTGCATTTGTGTTTGATTGTTTTGGTTAGATTGTATCAGTTGTATAATGGCATTGCTGAAAATGGTGATTAAATTACTAGAATGAGTTAGAAATAGTCCACTGTACTTTGCACCTTTAGTTTTGAAGTATCAATTTTATCTCTTGGTCAATCAATCGGTAGTATCAATTTTTGCTTTTGGTATTTCAAAAAGGTAAAGTCTTTGGCTTATTTTGGTTTTGATTGTTGATTTTATTCATTCATGGATATTGAAAGATTATGGTAAAATTTTCATGGGTATTTTGTTTTGTTTGGATTTGTCCATGCGGTTCTATATCTATTGGTAAGGCTGGGAGTGACAATTTTTTGAGGTTTGGTGCTTGGGCTGGTTTAGTTTTGTTAAGAAATTTTTAGATTTTATGCTTTTCAGATTCAAGGTTGTTCTAACTGAAATGCAAATTTTTGTATTAAATAACCATGTAAAGCAATTAATTGTTCAATGAAATGTCTCTGTGAGTCGTTTATTTTGATGCAAGAGTTTTTTTTATTGAGATTTTGAGCAATTGTACACAAATTTTGAGTTCAGGTGTCCCTATGAAACAGCGACAAGTTAGTATAGGTTAGTAAACGTTATAGGTTGTCTTCAATGGTAATCCAAGCAGTGGCCTTCGAAGTTTGAACCTAAATATTATACTATGTGTGTGATGGTCACCTAACCCCCACACCCAACCTGCTGTAAATCTAAAGAAATTAATTTTAATTGGATTGGTACTTATCTTTATAAGGATTTTCTATTATGTGGGTTGCCAATCATGTATGTCCATGGAACTTGCTTAAATAAAAACCATCAGATTAAGCTAATTAATATTTGGATTTGGATTTGGAATCAAGGCATTTTAAATTGTTTTCATTTCTATGCTTTCAATAAAATTGTGAGATCTCAAATTATAATTTGACCACCTCATGATCCTCTTTAATCTTCTTCAATATATGCAACCATGACCAATTTAAGAAGTGGATAATAGTGGTGATATCAAATTTAGTCTTGTTATTGTTATCATGAAAATAAGTTTGATTTATGGTTTCGGTTGCTATTTAGTTTGTTGATTGCTCTGTTTAGGTGTTGCAGCTTTTAGCTGCTAGTGTTTTGTTGTTTGTATAGTTTGCTTATATCTTACATGTTTGATTAAATCAATTGTATATCTACTTTTAGTTTTAAAGAAGGACGTTCAAGGGAGATTTGAGAGCAAACCATGTAGTTGTGACTCAATGCTTAATCGTATCCTTTGCTATAAATGAGGACTCAAATCTGCAATGTATACTACATTATCAAACTAGAGACTGATGCGTCCTATGATGAAGAATTACTGAAAGCTTGGTATTGCTGGATATCTTGTGGTGCTCTATTATTGTATAGTTTGCTTATATCTTACATGTTTGAGTAAATTAATTGTATATCTACTTTTAGTTTTAAAGAAGGACGTTCAAGGGAGATTTGAGAGCAAACCATGTAGTTGTGACTCAATGCTTAATCGTATCCTTTGCTATAAATGAGGACTCAAATCTGCAATGTATACTACATTATCAAACTAGAGACTGATGCGTCCTATGATGAAGAATTACTGAAAGCTTGGTATTGCCGGATATCTTGTGGTGCTCTATTATTGTCAGAGCCTAGTGGATCTGTTGTTTCATTACTCAATTGTGGCATGTTGCTGTTATAGCTTGACAATGTTAATGTATAAGTTTTGCTGTAGATTGTGTTTTAGGAGTGGCCAGTTTTAGCTAGATTTGTTGAGATCATGGCACTTTGCTGAGGGGGATAAGCTATCATAGCCTATTGTTTTGTTGTAATGGGTATGTTGTACACTTTTATTTGAAAATGCCAATCTTAGTTTTGCTATGGCTTAGTTGTTCTACCTTGCATTTTGGTGGTTTTCTTAGTCAATAAAAACATCACTGTTTCATTATATATATATATATATATATATATATATATAAAATAAAAAAATAAAATAAAAAACTGAAAAAAGAGGTGGTGACGTATGACAAGGACGGGAAATAAAAGTAAATGAGGCAAAAATTATAAAATCAAACAATAAAAGTAAAGAAATATAAGCTTTGGCTACAAAATCATTGTTTATCATATTTGTAACTATGATTAGAACAAATGACCACACACCAAGAGTTATTTTAATGTAAAAAATATTTTAATGACCACACACAAATAAAGGAACCACTAAATGTAACAAAAAAACTATCAAATATGATGTTGGAACTACACAATGTGAGAATGAAACTGTCAAATGTGAGAAAAAAAAAAAAAAAAAAACCACCAAATGTGGCAAAAGAACTGTCAAATGTGATTTGCGTCAAATGTGAGAAAAAAGTAAGGGAACCACCAAATGTGAGAAAATAGTTATCACATGTGATGTTGGAACTGTACAATGTGAGGATGAAATTGTCAAATGTGAGAAAAAAATAAGGGAACCACCAAATGTGACAAAAGAACTGTCACTTGTGATGTTGAAACTACACAATATGAGGATGAAACTGCCAAATATGAGAAAAAAGTAAGGGAACCACCCAATGTGACAAAAGAACTATCATATGTGATAAAAATAGAGCATATGTGATGCTGGTACTGCTTAATATGACAATGGAATCATCAAATTTGAGAAAAACTAAATAAACTATTATATGTGATAAAAGAATTGTCAAATGTGATATTGGAACTACACAATATGATAATAGAACTGTCAAATGTGAGAAAAAAAATAAGGGAATCATCGAATGTTACAAAATAATTGTTAAATGTGATGTTGGAACTACACAATATGAGGATAAAACTGTCAAATGTGAGAAAAAAGAAGAAGTAAGGAAACCACTAAATGTGAGAAAAGAACTATCACATGTGATGTTGAAACTATACAATGTGAGGATGAAACTGTCAAATGTGAGAAAAAAGTAAGGTAACCACCAAATATGAAAAAAGAATTGTTACATGTGATGTTGGAATTACACAATGTGAAGATAGAATCATCAAATGTGAGAAAAAAAATAAGAGAACCACTAAATGTGACAAAAGAACTGTCACGTGTGATGTTAGAACTGTACAATGTAACGATAAAACCATCAAATGTGAGAAAAAAAAATAAAGGAACCACCGAATATGATAAAAGAATTGTCACATGTGATGTTAGAACTGCACAATATGAGAATGAAATTGTCAAATGTGAGAAAAAAGTAAGTGAACCACCAAATATGAGAAAAGAATTGTCACATGTGATGTTGGAATTGCACAATATGAAAATGGAACCGTCAAATGTGAGAAAAAAGTAAAGGAACCACTAAATGTGATAAAAGAATTGTCACATATGATATTGGAACTGCATAATGTGACGATAAAACCATTAAATGTGAGAAAAAAAATAAGGAAACCATCGAATGTGACTAAAGAATTGTCACATGTGATGTTAGAACTGAATAATGTAAAGATAGAATCGTCAAATGTGAGAAAAAAATAAGGGAACCACCAAATGTGAGAAAAGAACTGTCACATGTAATGTTAGAACTGCACAATGTGAAGATAGAACTGTCAAATGTGAGAAAAAAGTAAGGGAACCATCAAATGTGAGAAAAAAACTATCACATATGATGTTGGAAGCACAATATAAGGATGAAACCATCAAATATGAGAAAAAAGTAACCTGATATAGCAGGTTACCTACTAGTGGGTACGATACCCCCCCCTTTTTTTTTGGGAACCATAGAACTACCCATATATATATATATATATATATATATATATATATATATATATAACCATTACATATTTTAGAAATGTATAGTTTTAAAAAAACGTAAACTAATACCATGTATAATTTGAACATCTTCTCAAAAAAATGTATAATTTGAATCGTATAAATATGATTGTTTTTAATTGTACCCGTGCATATGCACCAGGCTATACACTAGTTCATATTAAGTGCAAAATACCTAAAATATCTTATTTTCTTCCCTTTTTCTTGCTTAACCCTAACTCTCTCTCTCTCTCTCTCTCTCTCTCATTTATTCTGACTTGAACCCAATAAGACAATTAAAAGTCTTAGAAACAAATAAGGAAACCTTCCAAATTCTAATGGACTTAAAAACTTTCTAAAAATCAATAGTTAATTCTTTTGGAAATAATGGACTATTCAAACATAAGGAAAGTATTTCAAAGTGCTTTAAAGTAATTAAGACAGTTGATTTGAATTCAAATTGTAAGACACATACCAAGACAACCTAAGTCTAATAAAGGGAAGACACATACCAATTAATGAAGATTCCATTTCAATTGATAATCCCTTCTCATAAGACTTAAACATCTATTAAAGTAAGACTTGCAATTCTGTTTGGTATTCGCATGCATGTGCTTGTGCACATGTATGATTGGGTATACACATGCACACACTTGGGTTGTTCTTACCATGTTGTCTTCCATGTTTATATCTTGATCCCTTGAGTTCAATTCCATGAGTTGGATGCTTTCCCCATAACCATCTATATGTAGGGGCGGCTTGATGCATTGGGGGGCCTTAAGCGAAAACTGATTTGAAGCTTTTTATATATTTAAAAAAAAAAAATTGAGAATTTTTTTTTTTAATATTACTTAAATTCTATTATCTTGTTTTAGATACAAATCTACTAATTAACCACGTAGATTTTTTTTTTCTTTAGAAAATCGATAGGCACAAAAAAATTGACAAAACTTTTCACAACTGTTGATGTTGCGGATTGATAGTGGTAAGTAAAAAGGTGATATTTGTGGCAAATTTAGATGAAAACTAGTAAAAGTTTGACAACTCAACTATTGTGAAAAATGTTGTAGAATTATTTGTGTATTGCTATTTTTTTTTTTCACAATATTTTCACAACAAATCCTAAGTATTAAGTTGTTATTGGTTCTAATTTTAACCCACTACCGAAATTACTTTATCAACCAATAACAGCCAATAACAACCTGTCATTAGGGATGTGTTGTGAAAAATGTTGTGTACGTAACATTTTTCTCTCTCTTTTTCTTGTTTTTCATTTGCTAAAAAATATTATTTTATGTATTGGCTAATATTTGAGCTTAATTAATACTTTTACAATAAAAAAATGACTCTATTTGTTAAAATTTGGGGGCCTTTTTCTACTTGGGGGCCTTAGGTGACCGCATCATTCGCTTCTATAGTAGAGCTAGGTTGTGTCTGTATGTATGCTCACATGTTTATATGTAGATGTCTTGGAATATACCATGCTTATATTATTGATGTTTCTGCCTAATCCCTTACATGCCTATGTTTCTGTGATCACACGTCTACATCGCTTTCCATATTTGTCTCATATGACCCGTAAACTACACCTAGGTCTAGATACAAATGCACACCTTTTGAGCCTCAAGGATAAACATACCTTCTATTTGTCAAGTAATGATATATAAAGGCCAACTACGGCTAGGCAAGCTTGAGGTGCCAAATCTTTCTCCATCCTGTATCCTTACTCTGAACCTTGTCTGGTAGAAAGACCTTCATGGAGTCAATGAGATTTTGGAAAACAATTAATTATAATTAATAGTTTTTACAAACAAAATCATAGTTAATTGTTTATAATCACTTGTATCTAGTCATAAATTTTAAGAAAGTGTATTATTCATTGAAGCTTATTGTGGCATTATATTTCAATTCAATTCAATGGTTTGATTTCAGCAGTCAAAACGTCATTTTTGCACTTGTAAGTCGAAATCACAACATTGAGGGATGAAAAAGTTTCAAAATGTACCAATCTATGTTGTATAAACGGATTCTTATAGCATTATTAATATAATAATATTGGTGCTTGTAGGGATAAGGGGCCCAAAATTATATGTTGGGCTTTGGGCTTGGCTGAGGACATTGGTTGGTTTGAGGACAAATAAACAGTGGTGAAGATGTAAAATTCAGAGTCTCATGAGTAAGTTACAAATGAGAAGGTAAGGGAAGGTATGCCGAGGAGAAATACCTCCTTGGATAAACAAAGTATAGATCAAAGTGTATATCATATCATCCAATGTGACATTCCAGGAAATTCTACTAATAAGGACGTACATTACAAACGAACAGGAGGAATGGGGGCTAAGAAATATCTAAGATAAAGTTGCTACCACCGCATTAAATGCTCTGTAGTTAACTCTTTCGCCGCATTAATGAGGAAGTGATATCTGAATAGTGTTTTTCAGCCTTACAGCTACCCCCAAAGACTTCTGGAGGGTGTTGATGGGACAAGGATCAACCTAAGCAATCTACCATCCAAGTGGAGGGTAAAGATGAGAAGGGGGGAGTAGTATAAATTAGAAGGGAGGCCCTAAGAGAAAAGGATCGGAGAATAAAGGAAGAAATATTGTAGCAATCAAAACTGTATTTGTAACCAACTTCAAGTAATATATACAAGAACTGATCTCCTTGGACTGTGCTGAGAACTATTTTACTTAGATAAATCCAGTCTACTTTTAATTTATTATCTCCTGGACTCATTATAACTGTTATCCAACACATTAGAGTCTAGTTTTCCAACTCACTCTCTACAAATTCATTGTATTGGGCTTTTTAGGCCTAAATCATCTTATCATTTGGGCCTATGACCTAAAACGTGTCCCTACAATTGGCGTCATTTGTGGGAAATTCTTGTGTGATAGTGAGTATAACGGTCAGTTATGATAGGTTCAGGTCCACACCAGAGGGAATCTATGGGCTCTCGACGTTAAGATCATTTCCTTCATCTTGAACGAAGAAAGGACCGGGAAGGTAGTGTGCATACCACCCATACTAGTGGAAGTCAATCTCAAACTGGGAGTCACACCTGTCACGAGAAAAATGCTAAGGACATGCAACTGGAGATTGATCATTTGAAGAGGAAGCTGCGCTACGAACGACGAAGGCAAACTCCCTCCAATTCTAACTTCTCCTCTGACAATGAAGAGGATGGTAGTTATAGACGTAGATCAAGGACTCCTCCTAATAAGTTTTTCTCGTATGAAGAAGACTACCATCATAAGAGTAGAAACATGATTTCATCTTCCAAAGGCCTGGGAAACGATGCGATGAGCCCAACACTCAACCAAATTTCTTGATCACCTTTCACGTGTAGAATCAAGGGAGGGAGACTTCCTCGGCGGTTCACCCAACCCACGTTCACCATGTATAATGGTCGAATGGACCCTGTGGAACACGTAAGCCACTTCAACCAAAGAATGGTTGTGCACTCCATGAATGAGGCCTTGATGTGTAAGGTATTCCCATCCAGCTTGGGGCCTGTGGCGATGAGGTGGTTTGATGGCCTAGGTGCAGGTTCCATTGATTCCTTTAAGGAACTCACCAGGGCGTTTGGATTTCGTTTTATTACGTGCAGTAGGGTTCGTCGGCCCTTGGACTCCCTGTTGTCCATGTCCATGCGAGAAGGGGAGACCTTGAAAACGTACTCGGACAGATATTGGGAGATGTTTAAGGAGACAGATGGTGATTTTGACGACGTAGCCATCAGGACCTTCAAGGTCGACCTACCTGCTGAGCATGGTTTGAGGCAATCTTTAACTAGCAAACCTGCTACTAGTGTATGCTAGCTCATGGACTAGATTGATAAGTATAAGAGGGTTGAGGACGACTAGCAACAGGGGAAAGGAAAGGCTAAGGTTATCCCTCAAGAGAAGAGGGATTTCAGGTCAGACCAATACAACAATAACCGGCCTTGGAGAGACTATGCTGGGTAATCAAGGTCTACCAATACTCAGGCAATTAACGCGGTGTTCCGAGAACCTGTACACCAAGTTCTAGAGAAGATCAAGAATGAGCCATTCTTTAAATGGCCAAATAAGATAGGAAGAGACCCCATGAGGCGCAATTAGAGCCTTCAT
Organism: Quercus agrifolia; assembly: GCA_029955455.1. Classification (NCBI taxonomy): domain Eukaryota; kingdom Viridiplantae; phylum Streptophyta; class Magnoliopsida; order Fagales; family Fagaceae; genus Quercus; species Quercus agrifolia. The sequence continues at coordinate 18,588,693 of JARQAD010000006.1, forward strand.
TACTAATACCACCAAGACCGAGGAGAAACCATAAAGGATTGTAGAACTTTGTGAGATCATCTGGACTAACTAGTCTGTGAGGGGAGGTTGAAGCAATTTTTGTATCACCCCAATAGATATGTGGGTCAGGCAGGATCAGAACCTCGAAGAGATGCTTCTTTGAAAGCCCTTTTGGGCACAATCAATGTCATTTTTGCTGCTCCTAGGAGAACTGGTTCTCATCCTTCCAGAGTGATGTCTGTAGCTTGGCTACACGCTAAGGACTTTAATTTTGAGCCAAAGAGAGCTAGGGTGGAGATCCAAATGACTTTGAGTTTTTTGAATGAAAACAAGATTGGAACCATACAGCCATATGATGATGCCCTAGTAGTCACCCTCAGGATAGAGGGGTATGATGTGAAGAGGGTGTTAGTGGACTAGGGCAGTGGAGCAGAAATTATGTACCCCGACTTGTACAAGGGGCTGAACTTGAAGCCCGAGGATTTGACAGCCTATGATTCTCCTTTGGTAAGCTTTGATGGGAAAGTTATCATTCCAATGGGTCAGATTAGACTACCCATGTAAGTAAGTTCAGAGATAATGGATGTGGACTTCATTGTGGTGGATGCTTATTCTCCCGACACGGCCATTATGGCTAGACCCTAGTTTCATGTCCTGGGGGCCGTTTCCTCAATTTTACATTTGAAGGTGAAGTATTCGTTGGGGAACCAGATTGAAGAGCTTGTTGGGAGTCAATCCATGGCTAGGCAGTGCCTGGTGGCTACAATTTTGCATCAGCCTGAAGCTGAGTACTCGGCCTCTATTAAGGGGGCTCATAGCAATTAAGGACCCCGGTATTACCTGCTAATGGACTAACCGAGGAGGCGAAGTATGAGGATTTAGAGAAAATTATAGTAGGTGATGATCTTGAGAGGTTTTTTCAAGTCGGAGCTCAGTTGCCTCCTCTGGAGAAGGAAGAGTTGATTGGGTTTCTTAGGAGGAACATTGATGTGTTTTCATGGAGTGTTTATGAAACTCCAGAGGTGGATCTGAGCTTCATCTATCATCATTTGAATGTCAATCCATCTGTCACCCCCAAAATGCAACCACCTCGGCGCTCATCTAAGGATCATTCTGATGATGTCAAAGACGAGGTGATGAAGTTTAAGTAGGCTGAGGCTATTAAGGAGGTATTTTATCCTAAGTGGCTGGCCAACACTATGGTAGTGAAGAAGAAAAATGGGAAATGGCGAGTGTGTGTGGACTTCACAGATTTAAATAAGGCTTGTCCAAAAGACCCTTTCCTCATGCCTCGAATAGACCAGTTGGTAGATACCACTGTAGGCCATACTCAAATGAGTTTTCTAGATGCCTTTCAGGGATACTATCAAATACCACTGGCCTTGGGTGATCAAGAGAAGACAACTTTTGTTACCCCTGATACCTTTTGGTTTTAAGAATGCAGGGTCTACCTATTAGAGAATGATGACTAGTATGTTTGAGTCACAGTTGGGCTAGAATATTGAAGTCTATATAGATGATATGGTGGTAAAGAGTAAAGTGGTGTCCGAACATGTAGAAAACCTCGGGGATATTTTTGAAATACTGAGGAAACACAAGTTGCACCTCAATGCTTCCAAGTGCTCTTCTGGCGTCGGGTCAGGCAAGTTTCTGGGCTATATGGTCACTCACCATGGAATTGAGGTCAATCTTGATTAAATTAATGCAATCAATAGTCTACAACCACCTTAGAATCCCAAAGAGGTCCAGAAGCTAACAAGAATGACTAATGCCTTGAATTGGTTCATCTCTCGGTCAACAGGCAGATGCAAACCCTTTTTCCTGTTGTTGAATAAATGGAAGGGATTTGAGTGGACCGAGGAGTGTGTCTTGTCCTTTCAACAACTTAAGGAATACCTTTCTTGGCCACCTATCATGTCTAAGCCTGAGGTGGACAAGGTCTTGTTTGCTTATGTTGCTGTAGCCTCTCATGCTATAAGCTTAATGTTGGTGCGAGTTGATGGTGGTGTACAGAGGCCAGTTTATTATGTGAGCAAGTCACTACATGAGGTCGAGGTACATTACCTACCACTAGAGAAAGCCATTTTGGCAGTGGTGCATGCTATCCGTAAGCTCTCCCACTACTTCCAATCCCACACAGTTGTCGTCCTAATCCAACTCCCGCTTAGATCTCTACTTTAGAGTGCTGATTACACAGGAAGGATTGCCAAATGGAGTATAATCCTAGGAGCTTTTGACATCAAGTACATGTCTCGCACCTTCGTCAAGGGTTAGGTTCTCGCAGATTTGGTGGTTGAGTTCACCGAATCCCCATTGGAGGAAGAGGTAGAGAAGTAGGGCATGAATGGAAAATCAGTTGACTTGATCTCCTTGCAAGAGCCTTTATCCTGGAGGGTATATGTTGATGGTGCAGCAAATTAAAAGGGATCTAGAGTGGGGCTAGTTCTAGTGTCTTTTGAGAAGATCACTATTGAGAAGTCCTTAAGATTGGGCTTTTCGGCCACAAACAACGAGGCTAAGTATGAAGCTCTATTAGCGGGGATGACTATGGCTCAAAAAATGGATGGAAAGGCAGTAGAGATATTCTCATATTCAAGATTGATCGTAGGCCAGGTGAAGGGAGAGTTAGAGGCTATGGATGTGAGAATGCAAGAATATTTGAATAAGGTTAGGCACTTGCAATCAGGGTTTGAATCTTTTAGCTTGTTACATATCCCGAGGAGTGGAAACACACATGCAGACTCCCTGGCCACTCTTGCAACCTCCTCGGAACGGGGTTTACCTCGGGTCATACTTATTGAGGATTTGTGCAAGTCTACTGAGAAGAAGAAAGAGATGGTCCATATCCATCAAATTAGGGTAGGGCCCAGCTGGATGGATCCTATGGTGCTATTCCTTAAGGAGGATATCTTGCCTGAGGAGAAATCAAAAGCTGAAAAGGTGCGAAGAAAGGCTCCTCGGTTTTGGCTTTCCAAGGACCAAAATTGTATAAGCGCTCTTTTTCTGGGTCACACTTACTGTGCATACACCCTGAAACATCAAAACTAGGGCTGTCCACGGGTCGGGCCGGGTCGGTTTTCGACCCAACTTGGATTCAACCCACCGGCGTCGAGTGGAGGGGCAGAGTAACCCATACTAGTGGAAGTCAATCTCGAACTGGGAGTCACACCTGTCACGAGAAAAATGCTAAGGACATGCAACTGGAGATTGATAATTTGAAGAGGAAGCTGCGCTACGAACGACAAAGGCAAACTCCCTTCAATTCTAACTTCTCCTCTAACAATGAAGAGGATGGTAGTTATAGATGTAGATCAAGGACTCCTCCTAGTAAGTTTTTCTCGTATGAAGAAGACTACCATCATAAGCGTAGAAACAGGATTTCATCTTCCAAAGGCCTGGGAAACGATGCGATGAGCCCAGCACTCAACCAAACTTCTAGATCACCTTTCACGTGTAGAATCGAGGGAGGGAGACTTCCTCGGCGGTTCACCCAACCCACGTTCACCATGTATAATGGTCGAATGGACCCTGTGGAACACATAAGCCACTTCAACCAAAGAATGGTCGTGCATTCCATGAATGAGGCCTTGATGTGTAAGGTATTCCCATCCAGCTTGGTGCCTGTGGTGATGAGGTGGTTTGATGGCCTAGGTGCAGGTTCCATTGATTCTTTTAAGGAACTCACCAGGGCGTTTGGATCTCGTTTTATTACGTGCAGTAAGGTTCGTTGGCCCTTGGACTCCCTGTTGTCCATGTCCATGCGAGAAGGGGAGACCTTGAAAACTTACTCGAACAGATATTGGGAGATGTTTAAGGAGATAGATGGTGATTTTGACGACGTAGCCATCAGGACCTTCAAGGTCGACCTACCTGCTGAGCATGGTTTGAGGCAATCTTTAACTAGCAAACCTGCTACTAGTGTATGCTAGCTCATGGACCAGATTGATAAGTATAAGAGGGTTGAGGACGACTAGCAACAGGGGAAAGGAAAGGCTAAGGTTATCCCTCAAGAGAAGAGGGATTTCAGGTCAGACCAATACAACAATAACCGGCCTTGGAGAGACTATGCTGGGTAATCAAAGTCTACTAATACTCAGGCAATTAATGCGGTGTTCCGAGAACCAGTACACCAAGTTCTATAGAAGATCAAGAATGAGCCGTTCTTTAAATGGCCAAATAAGATAGGAAGAGACCCCATGAGGCGCAATTAGAGCCTTCATTACTAATACCACCAAGACCGAGGACACACCACAAAGGATTGTAGAACTTTGTGAGATCATCTGGACCAACTAGTCCGTGAGGGGAGGTTGAAGCAATTTTTGTATCACCCCAATAGATATGTGGGTCAGGCAGGATCAGAACCTCGGAGAGATGCTTCTTTGAAAGCCCTTTTGGGCACAATCAATGTAATTTTTGCTGCTCCTAGGAGAATTGGTTCTCATCCTTCCAGAGTGATGTCTGTAGCTTGGCTACACGCCGAGGACATTAATTTTGAGCCAAAAAGAGCTAGGGTAGAGATCCAAATGACTTTGAGTTTTTCGAACGAAAACAAGATTGGAACCATACAGCCATATGATGATGCCTTAGTAGTCACCCTCAGGATAGAGGGGTATGATGTGAAGAGGGTGTTAGTGGACCAGGGCAGTGGAGCAGAAATTATGTACCCCGACTTGTACAAGGGGCTGAACTTGAAGCCCGAGGATTTGGCAGCCTATGATTCTCCTTTGGTAAGCTTTGATGGGAAAGTTGTCATTCCAATGGGTCAGATTAGACTACCCATGTAAGTAAGTTCAGAGATAGTGGAGGTGGACTTCATTGTGGTGGATGCGTATTCTCCCTACATGGCCATAATGGCTAGACCCTAGTTTCATGTCCTGGGGGCCGTTTCCTCAATTTTACATTTGAAGGTGAAGTATTCGTTGGGGAACCAGATTGAAGAGCTTGTTGGGAGTCAATCCATGGCTAGGCAGTGCCTGGTGGCTACAATTTTGCATCAGCCTGAAGCTGAGTCCTCGGCCTCTATTAAGGGGGCTCATAGCAATTAAGGACCCCGGTATTACCTGCTAATGGACTAACCGAGGAGGCGAAGTATGAGGATTTAGAGAAAATTATAGTAGGTGATGATCTTGAGAGGTTTTTTCAAGTCGGAGCTCAGTTGCCTCCTCTGGAGAAGGAAGAGTTGATTGGGTTTCTTAGGAGGAACATTGATGTGTTTTCATGGAGTGTTTATGAAACTCCAGAGGTGTTTTTGAGCTTCATCTATCATCATTTGAATGTCAATCCATTTGTCACCCCCAAAAAGCAACCACCTCGGCGCTCATCTAAGGATCATTCTGATGATGTCAAAGACGAGGTGATGAAGTTTAAGTAGGCTGAGGCTATTAAGGAGGTATTTTATCCTAAGTGGCTGGCCAACACTATGGTAGTGAAGAAGAAAAATGGGAAATGGCGAGTGTGTGTGGACTTCACAGATTTAAATAAGGCTTGTCCAAAAGACCCTTTCCCCATGCCTCGGATAGACCAGTTTGTAGATGCCACTGTAGGCCATACTCAAATGAGTTTTCTAGATGCCTTTCAGGGATACTATCAAATACCACTGGCCTTGGGTGATCAAGAGAAGACAACTTTTGTCACCCCTGATACCTTTTGGTTTTAAGAATGCAAGGTCTACCTATCAGAGAATGATGACTAGTATGTTTGAGTCACAGTTGGGCTAGAATATTGAGGTCTATATAGATGATATGGTGGTAAAGAGTAAAGTGGTGTCCGAACATGTAGAAAACCTCAGGGATATTTTTGAAATACTGAGGAAACACAAGTTGCACCTCAATGCTTCCAAGTGCTCTTTTGGCGTCGGGTCAGGCAAGTGTCTGGGCTATATGGTCACTCACCATGGAATTGAGGTCAATCTTGATTAAATTAAGGCAATCAATAGTCTACAACCACCTTAGAATCCCAAAGAGGTCCAGAAGCTAACAAGAATGACTAATGCCTTGAATTGGTTCATCTCTCGGTCAACGGGCAAATGCAAACCCTTCTTCCTGTTGTTGAATAAATGGAAAGGATTTGAGTGGATCGAGGAGTGTGTCTTGTCCTTTCAACAACTTAAGGAATACCTTTCTTGGCCACCTATCATGTCTAAGCCTGAGGTGGACAAGGTCTTGTTTGCTTATGTTGCTGTAGCCTCTCATGCTATAAGCTTAATGTTGGTGCGAGTTGATGGTGGTGTACAGAGGCCAGTTTATTATGTGAGCAAGTCACTACATGAGGTCGAGGTACATTACCTACCACTAGAGAAAGCCATTTTGGTAGTGGTGCATGCTATCCGTAAGCTCTCCCACTACTTCCAATCCCACACAGTTGTTGTCCTAATCCAACTCCCGCTTAGATCTCTACTTTAGAGTGCTGATTACACAGGAAGGATTGCCAAATGGAGTATAATCCTAGGAGTTTTTGACATCAAGTACATGTCTCGCACCTTTGTCAAGGGTTAGGTTCTCGCAGATTTGGTGGTTGAGTTTACTGAATCCCCATTGGAGGAAGAGGTAGAGAAGTAGGGCATGAATGGAAAATCAGTTGGCTTGATCTCCTTGCAAGAGCCTTTATCCTGGAGGGTATATGTTGATGGTGCAGCAAATTAAAAGGGATCTGGAGTGGGGCTAGTTCTAGTGTCTCTTAAGAAGATCACTATTGAGAAGTCCTTAAGACTGGGCTTTTCGGCCACAAACAACGAGGCTAAGTATGAAGCTCTATTGGCGGGGATGACTATGGCTCAAAAAATGGATGGAAAGGCAGTAGAGATATTCTCATATTCAAGATTGATTGTAGGCCAGGTGAAGAGAGAGTTAGAGGCTACAGATGTGAGAATGTAAGAATATTTGAATCAGGTTCGGCACTTGCAATCAGGGTTTGAATCTTTTAGTTGTTACATATCCCGAGGAGTGGAAACACACATGCAGACTCCCTGGCCACTCTTGCAACCTCCTCGGCACCGGGTTTACCTCGGGTCATACTTGTTGAGGATTTGTGCAAGTCTACTGAGAAGAAGAGAGAGATGGTCCATATCCATCAAATTAGGGTAGGGCCCAGCTGGATGGATCCTATGGTGCTATTCCTTAAGGAGGATATCTTGCCTGAGGAGAAATTAGAAGCCGAAAAGGTATGAAGAAAGGCTCCTCGGTTTAGGCTGTCCAAGGACCAAAATTGTATAAGCGCTCTTTTTCTGGGTCACACTTACTGTGCATACACCCTAAAACATCAAAACTTGGGCTGTCCACGGGTCAGGCCGGGTCGGTTTTCGACCCAACTCGGATTCAACCCACCGGCGTTGAGTGGAGGGGCGGAGTAACCCGAAACCGACCGCTGGAAAAGTCGGTCGGTTTGGTTTTCTATGATGGTTAGCGTCGGTTGGGTCGGATCAATTGCTGGAATTAAAAAAGGCATCGAAATCTGAAGGAAAAAAAAAAAAAAAGCATCGCCGGAATCTGGAATTTTTGCCAGAAACCGGAAAATTCTGGCTGAAAACTGGATTTTTTTTTTTGAAATATGCATTTTTTTTTTCGCTAGAAATTGTTGGGTTTGGCCGGATCTGGCTAAATCTCACCAGATATAGCCGGATCTGGTCGAGATCTCTCTAGATTTGGTCGAGATCTCGTCGGATCTAGCTTGTTTTTGTAGGATTTGGGCAGATTTTTTTGTAGCTCCGGTCGGGTTCTGGTTACTCGAGTTTTGGAGATGCGAACCCGCCACTCGACTCGCTGATGTTGGTTTTTGAGAACGGAAACCCGTCGCCGACCGACTGGACTTCGGTTCGGGCCGAAATCGGGTTGTCGTCGGGCGGTTTGGCCGGGTTGTTGGGCTCCGGTCGAGTATGGACAGCCCTAATCAGAACTATTCCTTGAGGAATTACATGAAGGGATTTGCGAGAGTCACACAAAAGGCAGATCTTTGTCTTATAGAGCCCTGACTTAGGGATACTTGTGGCCGAGCATGCAGAAGGAAGCACAAGAATATGTGAAGAAGTGTGACCAATGTCAGAGATTCGCACCAAACATTCACCAACCGGGAGGAATCCTTAACCCTCTGTCCAGCTCTTGGCCATTTACTCAATGGTGCTTGAACATCGTAGGCCCTTTCCCTAAGGCAGCAGGGAATAAGAGATATTTGCTAGTCAGCACAGATTGATAAGTTGTTACGAAGAGCTTAGACTTAATTGAAGAGCGAAGAGAAAATGCTATGATCCAATTGGCCTATTATCAACACAAGCTTAAGCAAGGGTATGATGTCAATGTGAAGCTAAGACCACTAGCACCTGGAGACTTGGTGTTAAGAAAAGTTTTGGGCATTGCCAAGAACCCAGCCTAGGGAAAGTTGGGGCCTAACTGGGAAGGACCATATCACATCACATCAGTGGCAGGAATATGTGCATATTATCTTGAAGATCTAGATGAGAATGTTGTACCACGCCCCTAAAATGTAAACAACCTGAGAAAGTATTATTATTAATGAAAGCTGTCTTTACCATATTTTTGGTTTATTACATCATGTGTCACGCGTTCTACTATTTGTTGAATATCAAACAGAATCTTGAGTAAATTGATATTCTAAGATATCTTTTTAAGTATTAAACAAAACTTTAGCTATGTTTGACTCCTCGAACCACATACTTTGGGTAAATTAATACTCCCTGACATCTTTCTAAGTATTAAACAGAACTTTAGTCATGCCTGGCTCCCCAGACCACATGTTTTGGGTAAATTAATACTTAATGACATATTCCTAAGTATTAAACGAAACCTTAGTCATATTTGGCTCCTCGGACTACATGCTTTAGGTAAATTAATACTTAATGACATCCTTCTAAGTTTTAAACAAAACCTTAGTCATGCTTGGCTCCTTGGACCACATGCTTTGGGTAAATTAATACCTAATGACATCCTTCTAAGTGTTAAACAGAACTTTAGTCATGTCTAGTTCCTTGGACCACATGCTTTGGGTAAATTAACACTTTCTATTTATTTTTCTAAGTGTTAAACAGGTCCCAAGGTAAACCCAACTTCTCAGATCACTTGCCTTGAGTAAGTGAACTTGGTTATTTGCCTAAGTGTTGGGCAGAATAAGAGTTGTCTACCCTGCTTATTTTTTACTAAGTATATTATTCATATCCATGAGATTTAGCCTTCCCTGCTAGAGGTCCAGTTCTCAGCACAAGCTTGTGATCATTTTCTTTATTGTTTTTACTTGTTTAATTTATCTGAATTAGCAGCAATGTGTTACTATTAGTTCTTATTAAAGAAAGAGTAGCGGCAGTTCAATACTATTTGCAACATCATTAATCTTAGATCTTATCAAAGGGCAAAATACTACACCAACCAGAGAATAAATATTACAAGAAAGAAAAATAAAGGCACATAAAGTGAAAAGTAAAGTCTCTTCATTAACTGAAAGGAAAAGTACATTATACACAATGGCAGAATGCCACTACAAAAAAGAAAATATACAAGGAAAGCTACCAAAAAAAAAACAAAAATCCTAATACTAAGCCTTGGCCTTTGGAGGAGGAGGGTCTTCTTTCTTGCTCGGTTGAGAGGCAGAAGCATCTTTGGCCTCAAGGTCAACCTTCTTGGATTTGGCCTCAGCTGCAGCATCCTTGGCCTCTAAGCGGGGCTTGGTCTCCTTGCCTTTATCTTTGGTCACCTCAGCCCCTTGGCCTTGATTACTAGCCTGGCTAGGTCCTTTGGAAGCCTCGAGGGGATGAAGAGTGGCCTGAACAGTCAAAGGCTGCTCAGAAGACTTTGGAGCAAGGATAGAAGGAGGTGGGAGGGCAGTTGAGACTTCACGGATCTTAGGATGATAGTAGATGCTCTATGGCTGCCTCCACTCCGAGTCAGCAGGAACCCCTGCAAGATTGAGGGCCTCCACCCACGTTACTTTGCAATAGTCCTTGCATACCTCGGCCAACTCCTCGGCCAACCTTATCTCAGTCTCTTCTACCCCGATGAGGTAGGATGCTTGCTTTGATGCCTTCGTAGCTTCCTCGGCCATCTGAGTGGCGGCTTTGGCCTTCTCCAAGTCAGCTTTCAGGTCTAGGACCAGCTGCTTCTGTGTGACAAGCTCTATCTCAGTGAAATAAAGCTTTTTGCGCTGATTTTCAGTCTGGTCCTGGATGTTCTTCAGCCCAGCCTCTGCACTCTTTCTTGCCCTCTCCTCAACAGTCAACTTGGTGGCCAACTCTTGTTTCTTTTGCTTCAGGGCTCCCAAGGACTTCTTAACCTCGGTGCGAGAGCTGGCCTCAACCATAGCCTCATTACGGGCATCCTTGATCCACTCCTCAGCCATAAAGACCTCCTGGACAACCTGCACAAAAATGACAAAGGAATCCCATGTTAAAAAAAAAAAAAAGGGTGGAAAGAGCACCTTGGCATTTAGTTAAAAAGATATGATGATGAGCTTACTATGGCAAGGTCCCTTTTCAGGGACATGAAGAGGTCTGGTTCCTCACGCACCTTAGAGCCTCCATGTCTTTCGGCAGGAGAAGGGGTTGCACTAAGGCTATAGCAACATAGACAGAATGCACTCTCTAGAACTCCCTGATGGAGGAGTTCCATTAGATGGGCGTGCCCTCCAGCTCCAGCCAAGGAGCCCATGTGCATTGCTGTTGGCGCACCTCGGCCCCACTGGGCTCCTCCCTGCTATCCGTAGAAGAGGCCCGCTTGTCCCTGGCCGTTTTTTGTTGCTTGGCCCCCTTTTGAGGGACCACTTTACCCCTCCTCTAACTCTTGCTCCTTCATTTTCTTTTTCAAGTTTGGGATGGGGAGCAGGCCAAGTCCGGTCGTGGGAGAAGGAGGGGGAGGGGGAAGTGCAGGAGGAAGCTAAGATCCTGAGGCGTCCTTGGGACCTGCCCCCCTGCCTTTAAGGATGTCGCGCAATCCTTTCTTTTTGTTATCCAGCGGCATCTTGTCTTCTTCTACGGAGTCGCTGTCAACACGCGAGATGATGAGTTTAGGATAATGGGCGGTGGAGTGTCTGTCTAGCTCGTCCTCGAAATCTAGGAGATAGAGTATAGTTTCCGCTTGTTCCTCCTTGTCCTCCTCAAAGTGAAATTGATCAATCTTAACCTCAAGTGATAGGCGCAAGGAGGCAGTCTCTTCTCTCGGGACTGCTGCTTCAGGCAGAGCATGTTGAAGAGACAGTTCGACTGGCGGGAGATCTTCTTGAGCTAGGAAACCGGGCATTGAGACGTCAATTTGGGCTAGTCGAAGGTCGCCTGCTCTTATTGCGTGACCTACTTCTGGAAATGTGTCCGATAAGGGCTCAAAGTCCAAAATCAGATGGATGGCTCGCAACTGCCTGTCTTCACTCACGAATATCTTGGACCTCAGCACCTTGTTAAGACCCACAACGTTGATAAGGCTGAGTTTGGGAGCAATGTGCTTTTTATCTGCAAAAAACATTCGAGGAGCAAAGCTATGATCAGTATCATGAAATCATCATTAGAAGTGAATGAAATACAAGAAGAAGGAAGGAATGGTGAAGCCAATGAGCTACTTCCCATGCTTCAGGAAAAGAGAAAGAAGAGAAGGGACCTAACCCTAGGGTACACCACCTGGCTTTCCCTCCCGAGTCGGATAGTGAAGACCATCGTACCATTCCCCAGAGGCGATCAGGTAGTCGTCCTTCAAGCCTTTATTGGACTTAGGAAGACACGACACAAGTCTAACAACGGAGGATCTGGACTTGAGGTAATACCTCGAGTCAGTGAGCGAGTGGCACTTGTACATATGGACAACATTGTGCCAGGTGAGTCCTAAACCCATATACTCATTGAGAGCATCGATGCTACCTAAGACTAAATAGGTTGAGAGTGCATTGGTGAGGATACAACCTATGGTTAATAAGGTAGTCTTGGGTTACCCTACTCATAGGAAGCGCCATTCCTCCCTCTATCAAAGCAATCATAGGAATGAAGACCTTCCCTTCTTCCCTATGTGTCATCACTTGATCTGGAGCACAATACCGCAGGGCAACTCCCTGCGGAATGTGATACTTAGCCCTATAAAGCCCTCCATACGCGCGGGAGTGTCTACTAGATACTTAAATCTACCCATCTATGTAGGCTAAAGGGGAAAGAAAGAAGTCTTTAAAGAAAGGAAACGAAAAATAGAGGTCCGAGGAGACTGGCCGAGGAGAAAGGATGTGCGTTACAAACGAACAGGAGGGATGGAAGCTAAGAAATATCAAAGACAAAGTTGCTACCACTGCATTGAATGCTCTGTAGCTAACTCTCTGGCTGCATTAATGAGGAAGTGATATCTGAATAGTGTTTTTCAGCCTTACAGTTACCCCTAAAGACTTCTAAAGGGTGCTGATGGGACAAGGATCAACCTAAGCAATCTACCATCCAGGTGGATGGTGAAGATGAGAATGGGTGAGTAGTATAAATTAGAAGGAAGGCCTTAAGAGAAAAGGATCGGAGAATAAAGAAAGAAATACTGTAGCAATCAAAACTGTATTTGTAACCAATTTCATGTAATATATACAAGAACTGATCTCCTCAAACTGTGCCAAGAACTATTTTACTTAGATAAATCCAGTCTACTTTTAATTTATTATCTCCTAGACTCATTATAACTGTTATCCAACTCATTAAAGTCTAGTTTTCTAACATACTCTCTACAAATTCATTATATTGAATTTTTTGGACCTAAATCCTCTTATCATTTGGGTTAGGGGTGTCAATTCGGGTTAGCGTGTCGGGTTCGTGTCGTTTCAAGGTAGGGGTATTCGACTAAATGGCTCAACCCTAATCTAACTCATTTAATAATTGTGTCATAATCCTTCAATTCTAACCCGACCTGTGAATAAAACAGGTACCAACCCATTGACACGCTTAATAAATGAATCGTGTTGGGTTAACACAAATAGAACACAACCCATTTCAACCTGCATAATATTAAATATAACATCCATCTAGTAATAATTTTTTTTACATTCCAAAAAGTGGTGCATACACTTCAAGTTTTCAACCCACATTCAAAATAATATAGTTCAACAAAAATATAACATTCATCTAGAAAATAAGTTCTTTACACTCCAAAAGAAGTGCATACACTTCAACCAAAATTCAAAATAACTAAGTTTAACAAAAATAAAATAACATAGTTCAACAAAAATATAATATCCTTGAAACTCGTCAAATGCTAAGTATCAATATTAAAAGAATTTGAGTAAACAGTAGACTAATCCCAACTATGACCATAATTATCATCCATAGATTCTTTGTTGATGTCCAAATTCGTAACATCTTCCACAAACTCATCCAATTTCATTTGTGCAAGTTCTATGCCAAAAAAAAAAAAAAAAAAGAAGAAGAAGAAGAAGAGAAAGTATTAGTAATTTTAGGGTCTGTAAAGTTTCAATTTCCAATTATATCTCTTGTAAATTTTTGTAATTACTCACTTTTCTTTTTAAATTTAAAATATATGTTGGATATAAAAAGTATTTGACAAATCTAAAATGAAATAAATATTTATTTGTTATACGAGTTAAACGAATTGTATTAAATGAGTCATTTCGGGTTGACACAAATAAATTGACGTGTCAAAGCTGTCTATTGCTAGTTATGCGGGTTGACCTGCTTATGACACTTTTTTTATCGTGTCGCTTTCGGGTTGACCCATTTATGACCCAAACCCATTAAGGTCCAACCCTAACCTGAAAAAACCCGTATCAGGTTCGTGTTGTGTTCGCGGGTTGGGTCGAACATTGACACCCCTAATTTGGGCTTAGGACCCAAAACGTGTCCTTGCAGTGCTAAACTTCTATGAATTTAAATCACTATCTTTTCTGAGAAAAACTTGCAAATAAAAAAAATGTAAAAAATCACTATAAACGACCATACATGATATGAGGAGCTCTTGCTTTAATTGGCTTCGAATAGGGAATTCAACAAGCTTACAATTTTTTGTATAATAGCCTGATATTTGTCAAAAAAAAAAAAAAAAAACTAAATTTCTAATAAGAAACAACATGAATTTTAGTTCGGTGCATCTGCAATCCGACCCATACCCACCCAAGCTAGAATCGATTAAAAGCCAGAGCAGAAAGTAATGAGCCAGCAGCTACATATTCTTCACTTAGAGATGGCAAAGTTGGAGACACAGCCTTTGTGAAGTCTTTTATTAAGTGATGACACCATCTTCAACATTGTCTCATGTATTTCATGTGGCCTCTCGAACTGCTCGAAATGGCAAGCATGGAAGCCCCTTTTCTGTGTATTTAAAGAAATAATGATATAAAAAAATAATAATGAGATGAGAGAGTAAGGGGCCTTATGTGAAGGAAGAAGATTGAACGAAGGGAAGAAAAGGTAAAGAACTATATAGAGGGGAAAAAATGGGTTGGAAGGGGGTTATTCAACATTTTGATCATTTGAGAGCTGGCCAAAGATGTCAGGGCATGCTTCCCAGTTATGCTTTTCCCTTGCTTCCCAGTAACCACCAATATAACGGTATGTATTGCTACTTTTGTCCTTGGCAAACCAACTTGGCTTCCATCCTCTCTCTTGCATCTTCCGTGCCTGCAAATTCATATTGACACAATTTCCATTATTTCCATCTTACTTAAATAGGTATAGTGAACAAAAGACCAAAAACAAAACACTATCAAAGCATGGATGGATTATAACCTGCCGCTGTCTCTGTTCTAGCCGCAACTTCTCTGAATTAGCCATTTCATACTCCCCATTCTCTAAACACTTCTGATCAGGTCTGAGTCTTGAATCTGTTGGTGGTAACTTCTCCTGTGTGTTAGTTTGATGTCAGCAGAGATGATGCCTGATTTCGTTCTTCACTAACAAATGGAAAGATTGGGGGAAGCGGGGAAAGGATAAGATGATGAGGCAGTAATAAAATGACTAGGTAAACAACCATCACCTTAAGTCCAGACGTAAGTTCATTTAGCGTAATGCCAAAGCGTGTTAGATTATATCTGGTTGGATATTTGGATGGCTTGCTCCGCTTCCAAAGTAAAGGCCTGGTCTCTAACAATGAATCTAATTCTTTCCCTTTCCCAGAAAAATCACCTATTACATAGTGCATGCTCTCGTCCCATTTCCCAATCAAAGTTGCCACTGTTTTACCATGCTTATCTTGGACAATACCTTGTACCTGCAATGCAATTTTAATTACAAACAGAAACCATGACAGCTCTATATTGGTCCATAGAATACCACAATTATGAAATGCAGTTCCTATCCAACTCTCTAAAGCAACACTTAGGTTAAAAAAAATTGGGAAATTTGTCTACATGTGTTAGTGGAAGAAATAGAGGAAATTAGTGAATTTAGGACTAATAATTTCAAGAAAGAAGGGTTACAGTTCAAAATGATTAGTGTTTTAATAGGAAATCGAAAAGATTTGATCCAGGGTTAAAAAGAGGTGAGAAGAAACTGAAATTGAATCAGCCCATATTTTGTCAACAGTGTATGTGAACAGTTGGGTGAATAGTAACAAGACCAATGCAGACGGACAATACAAGTTAGAAAAAGAAAAAAAGAAAAAAAAAAGAAAAGAAAAATAAAACAATAAGGCTAACGGGCCTCAATACTCAAAAAACTTAATATTTTTATTAATCAACTACTGTATCTACATCTTAATTTTTCCAAATAGAATCAGGAATCCTACTTTAAGTAGTAAAGAACTCCAAATTAGACAAGTATACCAAGAACCTAATAAGGTAATAAATGACAACTTGGACTTAGATGAATCAAACCTGAGATACTTAAAACCTATTAGATAGTTCTTGACTCAACTAAATTACCAAAATACCCTTAATTTGCAAGAGTTTCAGTTACCCTAAATAAAACTAGATAACTTGTAAAACGTAACACCCAACCTAGAATACCTATAATTAGACCATTAGAACCATACACCTTTGTTTCAATTGTACTCCATGCGTTAACCTAACAGAAATAAATTTTATATTGACTAAATTGAGAAATAGCAACAAACTAAAAATTTTCCATGGCTACATCAAATATCATATCCATTTTAGAGGCTAAATAATTATTACAACACCTACGTGCATTGACCCAAACGAAGTAAACGTTGAAAATATTAGAAACAACCACAATGTGCAAACATTCGTGTAATACAGATGTAATGAAGCGAGAATCAAATACAAAGAGAAAAAAAGTCAATAAATTAAACATTTCACTTACTAACGAACAAAACCATTTTTTCCACTACAGGGTTGTTATTCCCCAATTTTCCCCTTGTTTTTTAATCTGACCCTGGGGACTTTATTCACATTGAATGCATAAAAAATACCATATGGAGGGCATTTGTACATATTGAGTGCATGGTAACATGTTTTTAGACCGTATAAATTTTCTTAAATTAGTAAACAAATTATTGAGAAAAAGGAGACAATCAAAATACCTGGAGAGTGTACAGATGAAACATTTTAGATCCTTTAATGCATGATGAACTCAAAAAAAGAAGATGGAACAAGTGTGTAAAATATTAATGTAGTTGTGTGATACATTGAGTCTCAGTGAAAAGACTCATTCAATTCATAAGAAAAAGGATCAAAAGAAGTTCCAAATTATATAAGATTAATATAAAAGTTCTGAAGTGCTAGTTACTAAGCAATTCTCAAATTCTTGCATAAAAAGAGCCTTTCCGTGTTTCTACAGATGCCTAATGTTAGTGTTTTGAGAGAGAGAGAGAGAGAGAGAGACACCTGGTGAGGGTTTCTATCAATGATTGACTGCTCCTTGAATTTTAGCTTACATGAGTAGTCACAATTCCCCTCTATACGCATTGTACCGTAGTGGTCACAGTACAATTTTCCTAAAATGAGGTTGTAAATGGATGTTGTTACCTGATAGTAAAGTGTTAGCCAATTAGCAGGCACCTTACAGAAGTTGGAAAATGCTACTGAATGTCAAAAACATACCTTGCTCCACTGAAAAACTTCTCCATCATCAAATTCCAAAGTCAACAGACCAACAGGATCAAGCTGAATTGAACGACCCCAAAATTTACTTTTTAAATTGCTTTCTCCCCAAAATTTCCAGCCACGCCCCTCACAATGGCATGCAAGAACCATTGGGTGATGACTGACCTATCTCAAGATGAACAGCATAAATATTTGATTCTAATTATCAGCAAATTTGATTCTAATTATCAACAAATAACACAATAGTTGGTGGAACATAATTACTAAAATATTTAACTTGATAATAATACCTTCTCAGAAATGAAACGAATGCCTTTATCTGGATAATCTGCTTCATACGTCTCGCCCAATAGTGGATTAAATGGCTTGCAAGTTCTTCCATCTGTAGAGGCATACCCTGATACTGCAAATGCTGCTACATTCAGAATCCTCATAAGGCTATTACCCTACATATTTTCACCGAGGACATCAAAAGAAGTTAAAAAAAAAAGAAAAAGAAAAAAAAAGACTAATACAAATAAACTTATCGAGACAAACCCAATACCATAAACTGGCTGCAATAAAAGGCATCAAAGGTCTATCTTTTTCTTCCGAAAAAAAGGGCATCATTGGGTTGTATTAGACAATAAAGGTAATATTTAATCAATTGAACAAAACAAAGTGACTCCTCTGATAAGAATGCATATTCAATCATATAAACAGTCACATTTCAACTAATACATCTTTCCTAAAAAATAAATATATCAGCACATTGTTGGTCCTCTATTCGATTTTGAGATGTCCTAGAATATTGTCCATTATGAAAATTCAATCAACAAATTTTAATCACTTTCTTAACTTATACTTCAATCTATTTAAGAACCCATAAATTGAATAAAGGAGTTATTTGATTTGATTTTTTTGATAAAGAATAAAGGAATTATTATTCAAGGTAGACAAGAGATACATGGAGTATTATTAAATTTTCAACCAATTGGTTTATTTGGTAAAGCCAGCATCAAGGCAGGGCTAGAGATAAAATACTGCCGTCACCAGCCCACTAGGCACATGGAAAATTAAGAGGCAAAATAGTCATCTCCCACTGACTATTAAAAGAAATAATACTATCCTTTCCACTTATTGATCAACTCTAGTTAAACTGAATTCAAAAGGAAATGGGAAGTTAATTTTGATATGTGCAGAAGATATCTTTTAACAGATACAAAGCATCTTTTTTTACAAAATGGCAACATGGTAAATTCAATGCTCACATTACAAACACCTACACGTACACAGAAACTAAGGATACCAGATGACATTGCAAACTGGCATTAGTTAAAAGTTACTAAGCAACAATTTTTTTTAGGGAAAAAAAAAAAAAAAAAAAAGAAAAGAAAAAGAAAAATTCCCTATTTCATCTTTATCTTCATCTTTGGCTGGGTAGGAGAGTTACCACTCCACTCAGGAAATTGGTGAAATGTAGAAAATAATAGAAAGCACTGATGTGATTGGCCAATCTATTGAATCACCAGCCCCAAATGAAGTACACATAAAAGAAGACGACAGTGAAAAATGAAACATCATAAGTAAATAAATCAGGCAAGATGCATCTGTTAATGACTATAAATCACATTAAATAATTGCAGAGGCATTATTATTCAGCAAAAGGAAAAAAAGAAAAAGAACTAGCATGCCAACAAGATTGTGGTAGTTCTTATAGGTATGCTAGTGCTACTGGCTAAAGTATCCACCAAAAAAAAAAAAAAAGTACAAGCTAAAACAAATTTAAAATATAGAAAATGTGCAGTTATTTGCAACCAACCAACTTTCAAAAAGGCAAGAAACACCATCAGATTTTTAGTAGAATAATACCGTTTTACCCCATTCATAAGCTTGATCAAGAAGGTATGAGTATTCAAGATCTTCAAAACATTTCTGTAGAGAAGAGAGGGGCTCATTAAAATAAACTGGAAGACAAACTTTGGTGAGATCCTTCCCAATATTATCTTTGATCATTGACCAAAGACTGACTCCTCTCTCTTTTTCAACTGGTTCAGGCAATTTCTTACGGCGCCTAAGATGAGGACATCCAACGGATCTCAGGCTAGAATAGACACCATCTTCAGAGTCAAGACACTCTTCATCATCAGAATCAAGTGGTGATTTCTGAAATTCAGATCCAAGACTTTTGAAAGAACTTGATGAAAGAAAATCTCGAGTATCAAAAAATGCATGGTCATCATCATCAGTTTCTTCCTCTACTTCATGTCTGTCAATGTCATCATAAGAATCACTTCCACTTCCCTCTGTAATATATTTCACAAAAATATGCTACGATTAGTATTTGAAGACAGAAGAGCATCAAGTACGAGAGAATCTAGCATGCATAAAGAGCCCACAACATGTCAAATTGTTATTGAACAGAGAAATAAATGTGAATCAAATGTACAAGGTAGTGTCTTGTATATCATGTGGGGTCCATAGGTGAGTGGCTCCCACTTGCTGTGAGACATCGGTTGCATGCAACTGCGGTAAAAGACAATTCTTCCCAAAGTTTAGGCAAAGGATAATAACTACCAGAGCAAGCTACCAGAATCAATTCTTCTAAAATGCAATGCAGTCCATCGGATAATATAATAGGAAGTCAATCCTATTCCTACCAGGCTTGTTAAATTTTACTGTTACTGTTCCATATCTGGGAAACGCAGCTAGCCATTAAGCATATGGGAATCATTGTTCCATACTAGATAAACCACAAATATACAAGAAAGAGAATTACTGCTACACTAATTCAATTACCCATCACAATACCTGTTCTTACCACTGAAAGAAAAATAAAATAAAGCTAGTTTTAAAGAATATTTTTGAATATGTCCCACTGAAAATTCTTCCACCATGAGTACATATTAAGTGGGAATTTTTTTTTTTTTTTTATAAATAAAATTAAACAAAAATAAAGCTTTTCACATCATACCACTGATATATTTGTCTTGCTTTGATCTAAAGTAAGATCCTTGCTCGGTTGCTTGCCTTTGGCTTTCATCAACAAGTGTGTTCTCCAAGTCAACCTTTTCTGTCTAGAAGAAGCAATAGGTAGGAAGTAACTTTTCCATTACCAGTTAAACTGAGTTCCACTTCCAATGATCAACTAAAATCAAACTTTTACCCACTAATGTATCTTCCACAAAATTAATACTCAAATTTCTCTATTTACTAGCTTGTTTACATGAAAGAAAAGACAAATGCCCATGGTGAATATTAATTCCAAATTAATAGTTAACCCAGTGGCTTTCAAAATTTTAACACTAAATGCAAATTAATGTAATTAACTATACATAAAGAATTAAAAAACAAAAAGAAAAAATGAAAATAATAACAACATCATCAAAAAGAAGAAAAAAAAAATCCTTTTAGGTAAATATTGCTTTTAAAAAATTTGTAAGCTCACTCTGCTTTGAAATTGTGTGTTAACTGTCAAATTTAAGAAGTGTCACAAAATGTAAAATTTTTTAGGAGTAGATTAAAAACAAATGATTAGGTAAAAGAGTCCAAAAAGTGTAGACCAGATCATAAATGTAACACGTTCAATCCAACCCTATCTGTGAAGAACTTATATAAGAATAAGACATACCTCTAAGTGACGCAGTGCATCAATGAGCAACAACTGCTTCTGTTTGAGGACCACAAGATGCTTTTGCATCTCCAACAGCTCACTCCTCATAATGTCCTCACTGTCCTGGATGGTGACCTCACTAAGCCCCTCGTCCAAAAGACGCTGCCTCAACTTCTCCGTGGAGATCACCATGCTCTCAACAGCAGGCCCCATTAGCTCTGCATTAGACACCCGCGGGAACATGTCCTTAACTGCCTTCAACGCCTCCAACCATGATGCCCTGTCCTCCCTACTCTCTGCCCTCAAATGCAGCCTCTTCTTTGTCCCCGTGTATACTGAAAACCTCCTCTCGTCCGACTTACTCTCCCTAATCGAACACACCTTAAGCATTCATGCATTCACTATTATTATTATTATTATTATTATTATCATCAAAATCAATCAAACATACCCTACATTTCTTATCGCACAATCAAACACTATATTTACACAATCGAATAAAACTTTAGCTAAAATGCTGTTTCCATCCCTAAAGTTCACATATATTTCATTTTTCATCCCTAATTTTACCAAGTTTGTTTCAGCCCTAAACTATTGAAAATGTTACACTTTCTGTCCAATTTTTATCCCTAAAATTTGCATGAATTTTGATGAATTTTTCATCCTCAAACTTTAAAAAGTTTATTTTTCAAAACGTAAATTATTTGAAAATGTTACATTTTCTGTCTTCAAACTTCAAAATGATAACTACTGAAAAATTCTCTCATTTTCCTATTTTTGCTGCTATTGATAAAAACTTTTTGAAAAGTTCCAAAAAAAAAAAAAAAGTAAGCAAACTTTAGAGATGAAAACAATATTTTAGATTAAAAACTATATAATTCTCATTTCACAGTGAACCAAATTTCGTTTTTCATTCCTATAACTTAAAAAAAAAAAAATTGTTTTTTCATCTCTAAACTTTAAAAGTTCATTTTCAACTTTAAATTATTTGAAAATGTTACTCTCTCTCTCTCTTTTATATATATATATATATATATATATATATTGAATCCATAAACTATTGAAAAAGTACTTTTTTGTTTCTATGTTCGCCACTATTGATAAAAGGCCTTTAAACAAAATGAAATTTTAGCAAAACTTTGCCTAAAACTGTATAATTCTCATTCCACAATCAACCACATTTATATCTTCATTAACAAAAATTAACGTTTTGTTCGGTTTCTAAAAACTAAAAAACGCAAAACCATCCAAACAGGGCATAAAGAAAGAGAGAAAAACCTTGAGGTGTATTTCTCCGACGGGTTTACGGAGGCGGGATTGGGTGCGGTTACTCCTAGAGAGACGGCGGAACGACTCTTCGCCGATCACCATTGATCCGCGCTCGGTCTCGTGATTAACCGCGATCTTATCGGGACCGTGGATTTTATAGTAAGAGAGAACACCGTCTTGCAACACGAACCACCGCGGCCTCCATCCACGGCCATAGTTCACCCACTTGTACAGAACCCCGGAGATTCCACTCCCTACGATGTCGTTTATCACAACGTCCATGTCTCGCAGCGACAACGACGCCGTTTGCCGCGTGGACCGCTCGAGCGCCGAGGAGTTCGACCGCTTGATCAGGCGGCTGTGATCGGTGCTGATGCGGAAGCTGTGAGTGGAGAGCGATCGAAGCGACGGCGTATTGGGATGCGGCGGCGGCGGCGGCGGTGGCATGTTTAGTAAATCTGATAAAGATTGAGGGGTGGTAGCGGCGGCGGCGGCGGTGTAGGTGCGATCCGGTACTTGCGTTACGCAATAGATTGGGTGCATTCTTGTGGAATCGAACGATCAGGAAATAATCATTTGAGAATTAGTTAGAATGAAACGGTTGGCGTGAAAATCGGACGGTGGTTTGGATTTTTTTCTTTCGGTTATACAGGTTTGTTTGTTTCTTTTTTGGTTGAGATTCGAAAAGGGAACGAATGAAAAGAATAAAAGAATTAATGAAGAATTGGTATTAACGAATTTTGGTTTTGTTTGTGAATCAGAAAAGTCCGCCAGAGTGGCGAAACTGACAAGCTGGCTTTGGCCGTCACCGTACCGGTGAAATTAAAAAAGATCGGGTTCGGGGGTGATAGCTTTGACTTTGACCGTAATCATATAAAGACGAGACGACAAGTCGGTGAGCTTTATAAAGAAATAGTTTACAAAATTAGCATGATACGTAAATCAAATCAAAATATATGTTCAATGATCCAAAACTACGACAAGTCTTTTACCTTTATATAAAATAGCTTTTAAACTTTATCTCTATTTTATAATGATTGCTTTTATCGTTAGTTTAACTCATTTAAAACAAAAAAAAAAAACAAAAACTCATTAAATTTTTTTTTTTTGCGAGATTTGATATTGAAGATACCATGTCAACACCAATCTTTATCGATTACAAATGGAGCAATGACGTTTTGAATAAAATGCGACACCTGGCAATGTTTTGTTGAAGAAAACGATAAAAGACAAATAGTTTTTTTTGGAAAGTTTAAATAGTGTTAGAACTTTCACATTATAAAAGGAGGTGCAAAGGATACGGGACACACAAAACATTCCAATTAGGAGTAGGAGTGTGCAAGTTGGATTGAGCCTACCTAACCCCAAAATTGACCCATTAGGCCCAATAGAAAAGGTGTGGAAGCATCTCCCAAGGCCTTGAACAAAGGATAGTGCGATTGTGGCAGATCGCACTAACCAAGCTGATGAAAAGGACATTACTAGCACCCTTATACCTTAGTCCTAACATCTTGGCTGATGGGGATCGGTCTGATAGGGATGATGGGATCTAGATGGGAGCCGTGGAAGTGTTAGAAAACAGAATTCCAGAGCTACCCCTGATCAAATCACCATTGAGAGATTCTGCTAATGAGCAATCTTTTCCTAAAGGGAATTTGGGGGATATTGTAGTTGCAGCCTCTCTTAATGTATCCAAAGCGAATTGATCCCAAGTTAAGGCTGCCTAAGAAAGGAGGAGAGGAAGGTCCAAGCCCAAATCCTGAACAAAATGAGGATCCAATGGTCCAAGAGGTTGAAGTCGACTCCTCCTCTTAGGTATACCAAGATGTGCTGGCTAACAATATGGAAGTTGAAGAAGCAAGTGAATCCCCTGCCTCTAAGTAATCTTGCCTCTCCCCCTGTTTTTTATTTTTATTTTTTACCATTAATAATGAATATCGTAATCTAGAATTGTCGAGGTGCTTTAAACCCTTCCTTCCAAAGTTTTGTCCATAGTCTTGTTCAGACTCATCATCCTGCTATTATGATCATCACTGTGACAAAGACTAGTGGCCTTAAAGCCAAAAATATTACGGATAGGCTTCAATTTGATGGAGCAATCCATGCTAATAATATCGGTTTCATCGGAGGTTTATGGGTTCTTTGGGATTCAACCCAAGTGGAAGTTTTTGAGCTCTGTTCCACCGAGTAGGAGATTCACACAATGGTGAGAGATATCTCTTCAAATTCCTTATGGTTGATGTCTGCTATCTATGCTAGTCCTAGATTTACGGAAAGGCTTTTGCTCTGAGAGAATTTGTCGAGAGGATAAATTTGGAGGTAGACCGGTTAGTATCTCTAGAGCTATCAAGCTCCAAGAGTGTCTGAATAATTATGGGATGATTGATCTTGATTTTTCTGGTCCCCACTACACGTGGGCGAATCGGCAACTATTATCTCATCTCATTCAAGAGAGAATTGACAAGTTTTTTGTAAACACTAATTGGAATATAGTATACCCAGTAGCTTGTGTGAGGCACTTGGAAAGGCCCCATTCTAATCATAGCCCTATTGTATTATCCTTAAGGCTTGATCATGGGATCCAATTCCCTAGGCCATTTAGGTTCCAACCAATGTGGCTTTTTCACCCTTCCTTCCCTGGCTTGGTTTGGCCCTTTGTCTCTCTCCAATACTATCATGTTCTTTACAGATAGAGCAAAAACCTGGAACAAAGATCACTTCGGTAATATTTTCCATAGAAAGAGAAGAGTTTCTGCTATGCTCAGGGGAGTTCAATCTGCCCTTGGGAATAATCTTAACAAATTCCTGATTGACTTGGAGAAGTCTCTCTTAGCCGAGCTATCTACAATTGCCAATCTGGAAGTTGAGTTTTAGAGTATGAAATTGAGAATTTCTTGGGTAATTGAGGCCGATAGGAACACTGTCTTCTTTCATAATTCAATGTTGATCCGCCAGAGAAGGAACCGTATTCCGAGCATGAAAGACCATATGGATAATTGGTTGAATAAGGAGCGGGAAATTGCTAGTTTTGTCAGGCAAGGTTTTCTCGATCTTTTTACCACTTCCCACTACAGTGTCCCTAGACAGGATTGGCAACCCCCCTTCTGGAGGAATAGTTTGAAACTTGAAGATATATCCACAATTGAGCTTCTGAGATTTGATGATGAGATTCTTACTACCCTCAAATCTCTTAAACCCTACAAAGCACTGGGGCCAGATGGGCTTCATGCGGGTTTTTTCCAACTTTTTAGGATGATTATGGGAAATTTGGTCAAGGCTGAAGCTAAGCAAGTTTTTAGTATTGGGAAGGTCCCAGAATATCTCAATAGAACCTTGATTACTCTTATTCCCAAGTGTACAAAATTGGAATTCCTCAACAACTATCGCCCTACTAGTTTGTGTAATACGGTATACAAGGTCGTAACCAAACTTATTGTGGCCTGCATCTGATTAACCTTGGATTATTTAGTCTCTCATTTCCAAACAGCCTTTTTGCCTAATCGAAAGGGAATCAACAATGCCATCATTGTTTAGGAGTTAATTCACACTATGTCCAAGAAGAGAGGCAGTGAAGGCACCATGGCCATCAAAATTGATTTGGAAAAAGCCTATGATCGTCTTGAATAGAGCTTCATTTGGAATACTTTAGTGCTGTTTAAGTTCCCTAAACACCTCATCTCTCTTATTATGAGCTGCGTTTCATCATCTTCCATCTTAGTGTTATTCAATGGTGGAGCTATGGACCCATTTCAGCCCTCAAGGGGAATAAGGCAAGGGGATCCCCTCTCCCCATATCTCTTTGTACTTTGCATGGAAATTTTAGGGGCTTACATATTAGATAAGTGTGATGACAACCTTTGGGATCCTATCTCGGCTTCTAGAGGTGGCGTGGCCTTTTCCCAACTTTTCTTTGCAGATGACTTGGTTTTATTTACCAAGGCTGATGTTAAGAATTGTCGAGCTATAAGGGATGTGCTAGACACTTTCTGTGACCTTTCCAGACAAAAGGTGAGTGCAAAAAAATCTTGGGTGTTTTTCTCTCCTAATCTGGCCCAACATCATAGAGAGGAACTCTACAATATTTTAAATTTCCGGTCTACCCCTTCCTTAGGAAAGTATCTTGGTTTCCCCATAAAACATAATTCAATTCCTCAGGACTTTTGGGTAGTGGTTGAACGCATCCAAAACCGATTAGCGGGATGGAAAACCCACCTCTTTTCCTTTGTTGGGAGATTTGTCTTGACTCAAACCACTTTATCCACCATCCTAAACTACTCCATGCAATGTGCTGCCCTCCCTTCAAAGATTACTCAGAGTTTAGACACACTTTGCCGTAACTTCATTTGGGGCACTACGGATAGCAAAAGGAAGCTTCACTTAGTTAGCTGGAAGAAAATCACGAAGCCAAAGAAAGCGGGAGGGTTTGGACTCCAATCAGCCAAGGAAAGGAATTCAGCTTTATTGGCCAAACTTAATTGGCGTTTCCATCAGGAGAGGGACTCTCTTTGGGCTAGAGTTCTTTCCCACAAATTCTTGACAAGATGAAGGCAGCTTTGGCCTAAACCTGGATCTTGCTCACCCACATGGGCAGCTCTTAAGAAAGGCGAACCAATATTTATGAAAGGTATCAAATGGATAGCAGGTAAAGAGAGCGAGCTATCATTTTGGCATGATAAGTGGCTGAGCGATGGGCTGATCAAAAGCCTTATTGCAGGTCCTCTTCAGAGAAATGAAGATTCTATCCTCCTTAGAAATGTTACAAGACATAACTTCTAGAATTTGGGGGGTCTTTCCTTTGTTTTCCCTACCTCCTTAAGTTAGAAAATCAAAGCTACTCCCATTCCTATGGTTGCTTCGGGTGTGGATCGAATTTCTTGGGCATCATCTCCCAATGGAGAGTTTGATCTTAAGGAAGCGAACAATCTGGCTTCTGAGACTAGTGACACTCTTCAAGGCGAGTCTTTCAAGGGAAATTGGGTTTGGAGAACATCTACTATTCCAAAAATTAGGTGCTTCTTATGGCAGTGTCTCCATAAAAGCATTCCTGCAAGAGAGGTTCTCAATGTGAGAGGTTTAAACACTCCTTTCTCTTGCCCCATTTGCTGCAATGAGGTGGAGTCAATCATCCATATTTTGAGGGATTGTTCTCAATCTCGGGCTTTTTGGGACTCTTTTCCCCTCCTGTTCTTCCCAACATATTCTATGGTACAAATTTGTTGGATTGGCTACAAATTAACTGTAACTTTCATCAAAGGTCCATCCATAACATTCCTTAGGGCTCCCTTTTTCTGTTTGGTGTATGATGCTTATGGCTTAGGTGAAATAGAGTGATTTTTAGGGAAATTCCACTTGTAAACCTCTAATGGAGGAGACAATATCCAAAATTGCTGAATTTGCTTTCCTTGGTGTGAATGAAAGGGTGAGACGCCTACAAACTATCATCCAAGTTTGGTGGTTTTCCCTTCCTGAGATGTGGTTCAATTTGAACACAGACGGGTCATCATCGGGAAATATTGGCAGAGCAGGAGGAGGTGGAATTATTTAGAATTCTCATAGGGTGGGTGAGTGGCTTTGCTAGGGTCATTGGATACACCACCAGTGTGGCAGCAGAGCTATGGGCGCTGTGGGATGGAATCAACCTATGTGTTGACTTAAATTTAACCAATGTTATAATTGAGTTGGATGTGAAGCTTGTAGTGGAGCTGCTGCAAAATGAAGATGGCAGAAATAATGGCAATGAAGTTATTATCACTGACTGTAGAGAGGGTCTTAAGAAAATTCCGACAATGAGAATTCAGCATTGTTTTAGGGAGGCAAATACGTGTGCCGATGCCCTTGCTAGAAGAGGTGCTTTTCTTTCCCAGGAATTTGTAATTTTCCAGTCCCTCCCTTCTGATGTTTCCCTTTTGATTAGCCTTGATGCTAGTGGAACTGTGTATAAGCGTAAATGCTCTATTTTTTATGTTTCTTAGTGAATGAAATTCTCCTGTTCACCAAAAAAAAAAAAAAAAAGTTGGATTGAGTGAGTGGAGGATAATATTTTTAATCAACCCTCTAATGACGAGTTAGGAGATATTCCAATCTACCATTGACCCACCAATCTCTAAATCTGGCATGTTAGTTGAAAATCTTAATGATTTCAACTTGGTAGGTTTAGCGGGTTGGGTGGGTTGGCAATTCAATTGACTAAATGAAATTATTTCAAATAAAATGAATAGTTGTTTTCTCCCTCAATTAAAAAAGGAAAGAAAAAATAACAACTTTTATTAAAAATAATTACAACACACTACATTACTTTTTATTAGAGTAATAGAAGTTTATCACATTGAAAGAAAAATATTTTAGAATCTAAAATTAGACTTGTAAGTAGTAAGAATAATAACAAAATCTTATATAGAGTGTGTGGCTAGAAATTATTAGGGAAGAGAGGTGAAAGTGAAAAAATAAAAGGGAATAGAAAGAGACGATAGAAATAAAGTGCGTGGGAAAGTGAAGTAGAGTTTTGCAAGATAAAAAAGTATATAAATATAATTTATATATTTATTTTAGATATAATATAGGCAAGGGGTTGGATTGTGGCGAGTTAAAAATATTCAACCTGCTGTTTACCGATGCACTAATTTAGCTATCTAACCTGCTCACCCAACCTTCGTCACTAATAGACCCGCACAGGTTGGGTTAGATCGGTGCGGATCAAGTGAGTTAGGCCATTTTTTGCATGACCCTAGTTAGGAGTAAAATAGAATAGAGTTAGCTTACTTATTCTCATTAGCAAATTGAACTACAAAAGATTGCATTGCTCGAACCCTATTAATTGATGCAAGTACGTTTTCATTCCTTAAAGTGTAAGACAAATCCAAACCCACTTGAAATAAGAACTATAAATTTTAGGTGAATTTTTTTGGTGATTATAGAGACAAGTTCGACTAGGATTTGAGAATACTGACGGGGTGGTTCAATGAAGCGACAATAAGGGCAATGGAAAACATCTCTCTTTGGGGCGATTAACATGGGGATCCAATGGATCTAGACCAAGTCAAATTCTGTTGTTCTAATGGTTAAATCAGCCTAGCTACAAAGCTATAGTTCATTCAGATGAAACCAGACAGGGGTTTATTAGAGAATTGGAAAATACTTTCTCTATTTTATTAGAAATTGAGCTGTACATCTTATATACTGTTCAAAACAAAGAAAATGAACTAACTGCAAAAGAGAACTAACTAACTAATCTTTACTCGTGTGAACAGAACCATAACTAACTAGCTCACGTGTTATAACTAACACACTAACTATTAATAGTAAAGTGCATGATATTGGATGAAGATGCATGTTGAAAATCCTTTGGCATTGGTAGGTTTCCAAGATATTACTTCTCAAGAACTAGAGATTGATGGGCAATAATCAGATCATTGTTCCACATCTTATTTATTTAATTAATTTATTGATAAAAAAAGATGTGGAACAATAAGATCAATTCCTACTTATGATCTCTTTGATGATATTGAATCAAATTTGGAGACTCAGAAATCTAGTGCTACATGAGAGAATATGTCCTGACTATTAAATTAACGATTATACCTGTTAAAATAGCACAACAGGATGGTGTTTTGCATCAAGGAAAGGAACATTTAGCTAATCAAGTCAAGCTACAACTTCCAGGTGATGAAGTCAGTGATCAAACCGTAGCTATGACTGTGATTGAAGCTATGCCTTATTATGATCAGATGCTATGATCAATGCAGGAGATGATGCCACCTATGCAATAATGATCTGAATTTGTTGAAGCACATGCATATGAGCTGGACCTTTGATGTAACTGTTTTCCGTTATTTTAGGGAGTTAGTTACTTGGTTTATTCTATTAAACTTACCATTAGTCTCTGTGTATAAACATAGGAACAGAGCTTGTATGTAATTAATTAATTCATTTTCAGTCTTTGCAATACAGAATTCATTTTTCCTGTTTAGAGTGAGAGCACTTTCTTTTATAATACCAAAAGTTTACGGTGTTGAACAATGGTAAATTTAATTATTTAATTAACCACATTCGTCTAACACTTGATTCATTTGAGTAATCTTATCTTGGAATTAATACTGGAGTTTGTCACACGGGGCTACAGCTACACTACCACAGCTTCTCCCATATCTGCTTGGCGATTTGTCAAACTGAACTGTGATGTAACTATCAGGAAAGTTAAGAGTGAGGGATATTCTTAAGTTTGCTTTGATGCCTTTCAAAAGTGATGTAGCGAGGTCCCTTGGAGAATTGCTGATTGGATTGTAGATATTAAACGGAAGGCTATGTCTGTTCTTTTGCTAGCTAGCTCCTTCATTTCGGTGGGTCAAGGATAAGCTGATAGAGCTGCACATGAGCTTCTTTGTGTGGTCCTTGAAAAATACGGTCTGTATGGTCTTTTTGCTGCAATGTAAATCAAGGGAGTCAGTTCCGTACCGTACCGGCCAGTACGGTCAGTATATACCGTACCGGCAAGCAAACCGGTACATATAACCCTCTTGTTTCATACCCAAAAAAATACCGGCCGTACTGGCCAATTTTGGGCGTAGCAACCGGTACAAAAAAAAGTTTTTTTGTTTTTTTTGTTTTTAAGTTTTGAATTTTTGTTAGGCCAGAATAATAACTTATTTGCATTAACTTATTAATATTATTTGTTTTCTTAGTATGCAATGATAACTTTTAAGCTTTCTATTTTTTATATTGTTTTTTTTTTCTTTTAATTGATACTAAAGTCTAAAACCATGAATAATTAGTTCTGAATTGAGGAAATGTTTTATGATAAACTTTTATATTTATTTTAATATACACACACATACATATATATATATATATATATATATATATTTATTTATAAATATAAAAAATAGCGGTAAACTTGAAATGGTACACCGGTATTAACCGATATTCGAAATATATCGTACTGCTGGCCAAACTGGTACAGCCTCTGGTATGGTATTAACTCCCTTGATGTAAATTATGTCCTTAAGCTAGCTTTTGTTGCTGTATACACTTATACTACAAGAGCTCAGTTCGTAGTTCTTTTTGTATATGTTCTTGCATTCCATTTGTACTTTTAAGTACTTAATAAAATAATTTTTTTTCCAAGTTAAAAAGGGGAAAAAATCATAGAATTGAAACGATTAATATGCAATTCAATTTCAAAATATGTTTGACTATTATATGTCTTGTAATGTGTTACCAAGCAAAGTGAATCAAGATGTGGTGTTTTTAGTGTTTAGTGGTATAGTAGGCTATTAGGTTGAACCCTATTTCTTCTTTTCTCCTTGCACTTATGCATCTTATACAATTCTCCATTATTCTCTTTAATTTTCACATAAATATTATTGAAAACCACAAATAGTTCTCTTTAATTTTCACAAAAATATTAATGAAAACAACAAATAGTTTGATATGAATACATCATCACTACAAACAACATGAGCTATTTTGACCTTTTTTTTCAAGAGTTACTAAAATTTGTCCAAAAAAACACTAGAGTATGACTATTACTAGATTTATTAAGGACCTTCAAAATAATTAACACAACCCTTGAAAAATAGTAATTAACACAACCCTTGAAATAAATACCCAAAAAAATTCACTAAAATGTAAATCTTCTTAAATTCACAACCCCTAATAAAAATACCCAAAATTTTTTTCAAAAAAATATTAAAAAAAACAAAAGAATATGCTATACGATAGCCTGAAGCTAAAAAAACTAAATGAAATACCCAACCTTCCTTTAAAAAAAAAAAAAAAAAAAAAAAAAAAAAAAAAAAAAAAAAAAAAAAAAAAAAAACTCTCAGTCTCATATATCACAAGTTCTCTCTCTCTGAGGATTCTCATTGTCTCATTTTCCCCAAATACAAATCTAAGCTCGGCAATCATGGAAATCACATAGCATTCAAGCTCAAGTTCGTGATTTCTTCGTCTGTGTCTCTTTGTCTCTCTCAATCTAAGCTCGGTGTTCTCTTCGTGACTTCGTCTCTCTCTGTCACGGTGTGTTTTCTTCGTCTCTCAATCGCATTGATAAGAATTGGTATTGCCTAATCACAAACCCTAATTTCTTCTTTGAATTTTTGTGTTTCTTTGTTTTCTCCCACTTTCTCGTCGATTTTCACTGCATTTCTTTGATTTTCCTTTCGCACATTTCTCAGAAAACTCAAAAATCGAAGGTTTCCTCTCATCTCGACTCCAGCACCGCTAATTCCACTAGTTTGATTACAGGTTCTACTCTCTCTTATGAAATGTTCATTGTTGATTGTTGATTTTGAAATTGGAAAATTCTCTGTACCTATTGATTGTTGATTTGTAAGGTTGAATATGTGCTCTATTCTGAAGTAACTATTTAATTTGCTCCTTCAATCTTCATTTTCTTTGATTTTTGGGTGATTTTTTGTGTGT
Organism: Quercus agrifolia; assembly: GCA_029955455.1. Classification (NCBI taxonomy): domain Eukaryota; kingdom Viridiplantae; phylum Streptophyta; class Magnoliopsida; order Fagales; family Fagaceae; genus Quercus; species Quercus agrifolia. Next base: position 18,620,935 of record JARQAD010000006.1, read on the forward strand.
TTGTTTATCGATTTGATTTTTCAGGAATTTCCCGCGCTTTTGGATGATTACCTATAACTTCTGCTCCATTTAAAAAAAAAATTAAATACGAAATTCAAATAATTATTTAATTAGATCATCCAAACTTTGTTTAAATCTAGAAGATTTTGCTGTATTTGTTTATACGATTTAACATTTCACGAATTTCCTGCGTTTTTTGAAGCACTACCTATAACTACTTATACCGCTGCGATTGCGATTGCGATTGTGGTTTTTTTTTTTTTGGTTAATTACAACCATAATTAACAAAAATAGAAAGAAGTTCTGTAACTTCTCATGGTTTAGCAAAAGAGTGCTTCAAGGCTTATTGAGTTACCTGTCAGCAGATAGGAATGAGTTTCAGCTAAGGCAATTGCAGGCATGTTAAAGACTGCTTGGCAATGCAGCCTTTGAGGCAAACCATTTGTGGTATAAGTACATAAAATCCTCTGCAATACCTGTCATCCAATTTTTTATATTTTAATTGTGAAAGACACTGATGGAGAATCCATATATTTTAATTGTGAAATGGGCAATGAGTATACAGGGCCACGATTGTTCTGTTCTATGTTGTCAAATAGTGAGATTATACTGCATATATGCTATGAAGTTAGTTACACACGGTATAAAGACAACAATCAAAGCAAAAATACGTAACAAGAGCAAAGTTAAAAAGGAAATTACATGATTAGTACAACGACCAAGCATATGTGCTTCAGTATTCGAACAATCACATGTGATTTTTCATAACCACTAGGATAAATTTACCTAGTAGTTTGATATTACACTGCAAGAGATTTTGATATTGAGATTACCTGTGTACTTGTGGTTGTATAAGAAGATTTCACATTTCTTTATCATAAAAGAAAAAAATTGGACTTAATAGCCTAAAAAAACAATATAGATATTGAACTACTTGGATTTGTGCAATGACTGGTTTTGTTGAAGACTCTGTATGAAATATGCCCATGTTCTTTTCTTTGAATGGTTATGCAATTTAGCTATTGTATGCTGTAATTATAAACTTCTATCTGCCTTTGGTTTCATTTTTTAGAACAAGGAATTATTTCAAGATTTGGCTCCTTCCCTGTGGAATTCTTTTGGTACTATTGCCGCACCTATACAGGTGTGCCTAATTAATTTATGTTTTTTTTTTTTTTTTTTCGATTTTAGAAGAGAGAATTATTTCAAGATTTGGCTCCATTGTTGTGGAATTCTTTTGGTACTATTGCTGCACTGTTACAGGTATGCTCTTTATAATTGTCAATTTATTCTCATTTTAGCATCTTATGTATTTGGGATTTTGACAAAATATGTTTTGGTTTTCTGTATTTTAGATATGATTTTTTTTTTTTTGGTCTTTTATTCCTCCCTCACTATGGACATTACTTGCTTAATCTCGTAGAGTAAAAATGTAGGTTGCAATTGTTGCTGTTTATTATTAAATCTTTATATATAGGTTGCACTTTGTCAATTTATTCTCACAAGTATTTCAGTTTTAAATTGATCTTTGTCAACAGCGTTTTCCCCATAAAAGTAGTACCCTACATCATTCAACCTTTTCAAGTTGTTTGTGTCATGTCCAAGGTTAATCCCATGTACTTAATCCCATGTATTGTTATAATAGAGGCTGATGCAGAGTTGAAAGAAGTAAAGCACCTCAAAAGCATGTTTGAACAACAAGCTATTCAAATGGCAGAACAAAGAGCACATTATGACAATATGATGATGCAAATGTTGAGTTATATCACCTTGCAATCGGCTCAATCTAGTAGTGATCACTAAGGTATAAAGATCAACTCAAGCTAGTCAGTGTTTGATGAAATGCCTTCAAGTTTAAAACTTTACTTTCTGCTCTCATATATATTGTCTGTAAGGTATTTGATAAAAATGCTTTCAAGTTTAAAACTTTTTACTTTTCTGTTATCTATATATTGTCTTTTTTCAAAGGAGTTTGCCGTCTTTCATTTAGCTTATGCTTATCTTTTACTATTGATTTTTAAGGTTGCTTATAGTTAGTTTATGCCAAAAATTCCCTTTCTTTCTTTGAATGAATAAACCTGAAGTGGGTGAGTTTTGAACAAGAAAATTTTGTACTTTGAAATATTTGCTAAGGCCGAAACTTTATGGGTATAACTATAAAGGCACGGGAAAATGATGATTTTTCTCTTTGTACTAGGGATGACATTGATGGGTTTAAATAAACTATAAATAACTGAATAGGGAATGGGATGAGGAATTTCCCAATGTGAAATTAGTAGTTCTAATGGGTTAGGAAATCTGAAACTTTTTTGAGTTATCTACACTTTCCCAGACATTTACTTGTTAATTGTATTTGGGTAATATTGGTTTGGAATTATGTAAGGTGAAAATTGAAGGTTATGGTTGTGGTGAGAAGTGGGTGGGTGATCTTTCAGTGACTTGGTGCTTGACTTTGGAGTTTGGACGCCATGGCAATGGGGAAGGGAGGAGCTGATATTTTAGATTGTTATGGGTTTAATTTTGAGGATATTGGGAGTGGGTGTAAGGAATTTAAGGGCTGTCTAACAGCTTGGATGAGGAGACACGTTGCCCTTATATATTTAATTATCAAATAATTTTATCTTTATTGCTCATCTTTGTTTAATCTCACAATAGTTTCAGATTTTGATTCCCATATTGTGGTCAGATATAATTCTGCTTACTTTAGGTCCCTTCTTTTGCAACATACCAGCGGAATGGTTTTGAAAGAATTTTGTATTCATAAAAAATTGTGCATTTAGTCTACCTTCATTGGTCATTTGGATTGGATCAACGTTTAAATTAACTATAATGTTCTTCTTCTCATTTTTTTTTTTAAATTTTTTCCTCAGAATTTTTTATTATCAATTTATCACTAGAGAGTAGAGAGCTTGAGTTGTGTCAGTTTCAACTTTCAAGAATACCCTTTTGTCTATTCTCTTTCTTTAACCCCCACACACTAACTCTCTTTCTCTCTCTGTCTCTCTTTGCAGGTATTGGTTGAGGGCAAAGCTTGGTCTAGAACAGCAATTCTGAATAGGCCTTTGGTTCTCAATTGTCTTAGTACTGCAATGGTGTGTCTTTTACTAGATACTCTTTGTTACTCTGTGTGCGTGTTTGTATTTTTGGCTATTGGGTTGGCACCCAATTTGTAAAGATTGGCTTAGTTGAAAGATTTGTTTTCTGGGTCTTTGTTTTTAATTTTTTATGGTGTTTGGTTGAGAATCATTATGTTTAATTGGGTTTACTCCAATTGTGCAATATCCCGTATCTGTGTTATTATATATCCTCCATTTGGTTCAATTGAAAACATTACTTGGGTTATTGTTTTATGGTGTTTATATTGACAACTACCATCATGCATGATTATATGGCTTGAGTTTGATCTGAGTAAAGCTAGAGACACAACCAAATTCACAACTGGTTGAGGTGGCAAATTATGATTTGTACATTACAACTTGCAAACTTAACTGTTGTGAAAAAAGTTGTAGACTTATTGTTTCTCTCTCTACTCTCTAGTGATAATTTGTAGTAATTATTTTTTGTATATATATATTTGTGCATGATTATGGTTTTTTTTTTTTTTTTTTTAAAATAAATAAAATCTTATTTTGAGGGTTAAGAGACCCCTTAAATAACCTTATTTATCAAGGGTTGTAAATGTAAATTTTTTAAACCTTGGTAAAAAGGTTATTTAAGGGTCTCTTGACTCTCAAAATAAGATAGAGCACTTGTTTATAAGTTTCGAAGATTATCAAGGGTTAATGGGATAGAGCACTTGTTTTTTAGGGTCCGTTTGGATTGCGCTTATTGTTGCTGAAACTGAAAACTGAAAGTACTGTAACAAAATAATTTTTAAATGCGTGAATAGTATCGTGGGACCCATTTTAAATATTTTTTAGTGCGTGAACAGTGATAAACAGTGCGTGAATAGTAATTTTTGTCCCCGGTACAATGAACCCATGTGAGGTTACTGTTCACGCACAGGAAGAAAAAAAAAGAAAAGAAAGGAAAACGTGGAACTGGAAAATGTGCCACAGGATTCAGCTGGATCCAAACGGTCACTTAATATCTTTTTCAAGGGTTTTGACCCTTGAAAAAAGTCAGATTTGTTGTAGTGTATACAAGACTATAAAATAAAATGTTCGTTCACAAAATCTGCAGGAGTGGTGAAATGAATGTGGGGAGATTAACAATGTTGATATATATCCTCCATTCATAGGATATTAATTAGAAAGAAACAAAAAGAACCAATTACAAAAAATAAAACAGACAAACCTTTTACATGCACCCGGAGTGGCTTTAAGGCAAGCACCACAGTGCCTTATTAATGCAATAATTTGTCATGATCCCAGGCTACTTTAATTACTGAGGAAGCTTGTTGAGTTTACAATAAGCGTAGTCTTTGAACTTCTTGGCCTTGTACTTGGGTGGGTCCTCTTCGTTAACAAGTTGGGGTAGAGGTCCCACTACAAACTCTCCCGGTGGCTCCAAGAATACTGGCCACGACATTCTAGCCTTCCCTTTATCCACTGTGCTCCTGTGCAGCACGCTTCTGTATATTCCATTGCTGAGAATCTGCCAAGTGTCACCAAGAGTCTGTTATTTTTCATGGTATATATAAGATCCGGAGATATTGAGTCCGATCCTTATTTTCACTTTACTTTCTATTTAAAATATTTAAGGAGGGAATCTCTTAAGAGTGGATCCAAAATGTTAGTTAAAGGTTTTGAATACAAGACCTCGTGAAGCTCTGAGGCTTTAAAAACCATTAGGTCAATCCTTGAGGTTTCTTAGAGTAAGTTAAGGTAAATAAGATATGGTTTGTGTTCAATGCTTTTTTGCATTGCGCACGTTACAATGTGGACACGTGTTCAAAACTGGGCACGTTTTCAAATCGTATCGTGTCCAGTGCAAAAAGACACTAGATACAAGCCTCTCCCAAATAAAAAAATCTCAAATAATTCTAGGATCACTCATTTTACACAACTATTTTATGTGGCTTACTGTGATTGACTATATGTCAATTTCACATGAATTCATAACTTTTTCTCTATCATTTATAGATTGTCACATTAGAATTGTGACAAAATGTGGCACAAAAAGATGTGATACTAGATTTTTTCAAAAATCTCATATAGTAGTACCCATAATAAGAGAATTTGAAATAGGTGGAAAAGAAAAATATAGATTTGTTAGCAGAATAAATCTCCAATACAATTGTGAACTAATAAGTTGAACAAAATTCTTATAAAAAAAAAGTTTGAACAAACTTCTGGTGCTCCAAGGAATGTCCTATTCTCTCTCAAATTCTCAACAATTATCCATATTTTCAAAGTCAACATATTGCAATATATCTCGATTAAATTATATGCATGAATATTAAGTGATGAATTTTGTACACTTTCGTGGATAAAAATGTTAGTAACTTCATTAGTAATAGGGACATAATTATATATGTTTTTACAACTTTTGAACTGTTATTGGAGCAAAAATGTTTTTATATAGTCCCATAATTTCCACTATATTTTTATTATACACCTATTATAATAGACAACATAGTAAAAAAATTTATATCCCTAAATTTATTGGACAAATCTTTTTTTTTTTTTAAATGTAAATGATAGCTTATTTACTAACTTTGATAAGCATTATATATATATATATATATATATAAAACCTTGATAAGCATATCCAGTGACCAAGAGTGAGGCTACAAAGTGTTATACACTTGTACGTACAAAGGAGTTTATTTTCCAAACTACTACTTGACAGTAGTCAAAAGAGAGGGAAGGAGGGGACCAACAATCTCTTTTTTTGGCCAGGAAAAACCAAAAAGGAATTATTGTAAGGAGGGGATAGAATGTTTTCTCATTATTGTAAACATAAATGTGGCTGTAAGATTATCAAAAAAAAAAAAAAAAGAAATAAAAAAGAAGAAGAAAGAAAGTGGTTGTAAGAACCGAAAAGCTAGTTGGCAGGAGCAATACAATTTTTGTATGACTACACTATTTATCACAATTTTTGCTATAATTTGTTGATGTGGTCAACTATAAGTGGTAAGCAATGAATTTCATATGAATAATAGTACTATTTTTTATTCACCACTCGTAGTTAATTATGTTATAATTGAGATAAAACTTGTAGTTAAAAAATTGTCTATAAACTTTCTCTAATATATTATATATGACCTTTTACAAAAGGTTTAAAGAAAACATTGTTTAGCTATAAAATTATTTTTCTCACTCTTTATTATTAATTCATACGTGCTTAATTATGCAGAAATTATCTTATAGAACATACTCCTAGCTCACAAGTCCGTGATCCCAATTCCCACAAGCATGTGAGTAGGATTGGGCATAGAAGGTATTTTCTCGATCTTATGGATCCGTTCTCTACATAGGGTTTCGTTTCACTCTTTTTGAGATGGAGTTAAAAGATTTAAGTCAATAAAAATCTTTTAGTTACTTCATTCTTAGTCCATGGCAGAGCCAGGATTTCAATCTTGGGAGACAAGATTAAAAGTTGATATTAAAAACGAAATTAATTTAAAAAATATTAATATTGATAATAATAAAAATAAATAATTAAACAATTGTGAACAAATTTGGGTTTATAATAAAAATAGAGTCTAAAACATTGAAAAAGTCAAGATATAGAATAGAAATTAAAAAAAATTGAGACAAAAAAAAAAAAAAAAAAAACTAAAGTTACTACAAGTTTTATTACAAAAAGCTAACAAATTAATGTGGTAAGAATGTGATTAGTACCACTAGACAAAATAATAAATAAATAAAATTGATTTTTTGTGATGGCAATACATCATCTTTTAAGATTAATATAATAAAATTTGTATTATCTCTAGCAATACTTAACAAGAAAAGTTATATGAATAGTGAATTTAAAAAAAAAAAGAAAAAAAGAAAAAAAAGCAAAACAAAACAATATACTAGTGAAATGGGTGAAAACATGAGACAAGAATCTTGTCACAAGATATAAGCTACTTTAAGATATGTGAGGGAGATTGTTTTTCCTTTGTTAGGTTGGTGTTAGGGTCTAGTTCTCTAAAGAGTTTTTTTTTTTTTTTTTCACCATATTAAGTAGGCAAACTACTTAAGAACAAAAGTACCTAAGGAATTTTTTGGGAGGAGTAATGTGGGATAGATGCCCCCTTGGCTCTGCCCCTATTCTCAATTAATTTATTAAACAAAAACCTAAAAATTTTTATTCTAAAATTTTTGAATTATTTATCTTCTAATGGTGTTTGTACAAGATATCCTTTCTCGTGTTTATAGACCTATTTTCCACATGCATGTTTGTTTGGTATATTATAGTTTTTGGTGGCTTATTTGCTCAAAATGAGATAAAAAGATTGATCAAAGTTATTTTATTTTCAAAAAAAAGATAATTTTCAAAAATAAATACCAAGACAAAAAAAGTAACTAAAAAGCATCTTGAAAATTTAATATTTACTTCCAAATTAGTTTGAATCAGAAATACGTGTTTAGTTATATACTTTTTTTAATGAATCATGTAACTTATTTAAATAATAAATATAAATATTTTTATAAATTTTCATGTAATGAATTGAAATAGATTCCTTCGTACTAGTTTTTATTAAAAAAAATTGTAATTCTAAAAACTTTAATTATTTATCTCCTGGTGATCAATATTATAGTGAATGGACTACTTTCGTGCCACAACATCGTCCACTTAAAAAAATTGAATAAGCTCTCCAAGAACCTTCTCGTTAAGTACTAGATTTTAAGGAATCCAACGGACGGACTTTAAAGGTGAAGTCCACGTTGTATTCCTTTTTTAAGACATGTACTTTAGTGGGGTCAGGTATGTACACAACAATAAAACTTGAGGTTTCTCCCCAAAAAAGAAAAAAATGGTTAAAGGAAAAGTTTAGGACTACATAATTTTTCACAACTTTTTGTTATACTGTGACGTGACAGTATGTAATTGGTAAAGAAAAATTATCTTAAAACATATGTAGATGGCTCATGATATAGATTAGTTAGTGTCTATTTGGAAACAATTTATCTCATTTATGTTAAATTTTTTTTACTATAGACAAAAAGTAAAGTTAAATAAAATAAATATGTGATTTACATGAGACCCGTAAATAGTAAAAAAAAAACAAAAGTTAAAGAAAATAAGTAGAGGATTCATTTGGGACTAGCAAATAATAGAAACAATAAGCAATAATCTAAGATTATAATTGTATCCTAAACGGCCACTTGCTTTAATAATCACTACTTTTAAAAATAATTGAGAGAGAGAGAGACCTCAATCTGGTCACCGATGTGAACAATCATGGCATTAGGTATGTACGTTGCATCGATCCAATGGTCATCTTTGAGAACTTGGAGTCCAGGAACTTCATTAGGCACAAGAATGGTGAGGGCGGAAAAATCAGTGTGGGCCACTACTCCAAGTGCTAGGTCAGGTCGAGGACATGGTGGGTAATAATTTATTTTCAGCATATACACTATGTCCTCTCCACCCGCTCCTTCTTTTAATGCATGACCTTCAACCCCTAACCCTAACGAGAGACTTGTCAACAACTTATCTGCCACTTCACGTATGTATTTTGCATACACTTCATTCGCATCTCTGCACCCAATAAATAATTAAACACAAGCAACAAAGACAAAAATGAGTCAAATTTAATACTTACCAAAATTTAATTTTTCACAATCAGGATAGGATATTAATCTAGAGTTGTTTATATATATATATATGATGACTTTTAATTTACAGTTTGAAATTCATTATAAAAGTAGTAAAAATGTTTTCGGATCTTAAAATTTGTGGTTGTTTACATTTTATTTTAACATTTCATATTTGATTTTATTAGTAATTTGAGGCGCTAAGAAAATGGAATCAAATATAAATGGTCCAAATAAAAACAACCCCCAACTTGCTAAATGTGTGCTTTTAGGCTTCATTATAAATTAAAAGATATGAATTCAGCCAAAGACCTTTTAAGTCAACTGATAGTGATGCTTCAGATTTAGAATTCATTATGTATTTCAAAGTTAAAAGAGGAATGCAAGATAAAAACCTGTAAGAAGGTGGGTTCTTGGGCCAGAACCGGTAGTTGATGGTGGAAGGAGGCCAAATCTTATGGAAAAGATGATCCACCCAAGGTTTTTTTCCATCAATATCTTTCTGGAGTTGGGTTCCATAGCCTTCTATGCTCTGAGAGCCAGGGATCTTAGCATATACTTCTTTCTCTTCTGGTGGGAGTTCAAAGAACTCTTTCCCAACAGCTTGTAACTTGGTTATAACATCAGTGGGTACACCATGGTTGACAACTTGGAATATCCCCCATTCCTTGCTAGCATTAGCAATGGAACGGACCAGGTTTTCTTGATCTGGGTCACTAAGATCAATCGTCGGGATTTCCGGGACCGGTCCCCGGAATGTAGTGATAGCAGGCTGTTCTTTCTCGGGCCTTATGAACTCTGCTGGGATGGTATCAGTAGTGAGAGATAAGGAAGCAATAGCTTGAACTCTCTCAACCTCCATTGCACACAAGTTAGCCCACTTTCACTGCTATTCTCTCTCTCTCTCTCTCTCTCTCTCTCTCTCTGCTTTTGGCATATGATGCAACTTTGGTTTTGTTTTATAGAGGGTTTAGAAGAGAGTGGAAGGTACAAAAAAATGGTTAATTAATGCGGCTTCTGATGAAAGAGAGACAACGTGAATATGGGCAAGGGGTCATGAAACTTTCATTGCACCAGAAACAGAGACGGAAAGAATCCACGTGGAGTAATAATGTTCACTTGATAGAAATACCAACCACGCAAAGGACGTGGAGTTATCCGCTCCTATATAAAACTGACTCGTCACACCGCTTATTGAAGTTTTTTTTTTATACCAAATTTAGGAGAAATTATAGAGTCGTCTGGTAGACTACGTCATTTGTCTATCATTTCACTAAAAAATTTTCACTTGTTTAAAATTGCTGAGTCAGTAATTAATTTTTGTTTAAAATTTTTTTCTAACTAACAATTTTAAACAAGCGGAAATTTTTTAGTGGAATAGTGGACCACATTATTTGTCCACCATGTAGATCTTATAATTTTTTCAAATTTAGGTACAGTATTATAGTTGCTGTTTTTTAAGTTCTCCTCTTAATATTTAGTCACATGGTTACTTAATTAAAAAAAAAATGCACTTTCATCTCATGAGAAAAAATTTACATAGCAGAATCTTAAAAGGGGAAGCTAAGGAACAATACCTAAGTATAGCTGTTCTTTTTTTATTTTGAGTTTAATGTAATTTTTTAATTTGAATTTATCTATTTTTAGTGAGGCTATGCAGGAAGGAATTTTTAAAAACTAAAATTTAGGATTTGAAATGGAGAAAATTACTGGGTTTAGTGTGATTTGGTTTTTAGGAAAAAATGAATCAAATGTGAGTGAGATATATTTAAATAAAGAGTGTTGTAATTTTTAGTAAAAAAATTTCTCTGGTAATTTTTTTTTTGAATTTTTTTGAATTACAATTTTAACCTCATTTTTTATTTTTTAAGAATAAAAATTATCTAATTAAATTAGGGGTGTAAGGACCAAAAAATCAATTGGCCCAAGCCCACTTAAAACAGTGGGTTTGTACCGTTCAACTATAGCCCAAATCAATAGAATTGTAAGAGAGGAAATCAAACTACAGGACAGGGCCTTGCCCGAGGATGGAAATAAGGAAGAAAAGCATAATATTATGGAATGTGTGAGCAAATGTCTAAATACAAGACTGCCTGAGGAAGCTAATGATACACAGAAAAATACACTGCTCACTCTCTTCTCTCAATGTTCTTCTTGCGACTCTTTTTTTTTTTTTTTTTTTTTTGATTTTAGTGTCTGATCCTGCTTTTTATGAGAACCATCTTTTTCTTATGTACTGCCTCCACTTCACATCCTAACCCCCCATCTTTACCTAACAAATTTAATTTGGTGACACCTGTCCTTTTAAACATCTAAGGAAGGTGGTAGGAGTTGCTTAACTGTGGGAAAATTATTAGGTACTCTTGGAGTAATATAAATGCGTACTCCTTTCTCTCACATGAATGGTAGGTCTCATCATGAATTTAATTAGTGGGACCTACCATTTATGTGAGAGGAGGGAGTACGCATTTATAGTACTCTGGAAGTACACAATAATTTTCCTTAGTTGTGAGTTACACTGTTCAGAGCACTTCCTCATCAATACAGCTAATAAAGCTGTTGCCCACCATTTAATGCGAAGACAACAGGCTACTTCTTGCTGGAAACTTCCCCTACTCCTCATGATTCTCTTTCTTCAGCCAATCCTTCCCACCTAAAACTCCTAAGAACCTTTTACCTCTTCTCCTCTTATCCTTGGGTAACCTACCTCTTCAGACAGGTAATGCCCCAATATCCACTCTACAGTTCTATAACCCTTTCCTTGGTCCTCAGGCCCCCACAAGGGGTATTTTTGATATTTTTTGAAGTCATAACTAACTTTCTAAATCTTCTTAATATATAAAGAAGAGATGAAAACAAAGATACACAAACTAATAAATTAATAATTTCAACAATGTCAAAGGAAACAAACATTTTTTAATTTTTTTTGAGCTGAACTTTTTTGAAATTGGAAATGATAATGAAGTGAGTAAAGATTTTTTACCCACTTGTTCTTGAAAATCCACCCTTGTTTTTTACCCACAATGTCAATTTTCTTTCAAACTATTACTTCATACAAGACCTTACTTGCTGGAACATGATTGGAGTGGGTGAGCTGCACAATGAGCTCTAGTTGCTGCAAGATTCTCAACATCGCAAGTCCTTTTCTCCTATTTTACAATCCATTTTCAAGTCTCTTCTCAATTCTTTTTCTTTAAGTGTTTCTAAGCCATATTTGTGGCATATGAGACTAGGTCATGTATCTAATAATAAATTGATGGCTTTGCAGTCCATCATTCCTAATTACTTCATTTTCAAAATAATAAAGATTGTCTTGTTTGTCCCATTGCTAAGGAAAAGTGACCTCCTTTTCCATATTTTAATCATATGTCCATTTCTACTTTTGATTTGATCCACTGTGATGTTTGGGGACCCTTTTCTCAACCCACAAAAAATGATTTTAGATATTTTCTCTCTATAGTTGATGATTCCACTAGATCCATATGGATATATCTTATGAAACATAAATTTGAAACCAGGTTTCTTTTGCAACCCTTCTATAACATGATATGTATTCAGTTTAACACAAAGATTAAGGCCATTAGGATTGATAATTTAAAAGAGTTCTTTATGAAAGATTTTTTTTTTTTTTTGGTGGCTCATGGCATAATTCAACAACATTCTTGTGCTACTAATCCATAACAAAATTTTGTTGTGGAGAGAAAGCATTAACACATTCTTAGCATAGCCAGAGCTCTTAAATTTCAATCTAATGTGCCATTATACTTGTGGGGTGAATGTTGCCTAATTGATGTAAATATCATAAATAGATTACCATCACCTATTCTCAAAAAAACCCCTTATAAGAAACTCTATAATCAAGTACCTTCCTATTCTTATCTCAAAGTCTTTGGTTGTTTGTGTTTTGCTCCTACTTTGAGTCACAACAGATCCAAGTTTAGTCCAAGATCCAAACCTTGTGTCTTCATTGGTTATCCTTTTGGTGTGAAAGGCTATAAGCTTCTTGATCTTACCACTAATAATATATTCATATCTATAGATGTCATTTTTCATCAAACTACTTTTCCCTTTGTTTCTTCCAACTCTAATATTCCTTTACCTCATCTATTTCCTACTCCTTCCACTCTTATTGACTCACCATTCTTGCCTAACTCTAACCTTACTCTAGCCAAAAGTCCATTTCTTGATGTTATTTCTACAAATACTACAAATACTACACTTCTAGCTATTGTAGATCTTGCACCTCTAGCTATTGCAGATCTTGCAATTCCAGCTGTTGTAGATCTTGCCCCTCCAGCTGTTGCAAATACTGTAGTTCTAGCTAGTGTAGATACTACAGCACCTGCAACTAGTATTTCTACTGATATTGTCCCTACTCCTCCTCTTAATCATATCTCTTCTTCTATTCCAACCTTATGGAGGTCACAAAGATAATCAAAACCTCCTTCTTACTTGCAATCTTACAAATGTAGCTTTGTCACTTGTGCCTAGTGGTCTCAGTCCAATCCTTCCATCAAGTCAAGTAAACCCTATCCCTTAGAAAAATATCATACTTTTGAAAAATTTTCCCTTTCTTATAATCATTTTTTTCCCCTAATATCTACTACCTATGAACCTAAATTCTATCATGAGGCTGTCCAAGATCCTAAATGGCAGGAAGCTATGGCAGCTGAGATTGCAGCTTGAGAATCCAATCATACTTGGACCCTTACCCCTTTGCCTCCACATAAAAAGGCTATAGGGTGTAAATGGGTTTATAAGAATAAATCTAATGATACCATTGAAAGGTACAAAGCCAGACTTGTAGCTAAGGGTTTTACCCAACAAGAAGGCTTATACTTTACTAAGACTTTTTCTCCAGTTTCTAAGATGTCCACTATTAAGACTTTGCTTGCCATTTCTGCTATAAGGGGTTGGTCTTTAACTCAGATGGATGTAAATATCGTCTTTCTCCATGGTGAGCTTCATGAGGATGTATACATGCAACTTCCTTAGGGTTTTCACAGCAATGGGGAGTTGGTATGCAAGCTAAACAAGTCTTTATATGGTTTGAAACAAGCTAGTAGGCAGTGGTAATCAAAATTCTCTAGTGCTATCATAAAGTGTGGATTCAAGCAATCCAGATTAGATTACTCATTATTTACTAAAAGGTTTAATAATTCTTTCATTGCCTTGATAGTATATGTGGATGACATTCTTATTGCCAACAATGACATTGAAGCTGTCCAAGAACTCAAAACATTCTTAGATCGGTAATTTAAACTCAAAGACCTTGGAAATCTCAAGTATTTTCTTGGCCTTGAGGTATCTAGATCAGATCAAGGCATCATTTTATGTCAGAGAAAGTATGCTTTAGAGATTATAAAGATGTTGGTTTCACAAGTTGTAAGCCCTCTAAAGTGCCAATGGAGCAGAATTTAGAGTTAAGCAAGTTTAAGGGTGAACTACTACCAAATCCAAAGGTGTATAGAAGACTAGTTGGTAGGCTTTTGTACCTGACCATCACTAGACCTAATATCACATACTCAATCCATAAACTGAGTTAGTTTATGTCCAAGCCTAGAAATCCACACTTAGATATAGCAAATAAGGTTTTACAATACATTAAAGGCTGTCTAGGACAAAGGATATTCCTCTCAACAAAATCAGAATTACACTTGAAAGCCTTCATAGTTTTTGATTGGGCAGCATGTGTTGATACTAGAAGGTCTACAACAGGTTACTGCATCTTCTTAGTAGACTCACTGACTGCTTGGAAGTCCAAGAAATAGTCAATAGTCTCGAGATCTTCTATTGAGGCAGAATATAGAGCAATGGTTGTAACAGTAAGTGAAGTTACTTGGTTACTAGCCTTGTTGAAAGATCTTGAGGTAGCTCATCCATAGCCTATTATGCTATTTTGTGATAATCAAGCTACTATTCACATAGGAGAGAATTTAGTCGTCCATGAGAGAACAACACATAGAAGCATATTGCCACTTAATCAGAGATAAAGTTGAAGACAATGTGGTCATATTGTTTCATATACCAATGCATTCTCAATTGGCAGATCTTACCAAAGCACTTAGTTCCCAGCAGTTCACTTGCTTACTTTCCAAGATGAGCATCATCAACATACATAATAGTTTTGGTTCTCATCTTGAGGGGGAGTGTCAAGGTTCTAAAGCTATAGGTAAGAAGATGAAGGAAAGTGAGGCTAAACGACAATAGAGTATGGTAGTTTGGTTGTGAACTACAAGTAGCTTAGTGAGTAGTTTTAGATATTTATTATTTCACACATGTGAAACTAGCTGTAACACACATTTAGTAACTAACTAGATTAGAAGGGAAATTTTGTTACTCCATTTTGTATATATGTATTAGAACTTGATGTAAATCATTCAAGCTAATGAAATATTCAGTTTACAATCAAAATCCTCTCTAGCTTTCATCAAGAACTTTCTGTTTTTTGATTTCTTACAAAATCCCTTTAGGTAATCTCTAGTTGATAATCACCAACTGACATGCCCTTGCCTGTCACAACACTATTCCAACATTAATACGCTATCCCATGACAATTGTGTTCGTCAGATAATCAAAACTCTCCCACAACGTAGTGTTTTGCATACCAACCAAAACCAAGCTTCCTGTCTCTAAAAGTTGCATAGCAAAAACCTCAGAATTGAATGGTGGAGTTGACCGGAGTAGTTTACCAGCTTGGTTTGCGATTGGAAGGCCATTGATGGTTAGTGACAACTTGTCATGGGCGAATTGCTATTGGCAGACTAGATTATGATGTTGGAGATGATGTGGACTAGTTTGGGAGGAAAGTGTCAAGATACAAAAGGAAGTAATGCAGCAGCTAAGAGGAGCAGAATCAAGAGCACAGATAAGAAGCAGAGCTCTAATCAGTTTGTACAGTAGACGACAACAAGCATAATAGATAGAAACGGCATGTAGTTTTTAGTTTCACATATGTATTTAACTTAGCATGTGATAGGCACGTGTTTCAGTTTGGTTAAATCTGTTAGATTGCTAGTTAGTTAGTTACTAGTAGAGGGAAAGATTAGTTACAGCTGGTTCAGTTATAGCTTTGGTGTATATATACCTATCTGATTGTATTAGTTATTCATTCAATTCATTTTTCAATGGAATAGAGTTTTAATTCTCCAGAACTCTCCTCTGTTTTCTATTAGAAAGTGCAGCATATAAGGCATAAGAATGAGAAAAAGCTAGGCAGTCCATTGCATTGATGCAGAGAAAAAAAGGGCAGAGGATATGGGGGTGGTTTTGCTCTAGGAAGAGACCATCCCCATAGATTTGCACAAGTTGTTCTCTCCCCACAATTTAAGGGCTTATCAATCTTATCATTATCACAAAAATTTGTAAACAAAATATTTGCACTAGATAGGAGGAAGAGAGAAAGAGAGAGCACAAATAGGTGTGGTGAACATTTTGGTGTATTTTTTTCCCTCCCCATCTTCTAGCTTTTATCTTTGGAGTTTTTAACGTTTTGAATGTAATTCATTGGTTATTATTATTATTATTTTCAACATTGGTGTTTCTATATGTATCTACCAAGTACCAGCTAATTTTTATCACAAAAAATAATTTTTTCTCAAAAATATTAAATGGTTTTCCAAATATATATTTTTTTATTTCAGTATTATGAAAATTTTTCTCAAAAGGTGGAAGTCAAATAGGTATGCAAAAAATTCCTCTAAAAATTGTTTTCAAAGTCATTTAAAAAAAAAAAAAAAAATGCTTTTACACTATTTTGAAAACAAAAACAAAACAAAAATTTAGCTACCAAACATGCCACTAAAAGATTGTTTTTGAAGAAAAGTCCCCCCCCCCCCCCCAAACAAATATACCCCCCACAAATTTTTATATTTGAAAACAGAAAATTGCATTCTTCTACTAAATAAGTTTGTTGAAATTAGGTAGGTTTCGAGTTTAAGATTGTTAGGACATATGTAAATCATGTTAGGAACAAATGTCATTATGAAATTGGCTAATTCTTTGACAAAATGCACTTTACTTGTAATTGGGTAGATCTAGGATGGGTTTAGTACTTCAAGGAACAAGAGTTCAAGTCTAGTATTGAAGCCATGCAAATCTATCCAGGAAACAATTGAAGAAGTGCTAATTCATTAAAACTCAACAGCTCTTAATAGCTCGAAACAAGTGAAGAAGTGCTGGTTCATTAAAGCTTGATTGCTCTCAATAGCTCTCGATAGCTCACAATAGATAGCTCAACAGATAGCTATCTATCGAGAATTACAAAAATCAGTTTTTCAGATCTGATTTTCAACCCATGCTTATGTATTTGTGTAGGGTTTCTTTTCTCACAACCCTAGACATATATAAGGTTTATTTTAAAGGCCATCACATAAAAGAATATAAGGAGAACACATGCAAAAAGTGACTGAGTGCCTTATTCTTTCTGAAAGAAGCTACTGCGTCTTTGCATCTTAGGGTTTTGTAACCAAGTGCTTCTTGATCTTCATTGTTGATAAAGTGAATAACTTTGTAGCCAACATCCTCTTCAAGTTGGTGTGTTAGTCACGTACTAGGAGCAGTGCAACTTTGGTTAGTCACGTACTAGGATTCGTGAAAAAAAGGTGGCATTCATATATTGAAGAGTTTAGAGGTTCTGAATCGGCAGAAGGTTTCAACTTTAAGTTCATCTATAAGGATTGTAGAGTCTAGGGACAAAAGTTTTGTACTAGATTTGAAACTTCTCTTTACTATAATGGATTGCTTTTCGGGAAGGTTTCCCCTCAGGTTATTTATTGTGAAACTAGTTTGTTTCATTAGTTTTTCTAGGTTATCATATATTGTCTTATTTAATTTTTCACTGTGCATAATTTTGACATGATATTGATGTTAGTTTGTTTTAACAAAATTTATTCATAATAAATCTAATTAACAACTTGGGTTTAAAACTTATTAATTATATCAACTAGGGTCTAAATTTTCCAACAAGTGGTATTAGAGCTCGGTCATAGATTCGAGTTGTTGGAGCTGCATTGTGAGGGAGGATTGTGAGGGATTTCACAATTTGCTCCAATACCAATGGGCTTGGTCTCCGACAAGTGGTATCAGAGTAGGTACACTCTGATTGGATTAATTTCCTGAGTGTGATCCTTGATCCCCGTTTGTTGTCATGGATCGTGGACAATCTCTTTTGATTCCTCCTTTTGCAGGGTTTAGTTGAACAGGTATGACAAATTGTTGAAGTTGGTTGGATTAAGCCAAAGGAAGTGCTAGTGGATTCGGATGAAGCAACAATCATAGCGGTAAATTTCAACAGTAGGGCCTTGAATGCTTTGTTTTGTGGGGTGACCAATGAGGAATTCAAGAAAATATCATTCACGGAAGTTGCCAAGGAAGCATGGACCATTCTTGAGACCACCTATGAAGGTACCAAAATAGTAAAGACTGTGAAGCTTCAAAAACTCACTAGTAGTTTTGAAGAAATAAGGATGAAGAAGGATGAGACCTTTGATGAGTTCCATGCTAAACTCAAGAATATTGTAAATTCTGCCTTCATCTTGGAGAATCTATTGCGGAATTCAAAATTGTTGGGAAAATCCTTAGGTTCTGACCTGAAAGATTCCATGCCGAGATCACTGCCATTGAAGAAGTAAAGAATATTGATCAACTTCCTTTGATTGAGCTTGTAGGGAACCTACAAATCTATGAGATGGGATTAAGTTTAATGGGAAAAGGTGGAAAGAGTAGAAACTTGGCTCTTACGGGGATAGAGGAAGAGATTGATGACTCTAAAGATGAAGATGAAAACAAGAATGAAGATGATGATGATGATGATGATGATGAGGATGAGGATCTAACCTTCATAACTGATGAGATTATCAAGCTTCTTCAGTTTAGGAAAAAGGATAAGGGAAAACCTCCAAGGAATTCTAAATCCTCAAGGAAGGGCAAGAATGAGAAACCCATCATCCAATGCCATGAGTGCAAATGTTTTGGTCATATGAGGATAGAGTGCCCAAACTACCTTATGAAGGAAAAGACCAAGAATTCAAAAGATAAATGGTTGATTGCTACCTGGAATGATATTGAGAATGACTCTTCTGATGAGTATGTGGATTAATGTGGTCATTTTATGGCTTTTGCTGCCACAACCAATAAGGTGATTGTGGAGAGTGCTAGTGACAGTGAGAATTCTTCCTCTGATGAAGTACCCAAGAAGATGACCTTTTAGGAAGCCTATGATAAGCTATGCATTGAATTTATAAAATCTGAAAAGACTTCTCATCTTTGTAGAAAAGAGCTTAATGAGGTAAAAACTGAAAAAGCTGATCTATTAGTCAAACTAGATGAGACTACATGGTTAGTTGAGACACTTGTTGTGGAGAACACCTCATTAGAAGAGAAGGTCAAGAATCTTAAGGTTGAGCTTAGTCAAGCTAGAACTCAAATAGAGAGGATGTCTAGTGCAAAGTTTGATGAGGTCTTAAATGCTCAAATGCCTAATTCTGATAAGACTGATTTAGGATATGTTGTTTTCTCTAGCCCCTCCTCTTCCACGGCTTCTAGATCAAGGACTGTCTTTGTGTCCCAATATGAGAAAGGTGATAAAGGTATGAAATCTAAAACTGATTTGGCTAATTCTAAATCCTTTGTTAGATCTCATGTTTGTCACCATTGTGGTGTTTCTGGACACATTCATCCTAATTGCTTTAAGTTGTATCCTTAAAAGTAAGTGTCCAAATGATCACAGGTTTCCTCCCAAGGACCTACACCTTTGTTTGGAGAGTTTTTAAAAGTCTTGAGCTTTTTAACTCAATTTCAGGAGAATTTTTATTCTTCTATGTCCTTTAATAAACATACTAGGACATGTGCCTTTTTATCTTCACGGCTAAAGACTCGTGTTGTGTGGTTGAGAAAGGAGCCTAAGACTTAATTTTCTTTTCTGTTTGTCTTCTGCTTTAATTCTTTCTATCTAAAGTAGGACTCTCTTTACTTGATTTCTTATCTGCTTTTGGAATTATGCCTTCATGCATATGTATCTTTCTTTCATGCTTTCATGTTGTTTGTCTGTTTTTGTTTGATTGTTTAGTTTTTATTTTATTTTATTTTCAAAAAAAAAAGAGAAAAACCAGAAAAACACAAAAATAGTGTGTGTTTGTGTACATTGGTACTTGTGTACCTTGGATGGCTATTGAAACAATGTTTTCTAAACTTTTTATCTTTTGTAGTTTAGATGAGCATCTCTATGAACAACTAAACAAGTGAGGTTTGTGGCTCATGTTTGTGATGAGTAAGATTAAGTAATCTTTTATACTTAACACTCGTATTACTTTTTTTGATGGGAAGGACTAAAAAATCCTAAGAAAAAGGCAAAAATAACCATCTCACCACTGTTGCCCACCAATCATGAAATGACATTTGTATACTTCGGCATAGCAAAAGTGGAATGTCAAATGCTTAACATCATTGAGTATTTCTTTTCTCTCTTTTATATGCCTATGCACGATATATTTATTAAAAGAAAAATATGCAAAGAAAAATAAAGCAAAAAGATTAAAATGTTTTATATATAATTGCAAGCGTGTATTCTAAAAGATGTGGTAGTTATGGGCTATACCTCGAATGTGAAAGTCCCTATTAAACAGTTATGATTGTGTGTGAGTTAAAGTGATTTTCTTATATCTTAAATCATCATAACATGTAGACACTTATGCAATTTTGAAATGTTTTTCACACACAACATGCAATATTCTTTACTACTTTTGATACATGTGCCGGTACAATGTGATTTGACCATTACAAGGAATACATATGTTAATGTATGCTCACTAAACTGTCATAACTTGTTTTTGAAATATAAAATTAGTTAGACTTGTTGTTGTGTGTGTGTGTGTGTTATGGATTTATGTGCTTGACATTTTTCTTGTTGAGAAATGTTTTTGAGAACTTAAAATGTTGTTTGAATTTTTGATTGAGTAGTATGCTTGAATGCATTCATGTCTATGTTTTTCTCTTTTTTGAAAAAATGTTTTTAAGCAATCTCGATAGCTGCTGGACATCTCTTGACAGCTAGAATATCTATTGAGTTTTTTCAGCTTCTTTTTATCGCATTCTCGATAGCTTTTAGGTCCACCGAGAAACTTTTTGGATGCTCGATAGATGCTTAATAGCTCCTTGATCCATCGAGATCCTTTTGCATCCATTGTTTTTCACATATTTTGCATCTTTCTTTTATCTTGTCATCTATAGCATCTTTGTTCATCACATTCATGCATTTATATCAATTCTTTGTACCCCCTTGATCATCTTTGATCATCTTTATATTTCTCGGTGAAGCTTTCTAGCTTCTTATACCCTTTGTCAATCATGACAAAAAGGGGGAGAAATTGTAGAGAATATGTGCAATCTTTTAAGATTCTATATGTTAGGAGGAGAAATACATGCCCTTGTAAGGGGGAGTTGTGTTTCATCTTGTTAGGGGGAGTGTTTACTTCCTTGTTCTTGTACATCAGTCTTGTGACTATTTTTACATACATTGTGCTTATCTTTGAGATATATATATATACACACACATATATGATGATGTATGTCTTCTTTACCTACCTCTACATGTGTTGTTTCTTTTCTATCTTTATACACATGCTTCTTTATGTATGTAATCTTTTATTTTTGTTTCACACTAAGATGCCATGATGAGTTTTGTTTAAAATGTTTCAGAAATACAGGTTGTCAAAGTTTTCTTGCCATAAACTCTCTTCTTACAAAGTTTTTCAAGAGTTTGTGTTAGAATAGATTTTATTATATTCAACAATTGATTATAAGTTGAGTGATATATGACTTCTTTCATATTTCATTTGTTTGTTGTGGATTTGTCACGAATTGCCAAAAGGGCAGATTGTTAGGATATATGTAAATCATGTTAGGAACATATGTCATTATGGAATTTGCTAATTCTTTGACAAAACGCACTTTACTTGTATTTGAGTAGATCTAGGATAGGTTTGGTACTTCAAGGAGCAAGAGTTCAAGTCTAGTATTGAAGTTATGCAAATCTGTCCAAGAAATAAATGAAGAAGTGCTGATTCATTAAAGCTCAACAGCTCTCAATACCTCTTGATAGCTCTCAATAGCTCGAAACAAGTGAAGAAGTGTTAATTCATTAAAGCTCAATAGCTCTCGATAGCTCGCAACAGATAGCTATCTATCGAGAATTACGAAAATCAGTTTTTTAGATCTGATTTTCGGCCCATACTTATTTATTGTTGTAGGGTTTCTTTTCTCAGAACTCTAGACATATATAAGGCTTATTTTAAAGACTATTACATAAGAGAATACAAGGAAAACACATGCAAAAAGTGGCCGAGTGCCTTATTTTCTCTAAAAGAAGCTACTACGTCTTTGCACCTTAGGGTTTTGTAACCAAGTGCTTCTTGATCTTCATTGTTGATGAAATGAAGAATTTTGTAGCCAACATCCTCTTCAAGTTGGTGTGTTAATCATGTACTGGGAGCAGTGCATCTTTGGTTAGTCACGTATTGGGATCCGTGCAAAAAAGGTGGCGTTCATATATTGAAGAGTTCAAAGGTTCTGAAGTGATAGAAGGTTTCTGCTATAAGTTCATCTACGGGAATTGTAGAGTCTAGGTTCAAAGGTTTTGTTCTAAATCTGAAACTTTTCTTTACTATAGTGGATTGCTTTTCGGGATGGTTTCCTCCCAAGTTTTTTACTGTGAAATTAGTTTGTTTTATTGGTTTTCCTATATCATCATATCTTGTCTTATTTAATTTTCTGTTGTGCATGATTTTGACATGATATTGATGTTAGTTTGTTTTAACAAGATTTATTCATAATAAATCTAATTAACAACTTGAATTTAAGACTTGTTAATTATATCAACCGGGGTCTAAATTTCCCAACAAAGATTTTATTTTCTAGAATTAACAATGTGTAAAATTTTAAATAATTTAATATTTGATATACTTTTAGATTTATCAAATATTTAATCTAAATCGTGGAAGAAATTCATTTTAAGCCCCTTTTTCTCTTAAAAAGAAAAAAGGCTAGATTTTCAAACCCTCAACCAGTGATGGTTCAATAGCAAAGATTGCCAATTCAATTGATAAAAACCAAGAACCAGACATTTTTTTTTATTCTTTGACAATTCCTATTTTTAAAACCATGGATATTCCTATGCACAAGTCTATCCAATAATTTCCTTCTCAAAAAAAAAAAAAAAAAAAAAACTCTGTCCAATAATTCCCTAACAAAGTCATTCCTCATTCATTACCTTTAACAAATACAAAGAATAGTCATCGGCTCAAGTATTTAGTTTTATGTTTGACTTTCTTGTCCAATAAATAATCAACTTCAAAAATAATAAAAAATGAGTAATATTATAGCCAAAAATTATTTTACAATATTTTTATAGATTGTTGATATAGCCAACTCTTTATTGGTTTTCATTAAAATTAACATCACTTTTTTCATTTACCAATAATCACTCATCACTTCAGTAGTTTATAAATTTGTTTGTAAAAAAGTTTGCATCTCTAGCATTATTTATAAAAAATTAGGAATAATGTTACAGACACAAACTATGTTACAATATTTTTCAAACTGATATTGCAAAGTCTTCCTAGTTCTAATATGGGCTTATCACTAACATCATATTTTTACTTGAAATAACTATTTAGAAAATGCTAAAGCCGCATCAGTAATTTGTAAAAATGTTAAAAAATAGTTTATAACATTACTCAAAAATTAGATGCTAATGAAAAATAAATTTAAAACTGAAAATAGAAAATAGAAAATATATAAATAAAAATGTAGCATATTTTAGATTTATTAAAAAAAATGTTTGCAAATTCAGAAATTTGTGACTTTTTTTAGTGAGTTATTTAATATTATTTTTTAATAATTAATTATGGAGTTCATGGGGTGTTTGGTTTGTATTTTCAAACAATTATTTTTAGTTTTTAAACAACATTTCACGCATTTCTACACACTTTTTCATCCACACGTATTTCTACAAATATTTTCAAATAAAAATTTTTAATTTTTAAACACATATATCAAACAGCCGAAAGCCCTGGATTAGTCCAATGTGTGAAAGTTGGAAAAACTCAATCCACACAATATATATCTGCCGAAAGAATTAAAAAAGAATGGCCAAACAATGAATGCCTATAATAAATACATTACGGGTTTTTTCCAGGCATGAACCATGCCTAATTATGGATCTTACAAATGTGAGGTCCAATTCTTAGTAGTTTTACATAATGTCAGCATGACGTACATGCCTCTATTTTTTTTTTTTTATATGGATGCAAGCCTCTATTGATAACAACAGTTATGTAGATATTATATTATATGAAATGATATAATTTTCTAAATGAAAAATAGAAAAATAATTATGAAAAGGGAGAAATACTATTTTCACAACATTTTTTATTAAAAATCTTAAATAGCAGACTGTTATTGGTTGTTATAGGTGAGCAAAAAAAGTAATTTAAGTTGTGAATTCAAATTAGAATCAATAATAAATTACTACTTATGATTTGTTGTGAAAATGTTGTGAACGTAACGTTTCTCTATGAAAAGGTTTGGGTTCAAGTTACTTTTGGTAACTTCAAGCAATATTATATCACTCAATATTTTTTAATTACATGCAAATTTTGCCAAATTTACAATTGAATTACATTATTTTCATATACTCTCTATACTTTCAATTTCAAGGCGATCAAAGATCAATAGTTATATTATTAATTAATTGTTTAAATTCAAGTTTTTGTAGTTTAAAATAATACAGAAAATGATGAGTTTATGGATCTAATAATAATTAATATTTGATTATCATGAAAATTGACACACGTGTTAAGAACATATAGAATATGTAATTCAACGGTGTGATTTTCAAAGTATGAATTCAATAATAAATTATGAATAATATTTGACTACAAATTTAATTGTAGCTTAAGGCTATAGCTTTACTCAATAACTTTTTATTGGATGTGAATTTTGACAAATCCCCCATTGGATTATATTTTCTTCTTATATTCTCCATGTTTGCAAATTTTTTAGAAATTCAAAAATCAATAGTTATGTCATCAATCAATTGTTTAAATTGGAAATTTTTGTAGTTTAAAATTATATATAAAAAATTAGTTTATGGATTATATAGTAAATAATATCTGTTTGGCACAAAATTTGATATGTGTATTAATAGTGTAGAATTCTTGCAATCTAACGGTTAGATATTTCAATATATGAAACAATATTAATTTTTTAAAGGAAGTTGGTAGCTTTAAGCTACAATTAAGTTTGCAGCTAAACTTTGTTCATAAGTTATTTTCTGATGTAATATTGCTTAAAGTTACATATCAGGCGTAACTTGAACTTGAAACTAATTCGAATGAAAATTATGTATTGTGTTATTGCTATGAGCTCGATTATATTATTTAGTTTAATTATCATGTGTGTTTGTAATCTTTTCGTAATAAAATTTTTATTACATTTTGTGTTTTCATTGAAAACCATTAAAGTTAGTTTTTATTTATTTATTTTAAATTGTTTGTTTTCATTTATAAATATACGTATCAAGCTATTGAACCAATCAATCTCAAGCATAATAATGAATACAATGCTCTTATGACTAAAGAGTTCGATACACATAACTTTTGTATTTATGTGTAGAGAGGCTAGAGATTAGTTTTTTTAAGTTTTTAGATGAAGATTTTTTAAGTTGTGAGGAAAAAGAAGAAAGAAAGGAAGAAGATTGTTTTAGTTTTTTTCATAAACACCAACTTATTTTTAAGGACAAATTTAGTTACAAAATTGGTCGTATCCTTAAAATTCAACCATTGGATTATATGTTCTTTATGTTCTTAATATATATGTCAAATTTTGAATCAATTGGATATTATTTACTATATGATCTATAATCTTATATTTTATGCATAATTTTAAACTTCAAAAACTTGCAATTTAAATAATTTATTGATGACATAATTATGAATCATTAATTTTATAGAAATTTTGCAAGTATAAAAGATAAAAGAAGAAAATGTAATCCAATGGTAGATTTGTCAAAATTCACATCCAATAAAAGGAAATTGAGTAAGATTGTGGTCTAAGACTATAACTAATTTTATAGTTAAATTTTGTCCTATTTTTTATACTTCTAAAAAAAAAAACTTATTTTTAAAATATTATAATATAAATAACAATAAAATATCATAGTGAACATTATATATAATTTCTAAAAATACAATGGCTATGGATCTAACTTTTATAAATTAATAATTTAAAATTAATCTATTTAATTAGCATAAAATAATGTAAAATCAATTATAAAAACTTATAAAGAACGTAGACAATTTATACTATATATCTTGTTGATAAACTCAAATCTTAGATCGTACTCTCATTATCAACTCTCCTGTTATAGGCCTGACTGGTTACCTTACCTGCCCCTTATTATTCTTCAATTTTATTAGTCAAGGAAAAATATTAAAACAGAAAAAAGAATGAAAAAACCTCTCCCATCACAAAACTCAACCTGAAGTAGGACCAGAAAAACAAAAATTCTAGCCTGAAAAAGCCACAGTTGTGAACCTGTGTCGGTATCCAAGACTTTCGTTCAGTCAATGCATTTATCACACAAAAAAGTAAGTCTGTACGTGACAATATGACATAACTATCCAAACGGAGGAACCGAAGACCAAAAACACCCACCTCTTCTAGCTCCACCACAATCATCACCATCATCATTCTGCTTGAAACCAACACCAATTTTTTTCTACACTTTTTGCTCTGCATGCATGGGTTGCTTCTCATTCTCATTCTTCTTCTTTATATGCTGCGTTTTCCTTCCAAGTTTTACTTTCTCAGCCCCCATTTCCACCCACTCAATCAGGCCCGATTTCACAGCCTCCAACTTCCAATTCCTCGACACCAGTGGCGCTTTCTTACTCTCTCAAAATAATACTTTCAAAGCCACAATTGATGCCAGACCATCCTCCTCAAAATATTACTTCTCTATCGTCCACAGTGCCACCAACATCATAATCTGGTCAGCCAACCGCGACAGACCCATGTCAAGCTCTGACAAGTTGTCACTAACTGTCAACGGCCTCACTGTCACAAACCAAACTGGTCAAACACTCTGGTCAACCCCGCAATTCAATTCTGATATTTCTGCTATGCAGCTTTCAGAGACAGGAAATCTCGTTTTAGTTGATGAAGGAAACAATACGTTGTGGGAGAGTTTTGATCATCCGACGGACACTATAGTCATGGGACAGAGAATTCCTATTGGAAAATCATTGCAAAGCGCTGTGACAGACGAGGACATGTCGGTGGGTGATTATCGACTTGAAGTTACTGACAGTGATGTGGTGCTGCAATGGAATAAGATGAATTATTGGAAATTGTCCATGGATCTAAAGGCTGTCAGGAACTTTAACAAGGCCGTATCGTTGATGGTGATGAATGGTACAGGTTTGTATTTGCTAGCAAGTGATAATTCCACGGTTGTTCAAGTAGCTTTGAATGGTTCATCAAGTTTTAGCAGTGGTAAGTTGGGTCCCGATGGCAGATTTAGCATAGTCAGACCTCGGAGCGATAAATGGGAGTTAGAATTTGCAGGACCATTTGAGGATTGTGATCTTCCTCTCTATTGCAAAGAAATTGGATTGTGCAGAAGAAAGCCTCTGGGTGGAATTTGTTCTTGTTTACCAAAATTCAGTTATCAAAACAATGGTGATTGCATGCCAGTGAACCGTTCGCTTTCTCTGCCTTCAGCTTGTACTGCAGCTAGAAATGGCAGTCAATTGAATTTCTCTATTTCCTATCTAAAAGTCGGCCCTGGTATGGACTATTTTGCTAATAATTTCAGGGAGCCCGTGAAAAATAATGTAACGTTGTCGGTTTGCCAATATTTATGCTCTCAAAGTTGTTCTTGTTTGGGCTTTTTCCATGAAAATTCTTCTGGTTCTTGTTATCTTCTTGAAAACCATTTAGGTTCTTTCATTTTGACAGACCACAATAAGGACCGTTTGGGTTATATTAAAGTTTTGGTTGGTTCTTCTCATGGAAACTCAACTGGGTCTAACATAAATCAGAAACAAAACTTATCAGTCGCTGTTTTGGTACTATTACCTTTGACAGTATTCTTAATGCTAACAGTGTTTGTAATCATTGTAATCCTTTGGTTAAGGAAAAAGCCGCTTTCTAAAACCAAAACTGTAAAACTAGACCGGAATAACTCGTCATCGTCTGCAGAGCTAGAGATGATCTCTATCCCAGGCTTACCGAGAATGTTTGATTATGAAGAGCTTGCAGCTGCTACTGAGAACTTCAAGACTCTGATTGGTAGTGGTGGATTTGGCACTGTATACAGAGGGACTCTGTCAGACAAAACTGCTGTGGCGGTCAAGAAGATTACTAGTTTGGGAATCCAAGGGAAAAAAGAATTCTGTACTGAGATTTCAGTAATTGGGAACATCCACCATGTCAATTTGGTTAGATTGAAAGGTTTTTGTGCACAAGGGAGGCAGCGCTTTCTTGTTCTGGAGTATATGAACAGAGGTTCTTTGGGCAGTACACTCTTCGGTAATGGTCCTGTTCTAGAATGGCAAGAGAGATTGAAAATAGCTATTGGAACAGCAAGGGGGCTTGCTTACTTGCATAGTGGATGTGAGCACAGAATCATCCACTGCGATGTGAAGCCAGAAAACATTCTCTTGAACGACAATTTACAAGTGAAAATCTCAGATTTTGGGCTGTCGAAGCTGCTAAATCCTGAACAATCTTTTCTATTTACAACAATAAGAGGAACTCGAGGCTATCTTGCACCTGAGTGGATAATGAGTTCCACAATTTCCGACAAGGCTGATGTATATAGTTATGGATTGGTTTTACTAGAGATTGTGAGGGGAAGAAAAAATTGCTCAATACAAACATGGAGCCGCAGCACAAAAACTAGTAGCAGTGAAGGAAATGCCCCATCCTCATTCCCTTCTGTTTCGGAACACAGACTAATATATTTCCCTCTATTTGCGCTAGAAATGCATGAGCAGAGAAGGTACTTGGAACTGGCAGACCCGAGGTTAGAGGGACGTGTGACAAGCGAAGAGGTTGAGAAGCTAGTGCGGATTGCCCTGTGTTGTGTGCATGAAGATCCACCGCTGCGGCCTTCTATGGCTCACGTTGTTGGCATGTTGGAAGGTGGGCTGTCTTTGGGTGAGCCGAGGTCCGAGTCACTAAATTTCTTGCGGTTCTATGGCCAGAGATTCACCGAGATGTCAAGAATGGGAGGGTCCAATGAGCTGAAGGACTTGGGGTTGTATCCAGATATGAATGCTACTTCTAATAGTGCTGCAGGTGTTTCATATAACCCAATGTCTTACATCTCTTCACAACAGCTTTCTGGCCCCAGGTAGTGCTCAAAGTTTCTGTACTAGTTATTAGGAAATATTGGCTCAATAAGGATGTGAATGTGTTGAGAGTTTTGGCTGCAGGTTTCTGAACCGGCAGACTCTCTATGTTTGAATTGTATCTACCAATATTGCCTGCAATATTCGTTGCCCAATTGTAGATATGCAGGTTTTGTTCTCTTGGCTTAGATAGTAAAATTATTGTTAAATAGCATGGTAGAAAATTCCAACTTTGTGACTCTTCATGGTTGATCTTATTTGATTTTGATATGAAAAATTGGTATTATCATTAATACTTTGGAGTTCGTCAGGCCTTGAATAATTTGAACAGTTCCAATTGCATCAACTAGTCCTCCATATTTAACCAAAATAGTTAAATAATTAATGCTGCTTGCATACTTTCATTCACAAATTCAATGCATCAGTTCTTGCTCTCCCTCCATTGGAACTTATTACAGAAATTTGGTGTCTCAGTGTAATTGTGTAATATATATCAATATGAATTTCGATTGCAATTTGGCCGATGTGCTTGATATCCTGGAGCATTCTGTCCGGTTATTTGAATTGATCAATCTTGGCCAAATCTGCTTTGGCTATAGGTGGTGACTTGCAATTCTTAGCACGTTAAACCAACATCTACCGAACCAAGGTTTTACCTTTACGGACCAAGTTAAAAATGAACCAAAATTATTTGGTCAATCAAAAATAAGACATACTAAAATTTAGGATTAACAAAGTTAGTATCTTTTCCTCACCAAAAAAAAAAAAAAAAAAATAGTTAGTATCTATTTAGAATTAACAAAAGGAAAAGATTTAGCTCCAACCACCAATAGGAAGATGACATTTGTCATTGTTTAGTGCAATGCACATGATCACTTAATTACTTGGGTTAAGTGAGTGACAAAGACAAATATTATCTTTCTATTGGTGTTTAGAGCTGAATTTTGTTCTTAAAAAATGATAGAATTTTTCTCACAACCAATTTGGAGGCAAGTTCCTCCAACCCACTACATAGCAACTCAACAAATTATCCACGCGTACTTCTAGTTACATGACCTATTTAATATAGCCAAGTGAAAATTTTAATTATATAATTAAAATGTGATTTAATATACATTGATGGCTTTTTAAACCACCACATGTTAAGTTAAAAGAGATTTCTCCAATCTAGTTTGGTGGAAAACATTCTTCGTAACAAAATATAAACAAAATAAAAGAAATAAAATTTTCTTGATACATTTTAACTCAATCATTTATGATATATCAAAAATAAAAATCAACCTTCTTTTTAATCTTGAAAATCATTTATGATTGATTTTGTGCTAAATTTCACAACAATTTCACTTTCAATATATAAAATCAAATATTCCATTAGAATATCATCTTCCATTTTGTTGCAGCATTTTTGTTAGGATTTGAATATCTAGATTTATATTGGAAAACATGTAAATAAAAACTTGTCTTGTTATAGTCTTTAGAGTCTATGGGAATTTCTAGACAAGTGCTCAAGCTTCTGGTATTCAATGTGCAAGAACATGAATTCGATTGTTTTAAGCTATTTAGGTATTAACAATTTGGATTGATCAAAGTGTGATTATGCAGATTCAGATTTTTAGCCTACCAACCCATCAGGTAATTAGGGTTTTAGATCTATTTCTCTTAGTAAATAAAGAAAACTATAAGATATGTTTTAAGAATACTTTGAAGCTACACATTTGAGATCAAAATTGTTCTGTACCTTCTCCTTTCAAAGTCACTACTGGAAATCAATCTACATATAATCTGAATTGATAGATCTGAAGTTCTTGCATACTAGTCATTCCAAAAGTGTAGATCTAAACCTTCAAGGTTGATCTTGAAGTCATGAATTGGAGGTCTATGTTTAAGAAAACCTTCAAGGGTGGTCTTGGAGTCATGGATTGGAGGTTCACGTTTGAAACACATGCATATCAGAAAATTTTGTGGATCCCAAAGCTCAATTGGGTAACTATAGTTATTTGATAGTGGATTTGTTCACTATGGGATTGGTTGCCCCAAGTTCTTCGTATGAAACTATTTTGTTTCGTTTGTATCCTAGATCATTATATCTTGTCTAATTTTTATTTCCACACTTGCATGATATTGATGACTGTTTATTTAACCTAAGGCTTCCATAATTAACCAAATTATGAAGTTGACCTTAAAACTAGTTAAATACAATGTTTTGATAGGGGTCTAAACCCAACAATCTATTTTGATAATATTCATGTTTTAAAAATACTCATTTCATTGGGGTTATAAAATAAACTAAATCTTCATAAATAGCTCATTCTTAGTGTGAAGAAAAGTGTTTACATTTGTTCTTTTATACATAAACCAAGTTTGATCCTTAGTTTTAGGCTTATTTAATAAATGAGCAAGCCCAAGCAAAAAAAAAAAAAAAAAAAAAAAATTACGAAAATGCTCATGAAAATACAAAACATTCAAGGGCTTGGTAATAAGTTTGATATGGGTTTGACGAATAAACTCATACCTTACTAAGCCTTTAGTCAATTGGGAGTTAGGGCCACTTGTCCAAACCAAAACTAAATGGCTTTAAGCTTTGATATGTTATGAATGCTAGTTACATTTGGGGTAACTTTACAAGAGTTATACATTGGTGCTATGGCCACTCCACAAGTATAATTGCTTGTAGGGTGTGGGGGGCAAGGGATAGGGTTTAAGTTTATAGGAGGGAGCTTCACACACATATACACTTAAATTAGGCTAGAGTAGAATTTCTATCTTGTAAAAAAAAAAAAAAAAAAAACCCTACTCACATGTTGTACATAAAGCTAGCTTAAATTTGACACATCAGCGTTAAACATCTCCTTCTTTGTTAAAATAAGTATAACAATAGGTGTGAGCTGATAGGAAGAATATAAATATATTAGAAGGATAGAAATAAAATGATGACATGGTCACTGATGTAACACAATAGAAGGCCGTGTGTGATAAAAATATTAATTCATGTGCAAAAATTGAAATCGATATTATGTCATATTTAGAGCACGCCAACATTTAGAATTTAATTCTTATGAATATTTGATCTATTTTAGATTCCACTAATATAAATTGTAATGTATTATTCATGATAAGATATCTTGTATCAAAATGCTTCTTAAAGCTGGTATATGTTAAGTATATTACAAAAAATTAGGCCCTTTTGTAGTGAAGCTCTAGTTATGTTAATGTATTATAAGTCTGTTTTAAAAACTCTATATATTACTTTCGTGTTTGTATTTTCTAATAAAGTATCATTGTTTCCTCAAAAAAATATAGGGATGTTTATCCCACATCAATTGTGTATATTAGAGTTTCAGTCCTTATAACCCCAGACTACTATTATAAATATTAGATCCTTTTGTAGTGGTACTTTAGTTATGTAATATATTATAAACCTATTTATAAAACTCTATATATTACTTTCGTGTTTGTGTGTTCTAATAAAGTATTACTTTTTCCTTTAAAAAAAAAAAAAAAATTCTATGGGTAGTTCTCCTCAAGTCATAGAAAGAAGAGGAATTTATTTCTAGCCAATAATTTCTTCACAGGTTAAGAATGTAATTTTAACTTCTTGATAAGCATCATTCTTTACTTGCATGTTAAGTGACAAATGATATTTATTGTCACATGTAGGGTTCGTTTGGACATAACTTATTTTGTTGAAAACTGAAAACTAAAAATACTATAGTAAAATAATTTTTAAATGTGTGAATAGTATCGTGGGACCCATTTTTAAATTTTTTTCTAAATAAAGTGGTTGTGGGTCCTGTGAACAGTGCATAAACAGTACACTTTGTCTCCTAAAAGCTGAAACACGTGCATAAAAAAAAAAAAAAGGCAAAACGCCAGACTCAAGAAAATAATTCCTATCAAGACGTATACCTAATATAACAAAGATACAACTTTTTCACATGCCATTCAAATATTCAATCCTTAAAGACTATAACCTTCAATTTACACGTGTCCCATGTTTCAACCAAATATGTCTTAGCCAATCATTTTTAATAAACATGAAAGTTCCTAAAGTTTTCAATGTAACACTTAATGCAAGAGATTCAATTTCGTACTTGAGACTGTTTCGATTTAGCTAGGAATAGAATATTTGTAACAGGTTGATCCCAATGTACTGTTTTGGGATTACTGCTATTTATATATTTCTATACATATATGTATTTTGATATTTATTTATATAAGTATAAATGCATTAATTCTTATGTTTATTCACATAAAATTTTAAATTGCACAAAGTTTAGCTATAAAATTAGTTGTAGCCTAAGGTTACAACCTTACTCTATATCTTTTTATTGGAGATAAAATTTAACAAATCCACTGTTGGATTATATCTTCTTCTTATATCCTCCATGCTTGCAAAATTTCTAGAAAAATAAAGATTAATAGCTATGTTATCAATTAGTTATTTAAATTACAAGTTTATATAGTTTAAAACCATGCATAAAATATAAGTTTGTAGATCATATAGTAAATAATATCCGATTGACACAAAATTTGACATGGGAAAAAATGTTTTGAGACTTAATTTTTGTAAACTATATTTTACACGGTAGATTATCAATATTAACCATCTATCTTCCACATGGTCACATAAATAATCTTTATTTTTTTCTTAGCACCAAAATAAAAATATATAACGATTCATCACCTTTTCAAATTAATTGAAAATCATAAACTGTTTGGGAAAAAAATGTTTTGAGACTTAATTTTTGAAAACTATATTTTACATAGTAGATTATCAATATTTACCATCTATCTCCCACATGGCCACATAAATAATCTCTATTTTTTTTCTTAGCACCAAAATAAAAATATATAAAGATTCATCACCTTATCAAAGATAAAGTAAATCTCCTTTCTAAAACAATAATAAATTTTCATCTTCTTTCTGTTAAATTTTGAACCATGAGATTGTATTATATATCTAGCTCTATAAAATTAATTTAGTTTGATTAGTCTTAATTTATCAAATTAAATTTAAGTTAGTTAGTACAAAATAAATTTATTTAATTAATATTTAAATTAAAAGTTCTCATTTAAATTTATTGTTTTTTTTTTTTTTTTTTGTTGATAAACTGCAATTTCCATTAAACAGAAAAGGAATTACAAATAGGGTAATCTTCCTAACAAACCAGCTCTAAAGCATGGGAAAGATTACCGTAATTGAAAAAGAAAGACATATTAGAACTAACAGCAAATTTGGCTAGTTTCTTCTAACCCAAAAGAAAATGATGGAATTGAAGGAAGCTGAGGGGTGTTGGATGTTACTTATTTATGTGCTTATGGACTAAGTAGGGCGGCTGATTGGGTTGATGATGGGGCCTATACAAGCTTTAGCATCACTTTCGATCATGACCAGCTGCCATTTTTCCCTGATAGCAGTCTCCACAGCCCATTGCAGAGCCACTACCTCAGCTTGGAAAGGAGAGTTTATGCATTGACATTGCCCCCACACGCTGATCACTTCTCCTTTATGGTCTCTAGCTATCAAAGCTAGAGAAGCTTTGGCACCTAACTGAGCCGCATCCACGTTGACTTTAATCCAGGGGTCCACATTGAGGGTGGAGTCATAGGAGTGTTGGGAGGACTTTAATCCAAGGAATTTTTGTTGCACTACTTGAGCAGATTTGCAAATGTCCACAAGGCCTTCTTGGTAGATGATCTGATTCCATAGCTGCTAGATTTCATCCATGGTGAGAGCCATTTTAAGAGTGATGAGCCAATGGTCATGGGCTGGGAGTATGGACACTGGTGGTTCAAAGAAAAACTTGGCAAGGTCTTCGATGGCACTAATGGGAACTGAGTCCACTCACTACAAAAAAAATGTTCTATAGCCGTGTTTTTAAAATGTGGCTATAGCTCAGAAAAACATGGCTATAGGATGATTTGGCCTATAGCCGCATTTTTTTAGGTCACATTTTCAAATGTGACCTAAACCTTGTGACTATAGGCCTGAGGGGTTTATCGCTGCACTTTTTAAACGTGACAATAACTCCACTCCCAAAAATGTGGCTTTAAACACTAAAAACACGGCTATAGACATATTCTATAGCTGAATGTTTAAAATGCAACTTCTTTTGCCCACTTTAAGCCGCGTTTTTAAAATACGTGGCTTTATCTTGTCTTAGGCCGCTTTACCCGCGTGTTTTGTGACTCTAAAACCCCAACATGTGGAAAACCAGATGGCTTTTGTTACAGGGCACTCACAAAAGAGGTGCACACCAAATTCCATCTTTTCCTTGCATAAGATACATGTGGGGTGAATGTTTGCAAGCTGCTTCATGAGGTTGTCCTTAGTGGGGAAGGCATTAGAGCCAGCCCTGCTTAGGTCCTTAGGAGTAAGCCCAATGACCTTTTAGTGGTATACATTGGAACCCATTACAATTAATTAAGGGTTGAAATAGTTGTTAATTTTAGGACACGGGTTCTCAACGGGAAAGGAATCTATATAGGAAACTACATTGTTAAAGGTATATTGTTGCCACCTAGAGGGATTACGAGTTACAAGCGAATATTTGTCTAAGAATTTTCATTAATAGCAAAATTGATTTTAAAATTTCATATATATTGTTCTTCTATGTACTATCCTACATGCTATTGCAAGAGTTCTCTCCAACTGATCCTCAAAATTTCGTAATTCACCTTCTTCCACTAGTTTTGTTCCTTTCTATTTTTTATTTTTACATAGATGATGATTCTTCTAGTTTATGATAAACACCATTGGCATCTTGTATAATTTCCTCACTTCTTACATTTTCCTGGAGATCGATTGACGCTTCAACGACATAACACTTTATGCATGTTTCTCCAAGTGAGGAAATGTTACGTGGATATGCTATTTTAAGTAAAACATGTATTATAATTTTTATTAGTAAATCAAACACGCACCAAATGGATCTTGAACTCAGAAGTTCTTTCATGATGCATGTTCTTATAAGGTTTAAGTTAGAGCTCATAGGCATTCAAAATTCCATATTCTTGTTTTTGGCATTTGATTGAATCACCATGCATGCTTAACACTCTTACAAAGTGATTACAATTGTAGTATTCTTTCCCTCATAAATGATTTATGCATCTACCAATATTTCTCAAGTAGTCCTTGCCTCTATATGGTGTGCAGTAAATGGAAACGATGAAGAAGTTTAAGTTGGCTTGCAACCACGTGAAACTCGCGATTGTGCTAATGGTTATGACCCTCCTACTTATTTCAGCAGCAGCCAAAGGTAGATTTGGAGGTGGAAGCAGTGGTATTCAGCCACAGGCACAGCCCATCTCCTACAACCCCTACTTCCCCTACATTCCCATTTTTAGGAGTAGTTCAAACACTACCCATCTCAAAAGCAATGGATCTGCCTTGGGTGCATGGAGCACTGCAACAATGATATCCCTTGCACTAATTCTCTGTATGATCTAAACTCCAAATGTATACATTCAATGTCCGGAAGGTTTGACCTCTTTAATGTCAGCCAGTACAATCTTTATTAGCCTACAATAGTAGGGATGTAATACTAAAGATTTCTTATACCAAGGTATCGTTTGACAAACTTGATTGAATTGGATTGGAAATGAGAATTGGATTTTGTTAATACTAGACTTGATTAGATATCTTAAGTCCTTGATACTTTAATGTACACCTTGATTAATTAAGTTCTTTGCTACGAGGGATGTAAGAATTTTCATACGTATTTTATTTATATTAAAAAAAGAATTATATATATATATATATATAAAATCTAGGTAATTGGTTAAACAACGTTGGTATGAAAACGAAGAGTATGGTGCTTTAGCAGAGAATAAAAAAAGTGAGAGGACCCGGTAAACATATTCTCAAAAATAAAAACGAAAGTGATGGTCTTGGCCCATTCTTAACTCCCCATCCATCCGGGATCTGGATCTTCTCCATTTCACTTGAAATGTAGAGTGTCCATTTAAAAGTCAGGATCTGTTCAATTAATAAATTTTTGGTCTGTTTGAACAAACATTAATGTTTTGTTTCTTAATCATGATTGATCATTGCTATCAAGTTAAGTTAGTGGCTTTTAAATGATATGGCAGATTCTAGATTCTAGATTCATTTGAAGTAGATCTTGACCTTTAAAAGGACCCTCTCCATTTAAGTTAAATAGAGAGGGTCTTGATTCATCCTTTTTGTCCAATGAGCCTCTAGAAACAAAATGAAATAGAATAGAATAAAAAGAAATAAAATAAGTGAAAATGAATCATTTTGTATAACATTATTGTTATTCCCTTTCTTCAATAAAATTATGGGTATATGCAATTCTTATTAGTGACAAAGATTTAAAACTGCAAAAAGCAATTTAAAATCTCAACCATTGAATATTTAAAAAAAAAAAAGTAAGACCAGTAAAAAATTATTGCGAGAAGGAGGTGCAATTCAAATACAAAACTTTGTGGACATTTTTACTCTTTCCAAAATCATTTTCTCCTGATCTCTCTTATCATTGCTGTTACTGTAACAGAAAATCTACAACTTATAGTTATAGCCAAATCTGAACTTGATATATGCAAAATTCATTTTAGGCAGGCTACCCAAAAGTTATCTAATCTATTTGTCAATATTAGGATATATGCCCATGTTTTTACGACAGTTGGAATTACTCTGTGGGGACTGGGGATTAGAACAACAAATCGACCACAATCATTGATGGCTATTATCATTTGAGTCGGAACCCTTATGGCCATCAGAATAATCGATTTGTTCTGATCAATATTTACTGATTTTAGGTAGTCTGCATAAAATCTATATATTTTGCATCTATTAAGTTCAGATTTGGTTTGGTGGGTAGATTTTAATGGCAGTGCTGTTAGAGAGGGAAATACATGGAAGGATGATTTTGAAAATTGGAAAGAAAGACAACGAGGTTCTGTATTTGGCGTGCAATTTTTTAAATCGTTGGATTTTTCCTTTGCCAAGTGTCACTTATTCGGATTAAAATAGGAGGAAATCGAAGGGGAGCTGGACCCATTAAAAATATAAGGGAAATGAATGTCCCATGGGTTCCATTCTTTTCCCTCCAATTAAACTTCCATATAATAGAATGGGGCGAATATATTTTTTTAGTTCTTTTTAATTGAAAAAACGAAATTAATTTTAGAATCCCTTAATTACACATTTGATTTTGAAGGGGTATGGAATTAAATCAATTAATAGATAACCACTGATTCTATATGACAATATGGTGTGGAAAATGATCGTTTCCCTTTGAAATAGATCCTAAAGGTATATCCGATGTCAAATAATGTAGTTTGTACAGTTCATAAAATAAAATCTTAACCATAACTTAAATTGAGAGAGGATCCTTATGTATAATTCTCAAAACTTTCACTAAATGTGAATGGATGAACTTACTAATTTATAGGGTGGTCATTGAACGGTTTTCATAGCTGCTTGATTGGGGAGAGAGAAAGAGTCATAAAGTTTAAGGAAGTTTGAATTATTATTAGGAAACGTTAATTAAGAGAGAGAGAGAGAGAGAGAGAGAGAGAGAGAGGAGGTTGAATAGTAAATGGCAATTGATTTGGCTTGATGGAGTAATAAAAGGGATGTTGAAAAATGGTAACGTTATTGAAGAGTTGGATGCTTTCCTAAGTTTGCGTTCTCCTTCTATTCGATATCTATTGCCATTTACTATTCAACCACCTCTCTCTCTCTCTCTCTCTCTCTCTCTCTCTCTTAACTAACGTTTCCAAATAATAATTCAAACTTCCTTCAACTCTATGACTCTCCTTCTCCCCATTCAAGCAGTTATGAAAACAGTTCAATGACCACCCTATTAGAATTCCAAAAAAAACCCTATTGATTTGTTGTCTATATATATTTGCAATTGCTCTACTCCACTTTTGCAAATTTGAAAAATCCCTCTAAAGTGAGGATTTTTTTCCCACTCTTTTATCCCCCATATTCTTAATTGAGGGGGAGAGAAAGAGAGGTGTTGACAAAGTTTGGGCTTGAAGATTGGGCTTCAAGATAATGGTGATGATAATTTGATCCTAGGGCTTCGTGTCGACAAAGTTTCACTCTATGAGAAAGTCAAAATCCAACTTGGAGTGGACGAACGCAAGGTTTTCAGACCTAGATCGTTCATTGAACCGTAAAAGGAAGAGGTTCTAGGTTTTTTAGGTCAAACTGAGGTTGAACCAGGGTCGAACCGTGATGATGTCATAATTAATTTAATAATTATTTAAAATATAAATAAATAAATTAAATTAATACAAATAGAAAAATAAAATTAAATATATTTTTCATAAAAATTCCATAATTTATTTAACATGCCATTTTATTAACAAAAACAAAACAATGGATGCAGTGATGCACTTAGATATTTTGAACAAAAATTGAAGTATAATAATAATATAAAAAGCTCTTTGTTCCATTCCATGTTGACAAGTCTTGGTTATAGTACAAAACTTTGAATTAAAGTAGCATTTTCCAATCAAAGCACGTGGGTGGGTGGGTGGGTGGCTCTACAACATCAGAGTATTGAAATGATACTTCTACAATATTTTTAGCAATACGTTCATAACAAAATTTATGTGAAAAGTTGTTACTAGTTCTAATTTGAACCCACTATTTAAATTATTTTTTTACTCACCAATATTAACTAATAACAATTTGTTTGATCACAAATTAATTAGAAAATACCAAATTACCTATACATGAGAATAGAGCAAAAAAAAACGTGTAGTGATTTTATGTTTTTATATTTTCAGATCAACGTGGCACTCTAATTTTTATAAAACTAAATAAAAGAAAAAAAAATGTTGAATAACTTAGAAAGCAAAACGTGGCATTGTCATTTAATACCCCCACCTACCTCCACTTTCTTTTCATCTTATTTGTTTACCTCGTTGTTCTCTACTTTTTAGTCTTTTCTTTTCTCTTCATCAGTTTTAAAGTTTAAGTCTATTCTCTCTTTTGTAGATACGAAAGACTAAGCATCAATGCTGTAAGGTTGAATTTAATCAACCATCTTGTTGGTTTTATTCCATACCAAATTTGCTTGTAATTTAGCAATTAGTAACCCTGTGTTTAGGTGGGAATCATGTAAGAGTAGTGTGTGAGAGAGTGTGAAGAAATGCTCAAGACTGTGCAGTGAAGCAGGGATTCGCGGTTGGATCTTGTGGGTGGCTCGTGACTTGCAAGCTGTCAGAAGATGCACACGAGTGAAGCATGCAGAGAAAGTGAACCGGCATGCCAGCTATAGCATTACAAGACAAAAATTCCAAATTAGCCATTCAGTTAGCTCGTGGCTTGGACTCGCAACTTAGTCAAGTTGTGTGGCCAAGTCGCCAGTTCACTCTGTTATGGAAAAACTGACTCTTCGCATTCCTTTCACTCCAATATAAATACCCCTTATACTCACGAAATATTAAGAGCTTCTAGAGAGAATTTTGGGAGAGAAACCCTAGAGAAAAACAAGATTGACTTATCCATAATCTTTACATAGTGACTTTTCAAATTCCTCAACTCTCACCCTCTCCATTGTTACATCCTTGAGAGTTACATTAGCCAAATCCTTTTCTCACCATAATCATATCTATGAGAAAGTTATTTGGTGCTTGGGAAGCAGTTAGGAAGGGACCAATTCAAATTGGTTGATGTTATGTGTTATAGCGGAATTCAGTAAGCTAAAGAAGAAATAGGTTCGGCGTAACCTCGTTGGAGTAGGAGCGTGGAGGGCTTAGGTACACTGGGTAGATTAGACTTGGAGGGTTTTCTGCTGTTTATGTATCCCAACTTGATTCTTTAGTGGATTATTGACCACTTGGAGGTTGGTGGAAAGGTTTTACGTCGAAGGCTTCAATTTCCTCTTCGATAACACATCGCTGTGTTGTCCTTGTGTTTGCATCTCTCTTCCCTTAATCTTTGCCATTTAATTTCTGCTGTGGATGTGATTTTATTTGGTTTAGATTGTTTATCAATTCTGTGTTAAGCTTATTTACATTTCCCGCACGTACATTGTTTGTTGATAAGTTTGAATTGGTAATTTGTTATTTGGGGGTCTAAACGTTCAAGGGTGTTTTACACACATTTTGAACATTCAAATGGTGTCGCTAAGATGTAATCTACCAAAAAAATATTACCTTCTGTGTTGGGGGGCATAAGTAGGATTTCTTTCTAGTAATTTACTAAGAATGTTTTTCTCTTTTTTCCCTTAATTTTATTTCTATATATGGGTCGATTTTGAAAATCAGCTCCGATTGTGTCACTGCACCGGCGTCGGCAAGGTCATCAAGTTCCGTTCGTCGACATCGACTCATCCAGTCGGCCCAAAGCTCAATACGATTTGGTTGGTTAGGATCAGTTTTTTATTTTATTTTATTTTATTTTTAATTTTTTTTATTGAAGGTTCAAATTCAAAGGGAGGTAGGGAACCATGAGAAGTGGTCTAATCATGGTTCTTAAAACCATAAGGTCCGACCGTAGTTCGCATGGGTCCCTGCTTTTTTTCTATAGAGCGGTTCTTGAGGTTAAAAGAATTGCAAAAATGAGCGGTTCGAGGTTTTCCCAGTCGGACCGTATGGTCTGGTTCGGGTTTCAAAACCTTGGACGAACGTAGAGA
Organism: Quercus agrifolia; assembly: GCA_029955455.1. Classification (NCBI taxonomy): domain Eukaryota; kingdom Viridiplantae; phylum Streptophyta; class Magnoliopsida; order Fagales; family Fagaceae; genus Quercus; species Quercus agrifolia. The sequence goes on from JARQAD010000006.1 coordinate 18,662,665, forward strand.
GAGAGAGAGAGAGAGAGAGAGAGAGAGAGAGAGAGAGTGTGTGTGTGTGTGTGTGTGTGTGTGTGTGTGTGTTCACAAATTAGATTTTATGGTGTAATCTTCTATTATGTGATAGAGTAATAATTGGGACAATGTTAATTTGCAAAAAGAAGGAAAAAAAAAAAAAACAAAAACAAAACAAAACAAAACTAGTGGGACTGATGACGTGGCCAATGATGTGGCTTAACAAGAGCGTAGTAACAATAAATACTATGATTTAGCTTTTAGATATATATAGATTTGATGGTGTAATTTTTTTTAATATGTGATAGAGTAATAATTGGGAAAATGTTAATTTGCAAAAAAAAAAAAAACCTAGTGGGACCGATGACGTGACCGCTAATGTGGCTCAACAGAAGCGTAACAATAATAAATGCTACACTTCAACTTTTATATATAAAATTTAAATATAATATATAGATATAAATTGGTTCAATAAGGATGTGTTTGTGTTGCGAGTTTTGGCTATAGGTTTCTAAACCAGCAAACTCTCTATGTTTGAATTGTATCTACCAATATTGCCTGCAATTTTCGTTGCCCAATTGTAGATATGCCGGTTTTGGTTCTCTTGGCTTAGATAGTAAAATTATTGTTAAATAGCAAGGTAGAAGATTCCACCATTGTGACTCTTCATGGTTGATCTCATTTGATTTTGATATGAAAAATTGGTATTATCATTAATACCTTGGAGTTCTGTCAGGCCTTGTATAATTTGAACAGTTCCAATTGCATCAACTAGTCCTCCATTTTAAACCAAAATAGTTAAATAATAAAGATAACAATTAATGCTACTAGCAAACTTTCTTTCTCAAATATCAATGCATCAGTTTTTGCAATCCCTCCATTGGAACTTATTACAGAAATTTGGTGTCTCAGTGTAATTGAGTAATATATCTTAATACAGCACAAAGACGGTATAACTCTTCATGTTCTGCTCAATGTGAATTTCCACTGCAATTTGGTCGATGTGCTTGATATCCTGGAGCATTCTGTCCTATTATTTAAATTGATGAAACTTGGCCAAATCTGCTTTGGCTATAGGTGGTGACTTGCAATTCTTAGCATGTTAAACCAACATCTACCGAACCAAGGTTTTATCTTTACGGACCAATTAAAAATGAACCAAAATTATTTGGTCAATCAAAAATAAGAAATATACTCAAATTTAGAATTAACAAAGTTAGTATCTTTTCCTCACAACTACAACAAAATACAAAAACCAAAAAAAGAAAAAAAAAAGAAAAACAAAAACAAAAGAAAAAGAAAAAAAAGAAGAAGTTAGTATCTATTTAGAATTAACAAAAGGAAGAGATTTAACTCCAACCACCAATAGAAAGATGATATTTGTTATTGTTTTGTGCAATGCACATGATCACTTAATTACTTGGGTTAAGTGAGTGACAAATACAAATATTATCTTCTTATTGGTGTTTGGAGCCAAATTTTGTCTTTAAAAAATGGCAGAATTTTTCTAACAACCAATTTGGAGGCAAGTTCCTCCAACCCACTACATAGCAACTCAGCAAATCATCCCCGTGTACTTCTAGTTACATGACCTATTTAATATAGTCAAGTGACAAATTTAATTAAAATGTGATTTAATATACATTGATGGTTTTTTAAATCACCACATGTTAAGTTAAAAGAGATTTCTCCAATCCGATTTGGGGGAAAACATTCTTCGTAACAAAATATAAACAAAATAAAAGAAATAAAATTTTCTTGATACACTTTAATTCAATCATTTATGACATATCAAAATTAAAATCAACCTTCTTTTAAATCACGAAAATAATTTATGATTAATTTTGTACTAAATTTCACAACAATTTTACTTTCAATATACAAAATCAAATATTCCATTAGATTATCATCTTCCATTTTGTTGCAACATTTTTGTTAGGATTTGAATATCTAGATTTGTATTGGCAAGAAAATAAAAACTTGTCTTGTTACAGTCATTAGAGTCTGTGGGAATTTCTAGACAAGTGCTCAAGCTTTTGGTTTTCGGTGTGCAAGAACATGAATTTGATTGTCTCTAGCTATTCAAGAATTAACAATTTCAACCAATCGAAGTGTAATTATGGATATTCGGATTTACAGCCCACCAACCCATCAAGTAATTAGGGTCTTAGATCTATTTCACTTAGTAAATAAAGGAAATCATAAGACACGTTTTAAGAAGACTCTAGAGCTGCTCATTTAAGATCAAAAAGGTTTTTTACCTTCTCCTTTCAAAGTTACTACTGGAAATCAATCTACATATAATCTAAATCGATAGATCTGAAGTTCCTGCATACTAGTCACCAAAAGTTCTAGATCTAAACGTTCAAGTGTGATCTTGAAGTCATGGACTGGAGGTCTATGTTGAAGAAAACCTTCAAGGGTGGTTTTGGAGTCGTGGATTGGAGGCTCACGTTTGAAATGCAATCATATCAAAGACGTTAGTGAATCCCAAAGCTCAATTGGGTAACTATAGTTAAGTTTATGAAGAATAAGGTTATTCAATCTATGAACATCTATTTGATAGTGGATTTGTTTATCTTAGGATTGGTTGCTCGAAGTTTTTCCTATGAAGCTATTTTGTTTTATTGGTTTCCTAGATCATTATATCTTGTATCATTTATATTTCTGCACTTGCATGATATTGATGATTGTTTATTTAACCTAAGGCTTCCATAATTAACCCAATTATGAAGTTGACCTTAAAAGTGGTTAAATACAGTGTTTTGATAAATTTAATTAGTTGGACCCACCATTCATGTGAGAGAAGGGAGTACGCATTTATGGTACTCCAGAAGTACACAATAATTTTCCGTTTTGATAGGGGTCTGAACCTAACAATCTGTTTTGATAATATTCATGTTTGAAAAATAATCATTTCATTGGGGCTATAAAATGAACTAAGTCATTCATAAATAGCTCATTATTAGTTTGAAAAAAAAAAATTTCTTCACATTTTTTTGTTTATAAATAAGCCAAGTTTGATTCTTAGTTTTAGGCTTATTTAATAAATGGGGCGAGCCCAAGCAAAAAAAAAAAAATAATAATAATAATAATAATAATAATAATAAATCATGAAACTACTTGTGAAAATACAAAACATTCAAGGGCTTGGTAATAAGTTTGATATGGGCTTGATGAATAAACTCATACTTTAGTGAGCCTTTAGTAAATTGGGAGTTAGGGCCACTTGTCCAAACCAAAACTAAATGGCTTTAAGCTTTGATATGGTATAGATGCTAGTTACATTTGGAGTAACTTTACAAAAGTTATACCTTATTTAAACCATTCATATTAGATTTAACTATGAAAAATAACTACTCACATGTCATAAAGTTAGCTTAAATTTGACACATCAGCATTAAACATCTCTTTCTTTGTTAACATAAGTATAACAATAAGTGTGAGCTGATAGGGAAATATATATATATATATATATATATATATATATATATATATATATATTAAAAGGATGGAAATAAAATGATGATATGGTCACTTATGTGACTCAATAAAAGGCCATGTGCGATAAAAATATTAATTTATGTGCAAAAATTGAAATTTAATTCTTATGATCTATTCTAGATTCCACTAATATAAATTTTAATGTATTATTCATGATAAGACATCTTGTATCAAAATGCTTCTTAAAGCTGGTATACGTTAAGCATACAACCAAATTTTCTATAAGCAGTTCTACTCAAGTCATAGAAAGAAGAGGAATTTATTTCGAGCCAATAATTTCTTCACAGGTTAAGAATGTAATTTTTTAACTTCTTGATAAGCAACATTCTTTACTTGCATGTTAAGTGACAAATGACATTTATTGTCACGTGTAATATAACAAAGATACAACTTTTTTCACATACCATTCAAATATTCAATACTTAAAGACTATAACCTTCATCTTACATGTGTCCCATGTTTCAACCAAATATGTCTTGGTCAATCATTTTTAATAAACATGAAAGCTCCTGAAGTTTTTGTTAGACTTATGGTTAAGTGATTAAATTCACAATTTTCTAAGAGTTTAAGCTTTTGGGACAATCGGTAATTTAACATGATATCAGAACAGGAGATCCTGAGTTCGATCCTTGGCTTTACTCTACCTCCCATTTAAAATGTTAAATTCCCACTTGTTGGGCCCCCACTTATTAAGGGGAAGTTTAGGCCCACAAGTGAGGGGGAGTGTTAGACTTATGGTTAAGTGATTAAATTCACAATTTTCTAAGAGTTTAAGCTTTTGGGACAATCGATAATTTAACAGTTTTTAATGTAACACTTAATGCAAAGGATTCAATTTCATACGTGAGACCGTTTCGTTTTGGCTAGGGAATAGAACAATTTGTAACAGGTTGATCCCAATGTACTATTTCAAAATTACCGCTATTTATATATTTTTATACATATATGTATTTTGGTATTTATTTATATAAATATAAATTTATTAATTTTTATGTTAATTAACATAAAAATTTTAAATTGGACAAAGTTTAGCTGCAAGATTGATTGTAGCCTAAGGCGACAACCTTACCTTATATCTTTTTATTGGAGATGAATTTTAACAAATCCACCATTGGATTATATTTTCTTCTTATATCCACTATGCTTGATAAATTTCTAGAAAATTAAAGATCAATAGCTATGTCATCAATTAATTATTTAAATTGCAATTTTTTATAGTTTAAAATTATGCATAAAATATAAGTTTGTAGATCATATAGTAGATAATATTTGATTGACACAAAATTTGACATGTGTATTGCGAGCGTAAAGAACATGCAATTCAACGGTTAGATTTTCCGAATATATAATAATTTTTATTTTATTGAGTAAGGTTGTAGTTTCAGGTTTCAACTAATTTTGTAGCTAAACTTTGTCCTTTTAAATTTACATATTTTATAAGCCTCAATATTAGCCCAATTACATTAACCCAATATAATTTTCTTAAATAACATGTTTTTTAACAAAATTTTGAAAATTTTAATATATTTTTAAAAAAATTATTTTACTTGCTAAAACACCTGAAATATCCTAGTACAGCCCAATATTTTCTCTGGAACATTTTGAAGAGAGTACCAATACCAATTTAATAGTCAATATGACATATTTTCCTGGTACAACCGAGTATTGATATGGTATTGTCTTATTGTGGTAATATCTATGCAAATAAAAGGTGAGTTGTTCATGTAATGACTCATGCCCATGTTATCTCAACATAAAATAGTATTATAGGGGAGTTTTGTGTCACATTCAAACCCTCCAATGGATGAAGGATATTCGAAACTTACATGGATGAAGTGTTACACAATTAACGGTTTATACATGGCCACATAAATAATCTCTATTTTTTTTTCTTAGCACAAAAATAAAAATATATAACGATTCATCACCTTATCAAAGATAGAGTAAATCTCCTTTCTAAAACAATAATAAATTTTCATCCTCTTTCTATTAAATTTTATACTTGAACCATGAGATTGTATTATCTAGCTATATGAAATTAATGTAGTTTGATTAGTCTTAATTTATCAAATTAAATTTGATTTAGTTAGCACAAAATAAATTTATTTAATTAATATCTAAATTAAAAGTTCTCATTTAAATTTATTGTGTTAGGCCTCAACCATATGGAGGCAGCCCTGCTTGGGTCCTTGGGAGTAAGCCCAATGACCTTTCAGTGGTATATATTGGAACCCATTACAATTAATTAAGGGTTGAAATAGTTGTTAATTTTAGGACACGGATTCTCTACGAGAAAGGAATCTATATAGGAAACTACATTGTTAAAGGTATATTGTTGCCATCGAGAGGTGAATACGAGTTAGGAGCAAAAATTTGTTTAAGAATTTTCATTAATAGCAAAACTGATTTTAAGATTTCCTATATATTGTTCTTCTGTGTACTATACTACATGCTATCGCAAGGGTTCTCTCCAATTGATCCTCAAAATTTCGTAATTCACCTTCTTCCTCTAGTTTTGTTCCTTTCTATTTTTTATGTTTTCCTAGATGATGATTCTTCTAGTTTATGATAAACACCATTGGCATCTTGTATAATTTCCTCACTTCTTACATTTTTCTAGAGATCGATTAACACTTCAACATAACACTTTATGCATGTTTCTCCAAGTGAGGAATTGTTATGTGGATATGCTATTTTAAGTAAAACATGTATTATAATTTTTATTAGTAAATTAAACACGCACCAAATGGATTTTGAACCCAGAAGTTCTTTCATGATGCATGTTCTTATAAGGTTTAAGTTAGAGCTCATAGGCATTCAAAATTCCATATTCTGGTTTTTGGGATTTCATTGAATCACCACGCATGCTTAACACTCTTACAAAATGATCACAATTGTAGTATTCTTTCCTTCATAAATGATATATGTATCTACCAATATTCCTCAAGTAATCTTTGCCTCTGTATGGTGTGCAGTAAATGGAAACGATGAAGTTTAACTCGGCTCGCAACCGCATGAAAATCGTGCTAATGGTTATGACCCTCCTGCTTACTTCGGCAGCTGCCAAAGGTAGATTTGGAGGTGGAAGCAGAGGAATTGGAGGTGGAAGTAGTGGTGTTCAGCCACGAGCACAGCCCATCTCCTACTACCCCTACTTCCCCTACATTCCCAGTTTTAGGAGGAGTAGTTCAAACACTACCCATCACAAAAGCAATGGATCTGCCTTAGGTGCATGGAGCACTGCAACAATGATATCTCTTGCTCTAATTCTCTGTATGATCTAAACTCCAATTGTATACATTCAATAGCTGGAAGGTTTGACCTCTTTAATGTCAGCTAGTACAATTATGTATTACCCTACAATAGTAGGGATGTAATACTAAGATTTCTTATACCAAGGTATCGTTTGACAAACTTGATTGAATTGGATTGGAAATGAGAATTGGATTGAGTTAATACTAGACTTGATTAGATATCTTAAGCCCTTGATACTTTGACATACACCCTGATTAATTAATTAAGTTCTTTGTTACAAGGGATGTAAGAATTTTCATAATTTATATTAAAAAAAAGAATGTTATATATATTTTTCTAGTTAATTGGTTAAACACATTTATAAATTGTTATAAAATTACTCAAAAATTTCCGTACAATTTATTTTCAAATGTACGTCCTAACTCATCCCAATTTAGAACATTAAGAGATGCCAGAGGTCCCGGCAAACTTATTCTCAAAAATAAAACGAAAGTGTTGGTCTTGGTCCATTGTTGACTCCTCATCCGTCTTGGATCTAGATCCTCTCTATTTCACTTTAAAATGTAGAGTGTCCATTTAAAGGTCAGGATTTATTTAATTAATTGATTTTTGATCTACTTGAACAAACCTTAATGTTTTGTTTATTAACCACGGTTGAATTGCTATCAAGTTAAGTTAGTGGGTTTTAAATGATATGGCTGATTCTAGACCCTAGATTTATTTGAAGTAGATTCTTACTTTTAAATGGACACTCCATTTCAGAGTGAAATAGAAAAAATCTTGATTCGTCCTTTTTGTCTGCGTATGTCTAGAAACAAAATGAAATAGAATAGAATTAAAAGAATGAAAATGAATTAAAATAAGTGAAAATGAATAATTTTATATAACATTATTGTTATTCCCTTTCTTCAATAAGATTTTGTGTATATGCAATTGTTATAAGTAGCTAAGATTTAAAGTTGTAAAAAGTAACTTTAAATCCCAACCATTAAATATTAACAAAGAAGTAAAAAAAATAAGATTAGTAAAACATTGTTGTGAGAGAGAGATGCAATTAACCCCCTATTACTATTCTCTCCTATTTTAATATGGATGAGCGACACTAGGCAAATAAAAAATTCAAATATAAAATGGTGTTTTGGCCTAAAAACAACCCACGTCGAATATAAAACTTCTTGTCTCTTTTCCTCTTTCCAAAATCATTTTCTCCTAATCTCTATCTCTCTCTCTCTCTCTCTCATCATTATTGTTACCGTAACAGAAAATCTACAACTTATAGTTATAGCCAATTCTGAACTTGATAACGCAAAATTCATTTTAGGCAGGCTACCCAAAAGTTATATAATCTATTTGTCAAAATTAGGATACATGCCCCTTTTTTTACGACAGTTGGAATTACTCTGTGGCGACTCGGGATTAGAACAACAAATCAACCACAATCATTGATGGCTATTATCATTTGAGTCGGAACCCTTGTGGCCATCAGAATAAATCGATTTTTTTCTGATCAATATTTACCGATTTTAGGTAGTCTGCATAAAATCTACATATTTTTCATCTATTAAGTTCAGATTTGGTTTAGTGGGTAGATTTTAATGGCAGTGGTGTTAGAGAAGGAGATACGTGGAAGGAGAAAATGATTTTGAAAAGTGGATTTTTTTTAAATCGTTAGATTTTTCATTTGCCAAGTGTCACTCATCCGAATTAAAATGGGAGGGAATAAAAGGAGAGCCGGACCCATTTAAAATATAAGGGAAATGAATGCCCCATGAGTTCCATTCTTTTCTCTCTAATGGAATGGGGAGAATATATTTTTTTTAATTCTTTTTAATTGAAAAAAAAAATTTAGAATCCCTTAATTACACATTTTATTTTGAAGGGGTATGGAATTAAATCAATTAATAGATAATCATCGATTCAATATGACAATATGGTGTGGAAAATGATCGTTTCCCTTTGAAATAAATCCTAAAGTTATATCCAATGTCAAGTAATGATAGTTTGTATGGTTCATAAAATAAAATCTTGACCGTAACTTGAAATTGAGAGGGGGTCCTAATGTAGGGTTCCCAAAACTTTCACTACATGTGAATGAATGAACATACTAATTTATAATTAAGATTAAAAAAAAAATCAAAATCAAAATATCTCACCCTACGATAGGTGATTAATTAAACGAGTTCAAACTTGGGCAAATACATGTTATCAAACCTGTAAAGAAAATAGAAATCGGTAATCTATACTCACTTTCATCAACACTATATTAATACAGTATATTTTTATTTTTCATGGCAGGCAGAGTGAGACGCATTAATGGTAATAAATTTCACTATACATTTTTTTTTTTTTCTTGAATTCTCTTAACATAAATTTACTTATCCAACCACTTAACTAGAACTTTTGAAGATACTAACTTTAAAAAGACCATCAGTCTTGTCAATTAGTTCAAAAACGCATACATCACCAACCATCAGAGCATTCCCAATTGCGAAGGCATGCCAGCCTTGTCTTAGCTTGCCATAGACTTTACCCATGCTGTTTGAATATCGTACTAATCTCATAGTCCATAACTTATCTGAAGTTTGAAGCGTAACATTTCGTTCCCTCTTTTCCATATATATCTTGAAGAAGCTTGTTGGCACATTCTACTCAAAATATTTGCACAAAATAAATGTGAAGTCATTGGCAAATCAATAGTCTTTTATTAATCGTAATGCTGTTTGTGGAGGTAATACAATGTATGCATGTTCTCATGTCTACAAATCCTAGGTAAATTTTGTATCTAACATTAAAGTATCATTTCTCATCTATGCGATTTAAACACATCTTGTTTCAACAGAGACATAGGATGTCAAACACAATTGAAATTTATATTTGAAGAGACCGCCATCTATAAATTTCTTTAACATTTTAACATATAATATCCTTATTTATATTGAGTGTGTTTGCATGTAGAAAAACTATAAATTTCAAAATATTAAAAATGATAAAAATTTCATTCAAGTATCTACACAAAAATAGGTAGCACCATAATTCTGCACATATTTTAACTATATTAAACTGCTTTCTTTCATAAGCAACTAATAAGAGAATCCGATGATGTGTCATTTCTTCCAGTGCTTGATAAAACAGTGTCCTAATGACTCACAGCTTCACAAAAACAATTTATAATTGTTTTGTAACACAGCCAATTCAGTCGTTGGAATGACCATTAGGGTGTCATGTTGTATATATGTTTTAAAATTTTAATCAATGAAGAAGTTAGGTTAGGGGGCTCACCAGATGATCGGAATTCACATAACATGGGTACATTGAGACTTGAAAGGAAGGATAGTTTGAGATGAATTTGCTGGCTGCTTCAAAAGCTCTAGCACCCTTCTGAATCTTTGGAGGTTTATAAGACAAATGCCTTGGAATAACCTCTATACCTGTTCTCTCATTTCGTATTGACCCCATATACTTGCCTGCAACAAAAGTATAATAACATGAAGGTCAAATTTCTAAAGCATTGTAGGAGCTGTTTCAAGAAGGAAATGTTTAGTTTGTTTTTGCATCTAACTTGAGAATGCAAGTCAGGCTTACCAATATTATCATCACTAGCATCAGAATCAATATATATTACTTCAATTTCCTTGGTGTCAACCTCATTAGTTCCAGTACTAACCAATAATCTCTCTCTTTTCATTTTTTGATGATATCCCCTTTTCTTTTTTTCTTCATTTTCTCCAGTACCAACCAATAATTGTTCACTTTTCCTCTTTAGATAATTTCTCATTTTCTCCTTTTCTTCTTTTCCATTACCATAAACAGGTGTATAACTCGTTCTACTAGCTCCAGCGACACCCTTTTCACAGCAATCTATTCCATATATTTTTACAGAAAAATTTGAACTCCCATCATAACGAAAAAGTAGAAAGTCACCCATTTTCAAAGAATTGTCTTGCACGAATGCACTCCAACCTTTTTGGAAAAACAAATTGTTACCAACTTCCTTCAAATCAACCCTCCAAGTTTTTCTTGAATTTGAAGGACCCCAAAGTACAGAACTGTTAGGTACTTCTCCATCAAAATACTTGACAAATGCTTCTGGGATTCTCTGTAAAATTAAGAAGAATGAATATAAAATATAAGCGCAATTGATTTACTTGTACATGCAGTAGTTTTATATTTGTGATATTAATTACAGAAACATAGTGTAACACAACGTAAGACTAATAAAGTGATAGCTTCGTCATGGTTAGGACTACTACAGGTCTACCAGTCTACATCTACTTCCGAGGCATTCGCTTTATAAGTCCAAAGACTATGGTAGAGGAAGTATACTAAAAGAAACGAGAGCAAAAGGAAGAATGAACACAACCAACATGATTTGAGAATTTATATTCAAAATACTAATAACGGAAACAGAAAATATATTTATGCACGAGAGAGAGACTTACCAACTGGGTAGGGAAGTCCCCAATCAAGACCTTGCAAAAGGAAGGTTTCTTTACTCTTTTCAAAGGCTCTAGAGGCTTTGTTGCCATTTGGTGAACCGATTGAGAAAAACATTGAAGAGAGGGAGAGCACGTTAAAATAGAGGGATGTATATACATGGTCTTTTTTGTTTTCGATGGAGCCTGACTGAAGGGTTTATATAAGAGATGACAATGAAGTTTTTAGCCTTAAGTTTTTGGACATGTGACCACATTCATTGGATAAAAGGCAAGAATTTAGTAAATACCCTTTTAATGTTTTCAACAAGAATTTAGTAACATCTATGTGATAAGGGTGCTATATTAGAGACAAATGAAAAAGAATCCTACGAATATATATATAGACAACAAATCAGTAGTTTTTTTTTTTTGGAATTCTAATAGGGTGGTCATGAACGGTTTTCATAATTGCTTTATTGGGAAGAGGGAGAGTTATAGAGTTGAAGGAAGTTTGAATTATTATTAGAAAATGTTAATTAAGAGAGAGAGAGAGAGAGGTGGTTGAATAGTAAATGGCAATAGATTCAGCTTGATGGAGTAATAAATGGGATGTTGAAAAATGGTAACGTTATTGAAGAGTTGGATGCTTTCCCAAGTTTGTTCTCCTTCTATTTGATATCTATTGGCATTCACTATTCAACCACCTCTCTCTCTCTCTCTCTCTCTCTCTCTCTCTCTCTTCACTAACGTTTCTTAATAATAATTCAAATTTCCTTCAACTCTATGACTCTCTCTCTTCCCAATCAAGCAATTATGAAAACTGTTCAATGACCACCCTATTAGAATTCCAAAAAAAACCTACTGATTTGTTGTCATGCGAGAGAGCATGAAGTTCTACAATTTGATGCACTCTATAAAAGAATTGAAATACTCTTAAGCCACATTAGAGATAAGAATAAATTTAAAAATAAAGACTCTTTATTTCTTTTGGTTCAATGTTTCAAGAGTAATTTTTATTACATTTTTTATTCAATATTTTAAAACTACTATTAGCTTCATTCGGTTGTTTCTAACTTCTACTCCTTTATATACACATACCCACAGTCCTTGGCTTCGTGCCATCCCATCTCAAATACACTAAGACAAAAAATGATACCATTTACCTTCAACCTTTCAACGAGACCGACATAACTCGAAGATTGCAGTACTATTTGATCCGAATCCGTATGAGTAGGCTTTGACCAAGGAAAGGGGCTTGGGTTTTTATTTAGTGGTGGAAGCTTATAGTTTTGATGTTATAGTCAGACATTGTGAATTTTGTGAAGGTTGTGATTCACTTCGAGTCTTTGGATGTTTGAGATTTTGGTTTGGGAAAGTCATAAATGTATTTTGTTTTAGAACTAAATAAAAAGAAAAAGAAAAATTTTAATTGATTATTTATGAAGTTAGCTATTTTTTATTTTATTTTATTTTTATTCTTTTTTAGAACTCATAATTTGTAGGCTTCTTTGTAGGTTTTTTACTGCTATTTTATGTAGTATGAGCCATAGTGATAAAAAATAAAAATCGATGATGATTTCAAAGAATTTTCCACATTTTTTTTAAGGATACGGAATCCCAACTAAAGACAATTAAATTTTGATAAAATCTTATTTTATGCTTTAAATTCTTATTTAAAGATTTCAAAATAATTTAATTAGTTTAAAAAATAAAATCTATTTTTAACGGTAAATATTATAATCTATTATAGTCTTATAGTGTTATACAATTTTAAAAAAAAAAATTTTGAATTAAGAAAATCAAGTTTCAAAGTATTCAACAATATTGTGGGTAAACACAAATATTATTGTACAACAAAAAAAGTATTATATGTAGATCTTAATATATATAAAAATGATTTCAAATGAAATTGTAAAGTAGTCTACACATCGCACAGGACATCATCTAGTTGTAAATAATATCTGATTGACACAAAATTTGACATGTGTATTAAGAGTATAAACAACTTGCAATTTAACGGTTAAATTTTCAAAATATTTAACAATTTTTATTTTATTGAGTAAGGTAGTAGTTTTTTGTTACAATCAATTTTATAGCTAAACTTTGTCCTTTTAAATTTACATATTTTATAAGCCTTAATATTAGCCCAATTACATTAACCCAATACATTTTCTTAAATAACATGTTTTTTAACAAAAAAAATTCAAAATTTTAATATATTTAAAAAAAATTATTGTAATTGCCGAAACATCTGAAGTATCCCAGCACAGCCGGTATAACCTAGTATTTTATCTGGAAAATTTTGAAGAGAGTACCAATACCAATTTAATAGTCGATATGATATATTTTCCTAGTACGACTGGGCATTGATATGGTATTGTCTTCCTTGACTTAATCTCCCCGTGGTAAGATCTGTGCAAATAAACGGTGAGTTGTTCATGTAATGACTATAAAATAGTATTATAGGGGAGTTTTCTGTCACATTCAAACCCTCCAATGGATGAAGGATATTCGAAACTTACATGGATGAAGTGTTACACAATTAACAGTTTTTACATGGCCAAATAAATAATCTCTATTTTTTTTTATTAGCACCAAAATAAAAATATATAATGATTCATCACCTTATCAAAGATAAAGTAAATCTCCTTTCTAAAACAATAATAAATTTTCATCTTCTTGCTATTAAATTTTATACTTGAACCATGAGATTGTATTATCTAGCTATATGAAATTAATTTAGTTCGATTAGTCTTAATCTATCAAATTAACTTTGATTTAGTTAGTACAAAATAAATTTATTTAATTAATATTTAAATTAAAAGTTCTCATTTAAATTTACTGTGTTAGGCCTCAACCATATGGAGTCGGCCCTGCTTGGGTCCTTGGGAGTAAGCCTAATGGCCTTTGAATGGTATATATTGGAACCCATTACAATTAAAGCGAAAACACTATTTTGGTCCCTATATTTTAGTGTCATAGTCAATTTGGTCCCTACATTTTAGTAGTAGACAATTTAGACCCTATTATTGGGGGGGGGGGGGGACTAAATACGGAGAAATCCTCTGTCTTTTTCCAACAAAAACACTAATGAAGAAACCAAGAAGGAAGTCATGGAAATTCTGGGGGATATGCAAGATGCCCAACCAAAGAAATATTTGGCCTTCCATCGCTAATCGGAAGATCAAAGAAACAAGTCTTCAACGAGATAAAGGAGAGAGTGGGGAAGAAAATGTCGGGGTGGAAAGAAAAACTCCTTTCAATTGGAGGAAGAGAAATTCTAATTAAGGCAGTATCCCAAGCAGTGCTCACGTACACAATGGGATGCTTTCTTCTCCCAAAGAGCCTATGTGAAGACATTGAAGGGATGATGAGAAATTTTTGGTGGGGGCAGTAGAACAATGAGTCAAAAATGGCATGGGTGGGTTGGTAAAAAATGTGCAAATCAAAGCTGGAAGGAGGTATGGCTTTAGAGATATTCAAGCTTTTAACATTGCCATGCTATCTAAGCAAGGATGGAGAATGTTATCCAATCCCTCATCTTTAATGTCTCATCTATACAAAGCAAAATATTACCCAAATGGTGATGTGCTAAATGCCAGTGTTGGTAGTCGTCCCTCCTATGCATGGAAGAGTATCCATAAGAGCTTGGAAGTGATAAAGCAAGGCACTAGATGGAGAGTGGGAAATGGGAAAATGATTCACATATGAGATGATAAATGGCTACCGACCCCAACCACTTACAAGGTTATCTCCATTTATGAGGAAAATGGAGTACCATCAACTCATATTTGGGGGTCTGTAGTTCGTATGATTGAAGACTACAAAGATGTAAATAGCTTGGAGGCAAAGCACAAAGTGAACAAGAAGCAACAATGGGAACCTCCTCTAGAGGGCTTCTATCTTATAGATGTGGATGGAGCCATTCCTTTGACCAATGGACAATCCAAGGTGGGAATGTTAATTCGAGATTGGAATAGAAGAGTGATAGCTGCTGTTTCTATGCCCCTTCCAAGAAGATACTCTGTTGAGGAAACTGAGGCAATTGCAATTGAACAAAGCTTAGTTTTGGCTAAAGAACTGGGCTTGGAGAAAAATTATTGTAGAGGGTGACTCCCTCCTGACTATCCAAGCTGTTGAAACCATGGATGTTAGGGGGGTTGTTGGCCACATTATAAAAGGTATTAGCTTTCAGGAGGCAAAAGTCAGACACATTGATAGGAGCAACAACAAAATAGCCCACGAACTCACCCAACATGCCAAAAAAACTAGAGAAAAAACTGTTTGGAGGAATGAGATCCCAAGTTTTTTGTTTGACCTTCTTAAATTAAAGGGATCAGTCTAGGCAGGGTTTTTTTGTTTTTGGTCTATGTTGTTACTATTCTGCTTGATGTTGGTGCGTTTTGTTTGCTCTCTGTTTCTGGGTTTTTTTCTCTTGTTAATGAGAATTCAGTCTCTTTTCAAAAAAAAATAAATAAATAAAATAAATAGTCTTTATTATTTTTAACTTACAGTCAATTTAGTCCTTACTGTTAGCTTATTAACAAAAAATGTCTACGTGGCAAACAATTTGTACAGTTGGCATGACTAAATTAAAAAATTAAATGAGATGCTGATATGTTTAAATAAAGTCGGGGGAAAAAAATCAACCTTTACAAATATATTTCTTTTCTTTTCTTTTCCAATTTTTTTCCTCTATTTTTTCTTTCAATTTTCCTATGATTTCTTTAAAAATTAATATTATTTTCCCACATTCTTCATTGTTCTTTACTCAAACCCAGGACAGCCCTCCGTCTCTCCCAATCTCCTACTCCTCACTTAACCACTGGTGCTTGTGCCACCTCTTTTTCACTGCCACCAATAGAACTGCACTCACCGCAACAATCAAGTCCTTTATGGGTTCTCTCCAAACCACTCACTCAAAACAAAATCAAAAAGAAAATCCCATCGTCAACTACCACAACTGTGCTAGATTCGGATCTCATGCCTTAGATACTAACCTTCTTGGGATTTCTCCTCCTCATCCTCCTCTCCCATGTGGATCCAAATCCCAATTGCTCCAAATCCAGCCCCTTAGTGGACCTCCAGTTCTAATTCAAAATGGTCAAGAACGATTGCTCCGTTCAAGTTTGCCAATTTGAAATGCAACTCAGATTAGATCCATGTCCTCTTCGTTTGGTTAACAACTGCATTTGAAAGTTTTTCCTCTATATGGGTTTCTAGTGGCCTTGGGTGCTATAAATTCACTTGGTATACAATACAACACAACACAATAATCCACAATTATTGAGAGAGAGGGGTTTCCAAATCATGGTCTCCACCAAGTGAGATAGTTATGCACGTTCTATTGTTGTTTGTCGGAACAATGAAGAAAATTGTTATTTGAAATAAAATGAAAATTATGTTTGATTAAAGAAAGTTGAAAGAAAAATAAAGAGAGGAAAAAAAGAAAGGAAAAGAAATATATTTGTAAAAGCTGATGTGGCATTTTTTTGCCAACTAATCACTGACATGGCCAATAAAATTTAGACACGTCATTATCTCATTTAATTTTTTAATAGTAGACATGCCAACTTTACAAACCATTTGCGACGTAAGCATTTTCCGTTAGTAAGTTAACGGTAAGGACCAAATTGACTGTATGTTAAAAATAACATGAACCAAATTAACTGTTGTCAAAATATAGGGACCAAATTAACTATGAGTCTATGACACCAAAATGTATGGACCAAAACAGTATTTTCGCCTACAATTAATTAAGGGTTGAAATAGTTGTTAATTTTAGGACACGGATTCTCTACGGGAAAGGAATCTATATAGGAAACTACATTGTTAAAGGTATATTGTTGCCACCTAGAGGTGAATACGAGTTAGGAGCAAAAATTTGTTTAAGAATTTTCATTAATAGCAAAACTGGTTTTAAAATTTCCTATATATTATTCTTCTGTGTACTATACTATATGCTATCGCAAGGGTTCTCTACAACTGGTCCTCAAAATTTCGTAATTCACCTTCTTCCTCTAGTTTTGTTCCTTACTATTTTTTTATTTTTTCCTAGATGATGATTCTTCTAGTTTATGATGAACACCATTGGTTGGCATCTTGTATAATTTCCTCACTTACATTTTTCTAGAGATTGATTGACACTTCAACATAACACTTGATGCATGTTTTTGCAAGTGAGGAAATGTTATGTGGATATGCTATTTTAAGTAAAACATGTATTATAATTTTTATTAGTAAATTAAACACGCACCAAATGGATCTTGAACCCAGAAGTTCTTTCATGATGCATGTTCTTATAGGTTTAAGTTAGAGCTCATAGGCATTCAAAATTCCATATTCTGGTTTTTGGTATTTGATTGAATCACCATGCATGCTTAACACTCTTACAAAGTGATCACAATTGTAGTATTCTTTCCTTCATAAATGATATATGTATCTACCAATATTTCTCAAGTAGTCTTTGCCTCTGTATGGTGTGCAGTAAATGGAAACAATGAAGAAGTTTAACTTGGCTCGCAACCGCGTGAAACTCGCGATTGTGCTAATGGTTATGACCCTCCTGCTTACTTCGGCAGCTGCCAAAGGTAGATTTGGAGGTGGAAGCAGAGGTATTGGAGGTGGAAGCAGCAGTATTCAACCACGGGCACAGCCCATCCCCTACTACCCCTACTTCCCCTACATTCCCATTTTTAGGAGGAGTAGTTCAAACACTACCCATCACAAAAGCAATGGATCTGCCTTGGGTGCATGGAGCACTGCAACAATGATATTCCTTGCACTAATTCTCTGTATGATCTAAACTCCAATTGTATACATTCAATTTCTAGAAGATTTGACCTCTTTAATGTCAACCGGTACAATTCTGTATTACCCTACAATAGTAGGGATGTAATACTAATATTTCTTATACCAAGGTATCGTTTGACAAACTTGATTGAATTGGATTGGAAATGAGAATTGGATTGAGTTAATACTAGACTTGATTAGATATCTTAAGCCCTTGATACTTTGATGTACACCTTGATTAATTGATTAAGTTCTTTGTTACGAGGGATGTAAGAATTTTCATAATTTATATTTTAAAAAAAAAAGAATGTTATATATATTCTCTAGGTAATTGGTTAAACACATTTATAAATTGTTATAAAATTACTCAAAATTTTCCGTACAATTTATTTTCAAATGTTCATCTAGACTCATCCCAATATAGAACATTAAGAAATACCCAGGTTCAAACAACGTTGGTATGAAAATGAAGAGTGGTGCATTCAGGTTGGAAAAAAAAGATCATATGAAAAGTGAGAGGTCCCGGCAAACATACACTCAAAAATAAAAACGAAAGTGATGGTCTTGGTCCATTCTTGACTCCCCATCGGTCTTGGATCAGATCCTCTCCATTTCCTTTTGAAATGTAGTGTGTCCATTTAAAGGTCAGGATCTATTTAATTAATTTATTTTTGGTATGTTTGATCAAACCTTAATGTTTTGTTTCTTAACCACGGTTGAATTTTTCAAGATTTTAGCATAATCTATTTTCTTTTTGATGAATGGAAATGTTTCTTCTATGTCCACAATAAAATCTCACAACATTTTTACAATAAGTTAGGGCACGTTTGGTAGACTGTAATAGACACTGTAATGTAACAGCTATTCTTATGGTTTAGCTATTCAATAGTTTGGTTATGTTTTTATTACATGGAATAGTCAATTCTTATGAATAGAAATTCTTTAAAATGAGGAATAACTATTCCTCTCTAAAAATGCTATAATAGCTATTCCTTAGTAAATGTAATAATTTCTAACATTAATATATTTCCAAATGAATAAACTTTCTATATCCACCTAACAATTATGGAAATAAAAAATCATCAAAAAATAACTCATCTCCTAAAAATTTAAAATATATTATTTTCTAGGAAATATAATTGTATGAATGAGATATTTCCTAAAATAGATCATCAGTTTTATTCTAATGTTACAACTTACAACCAAACTAATGAATAGATTTAGTTATTCCATTACAACACATTTTATTCTTGGTAATAAAGATTACTATTCCTATTGTAATCCACATTCAGTGTATCAAACGTACCCTTAATTTCTCAAATTGTATTGCTTAAAATAAAATAAAACAAATATGCAAAGACCCACTACAACTTAAAACAAGAGTATTGTGAAAATATTGTGGGATTTTGATGCATCCTTGTATTTTTTAGAAGGTGTTTACTATTTTAGTTGTAATTCAAATTTAATACTAATTAAAAATATTTGTGAGTTAACTTTTGGTAATAGGAAATGTATGATTTCCCATTATCAAACTGCTTTCCATATTTGTTAGTTGACTTAAGGTTTTGTTTTTCCGAGAATAGTTGACTTAAGGTTGATTTCCTTGTATTGGTATCATCTTTGAAAAGATAGATTTCTTTCTTTTTCTTTTTATATATTTTTTTGAGGGAAAACTGAAAAACGTTTTTTTTTTTTTTTTACTATCATTAAATCACCAAAATAATTAATAAAAAAATTCAAACAACATTAGCTATTGGATCGATTTCTACTATCATGAAATTGTTAACAGAACTGATAGTGCTCAAAGTATAAGCATTGAAAAATTGAAAATTGAAGCCTAGGCTACAGACTCTCATTAAGGCTAGTTAAATAAACAATTTTTGGGATAAAAGTAAAACTAGATCGAGGAGATTTACAATTTTATGTTATTTCTAGGAAATCTATTATATATTTATTTATAATTTGCGAATAATTGCTTAAGTGATATGCATTAATATTATATAATACAAATCATGCGCCACCAAAAAGCTATCCAAATTCTATAATGAAAAATTATAAAGTTACAACAGATTTTACTGCAAGAATGATCCATTGTATACCGGACCCTATATAGTATACAATGCTTCCATAACGATACTTAGCTCGAAATACTCAATACAATCCTCGAATAAATATGCTTTGTATTTGTATGCCTAATGTCGATGTTGATACTCATAATACGTCATATTTTTAGTTATGTTCTGTACACATGCATTCACTTACGTCATAGGGTTCGATTCCACTTTCCCATATTATAGGAGAATCCATCGTACCAATCCAATGAGTTGGGACTTGGGAATAATTTAATTAGTTGAATTTAGTAATAATCATGAGTCCAACAGATAGTTGGACAAACATCCCGGCCCCCTTTTTTTCTCTTTTCTTAAAATGTTGTAAACACCCTTGCCCCATTTTCTCTCCTTTCTTTAAATGTTGTAGTTATACGTGAAACTTTCTCCTGAAAACTTGAATCTCAACCATTTCCCCCACACTCTACAAGCACTTATACTTGTAGAGTGATTATCACATCAAAAATGTGCCGTGGTTAAATGTTGTAGTTTTAACCGTATATTGTAATTTTTGGGAGAGTAGATACAATCAGAATTACAGCATATATATTATTGTAAGGAACAATTCTGGCTTGGACCCCAAAACAGGATTGGGTTTTGGCCCAACAAGCCCAAACAATAAATTTGTAGAGCGTGGGAGAAAGAACTAGCATGATTTTAGAATGAAGGTAACGATCATGGGTGGTTCGGAAGAAGAGTTGAAAGTATAAGGTATAAAAATCGTTCTCGGCGTAGCCTGAGTAATATAACCAAGAATCCAGAACTCTTCTTTTAGTGTTGTATTTCTTAATCTGTTTTCTCTAGGTTTTTCTAATTTTTCTCTTTGGACTACCTCTCACGTTATATACCACGATTTTAGTATCATTCTTACCATACACATGTAAATTGGGTTGTGGGAGCTTCTCCCTATCCCATCTCACACCTCCCTGAACTTTCTACTACCAGCTGTAAGGTTGCTTGTTCACTGTTCAGGTATCACCTCCACATTAATACAGCCAGAGAGTTAGCTGGGAAGCATTTAATGTAGAGGTAACAACTCTTACAGATATTTGTTATCCCCCGCCCTCATCCCTTATCCAATATTCGACCCCCCTGTCATAAGGTTCCCTTAAAACAGTATCCAAGGGGATAGGAATGTTTCAAACCACCTCGGAAACCTTTTCCGAGGTGACTTTTCACCTCGGATAGGTTTAGGTCTATTATAAATAACTTTCAGCTCTTCCTGCAATGCAACTTCCACTTCTTCCTTAATTGACCGTCCTCGGATTGGGTCATTAGGCCACAGGCCCAGTTCATTCAGCCTAAACAGTACTCTAGAGACAACTAGTCCCCACAATAGCCCCTCAAAATCTTGCTTTTTGACTCCTCGGGAGGAAATGAGGATTTTGATATCCCCGTCCTATTCCCCCTATGATCTTGTTTCGTTTAGTTGAATCCCAAAAATACGTGTTTATTTTCCTAAGGCACGTCCTTGACGCTTCAGCGCTCTGGGCGTGCCTTTATTTAATTTTGGCGACTCCCCTGTCCCCCACATTCAACGGCAGGATAGGAATCTAATGGTGGATGGGTTCTCTTGGAATACGAGCGGGAAATCTCCCGCTCGCAATTTCTGTGCCATTATAAATAAGCTTTCAAATCAATACCTTTTCACCTTCAACAATTGTGTTATTCTAGAACCCGTACATTGAACTTGTCTTTCTCTCTCTTTCTCACTCTCCCGTGCATTTACAAATACAAAAATCTTGTCTGAGGACCACTTTTCAAACCTATAAGTTTCCCTGAACTCATCTCAATTTTTATTTCAACTTGCGAAATTTCCTTTAAAGAATTCTTAGAAAATGGGTAGATTCAAGCACTTAGTAGATTCCGAGAAAGGGATGAAGAGTTTTAGGACCAAAGACAACATTTCCCCACACGTGGGCGTTAGGTATGCTGCACAGAAGGAATGGTTTGACGAGAGGAAAACAAGGGAGGTGGTCATCCCTATGATTGCCTTCATAGAAGGAGGGATGACCATTCCTATGGATACCCTCACTAGGAACTTCCTTAGGTTTTTTAGGTTTTCTCCCACACAGTGTGCCCCAAATATGTTTAGGGTGTTAGGGAGTGTAGAAGCCCTAAATGAGAAGATGAACCTAAACCTAACCCATCACGACTTGAACTGGATATACAATCTGCATGATTTGAAGGGGCAGAGGTATTATTTAAAATCAAGGAACTCTGCAGTAAGGTTGATCCAATGCCTCCCCATATCAAACAAGGGACTAAAGGATGACTTTTGATTTTTTCTAGGCAATGGCATGACGGTTTACCTTGTCCAGTTAAGGAGGGTACACCAGGTGGGGGGTCAATTGTTAAGTTTTATATTTTAACTTGTACAATTCTTCCATTTCCATTGCTCTTCCCTATTACTGAAATGTATTTTTCTTGGTTTTAATGGTTTTGCAGATCCCAACTCCATTGCACCTTTGCTCCGCTTAGTTAATAGGGTGAGCTTAGATAAGATCTTGCAATCTGAGGTATACGTCAATGAATCAGACGGCCAACTGAGAGCAACACATCTCATCCTTGGATACACGCCCATCTCTCATGCGTTCCAAGCTCCGAGGTGCGTAATAAGGGCCAAGGATCCTTGGCTCCACCGCATCAGTGTTGTCTACGAGGAATTCGTGGTTCCTGAAGGCGTCCCACTCCCTATAAGTACACCACTCACCCAACCATTACCTATTACCACCCTTTCAACAGGAGTACCATCTCCCTCACCCATTCTTCAAGTAGGGGAGGAAGAAGAATAAAAACAATAGAAAGAAGGCTTTGTGGACCTAACTGAGTCCACAAACGAGTTTGAGGTATTTAACCAACTTTCACCCCCCAAGAACCTACTAGACAAGATAGGTATCCAAAGGAAACCCCAAAGAAGCCTGCAGGAACTGTTAGAGAGCCAGCCAGGAAGAGGAGAATCTAGGAAGTCTGCTCAGCCCAAGCTTCCACCTCCTCCACCAAGGTCTCCTCCTCGTGCTCCTCTTCCAACCCTACCCTCTAGGACCGAACAGGTTGATCCTAAGAAGAGGAGAGAACAGAAGGGCAAAGATATAATGGAGACTGGAAAACCTCGTCCATCCAGTGAAGAGGAAGCTCATAGGGCGGCGAAGCAGCAAAAAGTTAGCCATGCCCCCAGCCGAGGAGTAGAAAGGGCAGACAGTCAATTCCCAGAGCCCCAGGCATGGCTCCCAACTCCCATGCTTAGTGGTGAGCCCCTGATGGATGATGCATCAATCAAGGACTTCAATGGGGGCATTGGGTGTCATGTCGCCTCGGCTCTAGAGTAAACCCATTTGCTTCCCAAAGATATGGCGGAGCTGCGAGGTTTTATGAGGAGTGAGGTCTTCCTTCATACCAAAAGGTTTTTGGGCATGGTATGTACTTATTCTCCCTTGTTGTTTTTCTCTTTCTTCCTTTTTTTTTTAAACTCATAACTACTAGACAGATGCATCTATATTTTTTATTTGATGTAATACTCATTCCTTTCTCTTCGTTTCAAGGCTGTCCAAAATACATTCAGGCTCGAAGAAATGACCAACTCCCTCTATTAGCAACTGGATGATAAGAGGAAAAGAAGGGTTGCTGCTGTGCAAACCTTGGTAGTTGCTAAAAACAACAACGCCGACTTGAAAAAGAAACTGACTGCCAAGGAACAGGCTCGGAAAAGCGCGGACTCGACCTTAGAGGGTGCTGAGAGACAAGCTGAGAGCTAGAGGAAACTAGCACGTGAGGCCAATGACTAACTGGCTGCTTCTAAGGAGTAGTTGGCAGCTCTGAAGGAGCAACTGAAGGAAGCTCAAAGGCTTAGGGATCAGGCTGAAAAAGCCAAAGTTGAAGCTGAAAAAGCCAAAACTAAGAGGGAAAGGGATGAAGTCGAGCAGCACGGTTATGATGTCGACGTGGCTGAGACCGAGGATGCCCTACGGGCAAAGGTCCCTGCCGTATGTCATGCCTACAACACTAAGACTTGGGAAGAAGCCTTCAATCGAGCTGGGATTGATGCTTCTTCCGAGCTGAGGAAGCTAGAGAACATCATCTTTCCTCCTGCCCTACAAATTCCTAACCAGAAAGAGGTAGCTCCTCCAGTCTCCCAGTCATCTGAAGATGCCCAACCTTAGAATCCTCCCTCATCCAGTCAGTAGGAGCAGGACAAAGAGCCTGAAACTCTGAAGGGTTCCTCCTCGGACAAAGTAGCTGAGGCTCTCCAGCTTGGAGCAGCTTCTCAAGGCTTTGAAAAGGCGCTAGCCTCAACTACTTTGCCTGTGGGAGGAGCTTCTAAGGAGAAAGAGAAGGAAAACCCTCCTGAAGCAACTGACAAGGCCCCCAAGTCCAGAGTCCAAATAAAGCTTAAGCCTTAGTTTTTATTTTTAGGATAATGAGAGTCGTTGTAACTTCATCTTTTGTACTTAAAGGCTAATTTTACTAATGTATGAACTTTCTTTCTTATTCCAAGTAATATATGTTAGTATCATTGCTTTCTTTATTTGCGTAATATTTACTTTATCTTATTTTCTGTTCGCATTTAAGCATACTCTATAAAGGAGCAAAACTCGTGGAAACAAATGAAAATTCAATTTCATGTGCCTAAACTCATAGTATAAATAAAATATAACCACTAATTCCCCTTATTTCCAAAACACACTTTCAATTTATTAACCTTTGACATGTTTCCCAATTTCAAGGCACCATCCCATTATTTAAGCAACAAGCAGGACATGAACACATTGAAACACCCTTAGTTGATATCTATGAGGCTTATCATAACTTATAAATCGGGTCATAACTTAGTCCAAAGAATAACAATTTGTATTTAAGATCGTGGTCTAAAGGTTTTAACCCAACTTAGACTCTATTGAATACTTCCCTAGATACTGTAAGGATACTTATTTTCACTAAGTTTGTGGTCCGAGGACCTATCACAACTTAGTTTTTGTTGAATATTTTAAAAGAGGTCATATGATATTAATTTTCACCAAGTTTATGATCTAAGGACCTGACATAACTTGGTTTCTATTTAATATTTCAAAAGATGTCATAGGATATTAATTTCCACTAAATTTGTGATCCGAGGACCTAACATAACTTAATTTCTGTTTAATATTTCAAAAGATGTCATAGGATATTAATTTTCACTAAGTTTGTGATCCGAGGACCTAACATAACTTAGTTTCTGTTTAATATTTCAAAAGATGTAATAAGATATTAATTTCCACTAAGTTTATGATCCGAGGACCTGACATAACTTAGTTTCTGTTTAATATTTCAAAAGATGTCATAGGATATTAATTTTCACTAAGTTTGTGATCCGAGGACCTAACATAACTTAGTTTCTGTTTAATATTTCAAAAGTTGTCATAGGATATTAATTTCTACTAAGTTTATGATCTGAGGACTTGACATAACTTAGTTTCTATTTAATATTTCAAAAGATGTCATAGGATATTAATTTCCACTAAGTTTGTGATCCGAAGACCTGACATAACTTAGTTTCTGTTTAATATTTCAAAAGATGTCATAAGATTCATGATATACACTTAGGATAAACTAGAAAGGAATCATAAAGCGACTGATATTATTAATAGTAGTACCTTTTAAGGTTGTTTACATTCCAAAGATGGAGTACAGTTTTTTCATCTAAATCTTCTAAGTAGTACGCGCATATCCCTGCCACTGATGTGATGCGATATGGTCCCTCCCAGTTAGGCCCCAATTTCCCCCAAGCAGGGTTTTTAGTATTTCCCAAGACTTTTCTTAATACCAAGTTTCCTGGGGCCAATGGCCTTAACTTTACATTCATATCATAGCCTTGCTTAAGCTTGTGTTGGTAATAGGCCAGCTGCACCATTGCATTTTCTCTCCGTTCTTCAACTAGGTCCAAATTCTTCTTCAGCAGCTCATCATTTCCATCCGAGGTGAATGCGCTAGTTTTCATTGTTGGGAAACCATTCTCCAATGGGATTACAGCCTCAGCCCCATATGTCATTAAGAAAGGGGTCTCTCCTGTGGACTTTCAAGGTGTTGTTCGATATGTCCAAAGGACATGTGGTAGTTCTTCCACCCACTTTCCTTTGGCGTCATCTAATCTCTTTGTAAATCTGCTCACTATGACCTTGTTAACAGCCTCAGCCTGTCCATTTTCCTGCGGATAGGCCGGAGTGGAATACCTATTCTTTATACCTAAATCAGAACAGTATTTCCTAAAGGCTTTGCTGTCAAATTGAAGGCCATTATCTGAGATGAGCACATAAGGAACCCCGAATCATGTAACAATGTTCTTCCAGATGAATCTTTTGACATCTACATCCCTGATATTAGCTAGAAGCTCAACTTCGACCTACTTGGTAAAATAGTCCGTACAGACTAGTAGGTATTTTTTATTTCCTACCGCTTTGGGGAAAGGTCCCACAATGTCCAAGCCCCATTGAGCAAATGGCCAAAGGCTAGAAAGAGGATTGAGAACTCCTCCAGGCTGGTGAATATTTGGCGCGAACCTTTGACACTAATCGCATTTCTTAACGTATTCCTACGCCTCCTTTTGTATGTCTGGCCACCAATATCCCTGGGTAATAGCCCTATGAGACAAGGATCTTTCTCCTATATGACTCCCACAAACCCCTTCGTGATTCTAATGCCTCGGGGTGAACACAAAGCAAATAAGGGCCAAAGAAAGAACGCTTATACAATTTTCTATCCTCGGACAGCCAAAACCGATGTGCTTTTCTACGTACTTTTTCAGCTTCGGACTTCTCTTTAGGCAGTATATCTTTTTCCAGGAATAATGATATGGAATCCATCCAGCTCGGACTTAGCTTGATCTGGTGGATCTGAGGCATATCCTGGTGTAATGAAGTGGGGGTGCATAGGTCTTCAACAAGTATTACTCAAGGTAAATCCTGCGTCAAGAACGTGGCGAGGGTAGCCAAAGAGTCTGCATGGGTGTTCCCACCTCTGGGGATATGAGATAAGTCAAAGACTTCAAATTTTGCTTGTATACTTCTAATTTGGCATAAGTACTCCTGCATTCTTGGATCATGTGCTTCCAGATCACCCCTTACTTCGCCCACTACCAGTTTTGAATCTGAAAAAACCTTCACTGCTTTTCCCCCCATTTTCTGGACCATCGCCATTTCCATAAGCAAAGCTTCATATTCTGCTTCATTATTCGTAGCCGAGAAACTCAACCTTAAGGATTTTTCAATGCTTTTCTAGTGACACTAGAACTAGCCCTACTCCTGATCCTCGCTGGTCGGCTGCCCCGTCCACATACAATTTCCAAGGCATGGGACATTGGACAGAGACTACGCCGACTGATCTTTCACCCATGTTACGATTTTCCACATCCATTTCCTCAGGACATTTAGCGAATTCAGCCACCAGGTCGGCGAGAACTTGTCCCTTTGTAGAAGTACGAGACATGTATTTTATGTCAAAAGCCCCTAGGATTGTGCCCCACTTAGCAATCCTTCCAGTATAATCCGCACTTCTGAGTATTGACTTAAGTGGAAGCTGAGTGAGCACGACCACAGTGTGTGCTTGGAAGTAATGGGGAAACTTTCTTGTAGCATGCACCACTGCAAATATGGCCTTCTCCAAGGGCAAGTAGCCTACCTCGGCTTCATTAAGTGACTTGCTCACATAATAGACTGGTCGTTGTATACCACTATCCACCCGTATCAGCACAAAACTTATGGTATAGAAGGCTACTGCAATATAGGCAAAAAGAACTTCATCCACCACGGGGCTGGACATAATGGGCGGGTGTGATAGATATTGTTTAAGTTGCTGGAATGCTACAACACATTCCTCGGACCACTCAAATTCTTTCCATTTGTGCAGCAAAAGAAAAAAAAGGCCTGCACTTGTCTGTCGATCTAGATATGAACCGATTCAAAGCGGCCATCATTCCAGTAAGTTTTTGTACCTCTTTAGGATTTCGAGGTAGTTGCAAGTTATTAATAGCTTTAATTTGGTCTGGGTTTATCTCAATTCCCCTATAGGTCACCATGTACCCCAAAAACTTTCCTGAACCCACTCCAAAAGAACATTTAGACGTGTTCAGACGCAACTTGTACTCCCTCAGGATTTTGAAAATGTTTGTGAGATCCATTACGTGTTCGGACACCAACTTGCTCTTCACAACTATGTCATCAATATAGACTTCGACGTTTTTACCTAACTATGGTTTAAACATTTTGGTCATCATCCATTGATAAGTTGATCCTGCATTTTTCAGACCAAAAAGCATCACCTTGTAGTGATAGTTTTCTACAGGGGTAACAAAAGCTGTTTTCTCCTGATCATCCAATGCCAGGGGTATTTGGTGATATCCTTGAAAGGCATCCAGAAAGCTCATCTGAGGATGACCTACAGTCACATCTACCAACTGGTCTATCCGAGGCATAGGGAAAGGGTCTTTAGGACAAGCCCTATTGAGATCCATAAAGTCCACACACACGCGCCACTTTCCTGTTTTCTTTTTCACCACTACAGTGTTAGCCAACCATTGAGGGTAAAACACTTCTTTGATAGCCCCTGCTTGCTTAAGTTTGGTTACTTCACTCTTGACAGCCTCTACATGTTCCTTGGACGGGCGTCGAGGTGGCTACCTTTTTGGAGTAATGAGTGGATTGACATTTAGATGATGACAAATGAAATTTGGATCTAGCCCTAGTGTTTCATAGGCGTCCTATGCAAACACATCCACATTCTTTCTCAAAAGATCCACCAACTGCTCCTTCTCTAGTAGGGGAATCTGAGCTCCAACCTGAAAGAACCTCTCTGGATCATCTCTAATAACCACCTTTTCTAGGTCTTCACATTTCACCTCATTGGTTGGCTCCCTAAAAAGAGATGCTGGAGTTTCTAGCTGTTATAAATCGTTTTCAGTAATAGCCGAGGTGTCAACCTCAGGCTTATGTTGAATAGCCGCTATTAAGCATTGTCTAGCCATAGATTAGCTCCCTACTATTTCCAGCATTTGGTCTCTAGAGGGATATTTTACCTTTTGATAGAGGGTGGATGAAACAGCCCCCAAGGAGTGTAGCTAAGGTCAGCCCATGATGGCTATATAAGGAGAGAAAGCATCTACTACAATGAAATCCACCTCAACCACATCAGTACCGGCTTGCACAGGTAATCTAATCTGCCCTTTAGGAACAACCATTTTACCTTCAAAACTTACCAAAAGGGAGCTGTAGGTCGTTAAATTCTCAGTTTTCAAACCTAGCCCCTTGTAGAGATCAGGATACATAATCTCAGCAGCACTGCCTTGGTCGATCATAACCCTCTTCACATCGTACCCACCAATTCTAAGGGTAACTACCAAAGCATCGTCATGTGGTTGTATGGTTCCCTGTTTGTCTGCATCCGAAAAGCTCAACACCAGTGGGACATTCATTTTGACTCGCTTCGGCATTGAACTAGAGTCCTCATCTGGGCAACAAGATACCGACATTATCCTGGAAGGACAAGATCCAGTCCTCCCTAGAGCAGCAAATATGACGTTTATGGTGCCAAGAGGAGGTCTCGGCGCTGCATTTCCATGCAACGCCGAGTTCGTTTGGTTACCTCGGCCACTGGAGTGATGTAAGAGATGCTTTAACTTCCCTTCTCGGACCAATTTTTCCAAATGATCCCATAAATTTCTGCAATCTTCGATAGTATGTCCATGATCCTAATGATAATGGCAGTAAAGGTTTTGGTTGCGATTCACAGGATCTCCTGCCATCTTATTCGGTCATTTGAAGAATGGTTCATTCTTAACCTTCTCTAATACCTTTTGCACTAGCTCTCGAAATACAACATTAACCGCTTGTGCATTGGCAGATCCAGACTGCCCTACAAAATCTCTCCGAGGTCGATTGTTCTGGATCCGATTCAACCTAAATCCCTCTTCTCTTAAGGGATCACCTTCGCCTTCCCTTTTCCCTGTAACTGATCCTCATCAATTCTCCTATACTTATCAATCCTATCCATCAACAGGCAGACATTGGTAACAATTTTACTAGTGAAGGACTTTCTCAAATCATGCTCGGCTGGTAAACCAGCCTTGAAGGTACTGATGGCCATATCAGCATAGCTCCCGTCTATCTCGTTAAACATCTTCCAGTATCTATTTGAATAAGTTTTCAAAGTTTCCCCATCTCGCATGGACATAGATAACAAAGATCCTAAAGGCAATGGAACCTTGCTACAAGTGATAAAGCGAGCGCCAAAAAACTAGGTAAGTTTCTTGAAGGAATCAATAGAATTCGCCTTCAAGCCATTGAACCATCTCATCGCCATCGGACCTAGGCTAGATGGAAAGATCTTACACATCAAAGCCTCGTCCTTAGAATGAACGGCCATCTTCTGACTAAAATGACTAACGTGTTCCACTAGATCTGTTCGACCATTATAAAGGGAGAAGGTGGGTTGATGAAATCGTCTAAGAAGGCTCGGACCCTTTATGTTTCATGTGAAAGGGGATCTAGCAACCTGGTTTAACGCTTCGTTCATGGCATTATTTCCAAGGCCCTTATAGGTTGGGTTCTTACTCTTACGCTTATGGTGATGTTCCTTGTCGCTAGAGAAAGTTTCACTAGGTGGAGTTCTAGACCTTTGCCTGTACATGGCATCATCTGTCTCCTCGGAGGACAGCTCGGAATCTGGTGAAAGGCGCCTTCGCCTTGCGTGACACAACTCCTTCTTCAGCTCGTCAATCTCACGTTGCATGTCTCTTTCATTTTTTGCATAGGAGACATGGCTCTTCCCTCATGAGTGACTCTTACTAGTATGCGTTGTATGTGCACTTCCTTCATGATCTCCCCTTCGTTGAGGGTTTACGACTGAGTTGTTATGCTGAGAGCCCCCCGATTCTGCCTGGTGCAAATTAACATTATCTTGGTGTGGGCCAATCGTTGGTTAGTGCGAACTTGATTCTTCCATCCCCAACACTAGACTAAAATTTCCTTCAAATCAGATCAAGCTCTCCCCACAAATGGCGCCAATTGTAAGGACCAATTCTGGCTTGGACCCCAAAACAAGATTGGGTTTTGGCCCAACAAGCCCAAACAATAAATTTGTAAAGCGTGGGAGAAAGAACTAGCCTGATTTTAGAATGGAGGTAACGATCATGGGTGGTTCGGAAGAAAATTTGAAAGTATAAGGTATAAAAATCGTCATCGGCGTAGCCTGAGTAATATAACCAAGAATCCAGAACTCTTCTTTTAGTGTTGTATTTCTTAATCTTTTTTCTCTAGGTTTTTCCAATTTTTCTCTTTGGACTACCTCTCACGTTATATACCACGATTTTAGTACCATTCTTACCATACATGTGTAAATTGGGTTGTGGGGGCTTCTCCCTGTTCCATCTCACACCTCCCTAAACTTTCTACTACCAGCTGTAAGGCTGCTTGTTCACTGTTCAGTTATCACCTCCACATTAATGCGGCCAGAGAGTTAGTTGGGAAGCATTTAATGTGGAGGTAACAACTCTTACAGATATTTGTTATCCTCCGCCCTCATCCCTTATCCAATATTCTACTCCCCTGTCATAAGGTTCCCTTAAAACAGTATCCAAAGGGATAGGAATGTTTCAAACCACCTCGAAGACCTTTTCCGAGGTGACTTTTCACCTCGGATAGGTTTAGGTCTATTATAAATAACTTTCAGCTCTTCCTGCAATGCAACTTTCACTTCTTCCTTAGTTGACCGTCTTCGGATATGTCTACGTCCTCGGATTGGGTCATTGGGCCACAGGCTCAGTCCATTCAGCCTAAACAGTACTCCAGAGACAACTGGTCCCCACAATTATGTATATATTTCCAACTATTTCAATATATATTTGGTTGAGTTTCAATTAGCTTAATTAGTAAAACTTTTTGTCGTCAAATAAAAAATCAGTTATTCGAGTCTCAACTACACCAAAAATCAAATGGGAATTAAAAAATTGGAATTCTTTATTTCTTTTTATAAAAAAATTGGCATTTCCTTTATTTCCATTAATTGGAACAAAAAGTAGTACAAAAAAAATTGTATTCCAAAGATTGATACTAAAGATACTACAAATTTTACTACTTAAGTCTTCTAAATTTACTTCTCATCAATCACAAAAAACTAAATAAAGCATTCATTTATCATATTGGGTTTTTTTTTTTTTTTTGGAGGGGGGGCGGGGATAAACACACACAGAAGGGAGAGGAAATAAAATTTTAACTCAAAGGTATATCACAAACTCTACTCAAAAGTTATAGTAACTTTTAAGGAAGAGAGAACAAGTTATACTCCATACTAAAAGTGGAAGTCATCATTTATCTTATATATATAATTTGATAGTTCAAACACTATAAAGTTCTAGTTGAATTATAAAGCTATTTACGATATAATCATAATTATTCAATAAACAAAGAAAACATGGAAATTAGCAAATCTTGTAATAGAATTGCCAAGTTGCTAGCAACTACTTTTGTTGGAATGGGGGCCCTCAAATGTGGATAGAGGAGTGTCCACCTATTATTCAATCCATTGTGAATTCTTAATCTTTTTTTTTTTTTTTTTCCAAAGAACTATCGTTTCAATCAAAAAAGAAAACATGGAAATTTTATCCAAAACTACAGAATTTTTTTTGTCTTTTCCTTGTTTCAGCACAAAGCCCATTTAGAAAAGGTGAGTAGGTCTAAGGAAAAAATAGAGCAAGATTTAGGTACAGTATTTAGGTGCGATTCCTTAGGTTCTCTTTTTAAGATTCTATCATGTGGATTTTTTTTCATGGGATGGAAGTGTATTTTTAAGTTAAGTAGCCACATGGCTGAATCTTAATATGAGAACTTAAGGAACATCATCTAAGGTACTGTACCTAAGTCTTGTAAAAAAAAAAAAAAAACCCGTCATTTAAACTGATCCTTGTAGGATTTGTTCTCTCATATGGATCTGCCTAGTGAACGTAAATAAGTGGACAGTGAGATTCTAAAATTTAAGCGCTCCTTAATCAATTCAAAGAATTCAATAATTTGAATTATGTTCTAGTGTGTCGGCACCTCATGGTAGCACAAACAACTTGAGTATACTCTGTTCTAGTGTGTCGTTTCACTGCTGTATTTTTTACTCGAGGCCTCTATTTCATTGAGAATTGACCTATGCTTTACTTGTCGGGGTCCACTGTGTATGCTATGTAGTCTAGCGGGGCAAATTGGAAAATAACACCTAGTTGCAAACAATTTAGTTAATTAGTAACATTTTCAAACTATTTAGGGAACTAACATCTCAAGTCTAAGAAACTCGATTTTGCTCTTACAAATTGACCCTAAGAGACTGGATTTCTATGTTTTCTCTTTAGAACTCAAGCCTAAGAGACACGATTTCTTTTCTCTTCTTTCTTTCCTACCATCCCACACTCCAAGCCCCAAAATCCCATTTCTCCATCTTCCACCAGCTTTCTTCTCCATCTTCTTCACCTTTAACCCATATCTGAAAGACCCAAACCCAAAAATCACAATCTCAACACCAAAGTGGCTTAGGTTTGTTGTTTTCTTGGTATGTTGTCTCAGGTGCTATTGTCACTTGTTTTCTATTTTCAGGGTTTGTAGTCTCCGGAAGTGGGTTTGAGGTTTTGAGAGTTAGAGAGAAGAGGCAAAGGCGGAGGTTGAGCCATGGAGATTTGGCCAGGTTTGAAGGTTCTGAGATTATAAGAAAGAAGTGTTGGACATGAAGCTTAGGCGAAGTTGGAAATAAAGAGTAGGAACTCGAGTTTGAAAGAGTCAAGTTGCTACAATGAAATCAAGTCTTAGGCACTCGAGATTTTAGTTTCCTAAATAGTTAGGAAACGTTGCTAACTAACAAAATTGTTTCCAACTTGGTGTTATTTTCCAATTTTTTTTTTCCTAGTCCAGCTTGTAATACTTTGCTATCTCAATAAAGTTTTCTATCTTTGATCTCAACCAAAAAAAAAAAAAAAAAATTCAATAATTTTATTACATCTTAGCATATCTGTCTACCATATGCTTTCATTAATAGCCTACAATAATGTTCACTTCACCAGAACAAGTGCAGAATGTCTCATGGTGGACGAAACACCGATAGTCCTTAGATTGAAAGCTATATAATTGTAGGTCATATTAATAAGGTTGGCAACACAATTTGGGTTCAACATAAAACGGTTCATTCACATCCAATTCAATTACATAATCGTGGCATGTTAATTAGCTCAAATACCAAAGGATGGTAACAAATGATATTAGAAGGTACATATAAGAGTCCAGTTTTATTTTATTTATTTATTTATTTAAAATGAAGGTACTTATAAGAGGAAGGCCATTGTGTGTGAGGTTTTTTTTTTTTTTTTTTTAAGCAAAAAAATTAGGCTAGAAAAGAAAATTTTAAAAAAAAATCTTTTTTAGTACTAAAAAAATTAAAAATATATATATGGAAAACTCAACCAGCAATAGCAAATCGACTCCAAAAATCCAACCTCATCCTAAAAGTCCAAGAAATTATTCGGTTCTTATGGTGGATGATATCATTTATCCACCATTCTACTAAAATACTTTTCACTTGTTTAAAATTGTTGCCTCAGTTTATAATAATAATAAAAATTAATAGAAATTGACTTTCTTGTTAAACTGACTCAGCAATTTTAAACATATAGAAGTTTTTTAATGGAATGGTAAACAAGTGATATGGTCCACCATAAGGGTTGTATAAAGCCCGCAAACACCCAAAAAAAAAAAATTTCAAAATTGCATACTCCCAACAAACACTAAAAAATAAATTTAAGATTTAAAAATAAATAAATAAAACACATACTCTGTTGTGCCAACCTAAGATAGAAATCTTTGCCGCAAAATGATAGTGCCATATTAAATAGATAGATTAAACCGTGGGTCATATCAAGCAAATTACTATTTTATTATTATTGTTTTTAATGGAAATGAAAATGTTAATGAGGAATAGAGCCAGAACTTTTACTTAAAAGGACGGCTTTATTATTGGCTGTGTGTAGGGGTTTTAACTTTTGACTTTGCTACTACTTAGCTACCAAGATTTTCTTTTCTTTTTTTTTCTTTTTTTTTTGTGTTTGTGTTTGTGTAAGAACAAAATTATTTTTGTTTAGAATTTTTTAAAGGGCATGGTTGTTTATTTTGGATAAAATTGGTTAATTGTGCTTAATATTTTTAGTTTTACTATTGGTAATTTTTGTTGAGCTATTTTTTTGGGCTTTGTGGACACAACAGGTGGAGTCGCCACCTAGTTTTTGCAATGGCCTAAGAACCATAAATATAGAGTCCTTTCGAGGAAGGACCATTGATCTTACTATCAGATCTATGGGTTCGGAGTTTAGGTATGTTCTTAGGATGGTGTTAGGCACCCAAGACCGCCCAACCCTAAGGTTGGCCTCCTATCATTGTGTCTTACGTCTTAATCTCGATAAAATCATGTTCAACACTTATGTTCTTAACTCACACACATACTAGCATACATCTAAGCATACAACATGGCATTATCATCCCAAAACACATACATATCCATCCATAAAGCATAAGAAACCAAACCACACATATACAACCCTAGCATTCATCTAACATGTGAAAACCCTATCATGGCATATATAAGACAACAACTTAATCATGGCAACAAGTACATCATTTATCAATTAAACACAAAACACAACACATGCACATGTTCATCAAACAAAACATAACAACACATATGCACGTTCATGTGAATGTATGACTTACCCTTACTCACCTTACAGCAACTCAGCACCAATGGCATCATGCATGAGCATGTGAATGAATGATTATGGCATTGAAACAAAGAAAATACAAAATAAACCCTAATTCTAACTGTGAGAGATAGGAAAAACTATGGTGCTCTCAGAAAAGGGGTTAGGCATTGGCACCTTCCCTTTTTAGGATTATGGAGTCACCACTTATTTTTTTGTTACAAAAAAATAAGAAAAAAGAAAAGAATACACAAAATACAAGCTTGAATAATACAACCTATCATTAATTTGAATGAATTATAATCACATGTGATTAGTTTCACCCATATACAATGCATGCAAACCGTGAAAACTTGATCTTTTGATATCTTTTAATCTATCTATTTGATTTGGGATTCGAGCATACCATCATGACCATTAGAATCTTAGGATCATTTTTTGATATGCAATGAATGATTTAATGCATGTAATGAAATTATGATTTTTTTTGGGTATATGAAATGGTCATTTTAGTTATCTTCCAAAATTAAATTATGAATGCAAAATCAAGTGTCTACACTAACATGTGAGACAAAACAAGCAATCAAACATATGAAACATAGAAATTGAAAGCATAAAGGCATAGGAAAAGAAGCTATAAAAACAAATATGTGAAAGCAGAAACAAAATAAACAAAAAAAAAAAAATTAGGATTTCTAGGCAGCGGCCTGTGTGCGTAAGAACAAGCTTGTGTGCACATAATCAAGCCTGCGTGCACAGGCAAGATTATGCATATGCAAGTTCTTGCCCAGAAAACCATAAAAGCACAACCAAGCTTAAAACACTAAATCTAACACCTTAACATGCATTTTAAACATATAAAAACGTAAACCTAGACTAGAAAATCATATCAAAACATGTTATAACAAGAAAACAAGACAAACAAAAGAATTAAAAGTATAAAAAGAAAAGAAAAGAAAAAAGCAAAGTTTGAACTAATACCTCAAAGAAAAGCTCTTCAAGCTTGATTTTAACCATTCCCCTCAATCAAATATATTCACAAACCAATAAGAAAGTGAGTAGCAACATTAAACTAGAAGGATTGAGGCCAAAAAAGGTCTCAATCAAACAAAATTGACTTGAGGGTGTTTTGTGAAAAACTTCCTTTCGATTCACTATTTTCTAGTGAATCTTGTATTTTTCTCATGGGATTTCTGTGTATTTTGAAAATATACCATGTAAAGCTTTTTATAGTGGAAAAAAAATGAGGTTTGGAACAGCTCCCAGATGATGTAGGATTCATTTCAAACCTCAGCCATTATTGTAGAAAACTTGTCTTTTTTATGTCTCAGAAACCCTAGCTACGTATGCGGGAGTGTGCCTGCGTACGCATGCTTTGGCCCACGTACGCAGGCTACTGCCCACATACGTGGGCCAAGGGCCACTTTGATCATTTTATTTCCAAAAATAGATTTTTGCTCATTTAAAATGTTATATTTTTCATTTTAACAATCCTTAAGTCAATTTGATATCTAAGTGGGCTCTAATTTGGCCTTAGGCCTTAGAGTTTGGGCATCATTAGGGAATGGGAGCCAGAGTCATAAGAGGTACAAAATGGGTGTCTATAGGCTTGTATAGTTTGTTTTAGATTTTAAATCTATAAATTTTTTTTATGGTTACTAAAATGAGGAAAATGGTAGAGATACAAGTTTTTTTTTTTTTTTTAATAAATTACTATATGATAAGTGGTTAATGGTAAATGGTAAATAAAAAAATAATCTGAGTGGTGAGCCCATTATGCGAACTAATAAGAATTTACTACCAAAACAGTTTGTAAAATGTTGTAAAAAAATTTGTGGGTATAATATTACACTTAAAAGAATCAATGATATTATTTAAAGGAAACAAACTATAAGCTTATATAACAAAACTGCTAAAATTAGTACATATATATATATATATATATATTTAAATTGTGGGGGCTTGCCCATGATCCAATGATAGCTCCGTCCATGATGTTAATAAACATGTAAAAGTATGATGGGAAATACAAAAGGATATATTTTTTTATATTCTCGACCGAAGAAACTATTGAATTAGAAAATCGAAATCAAGTAGAAATAGAATTCACTCATCAAGCAAAGATTTGGAATTGTCTCTCTTAATAAACCAAGAAAAAGACGTCAAAGTAGACATGTTGGACAGAGAATGGGGCTCGGGCTTAAAAATGACACTAGAAAAATTGATGCATCCAAAATAATGGAAATTGGATGGGTGACATCATTTCAAAGAAATTTTTTGGGCTCTGTGGGTGGATTGGGCCGAGTTGTGTTGCAATTCAGACCACAGTTCGGAGCCCAGGACTAACGTTGTTGATCAGACACGTGCCATGTGGCAAAGCATGACTACCATCACTTGCTGTCGCGTGTGGGTTACAGGTGGCGCATGGAACAATACTCAGAACTGAGATGTGCCATGTGGCGAAACATGACTACCGTCACTGAGCCTAGCATGCAGGAATGTTAAAAAAACACTTATTTTACATCATCCATTACCGTTTTATTAATTTTATCATTTTATTTTACAACTAATTCAACGTCTCAGTTTTTATTTTTATATACAATAATATTTAGTGATAGGTGTACAGTGATAATAAATCTGGTAAAAGTCACGTACATATAATGTCGAGAGAAACAGAGAAACAAAGAGTGAATGAAAATTTTGTGCAAATAATTTGTATATTTCTCCATGTTTTAGACGGTGTACATAGGACTCCATTTATACACAATAATATTCGAGTTATGAGACTTTGATTATGCATGTATCAGGGATGATTTTACTGTCTTTGATTCAAGCCATAATAGGAATTGTACATATATAATTAAGTATTAAAGCATCTACATCGGTGATGTCAAATTGTCAAATTTAACAACCAATATAACCAAAATGGGATTGCATCAGCGGAGCTATATGTAAAATTTTTGGCTTTTGAGCTCCAATGCACTGCCATCTTTGGCAGTGCACTGTAGCTCAAATGTTATACTAAAATAATATATTTTATTTGCGGACCAATTATTATAATGAATATTTTTTTTTTTTTTGGTTGCATCTCCACTCTGTCTTCTCAGCCTTCGCTTCAATCTCACCCTCTCTCCTCTTTAGAATTTTTTTTCTCTTTTCCTCCACTCCTCGCCAACACAAGCCCATACCATCATCTCCCCTGCCCAACTCCGATCCACCTCTTCCTCCACTCGCCGTCGACCCAAGCCACCGCCCTTCTCTTCTCCCTTTCATTTTTTTTTTCTTTCTTCCTCCACTCCTCGCCGGCCCAACTCCCCTGCCCAAACACCAACCCATCTTTCTTCCTCCACTCACCGCCTACCCAAGCCAACACATTTCTGCCTCCATCGCTAAACCCCACCATCTCTGTGGTGCAAAATTGGAGTCATGATTAGGAGATTTTTTGTTGATGACTTTTTTTTTTTTTTTTTTTTTTTATGAATGAGTTTTGATTTTGAGGTTAATGGATTTTTTTTTTTTGGTTAATGGGTTTTGTGGTGGATCGGTGGTTGATGCTTGCTAGATTAGTGGTGGTGGATCGATTTGTAGTGGTTGATGGTGGCTAGTGGGTGGATTTTAGTTAGTGGTGGGTGGGTATCCAATTGTCACTTTGGTGGCTGGGTTGGGTTTGACACAGCGGTGAGTGGTGGTAGTGGTGGTGCCCGTGAGTGGTTGTGGGTTAAAGAGAGGGAGAAGAGAGAGAGAGAGAGACGAAGGGAGAGAAAAATAATAATAATCAAATTGAAAACTTGGATTTGTGCTAAAATATAAGGGCTTATTCAAATTCCCAATTAAAAATTAGATTGTTTTTTCCTTTAACTTAAACAAATTGCTGAACAAGAGTAAATATATGCAATGAACTGATAATACTACTCTAAATCATATTCATTCACAATCAACATTAAAATGAAAATGAAAGCTTAAAATATTAGATATTATGAAATAAGCTTTTAAGGTTGTTTCTTATCTTTTTTTTTTTATTTTTTTTATTTTAACAAATTAGTTATGCAATAGGACATTTATAATTATGTTCTCTCTTTTGGGAAACTGATATAAACAAATAAATCTCACAAGGAATGTCCTGATAGAACTAGTTTCATGTCATTCAAGTTCTTGGCATATTTCCTTATAAAGTCCTAAAATTATTTGACTCTTTAATTTGATTTGATCCACTTACCTATTTTTGAGAATTGAATATGGCGTGTGAGAAAAATCCAGCCCTGATGTTATGCGCAAAGCCAAGAGCCAAAATAACTGTGAGTGCAAGGACAGGAACTGCTTGAAAGTAACAACCATGCACTCTTTAGCCCGGTTGGGAATTGGGATTGCTTGCTCTCAACTCATTTGACACCCTTGTATTGTAATAATAGATTATATTTTTCTCGAAATCTGTGACTGAATACAGAAATGGAGGAACTAGAAAGAATAAAAACAAACCACCAGAAGTTCTTCAACTAACTATGCTTGCAGCAGCACTAAGAGTTTGGAAACATATGTGATCATGTAGGCAATAGTTTGTGTGTTCACACAGAAGATATATTCTAAAAGGGAGGAATAAATCGTGAAGAGGTCTTAAAATTGATATAATAAAAAATTAAGGGGATAAGACGTGATGACATTGTTGTTTCTCCTACTTTGCATTACTTATGCTAAGAAAACTAGGATCTTCAAAGCCCATTCCTCCAAATTCCAAACTAGCAAATTAGAACAAATGCTAAATTAGAATTGAATATGGTCAAGAGTCTTGTAATTCAACTAACACATCCTAATGTTTTCAACAAAGATATTTAGGGTTCAAATCCCTTCTCTCCAACTATTGAATAATAAACAAATATATTGAATATGGCGTGTGATAAAATCATAATTGAAGTACAACTCATATGGTATCTCTAGCGGTTTGAAAAATCAAAGTTGACATTTGAAGTAACACCATCACCAACAAGCATATCCACCATCTGTCCCTTGTTCAAAAGCTGTGATTCCTCCATCCTCATCTTCTTCAACCCCTTCAACTCCGCTAACCATGATGACTCTATCCACGTATACTCCACCCGTTTACGAAATCAGCATTAGATAGCCGTCTGTGATGCCTCAATCGTTTTGAGCGTTGCTTATTGTCTTTTAATGAGTCTTTTAATGAGGTGACACATCCTGACCATAAAATTTATTTCAAATCATGAAATTGACTCTCTAATCTCTCCATTTGAAAGTAAAATGGAGAGGATCTTTATCCCTTTATGAGGTATGTGTTATGTGTAGGTTGGTATGTACACAACACTTGATTTTCTTCATTTTGTGCATGTTGGTCCCCACGAAACTCTACAGTTACACCAAAATTTGCTCACTGCTGCAACTAGATATACCCAGTCCCTCAGTGTATATTTTGAGAACCCCAAGAGTTCTGTCGTTCTCTACTTGGCTCTCTCTTTCTTGAGTTGTTTTGTTTTGTTATTTATTAGTTACTTGGACAGGGGCTGTCACAAATCTCACGGAAGGTGGATAAAAGGAGCGATTGGGACATTTATTGAAGTTGGGACATTTATTAAATGGCTTAAAATTGAAAATTGAAAATTGAAAATTCAAGGTTCAGTCAAGACTTAGACCTTTGAGGCTTTGATTGACATGCTTTTAAAAAAAAATCATAAATACCTTTGACAATTTAATAATACTTTAGTCACTGAATCAAAACATTCTGGAACTCATCCATTTGGTGGCGTCCCAGCTAAGTTACCACATCACATTAATTTGCATAAAAAAAACCAGTTATTGTAACAAACAAAAGCGTAAACACTTGGACAACTCAACTGATTTCAGTTGG
This sequence comes from Quercus agrifolia, assembly GCA_029955455.1. NCBI lineage: Eukaryota > Viridiplantae > Streptophyta > Magnoliopsida > Fagales > Fagaceae > Quercus > Quercus agrifolia. Next base: position 18,704,341 of record JARQAD010000006.1, read on the forward strand.
CTGTTAAGTATATCTAAAATCCTTGCATTGACCATAGGTAGTTGCAAAGCATACACCAGTAGCTATACCTTACAGCCACTTCAGGGCCATATGGCTACTCACAAAGGCAAATAAGTTGGGTCACTGAATGAAATCCATAGTTCTACACTAGATTATTATACAATATAACCCCACATTTTTAAGATAAACATCCCCGCTTTAGGGTAAATATATTAGGTAAGACTTGCTAAGATACAGAAGGGCGAATAAATTAGGTAAGTCTGAATGAAATAAGACTTGCTAAGACACACTACAAGTGCAAAAGCTCTTCCCCTCTTCGCATCTGAAAGGCTGTCCTTGAAAACAATTCTTCCACCACTTAAGGGTTATACAGCTCCTTATTATTCTTTTATATATATATTGATAAGTTACAAACGTAGCTAGAGGGCCTTAAACCCACCACGCCACCCTTCATCTTGCTCTTCTAAGGGAAGGAGGTGCCATTTGAACTAGGCATATGAGCCAGCTCTTCACAACTCACAAAGGGCAAATATATTAGGTCACTTAAGCCTGAATGAAGTAGATAGTTCTAAAATTGCAAATACATATTTTGGACTTGCTTGGACATATTACAACACTCCCTCTTCACATTAGTTGCAACTAATGTATCACCACATTTCATATGATGAAAGATTTGACCTCATCTATACACACACACACACACACATATATGTATTTTTTTAATTAAGAATTTTAAACAAGATATATGTTACCACTTACCAGTATGACTTTCAACTGTCAATATGTAATTGTCCAAGAGGAAAATTAAAATGTATAATTTTTTTAACTATTCAGCACCTAACAGAATTATATGAATCATTTTAAGAAAAACTGATATCCACTTTGATATGTAACAACCACATAATTATTATTATTTTTAAATAATACCTTCCCACATTTTTTTTTTTTTTTTTTTTAACTTTTAAAAAAGAATGGACAAGATTTGTGATGGACTAACCAACCACCTTCCCCACGGTGCTGATCAATCTATTATGTTCTAGATGAAAGAGAAGATCTCTGCTCTGCAGAAGACTTGGGCTAGATAATTATCACAGTATCTGATCCCCGCCGCTCTGCTGAAGTCTCAGGATAGAGAATCATCTGGCGCAAGAAATTCCGAAACCTGTCAATACGTGATGGTGAAAAGCTCTCTCCTCTACTGTCCTGTAAATCTGATAGGTACACAGATATAACATCATTCAATTCCGTTTCACGCTCCAGCCTTATCCACTCTTGCTGGCGAGCAGGGTCAACCTCTGATGGCCGACTTGTGGGGTGCTCTTTCCTTGTATGATTCCTGAGTTGGACATAAGTCCCACTAAAATCACATGCCTCATGTGAACAGCTCCTTGCTTTGGAATTCATGAACTGGCGTGCAGGCTCAACAACAACCCAATCACTGACTTGCCCTCGACAAAGAGGGCATACAAGCTTTCTTTGTGACCGAGATTCACATGATGAACCAAAATATGCGCAATACTTCGAAAGACAGTTAGAGTGGCGGTCGCTTGTATTGCAAATGTAGGGGCGGCAACCTTTTTCATAACATGAACATCGCAACAGGACAGCACTATGAGGATGCTCCATGCAGATGGGGCACCTAACTTCTTCCCATTCCTTCACATCCGCACCTTGTCCTCCAAAGGTTTTGGATTTGTCTTGCCTGGCATCCTTGGAACTTAGAGGAATTGGAGATTTCCTAGAACGAAGACAGTAAGTGGAACAAACTCTTCTGTCCTTTGGCATTTCAGAACCTTAAGGTGTTGTCAAAATCCTCAATGTGTGACATTAACTCTTCTCCTAGGAAGATGAAGAAAAGAATACCAATTACATCAGATTGTGAGAAGAAACAATGCATTTTAAACTTCAACAAATGTTTTTAGGACCACAATTGATCACATACAAAAACATAACCTGCACCATGTGTTTCAGTATCAGGCATTCACAACGATTTCGTAGATTCAGAAGAGACTGAAATAGGTGCAAATAAATTAAATTTCCAATTTAAATTAAGCATTTACTAAATCCTCATACCAACAACATAAATGTCCTACACAACACTATTTCTCCCAATTAAAATGCAGTCAACATTGAAAGAATCATAATTGAAGGAGCAAGCATAAGCTCTCATGAATCAAATCAAGATGAGTGAAAAGGGGGACCATTAAAGCAGATAATACATATAAAAGGCTACTTAAACAATAAAAAGATAACACTCCCTGCAACTGCTCTAAGAAATTACCGAGTGCAACTGCTTTAACATAAGAAGTTAAAAACCCATAAAAAATCATACATCTATCTGCAGAAACCAAATATAAACTTCATACATCTATAACAGAAAGCCCAATTTAAATTTTTATAAGCTTTCCTGCTACATTAAAAAAATTAAGTACTAATATAACCATGTTTCAATACCATTAGCAGATATACTGTAACATTTAAGAGTCTTTAAAAGATGAAAAATCCCAACCAATGTCTGCTTTCAAAAACCAAAATTAATTACTATAACGTTTTTTGAAAAACTAAAAAAAAAAAAAACAATTAAAACAGGCATTATCTGCACAAAACTACTGCATATTTTAAAAATTAATTATAAGGGACATAAATTGTAATTTGATACAATCATTCTACAATACTATCCCCAAGCTGATCTTGTAAATTTCGTACATAAGCATTGTAATTTAATACAACTTATCAGTATTATAATATGAAACAGAACCTAACACTAGCAAACCCCATTAAAATATAAATCATATAATTCCAGCATATTAAAGAAAATTCTTTAAAAAAATACAAAAAGAAAAAGTGGGTTCTGAATTACAAACCCCATCAAAGCACATGAACCCCAAACAATCCCCGTGATCTCTCTCTCAAACACAAACACATTGAATGTAGCACATATAGGCATAGGTTTGATAAACCCAGATGGGGTTTTGCAAAGAATAAGAGATGAAAAAATAGAAAACATACCAATTGTTGAATCAGCAAGGGGTCTGTGTCTGAGTCTGAGGAATTAGGAATTTAGGAGCGAAGTTTTTGCAGTGAGGAAAAAAGAAAAAGAAATGAAACAAGCGTGGATTGATTGGAGGCGCAAAGCAACTTCTTTTATAGTGGGGCTTCCTAATTTGAGTTTTTAAATAAATTAAAACATGTGGTACCCAAAATTTCGGAATTGCCATTATTCTATTTTTTTTCTTTTTCTTTTTCTAATTGATGGAAAATCATTCCTTGGACATGGTATATGTGAGACTAGGAAAATTATTAGGTACTCCCGGAGTACCATAAATGCGTGCTCCCTCCTCTCACATGAATGATGGGTATCAATTGGTATCCCATTCTGTTGAGACATCTTTTTGGTGTGTCAACAGGTTAGCTCTGTAAGTTTCTCTTTTAATTCCTGTGACTGCTTCCAAAGTACTGGTTCCAAGTTTCGAGGATAAAGGCAGCATTGATCGGATCTACTCCTCCACCAAGAACTGGAAAATGGGTGGTGACCATAATTCCAAAATGCCTGAACCATTGGTCACACGATTCAGTCATTACCTTGCTTCTGAATATACGTATTTGTATATCAAAAGGCAAGTTGGCGACAGCACCTCTAAGCTGGTTTTGAGCCTTAAGACTCAACCTAGCATAGTCTGTGCCCATGATAGTCATTTTATCCATGGAATGGATATCCTCTTTGCCAAAGAGTTGACTAGTGAGAATCCTGTTTCCAGCCTCAAGTTCTACTAGGTGCAATTCTAGTGCTTTAAGGGTTTTTTGGAAAAGGCTCTGGTGGTTTTGGATAAAGGCTCTTTGAAGGTTATCAAGGATGAATTTAGTGGAAGGAGGTAATTCCTTGTATGCTCCTTTGCTAAATCTGAGGGCCTTGTTTTTAACTTCTTGGAGGGTAATAGCTATATCACCACTGGAATATGTAACCGTTTCCGGGTACATAGTTTGAAGGGATGTTGCTCCTCTATGGCTGGTAGAGGAAGCGCCTTCGTGCTTTACAAAAGACTGTCCCATTGCTGGTAGTCTCTTGTTTTGAGGATAGTCCCTTGCGGGTACTTTCCCTTTGCTTTTCTTCTCTGCTGGAGAAGACATTGTTGCTTTTTCCTGCCAATAGAGTTTTGGAAATAAGATTTTCAAATGGTTGTAAAAAATCTTTTTTCTTTTAAAACTGATGGGTGCAGGTATGCAAATATGAATGCAAGATGATAATTGATTATGGCTGAAGGGATAATCAATTGCTTTGGCTGAATCAAGTTTCTGGGCTTGATTATAGGCTGTGAGAGTTATTGGTACAACCTTCTCTGGGTTCTGTGATTGGTTGGAATCACCAGGGTTTTGCTGTCTGAGATAGAAATCTGAGATGTAATTGAGAGAACCTAGAAATCTCTGAAGCTGGGTTTTATCTAGGATTTCATCTGGGGATTTGTCTGCAATATGATGAGATGATAATTTATGAGGTTGACTGATACTCAATGAATTATCAAATATGGTGGGTGGTACAATTTGATCAAGGTTCTGAGCTTGATTTGGACCAAATGAAGATGTGTGAATACTGAAAAGGTTAAGGTTTTTAGAAACAGAAACTCCTTGGAGACTCTCAATTTCTTTAGGTTCTGGGTTCCTAAGAAACTTAAACTTGACAGGTTGGGCAAAAGGATAGGTAGTGATTCCTTCACTATCCTTGATGAAAGGATACAACAGACATATAAATGGGTTTCCTAATATGACCCTATCTGTTATATTCTTGTTTATGACAATCCTGACTTTGGAATGCCATCTTTGGAAGTTAATCCGACTGATGGTTTGCAAGAACGATCCATTGGATGGTTCTGGCTCTATTTCTGCAGTAGGGTTAACTGTTTCATTTTCTTCAACATCGAAAGGATTTAGTGATGGTGTTTCCCCATCGCTTTGATGTGAAGTTGACACTGGTTTCTTGATCTTGAGATCCATGAGACCACGATCAACCCTAAGGATGGTTAATTCCTGCTTTGGGTTTCTCAACTCAACTTTGTTATCCTTAATTCCCTTTTGAAGGTCGTCGATCTTAACTTCCTTCCTGGACCTATTGTAGATTTGCTCTAAATCTACTCTGGGATACTTGTTTATCTTAATCACAGGCTTGCTGGTATCCTTAACCAGGGCTTGCTTCTGGGTCCTAATGATAGGATCTTCCATAGCCTCTATGAGGTTTAGAAGAAGCTGTTCCTGGCTTTTTAATGCGTTGATGGCTTTGTTTCTACAACAACCATCTTTGCATGGTTTAGGTTCATCCTTGCTGCTAGAAGTACTGGTTCTAGAGGACTCTGAGGATGACCTGTATATTTGCTTGAGATCAGCACCCGAATCAATTAGGGCTATGAACTCAAATTCAAAATCTTTGCTAATGACAATCCTGACCTTGGAATGCCATTTATGGAAGTTAACTCTACTGATAACATCTAAGAACAGATTTCTGCTGTGTTCTTGGATAATATCAGTCTCAGAGTTGACTGTATGACTAACTTCTTCATCCAAGGGATTTTCCTTGTTACTTTGATGAGAAGTGTTTTCTAAGGGTTGAGCTTTTTGGAAGGCCTTTAGATTTTGCTTTAATGTTCCAATATCATTCCTGGTTACCTTGGTTTCTCTTTGGAGGTCATCAATTTTGACTTCCTTCTTGGGTTGCTGAGTCACAGGATTACTGGTGTCCTGGACTAAAGGCTGGGTTGTGCTAGGTTCTTGATCCTTAAGGTTTCCTTCCTTAAGGCAGGAGGCTTTAGCCTTACAATCTCTTCTGTGATGGTCGCGCTTGCCGCACCCATAACATTTTTGAGGCTTGTTTATCTTTGTCCTAGAACGGTAAAGGTTAGATCCAGAAGTTTGGAGATAAAAAGGTAACTAGGTTGTAATTGTTGGTTTAAATTTAAAGATAAAAAGGTGATTCCTTGTATGCTCCTTTGCTAAATCTGAGGGCCTTGTTTTTAACTTCTTGGAGGGTAATAGCTATATCACCACTGGAATATGTAACCGTTTCCGGGTACATAGTTTGAAGGGATGTTGCTCCTCTATGGCTGGTAGAGGAAGCGCCTTCGTGCTTTACAAAAGACTGTCCCATTGCTGGTAGTCTCTTGTTTTGAGGATAGTCCCTTGCGGGTACTTTCCCTTTGCTTTTCTTCTCTGCTGGAGAAGACATTGTTGCTTTTTCCTGCCAATAGAGTTTTGGAAATAAGATTTTCAAATGGTTGTAAAAAATCTTTTTTCTTTTAAAACTGATGGGTGCAGGTATGCAAATATGAATGCAAGATGATAATTGATTATGGCTGAAGGGATAATCAATTGCTTTGGCTGAATCAAGTTTCTGGGCTTGATTATAGGCTGTGAGAGTTATTGGTACAACCTTCTCTGGGTTCTGTGATTGGCTGGAATCACCAGGGTTTTGCTGTCTGAGATAGAAATCTGAGATGTAATTGAGAGAACCTAGAAATCTCTGAAGCTGGGTTTTATCTAGGATTTCATCTGGGGATTTGTTTGCAATATGATGAGATGATAATTTATGAGGTTGACTGATACTCAATGAATTATCAAATATGGTGGGTGGTACAATTTGATCAAGGTTCTGAGCTTGATTTGGACCAAATGAAGATGTGTGAATACTGAAAAGGTTAAGGTTTTTAGAAACAGAAACTCCTTGGAGACTCTCAATTTCTTTAGGTTCTGGGTTCCTAAGAAACTTAAACTTGACAGGTTGGGCAAAAGGATAGGTAGTGATTCCTTCACTATCCTTGATGAAAGGATACAACAGACATATAAATGGGTTTCCTAATATGACCCTATCTGTTATATTCTTGTTTATGACAATCCTGACTTTGGAATGCCATCTTTGGAAGTTAATCCGACTGATGGTTTGCAAGAACGATCCATTGGATGGTTCTGGCTCTATTTCTGCAGTAGGGTTAACTGTTTCATTTTCTTCAACATCGAAAGGATTCAGTGATGGTGTTTCCCCATCGCTTTGATGTGAAGTTGACACTGGTTTCTTGATCTTGAGATCCATGAGACCACGATCAACCCTAAGGATGGTTAATTCCTGCTTTGGGTTTCTCAACTCAACTTTGTTATCCTTAATTCCCTTTTGAAGGTCGTCGATCTTAACTTCCTTCCTGGACCTATTGTAGATTTGCTCTAAATCTACTCTGGGATACTTGTTTATCTTAATCACAGGCTTGCTGGTATCCTTAACCAGGGCTTGCTTCTGGGTCCTAATGATAGGATCTTCCATAGCCTCTATGAGGTTTAGAAGAAGCTGTTCCTGGCTTTTTAATGCGTTGATGGCTTTGTTTCTACAACAACCATCTTTGCATGGTTTAGGTTCATCCTTGCTGCTAGAAGTACTGGTTCTAGAGGACTCTGAGGATGACCTGTATATTTGCTTGAGATCAGCACCCGAATCAATTAGGGCTATGAACTCAAATTCAAAATCTTTGCTAATGACAATCCTGACCTTGGAATGCCATTTATGGAAGTTAACTCTACTGATAACATCTAAGAACAGATTTCTGCTGTGTTCTTGGATAATATCAGTCTCAGAGTTGACTGTATGACTAACTTCTTCATCCAAGGGATTTTCCTTGTTACTTTGATGAGAAGTGTTTTCTAAGGGTTGAGCTTTTTGGAAGGCCTTTAGATTTTGCTTTAATGTTCCAATATCATTCCTGGTTACCTTGGTTTCTCTTTGGAGGTCATCAATTTTGACTTCCTTCTTGGGTTGCTGAGTCACAGGATTACTGGTGTCCTGGACTAAAGGCTGGGTTGTGCTAGGTTCTTGATCCTTAAGGTTTCCTTCCTTAAGGCAGGAGGCTTTAGCCTTACAATCTCTTCTGTGATGGTCGCGCTTGCCGCACCCATAACATTTTTGAGGCTTGTTTATCTTTGTCCTAGGATTGCTGGTTTCCTGGACTAAAGGCTGAGTTGTGCTAAGCTCCTGAGGCTCAGGGTTGCCTATCTTTAAGTGGGAGGTTTTGGCCTCACAACCTTTCTTGTAATGGCCACGCTTGCCGCAAGCATAGCATTTTTTAGGCTTGTTTTCTCCTTTGTGGGTTTTAGTAACCTGTTGAGACATCTTTTTGGTGTGTCTCTTAGCTGTTGACCATCATTCATGTGAGAGGAGGGAGCACGCATTTATGGTACTCCGGGAGTATACAATAATTTCCCGTGAGACTGAGACCCATAACTTGTGCCACCAAGTAAAAGATTTTTTTTTTTTTTTTTTTTTGGATAGGAAACGAAGTAGTAGATTTGTTGGATATGATAAAACTAAGATTAAATTATTAATGTTTGGCATAAAGGTCCTTTCACTATTGGTAATGTTTAATATTGCCCCTCAATTTTTAATTTTCTCACTTTAATCTCTCAACTTTCAAAAGTAAGTTAATTTCATAATTGAATCTACTCTTTGTTTAAATTTTGAAGAAATTAATTTGATTTTAAAAATTCTACACTTTTGTTTGTAACCTTTTAATTTGTGTTCCATTTGTCCTATTAACGAATTTTGTTACAAGTTCGAATTTTGTTTTCCAATTTTTTTTTAAAAAATATTTGCACTTTTATTTTTGAAAAACATTAAAAAATAAAATTGTTCTTCAATCATTTTGTTAGTTTACAAGCCAAACTCAAGCCCATCACTAAAACAAGATTATATGTTAAAACTTGGTTCAACTTTTTTTCGTAGAACAAGTTCGAGTTGTTCACAAGTTACTTAATTAACTTATTTTTTTCTCAAATTATTTTATAGATTTTTTATCATTCTAAAAACAATACTAATAATTAATAAATTAATTAATTTTGAATTATATTATTTGATTTAATTCGACGGAATGCTTTTAATTGAAAAAAAATCACTTTTAACAAAGCAGATTTGCTAGATGCGACAAAAGTGGAAGCAGAGGCAAGTACATTAGTTTTCCTTTTCATAATGTGCTTCTTCTTCTTTTTATGAAAAACTTGTAACTTTATTAAGAAGAAATAAATTCATTACATCATGAGTAATAGCTAACACAATCAATGGAGGATTTTTCTCTATTCATGTTACATAATTATCACTATTCTCTACTTCTTTGGCATATTTTGCCAAGATATGAGCTGGTTTATTACCTTGACGCTTCACATGAGACACATGAGCTGATCGGAAATCTTGGAGTTTATAAGCTATCCCAACTAGAATGTTTGAGACAACTACAAGGTGGAGTACAAAGACCCAAAAGAGCATCGACCACTATCTTAGAATCACATTAAAAATCTACATCTCTTATACCAACATACCATGCAAAAAATACATCTACCTCCATGGCTTTTGCTTTGGCTTTTAGCGGCCTTAAAAGTTGGTGAATTTTTTTGCTTAAAGCTGTCGTGACTCTACATTCATGATCTCGGATTACCACGCCAATCCTTGATTGCCTAGACTGGGCAAACACCGCACCATCCACATTCACCTAGTAACTAGAAATCATTGGTAGTGTCCATCTAGCTTCTAGTTCTTCGATATGTTAAGTAATCAAGTGGTTAACAGCCTAAAACTCAACAATCAACATCCGAGCTTTTTGTATTATATGTTGTGTGATTGGCGTGAACTCCCATGCTTGACAGCATTTCTGTTGTACCACATACACCAAACTATCATGAATACCATCTTTAAGACATCATCCCTAACATGTTGGACAAACATTAAGTACCAAATCAAGTCCACAAACTCCCGGTAAAGAACTCCCTCAGTCTCAAAGGTGATGCTCGATAAATTCCATACCTCCCGATCATGTTCACAGTTTCGGAATGCATGGCCACTAGTTTCTTCCTCCAACCACACGCTTCACAAAAGCTCTCCTCAATCACCTTTCAATGGTACAGATTGGCCTTTGTGGGAATGATGTTGCGACACACCCTTCAAGCAAAGGATTTTGTCTTATTTGGCAAATGTAACCTCTAGGTTCTTCCCCAAAAAGATTTGTGGCTCTCCCCATTTGAAATTCCTTCCATACACCCCTCTGCAAAATCAAAACCTGCTAATTTGTATGCACTACTAACTATGAACTTTCCCTTAGAAGTATACGCCCACACTAGTTTATCCTCTGGCAAGCAAGTACTTAACGAAATACTATGGCTTGGGCATCAGTTGGAAAAAAAAAAATATGCTTCACTAATTCAACCTGCCAGTCACAAGATAGGGGATCAATGAAAGCACTCACCTTGGCATGTGTTAGGAGTGTATTCCACTGAGATAGAACTTTGAAGGTAGTAGGTTCATTGAGCCACCTATTAGCCCAGATTCCAATTGATGCACCATCTCCAACTTGCCTTTAAGACTCTATAGACGAGAGAAGAGGTATTGGTTTAAAGCTTCCATCCTTGTTTGGTTAAAAGAGCAAGATTAAAAGTATTAAGATCACGAAAGTCTAAGCCACCTTCCTTCTTTGGGTTACAAACTGTTAGGGTCATAATTTATTGTAATTGTCTAATTTTTTGACAAAATGTACTTTACTTGTAATTGGGTAGATCTAAGATGGGTTTAGTATTTCAAGAAACATATTGTTCAAGTCAAGTATTAAAGACATGAAGATTGGTCTAAGAAACAAGTGAAGAAAAACTGTTGATTAAGTCTCGATAAATAGCTCGACAGATGCCTACTATCAAGATTTAATGTGAAACTTGATAGATAGCTCGACAGTAGCTCAATCTATCAAGAATTACGATTTCAGAAATTCCAGATCTGAAATCCGGTCCAAGCTTTTGTATTTGTTCAGAGTTTATTTTCTCATAGCCCTAGGCATATATAAGGATTAGTTTAAAAGCCATCACACACGGATACAGAGACCATGAGACTTATTTTCTCTGTGTGAAGTTATAGCATCTGTACGCCATAGGGTTTTGTAACCAAGTGCTTCCTGATCTTCATTGTTGATGAAGTGAAGAACTTTGCAACCGACAACATCTATTCAAGTTGCTAGAGTTAGTCATGTATTGGGATCTGTGCAAAGAGTTAGTCACAAATAGGAGGTTTGTGCATCAAAAGAAGGAAGGCTACTACAAGATCAAGTTCAATTGGGTATTAGAGTAAAGGTTCAATTGTAGGTTGGTATTTCGGGATAGGCCAGGGTAGTTGGTAAGATTCCTTATACTTGTAACCACTTGATTGTTGACTAGTGATTTAGACATACAAAAACGATAGTGATTTACTAAATATATTGTTTATGCAAAGGTGGAGAGAGAGAGAGAGAGAGAGAGAATTGCGACTACTGACCAAATTCAAGTGCCTGCTAGGATGGCTCTTGTAACATTCTGTCAAACAAAATCCGAAACGAAATTTACTATATATCCTTTTACTCTATTGTTGCAAGAAATCTTACAATCTTTAGCGTGAAGATACTCTGGTTCAAACATATTTGATTGCCTTTTCATGCTGCTTGAAAAACCACGCATAACACACACTCCATATTGCTCCTTATTATCCTTATCCTCACAACCTTCTAGCCTCTTTTTAATGCAGCCATGATATTCACTATAAGATTTTGAATCAAATTTTGGGAGATGAGGAAGCGAGACTAGAATGAAAGAGTGATGGAAATTGGTAGAGGTAAGGGAAATAGCTTGCACTTCAACTAAAATAAGGAGGAAAAATTGTATCATTCCCAACAAGAGTTTTCTCATTATGCTTTTCATTGATCTGTACACAATTGATAAACTTTCTTATTTTTAAGCTAATATCAAAATATTAATTAGGTTTTCAACTCGATCTTAGGCTTTATATACAATTGAATGATTTGACAACCATGAAATAAACAATATCAAATCACAAGAAATAAAAAAAAAACACTATTAAATCTATAAATTTATGTTTTGCTTAAAATTGTTTTTTTTTTCTTTTCAAATAAGTCATGCTTAAGCATAGTGACCTTTTAAAAGCATAAACACTTTGCTATTAGGTAAATTACAATTTAAGTAATGCCTTTTGGGTAAGGCCATAAGATTTCATAATAAATTTATAAATTTAATTAAAGAGGGATAGAAAGTGTTAAGAGTCATATTTTTATGTATTGGCATATTCAATGTGGACTCCCCAAAAATGAGGAGAAAGAAAGAAAGAGCCTTTGGTTAGGGGCCTTTTTTTCTTTTACTATTTTCTTTTAGTTTATCGCACATTGGGTCTTTGGCGACATGACTCTTTGTTTGCATGTGTTTCGAGGGTGAGGCGTGCGTGCGTGTGTGTGAGAGTATCTTTTTCTTATTTTTATTTTAGGAGTCGCCACCAATCATTAGTTTTGTATTAAGTGTGATTGGTGACCTATTTTTCTAATTATTCTTAAGTTACCTTATTAAATAAAACCAATTTTAAGGGTAGTTAATTGAGGTAAACCAAAAGTTTCGAACCAAATATTTTGGACTCGGAAGTTTAGTTACATTTGGGGAAGGTGTTAGGCACCCCGCACCGCCTATCCAAAGGATAGTAACCCATTTTTATTTGGTTCTAATGTTATCATTTTAGTGAAAAAATTAGATACTTGGCATTTTGTTTTTGAAAAAGTTTTGTACAAACAATACACATATATTTACATATGATTAATTATTTTAAAGACTTATTTAGAAAAAAAAAACATGTGAAATATATATACATAGCCTGTGAAAGAAGGTTTACTATGTTGCAAGAAATAATGTACAATAGCATGTGAATATTTATTTATTACAGATTTAGCATGAGAATATTATGTACTTTGTTTGAATATTTACAACATGAAAATAAAAAAGGGAGTAAGAAAGATAGCACATTCTTGTCATCCACTACTTTTCTCATTTCTCATACAAAAACACAATAGAATAAAACATTAGTGCGCCGGGGGGGGGGGGGGGGGGGGGGGGGGGGAGAGGGGTGGGGACATGTTAGCTTGATTGGTGCCTATTGATTCAATGAAATTGGACCATAGGCACAAACCTCTAAAAGATGCAATTCTAAAAATGAAAAAGTTCAAAACAACTATGCATGATTGTGTAAAGATGGATAATAGTTCTCACCTAGGTCCACCACTAACATCACTCTTTTACTTACCACTATCATTCTATCACATGTACAGGTATGAAAAGTTTTGTCAAATTTTTTGTGTATATGGACTTTCTATAAAAAATAATTTCTACATGATTCATGTTAATTAGTAATAATTTTGCATCTAAAACAAGATAATAGAGTTTAAATCATATTTAATTTTATAAGTCATATTTAAATATATAAAAGACCTCAATTTCATTTTTCTCCTTAGGCCCCCAAATGTATCAAGCCGCCCCTGAGTAGAGTTTAGGGTTAGCCATAGACACTAAGTTAGGCTTCTTAGACCATTACTTAAAATATATATCCAAATATATCTTTAACACTCCCCGTCAAACTCAAAGTAAAAGCTTGATGGAACCTTGTGTTTGGAATAATAAGAATTATATAAAATATAAATCCAAATATATCTTTAACACTCACCCTTAAACTCAAGTTGAAAACTTGATGAAGACTTGTGTTTGGAATAATAAGCTTGTGAAAATATGGCCAACAGTTTGAGTAAGCAATTCAAAGAATGGTGTCAGATCAGAGTAATGTTGCATCACTCTCTCTTTTTCACACTTTCGCATCTCTACAATGTTTCTCTCCTTCAATTTATTCTAACATGGTATTAAAGCCAAAGATCTTGGTTCCTCTAAGATCTCAAACCGCAGCCACTAGTCTCTTAAATCTCCCAAATATATCTAATAATGCACAAAAAATCAATAGGTTGAATGCTCCGAGCTTCAATGGACTTGTGGTTGCTTGGAAGGCCTAAAAAAAAAAAAAGCATGACCAATGTGACCCAACCAAGGACCCTTTAATAGTTAAGTCAATTTTTTCTCTAGGTCACCAAGAAGGAAAATAGCGAATGATTATAACTTACCCTATGTGAATGGAATCTTCTCCTTTTATGGAGAGTTAGATGTGGGTCTACTTGTTTGGATCCATTACCATCATGGGTAATGTTGATGGTTAACAAAAAAATGGGTTACATGAGGCGTTGTATATGGAATTCCTTCCATGTGTCATGCAACGTGTCATATTTTTTTTATATGAATCTTATGGAAGTTTTTGCCATGAAAGTCATCAAGTGTTATTCACTCGTTCGTGACCATGTCATCCATAAACACACTCATCCACGGAGAATTATCTTCATGGCCTGACCTAGTTACCTTTGGACGATTTTTCTTACGTGTTCTTGTTCCAAGACGAGATGAGGTAGTTTCTTCTATGATATGGGCGACAACACAAGGACGAACTATACTTAGTGCTCATCCCCATCAGTTGCCCCCTTGTCCTTGTGTTGTCTGTTATCAGAACGCCTTTTTTTTTTTTTTTTTTATTGTTGACATATAGCCCAATCTGATGTATTTCAATCATGTCGTTTCGTCTTTTAAGAAAAATGTCACATAGCTTCTCCTAGTTGGTCGCATTGTTTCGGAAGCCAAGCCTTGCTACCTATAAATAGTAGAATTCCTCTCCTACCCTTTCACATTTCCAAAATTTTCTCTCCTGACATTTGTCGTCCAGCACCTCGTCTAGAAGTCTTCCCGCATCCTTAGGCCTTCTTCGTTTAGAACCGGGTATTTTCTTCATCTTTGTCTGTAAGTTTTTCTCAAATGTCTGAGGTTGTAATATCCTCATCTAGCAATAGTGATAATAGGGAGATAGACGAGTATCATGACAGTACAGTGGCAGTAGGGGTAATAGTAGTAGTAGTAGTAGTAGTAGTAGTGGAGGGAACACTATGGACGAGCAATACATGTCCAGAGTTCCAGGGGTTCCGTTAGAGGTTCTTCAAGAAGTACTTAGGACAAAGGCAGCTTCTAGGTTGCAAGCTGGTACCTCCACGAGTGTTCCTTCGTCCACTGCTTTAGACAAGGTAGAAGCTATGTATAGTTATGTTGTAGGCGTCCATTCCAAGACGGATGAAAAAAGGCTTACTTCCCTTAGAATTTGGTACCAAATTCCAGACGACCTTAACCCTAGGTTAGCCATCCATGGTGAGTGGTGTTGTGACCCTCGTTTTGGAATAGGTGTTTATGAAGCTTATCTCCTAGGGGGACTTAGGTTGTCTCTCAATGCTTTTGCTAGAAAGTTACTTACTAGCCTAGGTTTAGGAGTATGTCAATTTAATCCCAATGCATGGAGGCTAGTCATCTCCATGCAAATTTTATAGAGGGAGGTGTTTGAAGGGGGACCATCCACTCACTGTGGACGAGTTCCTTTACTGTTACAAAACCTCAAAAATTAGTCAATCCCTTGACTTTTATTAGTTCACGGTCAAGGGTAAAGATTGTAGGTTAATAAAGTCCCTTCTTATATCTAATAGAAATTGGAAGACAAAGTTTTTCTTTATCTCTGGTTTTTGGGTTGGAAACCCTGTTAAGGTTGGCAAGGATCCATTCACCCCCTATACTAGAGAACTAGGAAACCTTCGTCCAAAAGGTATATTTCTTTCCTATTCAATATTTTCTATCTTTTTTGGACTCGTATAACATTTTTTCTCCTTTTTTTTTTTTTTTTTTTAAGCCGTTAGACAACCTTCTTTGAACAAATTTTATCTTGAATGCATCCAAAAGGCTCGTCTATTTGCTTATAGGAGTTTTCATTCTTTAGTTACTCTCCAACGTCTTGCAACTTAGGGACTTGGACCTGAACCATCCCCTAAAGCTTTAGCCCACGAGCTTACCACTCGTTGATGTGAGTTTTTACTTATAAAATTTCTTTTTATTATTTGTTTTAACCAGACTCTAACACTTTTCTTCATAGGGATTGCAACCATGAAGGAAAACAAAGGAAAATGATTAGTGGACGAGGAGACCTTGCTAGAGACTCGTCCCAGCCTCATCCTTCTGCTGGAGACAAAAGAAATAGTTTATCCAAGATGATTGATTTGGGAAATCTTCCCAATCGTTGAGGAAATAAAAAGGCAAAGCACAGGTCGTCCAAGCCTAGGGTCGTCCAACCCGATCCTGTTATCCCTCCTGCCTCTCAACAACCGTCCATCCAAATTCATGATTTGGACTCGTCTGTACCTGCTGGAGTCACTCCATCCAAGCCTGTGTTAACCACCTCGTCTCAGCCTTCTAGAAGAATTCCTATGAACCTTCTTGAGAATGAAGATCTTGCTTGGGAAAGGTTTCAACAGGCTATGATTGACGAGGACGTGGCTGTGTGTTATGACATGTCCTTGAAAGAATTTGAACACTTTGCTATTCATGATCTCTTCAAGGTATGTTTTCATTATTTTGTTTTCATTTCGTCTTGTCATATTTCACATCTCTTGTCTAATCAACTTCAATCAATTGCATATCTAGGCCATGTCAAAGTTCATAGCAGCATCCAGGCAGGCTACTGAGATGGATCAGAACAGAATAAGGCTGGAAGCAAAGATTAATGAGGTGCAAGCAGACTGTAGGAGTAGGGCTGAGGTGGCAGCCAAGGTTATGGACAAGGTTAAGGAGTTGAAGAACCTCGTCAAAGAGCTTAAGGCTGATGCCGTCGAAAAGGATACCCATCTTGACCATCTTCAGAAGGGGAATGACGAGCTACACGCCCTTCTTGAAAAAGCCAAAAAAGGTGTTGTTGAGGAGTTCAAAGCTTCCAGTACTATCCTTTTGGTCGGGAACTCCTTTGAGGATTTCCGTATGGACGCTGAAGAATGCTTCCCAAAAGTTGACTTCAACTCCATCAAGCTCAATATTGGTGCTGCAAGCTCTCTCTTTCAAACAAGCTCTAAAGATGTCAACATTGAAGATGATGCTACCACTCAGCCTGCTCAGGACGAGCCTAATTCTGGAGATAACCCACCTCAGTAAAAGATGTTTGAAATTTTATCTTGTCATAGTTTCTTTCTTTCTTTTTTATATTTAAGTATAAGGTCCGTTGTTTTGGACCATTTGAATTTGTCTAAATACATTTAACTCGTCCATGTTTTTTAGGTGAGTTCTGATACAATTGCCTTTTTAGGTTAACTTTATAAGGGTTTTTGGACGATAGTCGTCTACCCTTTTTTTAGACTTTTATAAATGAATGTTTAATTCCATCTTCATTCTTTGTTCTTTGTTAAACATGCTATACTTTGTTCATGGACGAGTTTTCTTTTGTTTACATCGTCCATGTTATATCTAACGGTTTAAGTGTGGTCCGTCCATCTGTGAAGGAATTTAGTTCGTCCATATTAGGACAACTTTTTTATACTCAACATTTTTCCATTCATTATATTTCACAAGTGTAACTCGTCTATGAATGGAATTTCTTTTGCCAGCTTTCTTTGTCCATAAGTTTGACTTATAGCTTGCATTAATCTTCGTCTTTAGGCAAGACGTTTCCAGTATTTACTCGTCCAAAGATTGGATTGTTTAACTGGTCAGATTCATCCATGGATTTTGAATATTTTTGCATGCATGCTTTACTTCGTCCGTTAATTAGACGAATATACCATAGGATTATTATACTTTGCTTTTACCTTAATTAAGGAAAGCTTATAGATGTTACATCCCTGTATCTAGAGATTTTTCTCCTCTTAGCCCTTTAGCTTTCTTGTGGATTAGTTTTAATGAGAACTTTAACAACATGAGAATTGAAAATTCACACAACCTTATATACATTGGAAATCCATACAGTATTTACATAACATAAACATCGTCCACAAGTTTTGGCACATGCTTAGAAGCTGGTGCCTTTAGGGAATTGAAAATACTTATGTACAAAGACTGTTCATGACTTCGTCCATCACAAATTCATCCATAGATAGTGCACAAGTTGGAAACTAAAATACTTTTAGGGAATTAAAATACTAAACAACATATAGTACTAATAACAAACACAAGTAAACATAAGTAATGGAAAGCAACACATAACTTTGGCTCGTCCAGATGATCTTGTCCAAGATGATGCTTGTCCAAGCTGATACCTCACTGGTAATATCTTCTTAAATGCTTAACATTCCAGGGGTGCTCTAGCTTTCTTCCATCTAGTTCTTCCAAGTAGTATGATCCTTGCCTCTTGCAATTAATAACCCTGTAGGGTCCCTCCCAATTAGGTCCCAGTTTCCCATGGGCTAGATTTCTAGTTGCTAAGGAGACTTTTTTTAGGATGAGGTCCCCAATGTTGAGACGCTTGGGTTTTACCATTGCATCATATTGTTTAGCCATGAGGTTTTTATACCTCGCTGTCCTCTGTATAGCATCCATCCTTACCTCATCTATCAGATCAAGGTTAAGATGAAGGTATTCTTCGTTCTCCTCATCCTGATACTTCATCACCTTGACCATGCGCACTTCTGCAAGTATGACTGCTTCACTTCCATAGGCTAGTTTGAAAGGAGTTTCCCCTGTGGAGGTTCTCACAGTCGTCTTGTAAGCCCATAATACTCCTAGTAGCTCGTCTAGCCATACTCCCTTTACCTCCTCAAGCCGAGTCTTGATGATCTTCAACAAGGATTGGTTTGTAACTTCAGCTTGTCCATTTTCTTGTGGGTGGGAGGGTAAGGAATAATAATTTTTTATTCCAAGTTGTTTGCAGAAATCTCTGAAGGGTGTGTTATTAAATTGCCATCCATTGTCTGACACTAGTAACCTAGGCACCCCAAATCTGCATACAATGCTCTTCCAAATGAAATTTTTGGCATTCTGCTATGTGATCTTTGCTAAGGGTTTAGTTTCCACCCATTTAGTGAAGTAATCAATCTCTACTACCAAAAACTTCATCTGCTTGGTTCCTATTGGAAAGGGACCCAAGATATCCAATCCCCATTGCGCAAAGGGCCATGGGGCCATCATCAAGATGAGGTACTTCGATGGTTGTCTAGGGATGTTGCTAAAGCATTGACACTGATCACACACCTTTTACATAAACCTTAGCATCTGTTTGAATGGTCACCCAGTAGTAACCTGCATAGACGACCTTATGGACGAGTGCTCTTGCTCCTAAGTGGTTTCCGCATGCTCTTTCATGAACTTCCCTTAATACATAATTTGACTCGTCTGGAGCTAAGCAACTTAGGTAGGGTTGAGAGAAACCTCTTTTATATAGCACCTCGTCTATAAGGACATACTTAGCTGCTTTGATCCTTAGCCTTTTGGCATCATACCTATCCTCTGGAAGCCTTTCATCCTTGAGGTAAACCACTATAGGGGTCATCCAATTTTCTTCTCCTTCAATTTGCTATACCTTTGAAAGATCTATGCTTGGCCTGTATTGGACTTTGTCATACTCGTCCATTGTCTTCTCTGTTGATGCTACTTTTGCCAAAGCATCTGCTTCCATATTTTCTTCTCTTGGAACTTGAATAAAACTAGCTTCTTTAAATTTCTTGACAAGCCATTTCACCTTATTGAGATATTTCTTCATCCGTTCTTCCTTAACCTCACATGTTCCGTTCACTTGAACTATGATCAACTGAGAGTCTCCTTAGACGTCTACTGACTCTAACTCTGCCCCTAAGGACTTAGCCAATTCCAACCCTTTAAGGAGAGCTTCATATTCAACTTCATTGTTGGTTGTTTGGTACTGTAAATGAGCTGCATACTTCAACTTGTCCCCTTCCAGGGATTTCAGTATAACTTTTATTCCTCATGCATATAATGTGGACGAACCGTCTATGTAGACAACCCACTTCTTATCTTCATCTACCTCGTCTAGTTCACCTTGGTTAGGAGTGAACTCTGCAATAAAATCTATTACTGCTTGAGCTTTTATTGCACTCTTGGTTGATACCTGACATCAAACTCACTAAGTTCTATGGCCCATTGGATTAGTCGTCCTACGTCCTCCAACTTGTTCATTGCCTTCTTGAGTGGATGATTTGTCAAGACATTGATGACATGTTTCTGGAAGCTGTTACCAATGCAAAGGCCAACTTTTCCATCATGAGATACTGTCCTTCTGCTCCTCTTAGCGCTCGGCTTGTATAATAAACAAGTTTTTGTATCTTCCCTTCTTCTCTAACTAATGCTAAATTCACTGCATGTGGGGACACTAGTAAGTACAAGTATAATACTTCACCTGGTATAAATGGGCTTAGTAGAGGATCTGTTGTGATGTAGGTCTTAAGGTCTTTAAAGGCCTTTTGACACGCATCCGTCCATTCAAATGCCTTTTTGAGAACCTTAAAAAAGGGCAAACACTTGTCAGTAGTTGTTGAGACAAATCTGTTAAGGGCAACAACTCGTCCAGTGAGAGACTAGACTTCTTTGATATTCCTTAGTGGCTCCATATTCAGTATCACTAGGATCTTATCAGGATTTGCTTCAATTCCCCTGTGTGAAACCGTGAAGCCAAGAAATTTTCCTAACGAAACTCCAAAGGCACACTTGCTCGAATTCAACTTCATGTTATATCGTCTCAGCGTATCAAAGGTCTCCTAAAGGTATCCAGATGCTTCTCCTCGTCCAAGATTTTTACCAACATATTATCTACATATGCTTCTACATTTCATCCAATCTTGGACGAAACATATGGTTAACCATCCTCTGATAGGTTGCCCTCGCGTTCTTCAAAACCGAAAGGCATGACCTTGTAGCAAAACAGGCCTTGACTGGTAATGAAGGATGTCTTCTCTTGATCTGCCTCGTCCATCCTTATCTGGTTGTAACCTGAGAAGGCGTCCATGAAACTTAGTAACTTATGACCCGCAATTGAGTCTACCAACTAGTCAATACATGGTAATGGATAGCTATCCTGGGGCAAGCCTTATTTAAATCGGTGAAGTCCATACACATCCTCCATTTGCCATTTATCTTCTTGACCATCACCATATTAGCCAACCAATCCGAGTAATAAACTTCCCGAATAAATTTTGCCGTGGTCAACTTCTAGACTTCTTCCTTGATAGCATTATCTCATTCAGGAGCAAAGATCCTCTTCTTTTGAAGTACAAGCTAGAGGAAGGATACACATTTAGACTATGGATAATGACACTTAACATCAATGCTCTTCTTTAAGAACTGAACAAGGTCTTGTTTCGTCTTCTCTTCCATGCTTGCTCTAATCCTGGTAAACCTCTTAGGCTTATTCTCATCCAGAGGAACATCTTCCATTACTTCAATGGGCTTTGCGGCAACCCTTCTCTCCTCTATATTCATCATCTGCACATGCTCGTCCATAGCCAACATGGCTAAGTAGCATTCCCTAATTGCTAACTGATCTCCTTATACTTGTCTTATTACATAATCTGATGGAAACTTAACAGATAGGTGGTAAGTGGACGTCACTGCTTTCCAACTATTTAGAGTTGGTCATCCAATGATGGCATTGTAGGAAGACAAGCAATCCACGACAAGGAAATTTACTTCTTTAGTTATCTGTTATGGGTATGCCCCTACCACAATAGGTAGAGTAATAGTGCCCACTGGTTATACATTCATTCCTCTGAATCTAACTAAGGGCGAGTTCACTGGACACAGTTGGTCTCGTCCAAGCCTTATCTGCTAAAAGGCAAGATAATACAAGATATCTGCTTAACTTCCACTGTCTACCAACACTCTTCTAGTTGTATAGTCTGCTATAAGCAAAGTTTTGACGATTGCATCATCATGTGGATGATGAAACCTTCCAGCATCTTCGTCCATGAAAGTGATAGTCTGCTCGTCTACCCCCCTCATCCTTGGTGGTTGTCCAGAGAGTTAGACGTTCTCCACCACCTTCAAGTAGGTCTTCCTTGACTTGGAAGATTGTCCAGCTAAAGTTCCTCCTATTATAACTTTTATTTCTCCTAGTGAAGGCCATGATGGCTCTTCTATCTTCCCCTTTAATTTCTCATCCTTATGATCTCGTCTAAGAAAATTTCTCAACTTTCCCTACCTAACGAGATTCTCAATCTACAGCTTCAAATCATAGCACTCGTCCGTATCATGCCCGTGATCTCTATGGAAACAGCAATACTTATTCTTATTGCGCTTGTTGGGATCTCCCTTCATCTTCTCCAGCCACTTCAAGGATGGGTCATCCTTGATCTGCGTAAACACTTGATCAAGTGGAACATTCAAAGGCATGTAATGCTGACCTCATCCTAAAGATGAACTTGCCTTCCTGTTGTCTCTATCTTTCTTCTCTCCTGTTCAAGCCTTCACCGAAAGAAGGCCTTGTTCAGGATGACTTGGGAGGTCTGCTTCCATTCATTCTGCTCTCTTCCTCTTCTTGGCAATGATTGCATCTTCTGCATTCATGAAACTTTGGGTTGAATGGACAAGTTCAGCCATGGTCTGTGGTTCTTGATCATAGAGCTTGTGGATGAATAAATCTGAATTAACCCTATTATGGAAGGCTACTAACAACAGCTTATCATCCATTTCATCAGTTGTCAAGGCTTAGTGATGAAGGACAACAAAATTTCATTCTCTCCTTGCTCTATAGTTAGTAGGCTAGACAAGGAATGCTTATGTCTTTGACCTCCAATGAAGTTATTAATGAATAACTTACTCAACTCTTCAAAAGAACCAACGGTGTTTAAAGCTATCTTATTGAACCACACTCGTGCTGGCCCTCTAAGGGTGGTTGGAAAGACCCACACATTATCTCATCCGGAACCCCTTGAAGGTAGCAATGTGATCACATGGGTCAAGCGTCCCATCATACAAATCCAACACGAGCATCTTGAACTTGAAAGGCAAGGGATGACTGTTGATGGACGCTATGAAAGGGGAATCAGTTCAATGAACTAAATCATCTATATGATTTGTCCTTCTCATATTTTCTCTCATCTCATCCATGACTCTCCTCATTTGATCCATCTCCTTTTCCAAGTGTGGTACCCTATGTGAAACAGTACCCTTAAGTGATTCTCGCACTCAACATCTTCTCCTCTAACTTCTTGACTCTAGGCTTGCCCTTCCACATACCTTTCATGACGTTGCCTTCTTTGGTTGATCTCTCGAGTTAACTCCTGATTCTGATGGGTTAGCTCTGCCATAGCGGCTACTATGGATTGCATTTGTTGGATGGAAGGCAGTTGCATAACAGGTGCTAATTGGTGAGTGCGATTGGGATGACTGGAAGCATTTCCACTCTCCTGGTGGCCTAGACTAGTGGCCATTGACCTTGTCAGGACCATACAGCCTTTTGTCAAAGAAAGATAAACTGCAAAACACAAATTTAATATTTCCCACAAACGGCACCAACTGATAATCCACAAAAAATCAGTAGGCTGAATGCTCCGAGCTTCAAAGGACTTGTGGTTGCTTGGATGGCCTAAAAAGAAAGAAAGAACTGTCAAAAGTGACCAGTGTGACCCGGCCAAGGACACTCCAACGGTTAAGTCAATTTTTTCTCTAGGACACCAAGAAAGAAAATATCGAATGGTTAGAACTTACCCTGTGTGAATGGAATCTTCTCCTTTCATAGAGAGTTAGATGTGGGTCTACTTGTTTGGATCCATTACCATCGTGGGTAATGTTGTCGGTTAACAAAGAAAATGGATTACATAAGGCGTTGTATATGGAATTCCTTCCATGTGTCATGCAATGTGTCATATTTTGTTTATGTGAATCTTATGGAAGTTTTTTCCATGAAATTCACCAAGTGTTATTCACTCGTCTGTGACCATGTCATCCATAAACACACTCGTCCACAAAGAATTATCTTCATGTCCTGACCTGGTTACCTTTGGACAATTTTTCTTACGTGTTATTGTTCCTAGACGAGACAAGGTAGTTTCTTCTATGATGTGGACGACAACTCAAGGATAAACTATACTTAGCGCTCATCCCCATCAATATCTTTAACAATTTTTTTTACAAAATCATTTGGCAAAATCTGCTAGAAGCCAAGAACTCCATTGAGTCTTCATTTTCAGGAATCATGTTCTACCCCAAAGCTTTATTACGAGTCTTCTCATTAGATTTTGTTTTGAGGGTGATATAAAAAAAATAAAATAAAATAAACTTTTATTTTTTAGAATCAAGAGTGATAAAAAAAAAAAAGTAAATCAATATACTAAACTAAGAAAGTAATAAATAAAAGAAATTAAAAGAATAAAAGGAAAAGAAAGCCTAACTAAAAAACAAGAAGCTAAAACTTGATGTTGCTAGTTCCCCTCGGTTAATTGTGCAACAGTTCTATCAGACAAACAAAACTACTAGTAAAAACTTTAACTATAGAGCGACCAAGAATAAGAAAACTCATAAGCATTTAGTGAAAATCCTCTAGAATGTGTATTATTTGAATCCTTTGTTACTTTGAAATGTGTTCCCATAGGGCTTTCTCTGGGTGAAATTTCAAGTTGAAAGCTATCTCTTACCGATGTGGGATTAGCTTTGTATCAAATTCTCAGAAGATAGCTCCACAACCTCGATAACCTACACACACGCAACCATAAGGTTACATGCTCAAGTACTATATATAGTCTACATTCGCAAAACTAAGGTTCCAAAGGTTTTTTTAAAATTGGATTATGATGAGTCAAAAATTTACGGTCGTCATTAAGTGGAGATCGTCATTAACCCAGAGAAGACACTGTGCATTTATTACACTCATTGATGACCAAATGTAACGGACAGAGCAATGGTCATAGAATGAGCTGTGAACTTCAGACAAAGATTTCGTAACGCACTAGTCGTTCAGCATAAATGCAGCACATCATTGCCCCCATTAATAAGGCACACGACTATAAAAGAGAAGGTAACAAAAGCTAAACACACATACAAATACTCTATGAAATCACTTTCTACTCATTTTCTCTCTAGAATCTTTCTCCCTTACTACCTTAAGTATCGGAGGCAATTTGGCTGATGCCACACCGACATTTTATGCTTCCACCCAGTTCATTTTACAGGTTTCTCATCTACAAAGACAACCCCATTCGCAACATCGTCCATCCACTACGACGAGGAGCTCAACTGTTGATTTTTTGCATCATCAATTTGGCGCCGTTTGGGGGAACACTAATCATTCAAGCCATCTTTCCCAGTGACTAAAGAGTTCCTTGGAGTACAAGATGGAAGTAGAGGCCACACCTTAGCCAGATGCTGTTGAACAACAACAAATCCAAGCCCTCTTGGCCAATGTGGAAAAGCTAACTCGCCAGAATGAAGAACTGCAAAATACAATGGAATCCCAAAACGTAAAACGTTGGCGAATAGGTGAAAATCAAAATGAAGAAGAATCAAACTCTCAAGCTAACAGGCGAGAGAATTTGGATGGGATGATTCGAAGGACAGACTCACCATTCACTAATAAAGCGCTGAATCGCCATCTCCCACCAAAATTCTGTCTCCCACAATTAGAGTCATATGACGGTTCCAAGGATCCCTTGGATCACATCAAATGATTCAAGATGCTGATGCTATTATAGATGACCCCAGATGAGGTGATGTGTAGGGCATTCCCAACAACATCAAAAGAAGCAGTCAGCGTAGATACTCCCAAGAACTATTGCAAATTTTGAACAACTCAGCAAGGGTTTTGTTCGTCATTTTATTGGGAGGCAAAGACACACAAAGCCAATTGGCCATCTTCTCAACATTAAACAGGCAAAAAAGGAATCACTAAGATAATGCGTCACCTAATTCAACTCAGCAAAGGTTGCTGCTAGGAGATTTCCTCTTCTCAATCACTAAAAGTCCACCAAAAACAGTCGTGGAGTTGCTCTGTAAAGCTCAAAAGTACATGAATGTAGAAGATGTGATGCTCACAAAAGAAATGAAAGGAAAAAGGAAGAAAAACGAAGGAACAAGCAGCAATCGCGATACAAAGAAGGAGACACGAAATGTTGGGCAAACTACAAGAAAAAAGAAGGAACTTCCAGATAGGAAACCTAGATTCACTAACTTCACTCCTCTAATAATGCCAATTGATCAGGTCCTTATGCAGATAAGAGACAATCCCTCCCTACAACAGCTAAAGCCAATTAACACTCCAGTAGAAAGGAGAGACAAGAACAAATACTGTAGGTTCCATCAGGATCACGAGCATCACACCGATGAGTGTAGGCATTTGAAAGACTAAGTGGAAACTTTAATTCAACAAAGGAAGTTACAGAAGTACGTTTGAAAGATGGAGCCTCACAGATTCCAACAGAAGGACGACCAGGATAGAACTCTGACGGTAAAGGATAGCAAACCCCCTGTAGAAGAAATAAAATGATCTCGAGAGGACTAATGGTAGGTGGAACGCTAAAGTCCCTGAAAAAACCACAAGGGAGAGAAATAAACAGCATCCATGCAACCTCATGACGATCCACTAGTAATCATGCTTAAAGTAGAAGAATTCAACATTTGCCGGGTGCTATTGATAGCGAAAGCTCATCAGATATCATCTACTTGCTCGCATTTCAGCAGATGAAATTGGATAAGAAAAGGATCAAGCCTTTCACCTCGCCTCTGGTAAGCTTCACAAGGGATAGAATAGTCCCTAGAGGCATCATCACTTTATCTATTATTGTAGGAACTTACCCGGCACAAGTCATCATGGAAATTGATTTCCTCATAGTTGATTGCTCTTCAACATACAACATCATCTTGGGAAGACCTGTACTCAACAGACTAAGAGCAGTGACGTCAACATATCACTTGAAGGCGAAATTTCCAACAGCCCATGGAGTAGGAGAAATCAAAAGGAGACTAAGTTCTGGCAAGAGAGTACTATCAAGCTGCCCTAGCATTGGGAGAGAACCACACATGGGTGATCAATGAACCAGAACCCATTCTCGAACCGTTAGAAACACCACAAGAAGTTGAGATCGTCCTAGGAGATTCAACGAAGGTATTGAAGATCGGAACAACACTCCCAACTTCAGGGAAAGAGAAAATGATCTCCTTCTTAAGGGCAAACCAAGATGTTTTCGCCTGGAAACGCAAGGATATGCCCTGAATTGATAGGAAGAACATACAGCATCGTCTCAACGTCAACCCAGAATGCAACCTGTACAATAAAAGCAGAGAATATTCGCACCAGAGTGCAATAAAGCTGTAACTGAAGAAGTAGAGAAACTGTTAAAAGTCGACTTCATTAGGGAGGTCTTCTATCTAGATTGGCTAAAAAACATGGTCATGGTAAAGAAAAGTAATGGTAAGTGGAGAATATGCGTCGATTTCACAGACTTGAACAAAGCCTGCCTAAAAGATAGCTTCCCCTTGCCAAGGATCAATCAGCTGGTAGACTCAACTGCTGGACACAAACTCTTAAGTTTCATGGATGCATTTTCTAGATACAACCAGATTCTTATGGACGAAGACATTCAAGAGAAGACCTCGTTTGTTACCAGTCAAGGGTTGTACTGCTATAAAGTTATGCCCTTTGGACTGAAGAACACAGGGGCCACCTACCAAAGATTGGTGAACTGCATGTTCTTTCACCAGATTTGAAGGAATGTGGAAGTGTACATAGACGACATGCTGGTGAAAAGCAAGGATGAAGCCAACCTCTTGGACAATCGCAAAGAAACCTTCAGCACACTACGTAAATACAATTTGAAATTAAACCCTGCAAAGTATGTTTTTTTTTTGCTTCAAGAAAATTCTTGGGATTCATGGTGTCCAACAGGAAATAGAGGTAAATCCAGACAAAGTAAAAGCAATAATCAAGGTCAAATCACCAAAAACAGTGAAGGAGGTGCAAAGCTTAATAGAAAAAGTTACAACCCTAAACAGAGTCGTCTCTAGGGCAACAGACAAGTGCATGTCATTCTTCAAGGTATTGAAAAAAGACTTTCAATGGAATGATGAATGCAAGGAAGGCCTTGCCAAGTTAAAGGAGTACTTGATAAGACCACCTCTATTAAGCCCCTCGGTGATGGGAGAGAAGTTGTTCCTCTACTTAGCAGTATCCAATATTGCAGTAAGTTCAGCACTAATCAAAGAAGAAGAGAACGTCCAAAAGCCAGTTTATTATACCAGCAAGGCATTCCAAGGAGTAGAGGCAAGTTATCCAAGGATGGAAAAGATAGCTTTCACATTATTGGTTGCTTCCAGAAAGCTCCATCCTTATTTCCAAGCATACCTTATCGTTATCATGACAGACCAACCCATAAGAAAGACGATGAACAAGATAGATGCAGCAGGACAACTCATTCAATGGGTGACTGAATTAGGCTAATTTGACATCAAATATCAGCCCCAAGCAACAATAAAAGCCCAAGTGCTAGCAGATTTTATTGCAAAATTTACTTGCCCCTATAAGGAAGAAGACCCTCATATGGAAACATGGATGATTCAAACAGATGGATCCGCCATGAAGAAAGTAAGAGGAGCAGGAGTAGTGCTCATATCTCTAAAAAAAGAAACATTGAAGTATGCAATCAAATTGCAGTTCCCAGCAACAAATAACGAGGCAAAATACGAAGCATTACTAACAGGGCTGAGTCTAGTAAAGGCTCTAGGAGCAAGGAACCTTATCATCCAAGCTGATTCTCAGCTAATAATTAGACAAGCAAAGGGAAATTATGAAGCCAAAGAAGAAAGGATGCAGAAGTATTTGAAAATCGTCCAACGACTCTCAAAACACTTTGATAGTCTAGACTTTGTGCAAATCCCACGAGCCAAAAATGCAAAAGCTGACTTTCTAGCAAGATTAGCATCGTTAGACGATTACAATGCAACCTCCGAACTATGTGTAGAGGTGAGGGTGTAGCTAAGCATAGAAGGTGAACAAGTCCTGGAGCTAAAAGAACAAGACGAGTTGATGAGTCCCATCGTCTGTTACTTGAAAGAAGGATGGCTCCCTGAAGATAAGACAAAGGCAAGGAAGATACAGATCAGGGCAGCTCGCTTTTTCATTATTGACGATGTTCTGTACATATGAGAGTATTCACTCTCATATCTAAGATGCATCAATTCAGAAAAAGCAGATTATGTGCTCCATGAGATACACGAGGGAATTTGTGGAAACCACATTGGGGCAAGATCCTTAGCAGGAAAAGGGCTCAGAGTAGGATATTACTAGCCAACCCTACAGAAAGATGCATACAACATCGTCAGAGTATGCGACAAGTGTCAACACTTTGCAAATGTCCAGACGAGACCAAGAGAGACTATTACACCCATATCCTCACCATGGCCCTTTGCCCAATGAGGAATTGATATTATGGGTCCATTCCTTCTAGGGAATAAGCAACTCGAATTTCTAATCGTTGCAATCAATTACTTCATAAAATGGGTAGAAGCAGAGCTAGTGATGACAATAACAGAGGCCAAAATGACAAACTTGGTGTGGAAAAACATCATTTGCGAGTTTAGAGTCCCATGTGTCATAATATCAAACAATGGAAAGCAATTTGACAACCCCAAGTTTCGAAAATTTTTCCAAGACTTAGAAGTCAGGAATCATTACTCTTCTCTAAGACACCCTCAGGACAACAACCAGACAGAAGTAACGAACAGAAGCTTGCTCAAAATTATCAAAACTAGGCTTTAGGGAGTAAAGGGGGCATGGCCTGAAGAACTACAAAATTTCCTTTAGGCATATAGGACGACCACAAGAGTTCCAATAGGAGAAACACCATTCAGACTAACATTTGGCACTGAGGCTGTCATACCAGTGAAAGTAGGACTGACGAGCTTCCGAGTCAAAACATATGAAGACCAGAAGAATCAGTAGGAGCTTAACAACAATCTAGACCTAGTTGATGAAGTCAAAGAAGAAGCCATGAAGTGAATGGCCAAACATAAGGAAGCAATGGCTAGATACTATAACAGAAAGGATAAGGTATGAAGGTTCAACACAGGAGACCTCGTCCTTAGAAAGGTATCACAGGCAACAAAGGATCCATCCCAAGGAAAACTGGGACTAGAATAGGAAGGCCCCTTCGAAGTAATCCGTCATTCCAAAGAAGGCTCCTGCTACCTGAAGTCTCTAGATGGCTAAGAATTGCCTCGACCATGGAACATAGAACACTTGAAGAAATACTACCAATAAGGAATGCTTTACATTTTAAGTTGCCTACTTTTCATATCAGTATGTACGATGGTTATTACTTTCATCATTCATAAAATCAATAATACATGAAAGCATTATCCATGCGTATTTATCATTGATTATCCATAAGTTGTTTATCAATGAAAATGTGTACAACACCTAGGAGTTATCCTTGGGAAAAGTCCCAAGGATCTTCGTCATTAAAATTTCAAATCAAAAGCTATCCACACACAGCCAACGGCGTTATAGCCATCAACGATGTTAGTACACAACTACCAAGGTCGACTAAATCAAAGCTGTTTAAACACAGCTAATACGATCGTCATTCATGCACGAATAAACAAAACAAAAAAAAATGGTTAACCTAAAAGACACTCCAATACCACGACTTTAAGTCTCAAGTACAGCGCAATATCATCATTCAAACATGACTCAATGAAAAGTTGTTCAAACACAGCTAAAAAATATCAAGTTGTTCAAACACAACTAAGATCATCATTCAAACATGACTCAATAAAAGCTGTTCAAACACAGCTACCAAGTTGTTCAAGCGCAACTAAGATTATCATTCAAACATGACTCAATAAAAACTGTTCAAACACACCTACCAAGTTGTTCAAACACGACTAAGATCATCATTCAAACATGACTCAATAAAAACTATTCAAACACAACTACCAGGTTGTTGAAATACAACTAAGATCGTTATTCAAACATGACTCAATAAAAGCTGCTCAAACATAGCTAAAAAATGCTAAGTTGTTTAAACATCGCTAAGATCATCATTCAAACATGACTCAATAAAAAGTTGCTTAAACACAACCGAAAAAGACTAAGTTGTTCAAACACAACTAAGATAGTCATTCAAACATGACTCAATATAAAGCTATTCAAACACAGCTAAAAAATACTAAGTTGTTCAAACACAACTAAAATCGTCATTCAAACATGACTCAATAAAAAGCTATTCAAACACAGCTATAAGATATTAAGTTGTTCAAACAGAACTAAGGTTGTCATCCAAACATGACTCAATAGAAAGTTGTTCAAACATAGCTAAAATACTAAGTTGTTCAAGCACAATCAGAATTGTCATTCAAACATGATTTTTCCAACACAACCAAAGATCAAAAGCTATTCAAACACAAGCTAAGTATAAAAATTTGCTTCAACACATCATCATAAAAGGTTGTCTAAACACAACCAAGCATAAAAAGAGTTGTTTACTGCAACTAAAAGCGAGAGGTCCCTACTCCTATCTATCATTGTCAAAGAGATTGTTTAATTGTCCAAAACAACGGGCCCAAAGAGAAATATTGTTCTTGCCTTGCAAAAAAGGGAGAAAAGAAAAACATAAAAACTACTACTAATTGGGGACAAGGTCTGCAGGAGTTGTAATTGCGGCCTCTTCCATTACCTTAGTAACGTCTGTGGCTTCCTTTGTCACATTCTCTGCTGTAACCTCGGAGGGACAATCAGCCAAGAGTTCCTTCTCAACCTCATCCATAACCAAACTAGAAAGGTTTAAGTCAGGATGATGCTTCGCCATCCACTTCCTAAGAAGGTCAAAGCCCCCCCACATAGCTCATCAGAATACATGTCAGAGTCCTTAAACTCCTTCACCGCCGTGGTCTCAACCTTCTGCAACTTCAACTCCAGATCACCAATCTGCTTGTCCTTTAGCTTGCAGAAGTCCTTCTCCACTTAGGCTTTTCTCTAATATTGCCACACGTTCCTTGTCATTTTCAACTTCAACAAAGAGAATGGCAACCTTGTTCTTGAGCATCTCATTCTCAACAAAAAGAGATTTGATCACAAGCTCAGATGTGGCCACCTTCTTCTCCAAGTCCAAGAGTTTTCCAAAGACAAACAAAGACTCCCCCAAAGCCTACGAAAAATTTTACTTAGCAGAAGTAAAGAGAAGGAAAAGAAGAAGTAAAAACTACCTACGGTGCATACCTACACAAGCTTTTGAATGTGGGACAACATTGCCTCATCGAATGACTTTGCCATTAAAGGACTTAGGTGTTCCATAGAAAGCACTTTATGAGCCTTCAAAGCCGCTGCGTCAGCATCATCCCAAAAGGTAGGAAGAAAAGATCTACCACCAACTTTCCTCTTATTCCTAACCTCCTCTCCACTAAAGGCAATCACCTCTAGTGAAAAAGTAAAAGAGGCAGGGTGTTTGGCAAGCAAATGGGCAAGAGGAGGAATTACCACAAAGTCTTTCTTGGAAGCATCACTCATCTTTTTCTTGGACAGAAGTCCACTGACGGAGCCACCTTTGGCCTTCTTCTCTTAGGCCTTAGCTAACTTTTGCTTACTAAACCTAGTCGTCATTCTTGGAAGGAAAAAGACAACATAAAAAAAATAAAAAAATAAAAAAGAAAGGAAAAAGAAAAAGAAACTGAAGCTCGATATTCCAAGGGAGAGGAGCGCTCACTCTTTTTCACTACTTCCAAATTTTTCCGAACCTTAGTAGACGGTTCCAGACCCAAAAAGTGAAGAAATAAAGATTGAGGAGAAACGAGCTCGTCAAAATCTTTGACGGACTCCAAGTACTCCTTCACTCTTTTATCTCGATGCTAATACGTCTTCTTTAGACGAGGACATTGGGAAATTGCAAACAGAAACACCAGTAAGTCACCCATCATTGTCACTCATAAAAGAAGGGAAAAGCAACTGAAAGACGAGAAAGACGCACCAGACATGGGAACTCCCTAACTACGAAAAAACTTGGGGGCTTCGTCTAGGTCCTTACTAGGGACGAACTTCCAACCACTTCCAGAGTTAAAAAAGAAATTTGGCTTCCAATTTCGGAGAGACGATGGGTAATCAAAGATTACCCTAGAAGCCCTATCCCACAACTTAAACTCATAATAGCCGGGGTCCTTAGATTTCCTCAGACGATAAAAATGGAGGAATTCATCCCTTTTAATGACATCACCATTGTTGGCGGACATCCATACCACCATGCAAGAAACAAGGATCCGCTAAGAGTTAGGAACTAACTGTGCCGGAGCAAGATGCAAGTAGGAAAAAAGTTCCCTAACAAAGGGATGAACAGGGAAACGAAGTCCACTGGCAAAATCAGCCTCGTAAAAACAAACCTCGTCAGCATAAGAGTGACAAGCCCCTCTCTTCGTCACTTGAGATCCTAATCTTTACAGAATCAGGGAACTAAAATCTATCCCTAATTCGCTGTTTGTCCTTTCTCGTAAGGGAACACAAGATGTTCCAGGCTTTATAGGGAGTGGAAACAGAAGTGGCCTCCGAGACCATGCGATCATCAGACGAAGATAACCCCATCTCCAGGTCACTAGACCTCACCTCAGACATCTTCAACAACCTAGCTACCCAATCAGAATGGGAAACCAGCGGAAATAACGAGGAAATGACAGAAGTATACGAATAGTCCTTCCCTATGAAGAAATTGATCCTCTCGAGACACTCCCCCTCTACAAACTCGAGTAAGCAACCTAAATGAGCAAAAAAGAAAGCTACCAAAGGACAATCTATCCTAACAGCAGAATAATCTACTATGGAAGAACCAAAAAAGAAGAAGGAGCATGAAGAACTTACCAGGAAACTCAGGACAGAGAAAGGAAGCTCGGATGAGAAACGAACCCTACAAAAAATTTATAAGGAAAAAATACAGAAGAAAGGAAAGAGGAGGGAAACATGCAAAACAAGTGGCCAAAACACGCGTGGGAAAACCGAGACATGTTCACACGACGAACGCATCCTGGCCATAAATATGGCATTCAATTGCTCAAACATCAAAACCATCATAAACGCGCAGTACACGAAATACGAAGCGTCAAAAAAATTTGTTCTTATCTCATCTAACAGACAACAATTCGAACAAGGGGGTAGCTAATGAGTCAAAAATTTACGGTCGTCATTAAGCAGAGATTGTCATTAATCCAGAGAAGACGTTGGGCATTTATTGTGCTCATTGATGACTAAATGTAACGAACAAAGCAACAGTCACAAAATGAGCTATGAACTTTGGACAAAGATTTCATAACGCACTAGCCATTGAGCATAAATGCAGCACATCATTGCCCATTAATGAGGCACACAATTATAAAAGTGAAGGTAATAGAAGTTAAACACACACACAAATATTCTACAAAATCACTCTTTACTCATTTTCTCTCTAGAATCTTTCTCCCTTACTGACTTAAGTATCGGAGGCAGTTTGGCTAACGCCACACCAGCGTTTTACTCTTCCACCCAGTTCATTTTGCAAGTTTCTCATCTATAGAGATGACCCCATTCATAGCATCGTCCATCCGATACGACGAGGAGCTCAACTTTTGATTTTTTGCATCGTCAGATTATGTTCCCTTTAATCTTGTTTGACCAAGGGTTCCTAGTAATGGTTCTTTGAGTATGATGATTAAGTCATAAAAGATACAAAATGTCTACAACTCTTTTGCAAATTGTCATGTCAATATTTGCTAAAAAGCTTTAAACTTTAAGCCCTCTTATTGCTATTTGAGGCTTGCTTTTACACATAGTTAGATTGGCATTCCAAGTTCCTTCATTTAGTAGGATCTCCTCATTTTTGTTGAAATTGGAGCATGATTTAGAGATCAACCATTGACTTTTTTTTCTTCTAAAAATGACTTTTATTTTTTCTCAAACCAGTGGCGTTTTTAACTTAGTAAATTTTGAATTTGAGGTTTATTTGTAAATGAAAGTTCTTGTTCATACAATTATTTGGAATTATAAGAATGATTAATGATTTTTCATATGAATATTTAAAAATTGTTTCATTAAGGCATTTTTAAGGTAACAACTAACTACAAGAAACCAACTCATTTTCTAGAAACACTTTCCATCAAAATAAAAGTAAAGTATAATAGTGATATACTGATATGTGAAGTCAGTCAATATGCAGATATTCTAACTAAATTAGGTGCTCAACAAATTGTGATTATGCAGTTTTTAATAACCCACCATCTATGGTGAAATTATGTTTCCGTTTCATAAAGCTGAGCTCTTTATTGCTTTATCAGTTTGTATATAATGTATTATTACACCCTATATACCAAAAAAAAAAGAGTTGCCAACTGTAGTCAAAAGCTCGAAAGCCTAAAAAGACGAATCATTTTTTATGTTAAAAAACCTTAAGTCCGCACACACACACATAACTCAAACATGCAAACATACAAGTAAACAAGCAAACATGAGCCTTGGGTGCAAAATCCAATAGCAACATTTTGCAAGTCCCTATTCTCGTTGTTTCGTTTTCTTGAACCTTAGGTAAAGGGGAAAAAAACAAAGTGGCTAATATCCCAAGACAAAAAGAAAACTCATCGCATCATGTTATCATCATATCAACAACACATTATGAACATAACAAGAAATGACTACTATCCTAAGCTAAAAGAAAGCTCATATCAACAACATATCATAAACACATCAACATGTCATCAAAAGTTCGCTATCCAAAACTTAGAATCAAAGGCACACAACAAAAATGACTACTATCTTAAGCCAAAATCACACATCACACATCATGTTATAAACACATCAACACAATATCATAAACATAAGTACATCAACACAACATCATATTATCATTAAAAAAAAAAAAAAAAGGCTTAAAAGATTCAACATCACACATCAAGGAATTTATCATTCAAGACACATCATTTACTTCCAAAAAAGAAAAAAATCATTATTTAAGGAAATCAACATCATTTTGAGAAATTCATCATTCAAATCATCCATTTTTGAAAATTTTCTTCCACTTTTGAAATCTCTCTTGGATTTTTGAAACTTAAAATCTTTTCTTTTGAAATTCTCCTTAGACTTTTGAAATTCTTGATTTTCTTCTTAAGTTCCAATCTCTCCTTGAATTTTTTGAATCTCTCTTTTGAACTTTGAATTTTTTTTCTTAAGTGACATCCTTATTAAAGTTTTGAATTATTCTTTGGAAATTTGAAAATTTTTGAATCTTTTAAATTTTTCACAACAATTAGATCACATCAACACAATGGATCATATCAGGTTTGGTCCAAACACATCAAGACAGAACCAATCACAATGGGTCACATCAAGTTAGTTCCAAACACATCAAGATTGAACCAATCACAACAAGTCACATCAGGTTAGATCCAAACACGTCAGGACAGAACCAAGAACAACAGATCACATCAGGTTAGGTCCAAACACATCAGAATTGAATCATTGACACAACATGTCACATCATTCCCCTTAATCTTTTCTTCATCTTTTTTAATCTCTCTCTCTCTCTCTCTCTTCTAGCTTCTTCTCTTTCATTCTTTCTCTTCTCATCTTCATCTTTATCCTCTCTTTTTCTTTTCTCATTTTCCAATTCCTCATTTTCTTTGTGAATCCTCATCTTCTTCTTCTTCTTCTTCTTCCTCTTTTTTTTTTTTTTAACCTTTTCTTTATTTTCAACATCTCGCTCTTCTTTCCCATTTTTTTAGACTTCTAAAAAATGCATTTTCTCTTTAGAGCATTAACAAGGAAAAGGTTATTAGGCCATGAGTTCATTGTATTCTTTTCTTTTATGGGGGCACATTTTTATTCAAACAAATCATTAATTCAT
This sequence comes from Quercus agrifolia, assembly GCA_029955455.1. Lineage (NCBI taxonomy): Eukaryota > Viridiplantae > Streptophyta > Magnoliopsida > Fagales > Fagaceae > Quercus > Quercus agrifolia. The sequence goes on from JARQAD010000006.1 coordinate 18,740,871, forward strand.
TTTTATTTTATGCAATTTTTGCCTTTGGATGACCATCAATTCCCTAGAATTCCAAACACCTCTAGATGAAGATCAAAGATAGTTGAAAGAGACTCTAGATCAATGAAGTTCTAAACACGACAAGAGTTTGAGATAAATGAATATTTATGAACATAGCAAGTTGAAAGAAACTCTAGACCAAAGAAGTTTCAAGCACAACAAGAGTTTTAAGACAAATGAATATTTATAAGCACAACATGCTTTGAATACAAAAAGGACCTTGAAGAAAATTTGAAGGATAAAAACAAGGGATCATGGATTTAGAAGACTTTGCACACCAATGTGTATTCTCTTTGAAATAGTTTTACATGAATCACCTACCATCTTCATTGATTACTCCAAATATGAATTTAGAATTTGATGATCTCTAGTCAACTCAGTCATTGTCCTTATTTGAATATGTTCACTTCTCTTCTCTCATCTAGTATGCCCTCCAATCATCTTCTCTTTCATGTTTGGTCACTTTTTCCTTACCATAGTTACTTTAGCTTGAAGCTAGTCTCATCTTCCCTTGTATGGTCATTCCTTCGTCATTCTCATTCATGGATTGCCCCTAGCTTGGAGTAAGTTCACCATTTTCCTTATGGCTCTTCTTCATTTCTCTTCATGATGCTCTAACTTTTGCCTAGGATGCATTTTTAGATTTTCAACCTAGCGGACCTTTCTTCTTTCTTTTCTCTCTCTCTCTCTCTCTCTCTCTTGTCTTCTTTCCACAACTAAGACTAGGCTTTCCAAAATTTATAAAGCTAAACAATCTCGACTAATCAGAGACGACTTTGCTTCTAGACCGTAACAAGGCTTGAGATTCTAAGGCTTAAGAAAGAAAAGGTATTTAAGGCTCAAATTCAATTGTGTTCTTAGGGTATCCTAATTGCCAAGGATTACTACTCATCATATGCTTGTACTGTTTTCCTCCTCTTCATCCATTTTTTCCTTGTCACTCTTGGTTCTCACTTTCATTTCCTTCTCCTTTCTTCTTTTCTTGTATCTCCCTATTTTCTCTTCTTTTTCTTTTCTTTCTGTTTTTTTCTTTTCCAATGCCTTCTGTTGAGAAAAGGGTATCATTTCACTTATAAATCATCCTTACATCCCTCTATCATTCATCCACAAAATTTGCCCCTAGTATAGGGTTGATCCTTTCCAATATTAGAGTATGCCCCTAGTGTTAAGGGTAACCCTTTTAAATCATCATCTTTTAATAACATGCCCCCAATGTAAGGGGTAATCCCTTGGCATGAGTATAAAGAAGGAATTCATCTAGGCTCAACGGGGTTAGCAAGTGGAAATAATCTCTCATTGTAAAAAAGGGTAATAGAAAGATTACCTCTCATCCCTTCAACCTTGATTACTTAGCCTTTTCAAACCTAGATTTGCCTTTTCATCTCATCAAGTTCTTATCATTGTAATTTCATCCATGTAAAAGACAAGTCATTCCTTCAATTGTTCTTTCTTTATCTCACCTGCATCTTGTGTTTCAAGGAAGCTCTCTCACCCTCTTTCTCACTTTCATGCTTTCTCTCTATGATTGAATGAACTAAGACAAATCTCATCTTTTTGATTCATTATTTGGATTAACCAATGTTTTAGGTTTAAGGATTCATTAATTTCAAAACTAGCAAAAAGAGATCACATGATACACATCGTATTTGAATGGCCATCTTTATTGAAAGTGTAACAATATTAATATGAAAATTCAAAGAAACATGACTCAACAACACAACATATGGAAAACTCAACAGCATAACATTGAGAAAGACTCAAATAGACTTGACAAAATGAAGACTCGACAATTGAAAAAGACTTAGCAGAATTAAAATAGCTCATCCTCTAGCAAAGGTGTTCACATGGATCAAATCTCTTAGGCACATACCTTCATTCGATCTTGCTTCATCTCTAGAATCTTGGCTTGAAAATCACCCCACCATCAATCAAGTCTTGAAAATCTCATGCTTCAACCTAAAACAATTATTTGTCTTGTGTCTTAGCTTTTAGTGAAAAACACAATACTCATTCATATTCCAACTTCTTGGAATTGGATTTGGAAGAAGATTAGGTTCAAGTGGCTTGAGGTAACCCTTCTCTGATAAGATTTCAAGAGCATCTGACAACGATATGTGAATGTCATCCAATTCTCTTCTTTCTTTGTGGTTATCAATGGCAATAACTTTCCTTCTTTCTCTTGGCTTGCCAAACACATCATTGGCTTGTGGACTATGTATTTCTTCAAGTCTTTGTAGTCGAGTGCTTATGTTCTTCATTAGCTCCTCCACGCAAGCAAGTGTCTTGATCATGATGTTGATACTTTCATTCATGCTCTTCATTGCTTCTTGGTATCTTCCTTATTAAGTAGATCTTGACAAGATCAGGGATGTGCTTTGAGATTATCTTAGGTGTCCCTAAAAAGGAAGTTGATCAAATAAACATGTGCTCCCAATGTCTTTTAAAGTTTTGGACCCAACGCTTAATCAACTTTCCTTGTTTACATTAAAATGTGGACTACATGTATGCCCCATTTGTATTCTAAGTCTTGTATCATTTCATTATCTAGGAAAAAATTCAATCTTTCAAAATTCATGTTTTCTCCTTTTGCTTAAAGCCCAATTACATCATTCACACATCTCACACTCTCTCCTTTCCTCATTTGGATCCATGCCCAACTTCATTTCTTTCTTTTCCTTTTCCTTTTTTTTTTTTTTTTCCCCTTCTTTTTCTTCTTTGGGCTTTGAATCCAATTAGAAGTCACATATCTCGCCCTCACATCCTCAATTGGGCTTAAGCATAAGTTGTTTATGAATTTTGCAAGGTTAGTCCACATCTTGTGCTCTATTAGACCTTATAAAAATGGTCTCATCAAAGAATTCAAATACAAAAATCAATGCCCCATTTATAATGCAACCCCAACATATTTTTGGAAAATTTCTTTTCTCATGAAAAACTTATTTGAACTTGTATTTGAAATAAGCCATGATACTTAGAAGTCCACATCTTTTCTTTTCTTTTGGTTTTTTTTTTTTTTTTGAATAAAAAAAAGTGACCAAGTTTTATCTCAACACATCAAAGTCTTTTATTTGTCTCATTACAAAGCCTATCTTGGATGTTCACTCTCTTCCCTCACGAGGGCCTTGCTCCTTGTTCAAAGGGCTTGGTCAGTTAGTTCAAAAATATTTCATCTTTAATCCTCATTGAGCTCTTAGTGGGGCAACCCATATCTTTAGGGTTTTAGGATTTCAAAAATTTCCCAAAGCATGGATTGGTTCACAACTTTTCAATAAAGTCCATAACATGCTCATGATCTTGGGCTCTCTTACTACTGAAAAAGAATTTTGAATTTTTATCCAAAAGCTTGGGTATGTTATGACTTTATGGCCCAATACCTTCCTCCAAGGTCTATGGTATACTCATGATCTTAGGCTCTCTTGATTTAAATTTTTTTTTTTTGAATAGGCCCAGAACTTAGGGTATATCATGGCTTTGTGAATCATCTCTTATCTTCTTTTTGGATTTTTCTTTTCAATTTCTTTTCCAAAAATTTTTTAATTTTTATTTGAAAATTTTTCTCTCTTTTTCTCTCTTTTTTCTTCTGAAAATTCCTTTAAAAAATATATATATTTACAAAATATTTTGAAAATTTTTCTTCTTTGCAAAAGACTTTCTCCTTTTCTTGAAATTTTTTCTTTTTGAACTTTTTCTTTTAGGTTAAATCAAACAAAGATAAAAAAAAAAAAAAAAATGCACTTGGGCTTCTATATAAATTGGATCTAGGGCTACCCTATGTGTGGCAAAGGTCTTTAATGCTAAATGGATAGATTTATAGGTTACTCACAACTAGGTGGGCCATTGTTCCAACCTTGGGACTAAATGGACCGTAATAGATTAGTGGCAAACCGTTAATGTACTCAAAGCCCATCATAGACAATGGCACGGATTGTGAGTTGGAAAGATGAACTTCAGAAAGTCTTGCCCTGAATGGAGCCTTTACTTTCCCACTCATCACCATGGCAAAGGGACAAAAGAACCAAGTCAAAGTGTGTGCAAAATCATATTAAAAAAACCTTTGTTAGGATTAGAAAATGAAACACATTGGAGTTAAACTTCTCTATCCCCTAAGGAATTGCCACTGTGGGTATAAGTGCCCGCGACAAGTTTAAGTTTCCCCAAATCTGTGGAAAGTTCGCCTCGGTCTAGGGTGAACCATGGCAGAAGGTATAAATGAAGTCACCACCTAGATTAGGTCTATGAACCATATATATATATATATATATATATATATGACACTCTTGTGGAAGGACTGATCTTTATCAAAGCATGTGTCTGGAGTTTAGGTGTGGGGATGGGAAGGTGTTAGGCACCCAACCCCACCCGACCCATAGATCAGCCTCCACTCATTGTGTTCCAAATTCTAATCCCATCAAAGGTTCTTTTAATATGTTATTCTCACACACACTCTAACGTGTATCTAACATCCAAACATGGCAAATGTCCCACACTCATCCATAAAAACTCTACCATTCATCTAGCAAAATATATATCCAAGGGCAGCAAGCACATCACAAAACAGTAGCATCAACAAGGCATCAACATCAAGCATATCCCAAACATCGAAGCATAGCATCATGACATTAGCCAAGCATATTCATCATGTTCATCAACCATATCATGCTCATCATCCAAATAAGATTCATGTTTATATAATTATGCATGACTTACCTCACTTACCTCATTGCACCATAACACTTCAGCATCTATGCATTAATGAATGTTCAAATTTTCATGAATGTTCATGTGGTTCATCAAAGCATAAACCCTAATCACTAATTCAACAGTCAAAGCATGTGAAACATGTTATTCTACTGACTCTAGACCTAAACATGTGAAAACTAGACTCAACAAAACCTAAACAAGGGATTAAAACAAAGTAAATAGATGAAATTAAGAAGAACCATAAATCTACGTTTCTAGGCACAAGTATGCGTATGCATATTTAAGGCATGCGCACACATACACGCCCGAAAACATAGTTTTAAAGCAAGCAACAAACAACAATAAAAAAAAACCTAGCATGCTTCTAATAAATTAATTCAACTCTTCATTCAAAACATGGTGAGACACAACAAATCAAAACCAAGTATGCATAACATATAAATCAATTAATAATAACAAGAAAACAAGTTATAAAAATCCAAATTAAGAAAGAGCCATGAAAAGAGACTCGCCTTGCTTGTGGAACATAACTTGGTTGATATTTAACCGGTCTCTCAGTCTCTATAAAACAAGATTCAATGAGGTATCAAGGAAATCAAAGGATTCAATAGTTCATAGGTAATCATAACTCAAAATAAAAATATGTTCTTGAAAAGCTTTTTAAAGAAATTTTTGAAAATTTTTTCTTGGAATGAGATAGATAGTTTCTACCCTAATGAGTAATAAAGAGAGGTTTTGAAGAACCAAAAATGTGCATAGTGGCTATGAGTACAAAAAGTTCAGAGAAAGAAACAGTTTTGGAAGAGTTTAGTTCAAAAATTAACTCTCTCTAGCTAGGGTTTAAGTTTGAACGCATAAGGTTGTATTTATATGTTAAAACTAAGGTTTTCAAACTCATTTAGAGGTTTTTGGACGTTCCCAAAGGTCTAGGGGCCAGGGCCCATCAAAGAGGGAGGCTTTGAGCCCTAAAAATAGATATTCTGAGATTCTAAAAATGAGTGTGCATACACATGCTCGAGGCATGCATACGCATACTTGATTCATACGTACACATGCTCCCTAAAAAACCCTAATTTTGATTGCTTAGTTGGCCCAACTTCAAATGGTCCTAACTTAATATAAGTTCAAATTAGGTAAAATTTGTATTCAAATTGAAGTCCAGGATGTCTAATTTCCAATGCAACAAACCACACTCAAAATTTATTTGTGTAGCAAAAGTCATGATCAAAACAGTGAGCAAATATCATTTTTCAATATCATTTTCAAAGCAATTTGAACACTTTCGAGTATGATTACTTCCAAACTATCAAAATAACTTTAACTACCTTTTATTGACATGTCAACCTCATCATTGAGACTAAGGACTAAAGTTTATTAATCAAGTACAAAGTGAAGTGTCTACAGTGACCTAAACAAGACTACTAATACTCATATTTTAGTATTAATGCTCTGTTTTCGTTTGTTTAAGTAGAAATTTTTTTCATATGTTTATTATTTGGTTTTTCAAAAAAATGCAAGTCAACACAAAACAAGCCCAAATAAAGTGGAAAAAGTTTTCCAGCACATTACATGCTCAACATATTATCACAAATAAACTACACACTTAAAAATAATAATTAAAAAAAAAAAAAACTTATTGGTAAGTTCTCTCTCTTCACCTCATTTGTCGCTAGAGATCAATTGTTGACTTTGTTCTAAAAGACTTTTTTTTCTCAAACTAGTGGCTTTGTTAACTTAATTATTTGCATAAGTTTTAAACTTGAGGTTTGTTTTCTCATTTGAAGCTCACAAATGGCCAAAAATAGGGGGAAATTTTTCCCATTTGAGGTTTATTTGTGAATGAAAGTTTTTGTTCATACAATTATTTGGAATTATAAGAATTATTAATGAATTTTTGTATGAAATTTTTTTTTAGAAGTTTCATAAGGCATTTTTAAGGTAACAACCAACAACAAGAAACCGACTCATTTTTCTAGAAACACTTTCCATCAAAACAAACGTAACGTATAATAGTGATATGTGAAGCCAATCAATGTGCAGATACAGTAACTAAATTAGGTACTGAACAAATCTGTGATTATGTGGTTTTTAATAACCCACTATCTATGGTGAAATTCTGTTGATATTTTATAAAGTTTAGCTCTTTAGTACTTATCGGTTTGTATATTATATATTTACACCTTGTTTACCAAAAAAATGTAATTTCCCCTTCTAATTTTCTTTTTTTAAAGGTTCCATTTTTCTTCTTTGACTCTTCAAACTAAGCCCTTGAAAATAAGTATGGAAACTAGAAGTACGTATAAAAAAATAATAAAAAAAAAACGCTGGCCTTTTAATTATTAAGTAGTTGCTAAGGGATCCAGCTGCAATAAACTATTTTACTCATCAAATATCAAAATAAATATTTGGCACTCCCCACAACGAGGGAAAGAAAGGAGGCAGGTAGTGAGAGAGAGAGAGAGAGAGAGAGAAAACGTGAAAAACTTTCTCTCTCTAAATCTCAAAAAAAAAAAAAAAAAAAAATATTTATACGCAAAAACCGAAAGAACCGCTCTCTGACTCTCCTCTTCTCTCTCTCTCTCTCGCTTCTCTAACACATTCTCGTTTTCTCACATTCAACAACACAAAGCCAGACTTTCACTGTAAGTCTCTATCCTTTAGCTTAATCTTTTTCTACATAATTTACTATGTTTTCTTCAAAAAAATTATAAAAAAAAAGTCTTCAAGTCCCTTTTGTTTCTGGCGGGAATGAAGGTTTTGCATTGTTTTGTTTGATTTTTTCACATTTTTTTGTTTGATTTTTCTTGTTAATGGGTTTGTGGGTTTGTTTAGTTTAATGGGTATTCTTTGCTTATTGTTAAGTATTGCTAGTGACAGTGTTGTGTTGGTTTTGTGCTTGTGTTGTATGTGTGGCCCTTTTGAATGGATCCCCAAAAAATACAACTTTCTAGGGTTTCTGTTTGGTCTTTTGCATATGGGTCTCTTTTTTCTTTCTTGGTTAGCTAAGACGATTGGTCAAAAACAAAGATGATTGGATTTTGAGTTCTGGGTTTTGTGTTGTTTCACGTTTTTTATGAGATTTAGAGTACTAGTTTTATGTTGTTGTAGCGAAATTTAACATTATTGGGTTTCTCTGTTTTTTGCTATTGCATTTTTGTAGCTTTGTACATTGCTTATATTACTGAATTAATGCAATTATGTTTTAAAGGTTGTTGTAAAACTCTTTCTGGGTTTGTGTTACTGGAAGTGGTTTAGTTTCTTTCTTTTTTGGTTTTTGAGTTATTTTATTAGCATAGACATTACTACATCTGTTTTTTTTAATCCAATTGACATGAGTCATGGTTGCTTAATGGGTCATATTGAAATTATGTTTTGATGTGTACTATGTAGGAGGTGAAGTTGTCATATTTTGGTTTTTTGTTTAATGCTTTTGGCCTCTTCTTAGTCTTTGCACTTGAATAAAAATTGGGGAAAGGAAAATAAGATAGGAAATTCACATCTTATTTAGTATTAATGCTGTTTTCGTTTTTCAAGGACGCGAGAGAAAAAACTTACCCCAAGTAAATAAACCATGTTTGGGTGGTTTCTGTTTTCTTTTCGTACATTTCATACGCAACTAAATGCAATGCTTGGATTTTTGTGTTGTTATATTTCTTCTAATTGTTAAAGTAATTTGAGAATGGTAACAATTATGTTACTTAGGAGGTTGTTCTAAATCTCTTTGTATTTGTGATTGATACAGGAATTGAGTATCACATATTCTGGGTCCTTGTGTGGGTTCTTCTTCCTGGTGGTGTACTGAGTTCTCACGATGCCTCTATTGAAAAAGAAGCAATTTTCCTTGGCAGAACCGCCTAAGGATTTAGATCCTTGTGAGCTTGTTTACCAAGTTCGTTTCACAAAAGAGATATTTAGGGATTATCAGTATCCTTTTTTTCCGTAAATCTTGAAATTTATTTGAAGTTTTTTTCCCTCTACACTCCATTTGGTTGTGAATGAAAGCAGCTATAAGAAAAAAAAAAATAATAACAATTTTGGTTATATTGCTTTCTCCTGATTGGTATTGATTGCATGAAAACCTCAACTCATTGGAGCATGGTAGTTCTATTAGACTCTGTTGAGTAGAGTTGTTGGGTAATATATTGATGGAAAACTTAAAATCAAAAATTTAAATATTTGCAGCAACGAGATGGTGTCACAAGGTATTGCCATTTTTTTCTACCTTAACCTATATCAGGGAATATTTGAACCGTATAAATTTGTATCGCCAGAGAGTTTGGGTTTGTAAAGTCACTGGGAAAACTAGCTTGACTTATGAGGAGGCTTTGGTATCAGAAAAGCGGGCAGGGGAGAAGGTTCAACAGTTTCCCAAAGAACTTATGGCACCTGTGTTACGTATCATCCAATACAGTATGTACTTGCTTACCACTGTGATGATTAAAAATTTGTTACTTAGCTTTTTCCTTCTACTGTCATTTTAGTTACTAGTAGTGCCATTTTTTTTTTTCAAATAATGTAGCATTTAGTGATTTTCTGTTGTGCTCTAATTGAATGATTCATAAATCTGGTAACATTATAAGATTAGATATACTGTGGGTGTATCTATATTAGTTTTTGTGTATGATCTTCAATTGAATTATGAAGTGTATACATATATCATTGCCAACTTTAGGGGGCTGTTTGGTTCACAGAGTTTACGATCTCCATGAAGGATAAAAACACAAGCAACTGATTTTGAGGTCTCTTTACAAGTGGATGACTGTTTTGGGCAGTATCCAATTGTGTTCTTTTCTTCAATTCCTAGACATTCTGAATTTGAGATTGTAATTTTTTAGTAGGACAATGCTCATATTGTGTCTTTTGAATTAAATTATTGTATTGTCTATATGTATGTGGTGCGTAGCTGACTGCAACGATTTGCCCTTGTTTAGGTGGCAGCTGGAAATGGGTCTATTGTTAAATTTTTCTATACCAAATAGGGACTCAATAATATTTTGATTGTTGATGGACACAACTATCATTTATCATATAAAAAATACTGAAGATTTATATTTCAGACTTTTTTTTTTTTAATAAATAATAGTGATTTAATTAGGAAATTATAAATACAATCAGTGTAAAAAAAGTACAACTAAAGGTTATCTACAAAAATTTAGGAGATGTAAAAACTTTAGAAAGAAGGGACTTGGACACTATCACAAGCCAACGTCCAGTCATACAAAGATCTCAATTTTAAAGATTTAAGCTCAAGAATAGAAAGCTCATTATACTATAAATAAATAAATAAGTAGAAAGCTCAATAACGTTAAAGGTCTGGTTACTCCTCTCTAAATAATCCACATAAATGTTCTAAAGTTAGGCAATTCATGTCAATGTTCTAAAGTCAGCAAACATTAGGTTTAGTGATCTCTACCTAGAATTTGTATGTTTGAAGGTAAATTTATATAACAGTTTTAACAATTTTGTCATGTTGAATACTTGTTCATTTTTTTTGATAGGTAAGATAAACTATCATTTTAAAAAACACTACTTCATGGAAAAAGAACATGAGGTAGCCAAAATATTACTTGTTCATCAAACTCACGAATCTTATTTATTGAGTTTTATTGTTTTCATTATTTTTATGGTATAAACTATGACAAGGTGATAGGCAAGCTTGATATTTAGTGCTTCTTTTGTGGTATGAACTATCAAGCTTGATGTCTGTTTTCACATTAATAATTGATTTTCATAACAAAAGCTTTTCAATGGATTGAGATGGTACCATTAAGAGAGAACAATGCAATAAATAGAAAATTTTAGTTGGACATTAGTAGTACTGGGATGGGTGACATGGGAAGTCCTTCTGTTGTAACCCTTTCTTTTCTTATCAAATAAATAAATAAATATAAAAATTTAGTGCTTTATTTATTCCACTAAATAAAAGATGTATTATATATATATATGAGATGTAATTTACCATTCAACAATAACCAAAGGTTATTGCTCATTTAACTCTATAAAAAATGTAAAATATTTTTGCCTTTATGGTTTGTAGATCTTTTTAATGGTTTGAATCAATAAATAATTTTACTAAAATATATAAAATTGGTGATGTCTTATCAATCTTGTTCAGGCAGCCACCCTCTCATAATTTAATCCCTATTTTATCATGATTTTTAACTCTTGAATTATCTCATAGGTTTTCAACAACATGGATGTATGACTGTAACCCCATAAGTTGAGAAAACTGATTCTTGCACATTTAGTGAGTGAGTTCTAACTTCTAATTGAACGTGTGTTGAACTTTGATATTGGCTATGGTTTGGTCGGTTGAAGTAATTTTTCAATGAGGTTAAATTAAATTGTTTGATTCAAGGTGTCCAAATATTTTCTTCTAATTGGGTGTCTATATCTTGATTAAAATCAAAAGTTTTGATGTTCAACAAATTTTTTAATTTGTAGGAATGTTGCTTCTTTTTTTCTTGCTTGCTTTTCATATATTATAACTGTGAATAATCTCATCTAATGAAACATCATCCAAGTAGATGGTGATTGTCTGACCATGTTGCCTCATTTCTCTGTGGCAAGAAGAGGAATGGCTTTACTCATTGAAAAAAAGAAAAAAAGAAGAAGAGAGGTATGGCTTAGGGAGGTGGTTGATGTATACTTTTTTTTGGAAAGGTTCTTGTGGAAGAATTAAGAATGGTCTCATTTGGAATTTGGCTTGATGTTTATTTCAAGTTTGTTGTTGGTCATCAGTTAATGTGTTCCTTTCAAGTTGTTATTTGCTTCATAGAGGCAATTCAGAGGCAGCTCTGTCTCCTGATCTTTTGTTTTTGCAGGTATGCTTTCACTGAAGGATCTTGCCATAACAATAGCTGAAAAGCTGCAGAAACACTTGTTTGTAGGTGCTGAATTGTATGGGAGGAAGGAAAATGATGTATTTGCATGCAAAATAACAAAAGTTCTAGATGAGGATCCTGAAAAAATCCAATATGAGGTGGCATGGCTTGACAAAAATAAGAAAGTAATGGAACATTCATTAGTAAGTCGAGAAGATTTAATACAGAAGAAGGTGCTCTTTAGTAGAAATGTTTTGAAGTCTTTTATTCGGGACTCTACCTACCGAAGTGCTCCTTGGGTCATTCATGATAAACTGGCACAAAATCATGGAATTTCAACTGACCTTCCGGAGGAGTTAAGAGGCCAAGTTTTCTTCAAGGATGGACTACTAGTATGCAATAAGAAGCGAAGGAAAATTGAGGAAGATGGAAAAATTGACAAGGTAATATCTATAACTTGAATACTTTTTTTTTTTCCTTTTTTTGGATGAAGTTATGAAATGTCATTCTCATATTTATCATGTTCACTATTCAGGAAGCTGGAAAAAATAAAAGGAAGAAAATGGAAGGTGAGAGATTTGCTGGCTCAACCATACTTTCTCGTGTAACGCTGTTGAGATCACAAATCTAACAAAGTTTCATTTTGTCTTATTTTTACTGCCCTCCTGAATTTGTAGGAGATGATGAGCCAATGAAAGAACCAATTAAGTATCCTATCGATGACCTGTTGGTGCAGCCTGGTGCAGATGATCCAGTTTTTACTGACCGCCCTTCTCCATCAAGGGACTTCAATGTTCCACTTGATTGTGTTGGGGATCTATTAATGGTTTGGGATTTTTGTTCGTCATTTGGTAGGCTGTTGCGCTTGTGGCCATTCTCTCTTGAAGATTTTGAAAATGCAATCTGCCACAAAGACAGAAATGTGATACTCCTTGTGGAAACTCATTCAGCTCTTTTTCGATTGCTCATAAAAGACAATGATGAATATTTATTGGCTGCACGGAAAAGAAATCAAAATCAAAAATTAAAGGTTGGCATCGTATTTATACTTTCATTTTTGAATTTTGCTTTCTTTTCAGCCCCTTTTTTTGTGTGTCAGGTGGGGTGGGGGTTGAACCAAGCTAGAAATTTTTTTTTCCCCTTATCTTATCCCATTATGTGATTGACTTTCCATTTCAGATTACGCTGATCAATTGGACTGAGTATTTGTGTGATTTTTTGGAAATAACCAAACTTCCTGAATCGAATTATAGAGCAACTATTAAGCGGGGGCATTATGGCCTTTTAGAAGCTCATGCTAAACTTGGAATCTTAAAAGAATTGGTTAACCTAGCACTTCAAACAGATATTTTTAGGGAGAAGTTGGATAATCTTATTGAAGAGCGGCAGGAAATTGGGGCCACAAAAAGGGGGGAAGCATTAGAAGAAGCCAGAAAGAAAAGGGAGGAAAAGGAACAGTTGAAGGCTGAGGCTGACTCCAATGGAGTAATGGATCAACAATTTTTGGAGAGCGTAGAAAGTGTAGCAGAAAATGATAATCACAGTAATCAGAATGGTCATATGGAAAAGAAAAGAAATGGGAAGATCCTTTCATCTCAGCAGGGCAATGCATCAGAGAATTGGTTTTGATTCTTTCTTATTCTACAAAAAGTATATTTCATAATGACTTCTTTTGATCTGAGGGTCACAATTTTGTTTTTCCTTTTTTCCAGTGAGGACAAGCTTGCCAACACCACATCGAAGAAAAAGGCCAAGAAGCTGAATTTGGATGTGGAAGTCCAACCAGATAATGGCAAGGATTCATCTAGGAAGGAAGGGTTGAAATACCTGAAGGATGATAAAAAGGAAGGAACTGAGAAAAGGGAAAAAGAACAGAGGGTTGAATTCATCTCCTTACCCACTTCTTATTGGATACTCCCTTTGCCTCATAGTGTTGGTCCTCTATTCCATTTTGGGATGTCCCAAATATGGTTACACCTTGAAAAGTCAATAGACATAATGCTAATAATTTTCTAAACTTACCCTTTAATTGATTTGAAAGTCTATATTATTTTTTATTTGAGTTTAAATTAAAGAAGGAAGTTTTGGAAATATATAACATTTTATTTGTAAAACAATGCATTAAATGAGGTTCATGTAAAGGTTGGACTCTTTAAACAGGACCAACTATATAGGATGGAGAGAGTATAATTTTTTCTTGTTCTTGATGTTTTTCTTTGTTCATATTTTCTTGTCATTTTTATGGCAGAGAGAATTTTATGAACGGGAAATGGAGAAACGAGTGATATGCAGAAACCCCTTGGGCAAAGACAGATTTTACAACAGGTATTTGTGGTTTCCTCGTGATGGGAGGATATTTATTGAGAGTTCTGACTCCAAGGAGTGGGGATACTACAGTAGCAAGGAAGAGGTATCAATGCTGCTAAGCTACCTTATATTTATTCTTTTCTTCTCTCTCTCTCTCTCTCTCTCTCTCTCTTTGGGTAATTACATTCACATTCTTGATCAGCTTGATGCATTGATGGGTTCGCTGAATATCAAGGGGGAGAGAGAGTGGGCACTTAAAAAGCAGCTGGAAAAATTCTATGGCAAAATATGGTCAGTCCTTGACTTCTTCTTGAACAACAAATGGAGTCTTAGAATACCTTCTAACTTCATTTTTGTAAATCTTCATTTCTTATTTCCTTCTTCACTAAAGATCACTTTGTTTCTTTTTTGTTACTCACTTTTGCATAAGCTGTAGTTATATGCCAACTTATGAATGTGTTTAATTTTTCTTTTTAGTGTACACACTTCCACACAAATTCCTATGTTGTTGCACATGTTTTCATGCCTATGTGCACACACTTACTCCTGCATATGTCTGTGCACGTTGGCCTGTACATAAATACACGTGCATTTGTTGGGCTACATGCTTATGATAGACAAGCTTTGTCAAGGGTCCAAACCCAAATCAATGATTTGGGACCAGAAGGCAGTGAAAAAGAGGTTCATGTTGTATATAGGAATACCAAATCTAAGCTTCTATTGCTACATACATGTGGTCCCCAATCAATTGAACTGGTATGGATGGATTAGGCCCATCATATCTAAGATATTCTGGGGCAGCTCCCCTTCTTATTATGGCTGAAGGAAACAATAGCCTGCTGCTGTATATCTAAATGAAAATAAATTCTTCTCTTGAATATTAGACTGGTTGCGATGGAGGGTGGGTCAACTTATTGTCATTGTTATCAATCTAGAGCTGCCTTCTAGTATCATGTTTCCTTTAGGAGGTTTACACGTTTTGCAATATCTTTTTTTACTAATACTTCCAAGATTTATCCCTTTCTGCTTTGATTGTTACAATGATTGATATAGTGGTAGAGCAACACAACTGTTGTATATTTTATTACATCTGGTCAAATCTTTGAAGTTTTCCTTCCTATATGCATTTTCACAGTATGGAACTCCAAAAGAGATCAAAGGAATTGGCTCACAAGATTGCAGCAGAGGAGGCTGTGCTTCGAAGATCTACACGTGTACGGGCTCCACCTAGGGAAAATCCAGCTAATGCTTTTCTTAGGTATGTGAACAAGTGGAAGGAAGATTAATTGGGCTTGAGTTTGGTGTTGGGAAAATTGGTTTCATTTAATTTAGGATAGAAGGTCCTATACTCAGTTACATTACTCATTACAAACAGTAGGATCAATGAGTTAAAATTTTTTGGTTGCTCCGAGTACATGCTCATTAATTTCTTCAATGGGAATTTGTTAGTAGTACTTACCCCCCAAAAAAGAAGGGAATTTGTTAGTAGGAGGTCAGTGAGTAAGTAGTGGCATAAGGGCATGGAAAGGAAAAGGGATGGAGAAGTTTTTCTTAACCCATTCCTCTGATGAACTAGCATGTAATCATGCTTGACCCTCAAATTTTGTAAATGACTTTTCTGCATTTTTTTTTATTATAGAAACAGAATGTTATGGAAAAATTATTTACTTACTCGTGTAATGTTTGTTTTCTTCTTTTAAATGCTCCATTTGGATTTCAAGAAATGATGAATTGGTACACACACACGCGCGTAGATTTTGATTACTTTTTTCAGTCTTACTGACATGAAGCTTGATTTTCCGCTTTCCTTCAACTTTTTCAAGCCTTTTATTCCCATTGGAAAATAAAACACTATTGTTAAGTTACAGCTAATGGCACGAGGCCTATTGCATTATCAGTGCAACCTATGAAGCTTGGACGACATAGGTGATAGGACTGACCACGAAGCTGGACCCTGACCCTATGAATATGGCATATGATTATGGACACCTTAGGTTGTGAACGAAATTTTCATTGTAGTAATGCCTTAATAGATTGGTGCCCAATAAAATTGGATAATGTTTGTTCTTTGCATAAGAAAGTTGAGTCCAGCCCTAGATTTCTCATGTTAATACTCAATAGCTTTTAGCTGCAGTGGTATTTAAATTATATCAGGCCACATCAATGTTACTTTGGTTTTGATGAAGAACCAACTGCAGCTTGAGCTCATTGCTGGAGTCAAATTGGGTTTTGGAAGTTTGATCAAGCTCAACTATGTATTTTCGCAGTGCTGCCAGGAGTAAACAAAGCTTAATAAACTTAAAACAGCCATTCCTTTCTATTTTCTGAGTCTGTACTAGTGCCACCAACACTCTCCCCATGATCACCAAAGTAGTTAAGATTATACAAGGCATGCGTTAGAGCTTGTGAAAATGTTCCTATGTCTCGTGCATGTTGACAATTACATATAATACTTTTCCCATGTATAGCTTCCAATTGGCCTAGTTAACCAAAACCCCTTGCTCCTCTTCTAAACCTTTTGTTTTCTCTAGTTCAATTGTGGTGTACTTAATCCGGCTGAAGCTCACAATCAGAGCAAAATGAAAGAACATCCTGAATATCTGCTACCAAATACCAATCTTGTCAACATATGCGTGTCACTTCCATTTTGGATATGGTAATCCATGCATATATGTGTGTGTGTGTCTTAGAGTGCGTGATCTAACTCAGCCTTACTACAAACTAGTTTTGATTTAGTAACAGTAGAATACTAGGAATAAATTTCAAAGTCAAAAGTATCCCTCTCCATTTGAAATTGATCCATTTCATAGTTGATATTAAATTTTGTCCAATCAGGACAAAGTTTAGCTACAAAATTGGTTGTAACCTAAACCTACAATCTTACACAATAAAATAAATATTACTACATATTTTAAAAATCTAACCATTGAATTGAATGTTCTTTACACTCTAAATACACATGTCAAATTTTATGTCAATCAAATATTATATATTATATGATCTATAAACTTATATTTTATGCATAATTTTAAACTACAAAAACTAGCAATTTAAACAATTTATTGATGGCATAGCTATTGATCTTTAATTTTCTAGAAATTTTGCAAGCATGGAGGATGTAAGAAGAAAATATAATCCAATGGTGGAATTCTCAAAATTCACCTTCAATAAAAAGATATTGAGTAAGGCAACCAATTTTGTAACTAAACTTTGTCCAATCTGGTGGTAGTTTCACTGTTAATTCAAAAAATAAAATCTTAACCGTAATTTTAGTCATTTATATTAAGCATATTTGATTTACAGTCACACGAGTTACGTCCATGATAGTTCAATTTCTTTCCAATTGTAAATTAGCTAATGAGGTCCATCACTGCTGATTTCTATTACCGGATAATTTTTTATGTTAGCACATAACCTTCAGTACAAACATGAGATCAATAACACCCATGACAAAGTTTTTACTTGATAGTTGATACACCTTTTGAGTAAATGGAACCCTCCCTGATCTAGTTCTTACTCTTCCTTCGTCTTTTATTCTTTCTTCTTCTTCTTTTACTAAATTTCTATTTCTTGTATGGTTAAATCTGACATTATCTACATGGACAACTTTATCATTGGCTGGGAGGACTATTTCATGACAGCCACATTGTCCTCCATAGGTTTTAATAATTTCTCTTTTTGGCTCTTTTTCTTACTAATATTAATCCCCTACTCTTCCTCCAACCATTCCACTTCGTTTTTTTTACTTTTGTTCTCCCCATATTCTTTTCTATAAATTTACTATTACTCCCTTTGCACATTTCTCTTTCATTTAGTCCAAGTTTTGCCCCCAAAAAAAAAAGGTGATTACTCTCTCTCTCTCTCTCTCTCTCTCTCTCTCTCTTGTTGCTCTATTTATTTCAATTCTCTTGTTTCTTTTGAAGGACTTTTTTTTCTTTCTTGTAACTTTGCTTTGGGTTGATGAGTATTTGTATTTTTGATAAGGTTGATGAGTATTTGTATTTTTGATAACTCCACTTTGGATTGACAACCAATTTTTGTAGTTAAACTTTGTCCTTTTGTTATTGTGTTTCTTAATTCTCCATCACATATTCCCTCTCTCTCTCTCTCTCTCTCTCTCTCTCTCATGACTTTGGCTAAGCGAAATTGTAGAGAATAAATTATATTACATTACAAAATAATTATACATTCTCAAGCATTGCCTGAGTTTGAGATTAGTTATAGTAAATATTAAAGTAACTTGCTAAACTTATGGACTCAACTTCTCGTTTATGTATGCATCTCACTATCATTTTCTTGTATTAAACTTCTTTTTCAGCAAGTGTATTAAACAAACAGTTGCTAATATGAATGCTAATGACATTTTAATTAACTCATAGAGTAATTAACTTTTTATCACAACAAAAGAAGAAGAAGAAAATAATATATTTTAAGTCATGTACTCAATAAATTGAAAAGTTTAGGCTTAGCTACATAAACAGCCTCAGTAATAGTTGGCCTTACCGGTCAAAGACTCGAGGAATGCAATGAATTCCAATGCTTAACCTTGGAGCCCAACAATACAAGGCCGGTTGTGTATAACACAAGCTACCATGCTATTAATACTGGCATTGTGATTCAAGCTACCATGCTATTAATGCTGGCATTGTGATTTGTGAGTAATTCTTAGGTACTCTCAGAGAACGAAAAATGGTACTCTCTCCTCTCACATTCATGGTGAGATCCACTTATTAAATTCAAGATGAAGTTTATCATGAATATGAGAGGAGGGAGCATCATTTATCTATATTCCATGAGCACTTAAGAATCTTCTGTGGTGCAAAGTGCCAAAGTATTAACTAGTACATATCATTGTAGTTGGGGGTAACGAACTTTACAAATTCTTTTTGATAATTCAATTGTTACAATAATTTGAGTGGGAGGATTTGAACCTCTGTTCTCTTCAGAAAAGAGGCTAGGCAAAACCATTGAGTTGCAAGCCTCTCGGCAAAGAACCCTACAAATTGATGAAAAAATTGGGTCACACATCAAGATTAACATTTTCCATAATCTGTAAAGTCAAGATAACATTAAAAAAAAATCCATTGCACACTTCAAAAGACTTCAAGTCATGTTACAAGAAATTTGAAGGAAATATGAAAACAAAAAACAAAAAGCTAAAAAAAAAAAGTTACAGCAATGTAGCCAAAGCCAGTTATTTGCTATCCACAATCAGAACCTGCTCAAGAGGTGGACCAGGAAGCAAGTAAGATAAGTAATCTGGTCCAGTAGCTTGTGGTATTTATTGATGGAGCTTTCAGGGCATATTATCATATATGCAGCCATGCAGGAAAGGTGCCTAGTACTCTGCCAGCAACGACTGTTGCTTGGGGTGAGCCAGAATTACATTATCTCAATCACAGCTCGGCCAACAATTTTTCCCTCGTTGAGATCCTGGAATGCTTGGCCTGCCTCCTCAAATTTGTATTTTCTAGAAACAGCATCAGAGAGATTGAAGATACCAGTTTCTGCCAGTCTCACCAACTTGGGGAGATCTTGCCTTGCCCTTCCTCCATAGGAACCAATGACTTGAATCTGTTCTATGAGATCTTCAGTTAGATGTTGGAACATACAAAATCCCAAATCATGCACAGCATGCAAAGGAAATGTCAATTACTAAAGCTAAAAATTCTTAGTGTATATAGTGCTATAGTTGAACAGAGCTGAACACAAAGTGTTGTTAGGCTCAAGATTGGTGATATGAAAGTTGCATTTACAGTAGCTAAAGGTAAGACGAAGATATCAAACATGTTCAATATCAGTTGCTGGCTGGGACCGGATGCTTTGGTTTGGGTCAACTGTCCCCACATAAACAGAGTGAGAGAGGTGGGAGAAAAAAAATCTAACATTCAAGCAAATTTTGCAATCTTCAAAATGCAAGTAAAATAAATAAATGTGATCAGTATTGGGAATTTTGTGAACAACAATTGATAAGGCAAAAAATTTAAAAATGATGCCTGTAAAGAAACACCTCAATTCTTAAAATGACTATGATGCCTTTTCTTCAACCATCAAACAACTCCTTGCCACTTTGTTTCTCTGATTCCTACATGTTATCAATTGCTGCACTACCCACTCTGAACATGGAGTGAGACGAGGAGTAGAAAAAAATAAACCCGTCAGATTAGGATGAGATAAGAAGGGAGTGTCATTTGAATCACCGCGCATCCAATGAGCTTTGAACTACAGCCATACCATTAAATCCATTATTTTGGAAGGAGTCATTTGAGTTAGAGCTCACTGGCATGTTAACCTTATTATCCTTTTCTTTTCTTTTTTTTGTTTCTTTCTCACTCTCTCTTTGATATTCTATCACTATTTGCGGTATTGTCCACATGCATTGTTCACCGTTTGTGGACAAATTCGATTTCCGTTTCTTCTTACCTGTTTACAACCCTAAATCAACTATTTTTTCTTCCCCACAAAAACCCTGGTCATTCTTGAACCTTAACCCTTCTTTCCAAAGGTTCTAAACCATAAATTCACAAATCCTCCAAACCCTAAGCCTACCACAAGTACACAAAGACAGATTCCCCAATTTGTCCTATGTCACAACAAGTGTGTTGGGACTTCTAGATTTGTTTTTTCCCTTGTTAATCTATGATCTTTTTAGTAAAATTTGCAGCATATTTCCAAATTTAAAATATATTAAGAACATTCCAATAAATATGTCAACAATAGTTTTGTAGAATACCATGTGCTATTGTGGGTTTAGGATTTACCATACTAGGCGAGCATTCCTATTGGCAATTGTAAATGGTATATGTAGGGAAAATTTAGCATAAAGGCACAAAAAGAGCCCAGCAGTCGGACTTGTAAAATCTTACAATTGCAAATTTTTTTGCAATTGTGCTACAGTGCCATCCTAAATGTAGGATGACACAGTAGCACTTTAGTAAAAATTATAATATATTTTAATTGATAAAGTTGAAGAGAGATGGGGGAGAAGAAAGAGAAAGAGTTGTATTGGAATATATTATATTATTTTAGTGGGTAATATATATTATTTTAATGAGTAGAATAGGAAAATAAAAGTTGGGATGTTGGTTGTGTTGTAAAATAGTATGGTATAATTGATAAAGTAGATTTTTGAGATGGTAAAATAGAATAGGATGGAAGTTGCGGATGCGAATGCTCAGTATTTCTATATATACCCGACATTGGGTTCATTGTAACATTTAGTTCGGTTATGGACTTAAGTCATGCCAAACCAATTAAATTCTCTTAGTTTCATTCTCTCTCTCTCTGAATAATTTTATTTTCTTCTTCATATTTAAGATTGTATCAAAGCTGAGAGTTTCTGTCTAGTTTCCAAAAGACCATCAACTCACACACCTCACAAGTCACAACATTGTCCTCTATCGATGTCTTCTAGCTCCTACAACACTATCTTCTACCAATATCTTTTGGCCAATGTTGTTGCTCTCCTATGGTTGCCAGTATTGTCGTCATGCCACTTTTCATCATCAACAGCCGCTTTCATTGGTGTCTATCTTGCGTATGCCATCCGTGAGTCATTTTTCTTCTGCAAAATGCCACCAATGCAGCCATCCTCCAGTCACTGATGCAACTATCCTCTGGCCACAATAGCCGTCTTCCAACCTCCATCCGTCACGAACAATTGTCATTCGCTACTATCTCACGCTTTCCAATTCACATCAAGCCCAATCCATTTTACATCCAATTTGGTCATGGTTTCCTACACATTCTTACATTCCAAACTCAAGACATCTTCAAGGTTCCACCTTGAAGGGTATATTAGTATATTACCGCATATACATAAACCATGGTTTTGTAGAATATTGTGGCCTGCTGTGGTTTTGTATTACCATGGGCTACCGTGATTTTAGGGTTACCATACTAGGCCTAATGTATTCCTATACATAACTACATTGGCTTCTTTGTAACATAAAATTCAATATAGAAAAGATGTAGCCATTTGAGGCTTTCCAATGTAGATCTAGGCCATCAAGCAAAATCATGTTAATTCTCTCTCTCTCTCTCTCTCTCTCTCTCTCTCTATATATATATATATATATATACACACACACCATTTTATTTCTGTCCTATTTTGAGAGAGCAAACTCAAAAAAAGATGGAAACACACTAGAAAGAATTGGTGCACTCAATATTAATTGTACTGGTAGTTCTTGATGCAGTCATTGGTAGCATTATTTATGGTTTAATTAAGAACTAGAATAAACAATAAATAAAATCTATTGGACACAAAGTACGCACCTTTCTACGAACAAGACGGTTTATATCCACCTCCCCTATGGCACCAGATTGCGTTAGTCCTATCATTACAGCTTTTCCTCCATCTCTCACGCTATTGAAACACTGGAAAAATGTCTGTGGTTTTCCTAAGGCTTCCACTGCAACATCCACACCTGCTCCCCCAGTTATTTCCTGTCCAAAACAAGTGAATAACTAAGTTAAAGACCAGTTCATAACTCCAGAAAGAATACAGTGTAACTAAGTTTGGTATGTTTCTATAAATTTAGATATGTTTGAATATGTGTACTAATTACATGGACCATTAAAGGACTGCATCCATGTTGCAAAGCAATAATAGCAATTTATTATTGACTTAACCCATTGGCCATCACCAATGAAGTGGGGAATTTTCAATTAAATAAATCATAACAATAAATAATGATATTTTGATGGGTCCTAAGGGAGTTTTTCCTTGGAGGAATATATGGTGTGCAAAGGTCCTATGAAAGGCTTCTTTCTTTGTCTGAACAGTGGCTTGGGATAAGATTTTAACGGTGGATAACCTCCAGAAAAGAAACATCTTGATCCTTGATTGGTGTTGCATGTGCAAGAACAATATAGAATCAGTTGATTATCTCCTCCTTCATTCAGTGGCGAGGGATATCTAGTCTTTTGTGTTTGCAATATTTGGAGTCTCTTGGGTTATGACAAGGTCAGATGTGTAAAATCCCTTTAGGTGTAGTCTGGTACAGTATATAACAACTACTACCTTTCTTTTTAATGAAATTATTATAATTGTATCAAATAAGCTTTTTACGTCTACAGGTTTATTTTCTGAAACAGTATATAATATCAGAACTTTGATCACACCATCACGACTACTAAGCATTGTTTGTTCTTTATTGTACATGAAACAATAGCACAATTAGTCGTGTAATGCATTTATTTTAGACTTATAAATTACATGTCAAATGATAATACTCCACTTCCAAACTGCTCTCACAGTTCAATAGCAATTTTCCCCTAAGGTCATTCATTCAAAGTTTGCTACTGCAAGGAAATTCTATTAAAACAAAATTTTAAAATCTTGTCTTGAACCATAATTGGAGGAACACAAAGGGGAAAAAAAAAAAAAACTGCCCACAAGTATTATTATTTAGAAGAAAAAAAATCTCTAAGGGGAAAAAGAGGTTTAAAAAAAATAAAAGAGAGAGAGCTTCTCCAGTAGAAGAAATTGTATACAGTATCCAAAACTTATGTTCATGGCTCTCCTCATTCATGTTGTCATGAAAGACATTAAATAAAGATGAATATATATAACTTTCTAGAATGAAAAAACAAATCAACAAGGATATATGGATCTTTCACAGCATTTTCATGACACATGGTAGAAACAAATAGTAACTAGCACTGAAAACATTAGAATTATATTAACAGGAACATTAAACTTAAAGATCTTCCAGTGGCTATTTTCATGTGCAACTCACTTATTAAAAAAAAAAAACGTAATGCATATATTTACATGAAAAAATGTGAGAGTGCCGGGCGGGGCCGGGGGGGTGGGTGGTGAGTTGAGATCATAAATAATAAAATACATGTTAGCTGGAACTTTTGTCTCTGTAAAAGGTCAAAGACAAAGATAAAACACATACCCTTATCTTTTCAATGGCATCT
This sequence comes from Quercus agrifolia, assembly GCA_029955455.1. NCBI lineage: Eukaryota > Viridiplantae > Streptophyta > Magnoliopsida > Fagales > Fagaceae > Quercus > Quercus agrifolia. The sequence goes on from JARQAD010000006.1 coordinate 18,764,672, forward strand.
TCTTGTTTTGCATTTATAGTGTGAGTGGCACCAAATAACTTGGCTTTCTGCAGTTTATCATCCTGAACATCCACAGCAATAATATTGGAAGCACCAAAGGCTCTTGCTATCTGCAAACAACTGAAGCAGGTGATCTAGTCATGATAATGTTAAATAAAGCCTGTTCACGAATTTTCAGTTGCAACAGTGCAGTTAATTTTTGATAAGCACCCCAAAGCAGCCATAGAAAAGGGATACTATTTGCTGTTATGTCATCAATTGACATAGGCACTTACTATATTCCCCCCTTCCCCCCCCCCCCCAAAAAAAAAATAGCATCCGTGGTTTACTCCCTAGGGGTGGGTACAAAGGGCCCTTTCTTGATGAGATTCCACATCATCAAAAAAATTTATATAACTGACTGGTAAAACAGGTTATACAAGATACCAAAATGTAATTACCAGGCATTAACATCCCAGGAAAAAAAAAAAAAAAACAGTTTCAGACTGCTTACCTTGAACCAACACCCCCAACTCCAATCACAGCAACAGAATCCCCAGGACGCACCTCAGCCGCGTGAGCCATGGCTCCATAAGCAGTAAAAACTGCACATCCTAAAATTGCAGACTCTGTGTATGGCAATGATTCTGGTAAATTAGTCAATGCATGTACTGGCACAACACAGTATTCAGCAAGGCCTCCCATACTATACATAAAAACTGGTTTCCCTGCACAATATAGAATTTCTTTTAGTATTCCACAGTGATGCACACATTGCATTAGCATTTGGCAAACAATTTTACCCAAAAGAGGAGATAGATGGAGATATCAGAAGAAACCTTAGATAAGGTTGGAAACTGAAACACCATAGAGAAAGGAAAGAGGGAAAAAGAAAAACAGGTAGTCTCACCCACAGACTCGCATGCACACACACACACACACACATATATACACACACTACAGTGATGAAGGTTCCTGATTAATGCTGGAAATGTGTGTGATAATCAAATAAAGAGGCACCATAGTAAATGGAGAACGAAAACATTAATGTGCCATTAAGCTTAATATCAAACATGGGGTTCACCTATTATGACTTCTAGAAGTTGAACAAGCCACACAATTTTATGAGTGGATAACAAGACCATTAACATACATATAAAGCATATATTTTGTAACTTTATGCATATATCTTAAAAAAAAAAAAAAAAAACAACAACAACAACAAACAACAAACAAACAAATTAAAGAAGGTTGACATATACCAAAGACGCATGGGCATATAATAATTAAGATATGGTTATTTGAAATTCATGAAATGCACACTTACCACCATCGCGGAGGAACAGCCGAGTTTCACCATCATAAAGAGTTCCTTTAGCTCGGTTATAAGCAAAGAAATCCTCACATAAATCGTCATGGCCCTTTATTCAATTATGTTGATATTAAATATCAAATTTTTGCTACAAATTTCTCCAGGGGGGATGTTAATAATTAAAGCATTCACAAAAGCAGCTTGGATAGCATCAAAGATTAATAACATTAAAAACTGGAGAAGGGGAAAATGTAGCATCTCAAAGTAATATATTTGTTACCTTTGAACAGTAGGAACAATTACCACAAGGCATGATGAAAGCTCCCACAACGCGGGACCCAATTGGATATCTGAAAGGTCAAGAAGACCAAAATGGGTTTTTAAAAAAAAGTGAAGATATTACATTACAATATCACAACACTTCTATACAGAACCAGAAGGCCATTTTAATCCACAAATATATCTGCACCTTTCTATTAATTTGTGGTCTGTGAGTGGCCCAAGTTCAACAACTTCACCAGTTATCTCATGCCCCACAACACAAGGACTAGAAAATGGAAGTTCACCTTTCAGAACATGGAGATCAGAGTGACAGACTCCACAGGCTGCATTCAAAGATACAATGTCAGATGCCACAGCTGAATCATCATATATAAGTAATTAAATGCATATGCTGGCTTAAACAATAAAACTGAGGATAACCACAACCAATATAAGACGAGCAGAAATCAGAAGGAACTGTAAAATATCACACAACAGTCTAGCTTTCAATTTCTGAAAACATCACTGAGGGCCTTGGAAATTCTAATTAATAGGACAAGATTCATCAAATGACTATAGTCTTAGTTCAAGATCTATGGTTAGATGTATTCTCAAAATTCAAAAACAATAGCGAGCTATAATTCAAAGGAGGCAGCTGGCTTGCAAAAATGTGCTAAATTGTCATCAACTTCATCCATATTGAATTTGAGTGGTCTTAAACAAATAGATGATTCCATTATAATTATATTATTTGCGAATGGTACTTACTATAATCCCCTATAAATGATTTACTTCTTTTCACTCTATAACCAAGCAAAATAATGGAAAAGGGTTTTTATAAAATTAAATTAAATTTAGAAGAACCCTTTTGACCCAGTGGAGCTTCTTGCTTCCTTAGCTCTTTAAATCATTAAAATATTTGACAATTCACAGAATGGTAATCAGTCTTCTTTTCCAACATTTTTTTCAGGAACCAAGCAAAGCTAAACAGAAAATCTGATCAATTAACAGAGTGTACACATCATCATTCAATCTAATAAGAAAACATTGTTCTGTTTTTATAAGAACCTGAAGAATTCATCATAATCATTCAATTTTACCGTTTGTATCAGTTCAGTAGATCTTTAAAAAAAAAGAAACCAAAGTCAAAACTAGAACCACACTTCTTCTTCTTTTTTCTTTTTTCTTTTTTCGTCAGAGCAACCAAACAACATCAAATGCAAATCCCACAAACAAAAAAACTAGCAGTGTTAGAAATATAAATATATATAAAGGCATCGACCTTTGGTCTTGATGAGAACCTCGCCGGCTTTGGGGCGAGGAATTTGGAACTCTTCAATGGTGAGTGGCTTATTGGGTTCCCGAAACACAGCTGCACGCATGTATGAAGGCAATCCCACTCCTCCAGAACTATAACTACGATTACCATTAACACCAACACTTGCATTTTCGATTGTCTTATCCATGTTGTTTACGTTAGAGATGGTATTGTCAGGGGTCAGGAATCTATTAGCCAAGCACCAACTAGTAGATCTCAGGCTCTTGGTGTTAGAGATGCCTCTGCGGATCATGGTACTTATAAAAGACATTTGGCTTTGCTGGAGATGCTAAACTTTGTCAAAGCTGGTGGTGCTCGATGCGAACTTCGTGGCCCTTCGAGTTTTATAAGTGTTTGTTGACCTGGTTCTGACATATTTATAATACTATGTATCTTCTCTTTCCTATTTGTTGTCATGTCGTGTCATGTTATGTTATAGTGTTATACTAATAAGGATTTTACTAATGTGTGCCCTTAGGGCACACATTAATTTCCATTTTTGGAAAAAATTTTATCGAAAATTGAAAAAGTAATGATAGCTTTTTCAATTCCCAAGAAAATGTTTCTAAAAATAGAAAGTTTAATGTATGCCCTAAGCGCATACATTAACCGGACCCTACTAATAATATACTATAATATACTAATAAATATCCAAACCAATAATTGGCAATTTAGATAATCATCCGAGTCACATAATTCTTTTTTTTTTTTTTGGGCGTCCATCTACCAAAAATTAAAATAATTTTTTTTTTGGCCATTTGTGAATGAAAGGAACTCTGTCAATATTCATAAAAAAGAAAGGAACTCTGTCAATGTACATAAAAATATGATAAATATCAAACATGTTTCATATCTTGTAATTAACATTGTCTTCGGTTCAAATGCCCGAACTATATTATGAAACAATTATCTGAGATCTTTTTTTCAATAGCTCGTGTGAGACTTATTTATTAGACCCTCTCGACCGCTACGCACCTTTAATGTGGTGGTTATTCCACAAATAGAAGTATATGTGAATGTGGGAGAACAAAGAATATGTAAAAGAAAATGTTTGCATCTTATATGTAAATGGAAACTGCTAATCCTGTAACTCGAACACTTTTCCCCCTAAACCCCTAGGCACTTTGTGCATAGGAAGGTGCCAATTCAAGTATGAGACCTTTGCTCTGTGTGTGTATATATATATATATATATATAATAGTTTGAATGCCCAATGACGTAAAAAGAGTGTGAAAGCTCGTGAGCAAAAACGTAATTTGCAGGTCATTAATGGAGTGTTCGGACAATTATTACTTTTCTTATTCTTATTCATAAATGGGGGGCTTGGTAAATGGTAGGCTCGAATAGATTTGCTTTTACTCCCCAAAAAAAATAAAAAAGGTGGGCTTGGACAACTATAACTTTCCTTATTTGCATTCCTCTTCACTTCTGCCTAATTTGGGCACATCATAAATGGTAGGCTAAGATAGATTTGCTATTACTCAAAATTTAGTTCTTTTCTTCTCTCTTATATCAAGACTGTTTAAAAAACTAAACCGAACCAGTCAGTTTAACCAAACCCTAAACCAATATGATAAAAATGAAAAAAAAAAAATTCGGTAAAATCAGGAATCGAACCCAATTTTTTCTCTTCAACCGTTCTAGTTTTTAAAACCATGCATATCAACCAAACTAGGGCAGTTCTCTTTTCACCTTGCATTTCCTTCCTATGCTTTATTTTCTCTCCTCGTTCATCTATTTCAAAATACAATGTGTACAGTATACTAGCCAAGGCATGGGAGAGTGTCAATGTGGCTGGATCTGGACCTTACACGTGGAGTGGCTGTGAGTAAGGAAGAGGACACGTTGGTTACAAGATATTATCCTTAGCCTGTGCCAAGGGCGTGACTGCCTTGGGAAGGAAGTAAGATATGCATCTAACATGGATACTCAAGCACTCACAAAAAGTGAGATAGTAACCTCCTAGGGTCAGGTACTATAGAAACACCCCTTATTGGCTTAGTGTATGTTGGACCACTTCAAGGACACATGTATCATCTGCAACACTTTTGATGTCCCTCTCATTGCTCAAGGCATGGGAGAGTGTCAATGTGGCTGGATCTGGACCTTACACATGGAGTGGCTGTGAGTAAGGAAGAGGACACGTTGGTTACAAGATATTATCCTTAGCCTGTGCCAAGGGCGTGACTGCCTTGGGAAGGAAGTAAGATATGCATCTAACATGGATACTCAAGCACTCACAAAAAGTGAGATAGTAACCTCCTAGGGTCAGGTACTATAGAAACACCCCTCATTGGCTTAGTGTATGTTGGACCACTTCAAGGACACATGTATCATCTGCAACACTTTTGATGTCCCTCTCATTGCTCAAGGCATGGGAGAGTGTCAATGTGGCTGGATCTGGACCTTACACATGGAGTGGCTGTGAGTAAGGAAGAGGACACGTTGGTTACAAGATATTATCCTTAGCCTGTGCCAAGGGCGTGACTGCCTTGGGAAGGAAGTAAGATATGCATCTAACATGGATACTCAAGCACTCACAAAAAGTGAGATAGTAACCTCCTAGGGTCAGGTACTATAGAAACACCCCTCATTGGCTTAGTGTATGTTGGACCACTTCAAGGACACATGTATCATCTGCAACACCTTTGATGTCCCTCTCATTGCTCAAGAATTGTTCCCTATATAGTGGCAAAGCCACCCACCCTCATGCCATAGTGCTGATGTTGGCATTCTCTCTCCTCCAACCACCAAATAGTACCTTAGCTGTAGTAAGGTCCAAAATAAGAACATGATGACTTGACACCTGTTTTTGTACTCTGCCATATTTCTCAAACTATAAGTGGAACATGTAGCAAGACTATTAGGGCAAAAACCTAAGTAGATCTTTTGAGAAAAAAGTAGAAAGTTGATAAGGGAGTAAGGCAGAAAACAAGATCTCTCTTTTGAGGAAGAACACCTTATTGTACAAGAGATACCCTTTTTCGATTAATAGAGCAAGAGTGATTCTCTCTTGCTCAAACTGTGGTTTTTCATCCATTTCTTAGGGTTTTCCACATACATTCTTTGTCTACTTTACATTCTTACAAACACTTCTTTTTCTTTAGACATTATGATGTCAAAGCTTGCATTTTTGTCACTCATGAGCTTTTTCATCAAGATGTGCTATTAGATAGTTTATCTACTCTCTCATATAAGTTCAAATCTAACTTGCACGTACACAATGTAAATAACTTTCTTAGTGCGGGTCATTTGTATTGGTGTTAGTATTTGATAATGATTCTATAATATACATACATCGTAATTTTTTTTTTTTCTTCAAGATATCTAACAATCAATAACACAAAGAATTATAACTAAATTTTGCCTCAAGTAAAATGTGAAACGCGCAAAGTCAATCAATTAAACAACGCAACTTAGATGAATTTTTGAGTTTGACTTCATCACATTGGCATCTTTGAGCTTTTTGTTCTAACTTTTCAATCCATCACAAGCTCCAATTTATTGTCTCGCTTTTACCCTTTCTTCTTCAGCAAAATTTGATCTTGCTACCTTTGATACTTGGAGGACGATGATAAAGTTGGAGAGAGGGGGGGGGGGGCGGGGAGGGGAGACGGAGGGGCAAAGAAAAGAAAAAGTAATACACAAATTAAGAGAAAATATGTATTCTGATGCGGGTTTTATTGACTTTTAGATGGTGTATCTATCACGTGTTGTTCATCCGGAAAAAAAAATGAGGGAGAGAATGGGAGGGTGTCAAAGATGTCAAACCTATTTGATCTCATATGCATATTACATGGTAGCCAAACATTGTTTGACCAAACAACAACATAAATTTGGAATTAAATGAAGGAATTGAAATCTTTTTTTTCTTTTTTTTTTTTGAGAAACAACATAATGTATTTTATTCAATGTAAACCACAACTGTGGTAACTATCCATCCTCAAATGTAAATAAATTAAATTTTTCAAAAGATTGGGAAACCAACACCGAAAAAGTATACTAATTTATCCTTGTGATTCCCCTTTTAGTATCGTATTTAGCTTCGATTGTAAATGTATTGTTAATGCAAGTAAGTTTCTTCATAATGCCTTCCTTCCAATCTGTATCAGTTAGTTTAATGTAGTGTTGAATTTACTTTCCTACATTTAGTTGAGTAGTATTTACTTGAAGTAGCCTCAAATGAGTTACCCTAACACTAATCACGTTATTTTAAGTTCTGCACTTAAAGTCTTAAAGATTAACATATTTATCCTTGAATCACTATTACGTCATTACATCTTGGCCAAAATCCTGTCAAGGCATTATCGAACCCATAACCTTAAAGTATGAAGTAATATGCCATCTTCAATATTGTCTTGAAGCATGATCATGACATAGCCTTGAAGTCACATCAAGACAAGATTTTGGTAACAAACAAACAATGTTGCAAAGGAAAATATTATGAAAAGAAAAAAAATGTTGGAAATGATGCATTTAAATCCAACAATCTAATGAGAGATTACATCATGTTGCCTAAGTTTATTTTATGAAAAATTTTACCTTTTCATCCTAAACTTTCGCACCTTTTACAATATCCTCTTAACCCCAAGGATTTGGCTTAGTGGTTACTAAGGCCTCATGATATTCGTAAGATTTTGGATTCAAAACTTCTTGCTAGCATATTAGGGCTACCCTTAAGGAAATGATGTCGTCCAATTTTGTAACGGAAATTGTAGTGTAGTTAAGGTTGTTGGTTCCACCAAGAAAAGGAAAACAAGAATATGTCAAAAACACCAATAATATGTAGAAAAAAATGATTGAAACTTAGGAAAAATAAAGTTTGGTGAATTCAATAATTAAAATCACTAGGGCATTAGAGTTTGTCCACCAGTATTGTTAAGCATCTACTACCAATACAATTTAGTACACAATCGGGTAAGTAAACATATAAACTATCCGATTGAAAGATTTATAAATAAGCTTAAAACTCTCTTTGGTTGATTATATTCAACAATTGTTCCAAAAATTTAGTCTAGAAAATAATAACTTTGCTAGAAAAACTCAAGAACAGCGCATACCCTAGAGGTAATACTATGGCAAAAGTAATATCTAACAAGATTACCACGTTTTACTAAAGAAATTATAAAACCTATTCAAACAATAAAAAGATTCAAAAATAGACTTATGAAGGAATTAGAAATTAAATATCAATCTAGCAAAACAAATATGAAAAATATAACAACTGATTTCAACAATCAAAACATGAAAAAACATGCTTGGATTGAATAGTGGACAACTTACAACATTGGAGATTCACCCCTAACCCTAGCTTAGGTTCTTAAGCTTCCATAGAAAATAAAACTCTTAAAAATTGATGAAAAATAAGGTTTCCCAGCAGCCAAAAATTTAACTTCCCTTATATCATTTTAATATTTATAACATTCAAAACCCTAAAACACATGCTTCCCAAAAATGAAAATATAAAATGTCAATTCCCATTTTTCAACAGTGGAACAACTTCCAAGTCAGTTTTGGCCTTTAATACAACAGATTCTGAAATTTTGGTAAACTACGAAGTTTTAGATCTTTAAGTTCTATTTCCGTGACCACAAGAAGCAAGTTAATTAGATATCGGAGTAAAAAGATATGGCCAAAATACCAAAACTGGTCAGAATATTTCCATGCCAAGATTTTTTCCATCTTTGGCTCAAATGAATTTCTCTCTTTCCTTTTATGTTTCCACACATCTTTGACTCACTAAATTCTTCAAAAGCCACTTCTCAATTGATCTTCACCCTTGGATTCTCTTGGCTTCATGTCTGCATGCTAAGCTCATTAATTTAAATCTCCTACAAGAGAAAAAATACATGTAATGAGTATATTTTAGAAAAAACTTGCAAACTCTCATATTTTCGTGTAAGCGGGAAAATAAACACAAAATAGATGTGATAATGCCTACCAAAACTAAGATAATATTGTACTTTTAAGTTATTATCATGGATTCCTCTATGTAATAACTTGGTGTGTATGGTATGAGAGGATTGCATATGCCTGAGAAAATAGTTAGATAATTGTAGGTTCCTGTTTTGGATGGTACACAGGCCCAATGGCAATGAAGGATCCTAGGCCCCCCAAAAGATGGTGGTTGATGGTTGGTTGGACTGGGCTTGACTCACTGCGGCCTTGTTTGGCCATTTACGAGCCAATTTGTGCACAAGACATGAATCTCACAACACAAATACACACACACACACACACACACACACACACACATATTGGTTGACTGAATAACTAGGGACAAACAAATAAAATAAAAGAAGTGTAAGTAAAACGTTAGAGATCCTTGAATATAATGGGATTATGTTTCATTATATTGAATATTCGAGTACATTGAGTCCTGTTTTGCTAGGATATATCACAAGGCTCAAATAAGTTCAAAAATCACAGATTTATATAACTCTCCTTGGGCATCCAAGACTTGTGAGGTTTGAATCTCTTTAAGTCCAAGTGTATCCTCAAGTATTTGCTTCAGGATCCCTTAGAATGCCTCACTTTTCACTCTTTCTTAAGTAAGAACTCTAAATTCTCTTTCTAGTGATTTCTTTCTTTTGTATCTTGAATGATTCTTATTGAATGCCCCCTTTAGCTTGGACTCTGCCCCCAATTTTATAATGCCTTTTCTAGGGTTCTTTCATGTCAACAATCCATCCTTTTGTGTTTTGGGTACCAGAACCAATGTTACATCTAAAACATTGATGGCTAGTCCTTTCCTTTTTCTTCTCTTACTTCATTTTCTAAGGTCTGACAGCTAAAAGCTCCCTAGTTGACCTTCCTCTTACGGGAGACCCCTTTTGAGTAAGTCCAAATACTTCTCCAAGGTCAAGATTTTGTTGGAAAAACATGGTTTGTATCGCATACAAAACACACGCATCGGAAAAAATGACAAATCTACTTCATTTGCAATTGATAACATGTACTATGTAAATTTCTGAATTTAAGAACAAGAGAGTATACCTTGGTGCAGTGAAATTCAAAACCAAAGATTAGAAGTACTTAGGAACACTTTTAATCTTCACTCCAATTCCACTTATGCCCAAGAAGTGTGGTCTCTCAATCAGTTTACACGTATGTGTTCAAGGGAGAATAAGAGAGTAGCTTACACTCACATACACACCATTTTCATAACTCTCTCTAAAATTATGTATATTTCTCTCCTTAAATATAACTGATTACCTAATTGGGTTAACTTTTTAGACCATACTAATTGGGCTTTAGTATGTGGCTTGGAGTAGGACCAAAAGGGACAAATAAGACACTAGCTCCAATAGGTTTTAAGCCTTTCTGCTAACTCTTGACAAGCCCAAAATTACCGTTAATTATATTTAATATCACTATATAAATATAATTGTCATTTTGAAGATTACTACATTTTAATACTTGAGTGTCTGGTTTAATCCTTTAAGTTATTCATCATATATTTATGAAATCTAATTTCATAAATACATACTTTAATAACTTCTTACTAAAATAGATAGGCCTAACATTTTGAATAACCAAACTCATTAAACTTATCTCAAGGGAATATTTTATATCTCTGTTAAGAGATTATGAATTCTATCTTGAGAATATATGTTCCTTCAACATTAAATGTGGCTGCCCAACATACTGAGATTTTAATCATGACTTTAGATCTCACTCCTGATATATCAAAGCAACCTACACTTCATGATCAGGTTCATTATTTTCTCAGGATTAAGAGTTGATGTAAATAGAAGTCGTGAAATTTATTATTCATTTGATAGTCGTTAGTAGAATAATAAATCTCACAGCGGTCTAGTTCAATATGTCTTAATACTTAACACTTAAAACATATCAACATATTAACTAGAAGTCTCCACTTCCATGATCAAAACAAATTATCTTAGTTGATATGTTATAATCTTCGCAAATGAAATGCCCAATTTCGTTACCGACTACGAACTAAAATTCTGAGTTTACAAAGAACTTGTGATTTATATCTTCTGTGACTAAATCATATACTATGCATGTCATGGACTATATGATAATGTCCAAATATTCATGTTACCATTATTTTAGATAATAATAAAACAACTTTATTAATCACAACATAATATCATACATAACATCATACAATAGGATTTAAAGGACACATATCCTAACAATTTTATTATTCTTTTCCCATGGTTTTAAAAAGGACATTTCAAAACTCTAAGGCTTTGATGTTGACTTCTTAGAACTTGTTTCTTTCCTCCAAATGGGGCGGATTCCTCCTCATTTATAGTGTAGCCGGAAAGGCTCCTAACCTCTTTCCTTCTTGGTTTACCTTCTCTGCCTGAGGTCCTGGGTTCTTCCAACAGGTGTTGGTCCCAAAATTACCATATGTCCCCATCACTCTCCTCTGGCTCCCATGAACTGATGTTAACATGACCTCCTTCGTTCTTTGTGCTTCCTTTAAGACATATCCTGAGCAGTCCATATCCTGCTTGGCATGCTTTGGTGTTCCTCGAGGATTTGCCTCCTAAGCCTGGTAGATCCTTGTGTATTTGGGCCCAGATCCTACATGTTCTTCACTTTTTCTTTCTTTTCATTGGGCTTCTTCGATCATCGGGATTTCTTTGGGTTATTGGGCCAATTTTTCCATTTATCCTTCCTTTTTTCTAAGACCCAAGACCCAAGACCCATCCTTTTCACCCTCATGGGTCGGGCTCCTCTTTATTTCATTATCTCCTTTGTATTTTTTCTTCTTTTTTTTTTCTTACGGGCTGGGCTTTTCTTACTTCCATGTGTTTGGATCTTGACCACATTTTGAACCTCAACAATAATTGAAGAGGTTTGGATACCATCGTTTGTCCAAAAAACTATATCCTTTACAACTATTAATTCACTTGATTGACATCTCAAGAGAACTGTATCAATATACCTACTACGATCTAAATTTAGATGTAAATTAGATGGAAATTTTCATTTCAAAAAATAAGGGCAATTTCATAATTACACCTTTCTATTTAATTCAATGCCTAATTTTGATGGTAGGGGGCACATTTATATGATTCTTTCAAATTGGGGATTTCAATCGAGTAAATTGATAGTTTTGGGGGACATTGTGAATGTGGTGAAATTTTAGGTGAAAAAGTGCAAATTCCTTTATTTTTATTAACAAAGGTAAAGGATAATTAAAAATAACATTAGTAGAAATGGTAAAAAAAAAAAATTATATGTCAATTAAGAAAGTAATAGATAATATGACTTCAAATATAATAGAATGACATAGAAGAATACATATGGCCGACCCTAATTGATTAGTTGAGAATCCATGGTAAACCCTAAAAATTTGGGACTAAGAATTGGTTATTGTTGTTGTTTTATACTTGTATTTTATTTGCAATCTTAAGGCAAAGGCCATTCAAGTCCTATGATGCAATGAAGGCAATGAAGAGCTTATTGCTAACCAAAGTTTAAGTGTTAAGTGTTCAACAAGTGTAATGACACAATAGATTGTGTGGGGCACAAGAATTCAGATAAGGTACCTATGCCACGTGTCGTATCTATGGCTGAGGAGCCTATTATCGTGCCAAGGAGGCCACACTCTCAGATAGTAAGACCACGTCAATGGCACATTGCCAGAAGAGGTCCTGCTATTGAGAAAAAGCTTCAGAGAGAGGGTTAGCCCTGACATGACTAGAGGGATGATGGCTGCCCCCACATTCAATGCATCCCACCAAATCTCTTGGCTGCATTTATGTGAAGAAAACCCCTGAACAGTATTGCCTTGGCCACCGCAACTCACAAGGGGTTTGAAAAGGTGTCTGATGGAACAAGCACTCGAGTGATGGACTAGACAATCAACAAATGGAGGGCTAAGATCACTTGAAGGAAGCTATATAATGTGAGAGACGTTCCAAAGGGTTGGGGACACAAAATCTATAGAGAAAACACTGTAATATTAAGAAAAGTAACTGTAATCAAATCTAAGAGAAATATATTCAAGAACCACTCTCCTCGAACATTGCCGAGGAAGAATTTATGTGCATCACATTTGTCTATTTATTGCTCTTCCTTGCTCTCTTACCATCCTTACCCCATTAAGGGCGTCGTCCACTTTATTGAAGCCTAGCTTTTTAGCCCACTCTCTACAAATTTATTGTATTGGGTTCTTTGGGCCTTAATCCATTCATCTGTTGGACTTAAGAGCCAAAGCCCGCCCTTATAGATTGCATAATATTTTTCACCAATTTTGAGGTGACAAGTTGTGATTGGTGTACAATAAAAGTGATATTTGTAAAAATACCAACGAAAATGATGTTGCACTAATTACAATATATCATGTGAAAAAGTTGCAAAAAAAAGTTGTGTTTGTAGTTTTTTTTTTTTTTTTTTTGTTTAATTCGGAAATTACAAATAGCTTAGTGAAAAAAAAAAAAAAAAACTAATATTATAGTTGTATTAGTATGTTAAAATCAAATTATTTAGATGATCCGTTTAAGTTATTACCATTCTAATCATTCAGGAATACATGAATGATTTATATTTCAACAAATTACTAATATTCACAATAAATATTATTTGATATCTATTCATATTAAATAGGATTTAATGGGCATTTGTTAAGGATAATCTACCCAATGCACTTTATTGAAAATTGGATTAAAAAAAAATCCCAGATGTTAAGGGGTTGTTTGGATTTGCAAGTTTTCATCACCCATCACTCTGTTTTCATCACTCATAACTTAAAATTGGTGGGTCCCACGGAGAGGAAGTCTGTTTGGTTGTGTTTTCAAGTTTTGTTTCCATCACTCAATTCTCTGATTTTTGAGTTATGAGTTATGGAAATTAGAAACAAGTTTTAGGTGTTTTCAAGTTATGGAAATAGAGTTATGGTGGCATTTTGGTAATTTCACTCAACTAATGGGCCCCACGGTCAGTGTATAGTCATTTCAATGCCAGCCTTTGCTCCCCTAACAACTCTCTTCATACCAAACCAAACCCTTTTCCCTTCCATTAATTTCTTTCTCTTCTCTTCCCAAGCCGACCTCTCCATACCCATCGGTAGCTGCTCTCTCTCATCCCAGTCTACCACTCCATCCTATACTGTCACACCACCCACATTCAAAGATTATAATTTGTCAAACACAAATCAGATCATCAATGCAAATCCACTCGTATGGTAGAACTTAATACACAATACAAAATGGGTAATCTCAAAGGCATAAATGCACTTTTAATCCCTACATTTTGGCTTTTTTCTATTTTAATCCCTACATTTTAATTTTATCACTTTTAGTCCCTAAATCAATTAACGCGTTCCATTTTGGTCCTTTCCGTTAGCCCACCAACAGAAATTGCTTAGGTGGCAAACTGATGCTGACATGGCCAATTAAAAAATAATAAAAAATTTTAATTAGCATTAAAAAAATGCCATGTCAACTTCTAAATATAAAAAAATTTATTAATCAATTTTAACGAAATTAAAAATGAAAAAACAAAATTAAAAAAAAATAAAATACATCAATTCAGATCTAATTTATTTTGAACAAGAACACAGAAGAACACAATCACATATTTAAACATCAACCCAAGAACATAAAGCACAAACCTAGAACCAAACACAAAAAATACAAACTCAAATTTAAACATTAATACATGATCACAAACACAAAGAACACAATAACATACATAAATCTCCCAGCCAACCCATAGCAAATAAACCCAAATACTCCAATAGAACCCAAATCTAAAAACTCCAAAAAACTCAATAGAAAACCCACCAACTTATCGATTGAACCCAAATCTAAAGCCACCACGAAAGTAGCTTCTCGATCTCTCTACCTGTCATCACACTTTGAAATTGTGACCAAAGCCCAGCTCTCTTCTAAACCCGAGCCATGCCTCACCGAGTCTCTCTACTCTCAAACCACGGAAACCACTCTTCGATCAACAAGCTAAAAGCGCCTTAAACGGCGTGTGAACCACAAAAGGTGGATGTAGAGGTGAAAGGTCTCACGGATTTGCCAAGAACCGAGACAATGGTGGCACGTGGACCTACACGTGGTGGCGCATGAACAAGTGTGTGCATAACTGAGGGTAAGAGCTTGATTTATGTGTTTGTGTGCTCAGTGTTGTGAGGCTTTGTAAAACATGTAAGTATGTGTGTGTGAAGCAGAGAATCACAGAATGTATGTGTGTATGTGAGACAGAGATGCTATCAGAGGAAAAAAACAGAGAAAAGGGAGAGGGTTTCGGGTTACAAGTTGAACCCAGATCTAAAGCCTTCAAACCTAGATCTGCCCAAATCTGCATCGAGTTGGCTTCAATTTGAACTCAGATCTAACGATTTTGAACCCATATTTGGTTTGTGTTGGCTTCGATTTGGTTCGTAATGCTAAGATCTTCGTTTGTTCCAATTTTTGCAGCTGGTTTTCTCTTTTTCCTATTGAAGATCGGAGCATTGACAAAAATTCTAACAAAAACGGCCACTGTATATGCTGGGAAACCGACCTTAGGTGCTCTTGATCAACACCGGTCAAAGCAAAACTGCCCACAACAGTTCGGTGATGAAAGTGCCCAAATATCTTCCCGATTTGTGTTTGTTATTATGCTCTATTGTGTTTTTGGGAGTTTTTAGATTTGGGTTCTATTGGAGTATTTGGGTTTATTTGCTATGGGTTGGCTAGGAGATTTATATATGTTATTGTGTTCTTTGTGTTTGTGATCATGTGTTAATGTTTAAATTTGAGTTTGTGTTTTTAGTGTTTGGTTCTGGGTTTGTGCTTTATGTTCTTGTGTTGATGTTTAAATATGTGATTGTGTTCTTGTGTGTTCTTGTTCAAAATGAATTAGATTTGAATTGATGTATTTTATTGTTTTTAATTTTTTTTTTCATTTTTAATTTCATTAAAATTGATTAATAAATTTTTTTATATTTAGAAGCTGACATGGAATTTTTTAATGCTAATTAAAAAATTTTATTATTTTTTAATTGGCCACGTCAGCATCAGTTTGCCACCTAAGCAATTTCCGTTGGTGGGCTAACGGAAAAGACCAAAATGGAATGCGTTAATTGATTTAGGAACTAAAAGTGGTAAAATTAAAATGTAGGGACTAAAATGGAAAAAAGTCAAAATGTAGGGACTAAAAGTATTTACGCCTAATCTCAAATTAATGTCAAAGATTTGAAAAGGCCTCAAAACACCCAATACTTTGACCAAAATTTGAAACCCACTGGATTGGAAAATCAATGAATCAATGAGGAAATTACAAGCACCAAACCCATACAAAGGAAACCCATCACTGACATACCCACAAAATTCCTAACTTAAACTAACTCAAACTGGAGAGATGTATAGAACCCAATAACAAAATAAAGGAGGGCAAAGCAAAAAACTCATGGGTCATGATGGAGGAGATTGGCGCCGCTGCTGCCTGTTGGAGGTGATCTTGCAAGCTGGGTGTCGCTAGAGATCAGTGTTGGGTGGATTTCCTTTGCTAGAGACTGGCGCTGTTTGTACTCGGTGAGGGGCGGAGAGGAAGAGAGAACTATGTGTCTAGGTATTGGGGGAGAGTGATGAAAAAAAAAAAAAAAAAGGAGGATTTATGGGGAGAGAGAGGATACACGCAGGTAAGGTGCTCAAGTAGTGGGTCAGGTATGAGTCCCACAAAAAGTAGAAATATTTGAGTGATGAAAAGCTGAAAATAGTGTGCCAAATGTGTGGGGTTTAGGAAATTATGGTATTTTAAGTGATGAGTGACGAAAATTGAATGAGTGATAAGTGATGATTTTTTTAAAACCAAACAGCCCCTAAACAATTCTTTTGAAAAACTCAACCATTATACAAAACCCAAAATACCATTTCACGGGATTCGAGTAATAGCATATTGATAATGACATCCTTTGTGGTACCCCATATTTGTGATTTAAAACTCATCTCCCCAAATATGTATATATATATATATATATATACTATTGCTCACAAAACAAAGCACTAGCCTTTCAAATCCTTATTAAACTTAGAATTTTATGCCATATTTACCAACATCCCAAATAAAAAGATGCAGTTGACTCCACCATCATCCCAAATCAAAAGATTTAGTCGCCTCCATGATCAATTCCAAATGAAAGACAACTTGACTCCACCACCACCAAGGAGAGAGAGAGAGAGAGAGAGAGAGAGAGAGAGAGAGAGAGAGAGAGAGAGAGAGAGAGAGAGAGAGAGAGAGAGAGAGAGAGAGAGAGAGAGAGAGTAGGAAAGAGCAAACAAAAGAAATTTGTTTGGGCCAAGAACATTTATGACAAATGGCAAAATTTAGGTACAGTACCTTAGGTTCCTCTCTTAAATTTAAGCCACGTGTCTAATATAAACTACTTAACAAATAGGCGTTAAAACATAAAACTCCGTCACTTTTTTTTTCTTTTTTCTTTTTTTCCTTTTTTGATTGGCCTACTATAGAGAACCAAATAATTTTAATTTTTGAAATTTGTGATCTACTCCACCAAACTTCTTCTGCTAAGTCTCCTCCTTCAAAGACATGATCAGGCTTTTTGTGTCTTTTTTTTTTTTTTTTTTTTTGTTTAATATTTCTTTGGCTTTTTATTCAAATCCTCTCCTCTTTATTACCCAAAAGTGGCAATCCACAGTTCCTCTCTTAGAAAAAGTTTCTTCCCTTTGTCGATCAATAACTGATCATAGGAAATAAGGGGCAAGGCCATTTAACAAAAATTTAGGCCATGGATCGATAGGGTGAACCTAGATCAACGGAACCACAATATGAGAGAGAGAGAGAGATTGAGAGTTGTTCCTTTCAATTGACCACCATGAATCCTTCTACAGCCGCCATGCCCCGCCGTCTTCTTTATTCTCTTAGCTTGGTTCTCTATAAAAGTATGGGGTTTTATGTGGGTGAAAACCACTCTGCCTCCACACATGGTGGCCAGAATCAATGTGACGTGTGGTTGTGAAGGGGTCTTGCTAGATATTTGTTGAGTTTTAGCCAAAATTTTTATTTGAAATCTATTTGTTTCTTGGGAAAATAAGGGTGAAAGTGTTTGAAGTTATCTAGTTTTCATGCATGTGAGGGAAAAGATGAGAGAAAGTAGGGAAAAAGAGAGTTAAAAAGAAAAAAGAGACGGAAATTCCTTGTAACGCCATTTCCTGAGTTGTATATTTTATACACATGGCTTAAATTTAAAAGAGAAACCTAAGATACTGCACCTAAAATATTGTACCTAAGTTTTGTAATATGACAAATATTTGTGTAAACATCAATTGCAAGTATTTTATTAATAAAATGCTTAAGGTATAATTGGTATAATTTTTACTTTCTAGAAAAAAGGAAAAGTTGGTTAAAAGAGGACTCGTTGACAAAATGCCTATTAAATGAAGTAGAAAAAGCTTACGAATACAATTTTTGTGTCATAATTTCTATTATATAAGTTTAATATGATCGACTAGTGGTAATAGACAATCTCTTAGAAATTAGAACTGATTATATTAAAATTGTGACAAAAGTTGTGATTTAAAAATTATAATAGTCATTGAAAAATAATACTTAAATCTTAAACTCAGCATGGCTATAAATTGGTAAGATTGCGTGGGGGAAGTCAAGTGGTAGGTAACAGGAACAACATGATCTGATTATACAATGAACGTGAACAAAACACAAACATAATGGTCTAAAAAGGTCGTAGAAGAGTAGCAACCAACCCAGCTAGGCCTAGCCATGTTGTTAAATCTATTGTGTTGTGTCTGTCTGGCCCAAAAAGAAATAAATGAATTAATTAAAAAGAAAAGACAAGCAAGCAACAGCAATGAACAAACCTTAACACGTTGTCCAATCAGTGTCCACCTAGTCCTACACTCACAATCACGCTCACCTTCTTCTTTTTCTCAAAGTAGATTAAGATTACATTCATCACCACCCACGCGACTACACTCTACCTCGGACACTCGCCTTTTTTTTTTCTTGCTTACTTTATGCCTTCATATTGAGACATGATAACGTCCCCATCAGTGTTTATGTTTTTATTTTTAGCTTAAAAAAACCAAAGACTAGACCTAGACAGCAATAAATAAAACCACATACGCCTACGTTCCGTCAGATGGTGTCAACCGTAACTTTGACCTTAGTTATCATAAATACCGCATTTGGGGTTTGTGAAAAAATTAACTTTTTATTTTATTTTTTAATTTATTTTTATTCTTAAAGTAGGTTTTATTGCAATGTTAAGTAGGTCTTATTACTTCAAAAGTCAACTTTTATTTATTTATTTTTTTGTTAAATTGTTATTACAACCAGATCAATTTTATAAATAGGTTTTTTGTTAACAATATTTACTATCTATTAATTATAATAACCCATTTTAATCGTTATAAAACAAAAACAAAAAAACTGCAAATTTTTGTGTCCAAATTTTATTAATATCCTAAATTTTTCTGACACGTTCTACTTTTTTTTGTTTACTTCTCTTCTATTTAGTTACTATTATAATTGGATTCTCAAAAAAGAAGAAGTTACAATTATAATTGTAGTTAATTTTATCACCACCATATTTATAATATGATTGTAGACAATTTAATTTTACATGAATAATCATCTCTCTATTATTTAAAACCATTTTTAATCTCCATCCTACATTTAAATCTATTTTTTAAAAATATAAATTTTACATTAAATCTTAAACTTATCATATTTTGTGTTTTAAATTCTATTCTCTCTTTTTTTTTTTTTTTTTCAACCGGAGTATTTAATGAGGATTTGTTATTAATAATTAAAAAGGAGAAACCCTCACATCTCCTGCCCTCTTTTTATAGTGGTATATGGAATCTATAGATTGGATTTCAACCCTTTCTTTTCTCCCCCCCCCCCCCCCCCCCCCCCCCCCCAAAAAAAAATATTGCTTTCAAGTTTCAACCCGTTATTTGTGGGCACTGCACACTTTAATTAATATTTCTTATTTTTCTTTATTATTTTTAGCTTGTACCGAGTCATATGTGCCTACCAAAAAAAGGGTCAATGGATTAGGTAGATACGCTAGCCTCAACCCCAGGACCCAACTATATTTGACTATTTGAGAAGAACATTGATTTGTATTTCTTTCCTATAATTAATAATAAATCTTAGGGGATCAAGAGCTTAAGACAGGGATTGATAAAATAAAAATAGAAGAAGAAAAAGAAGAAGAAGCTTAAGACAGAGACATCTGTTCCCTCAAAAAGAAAAAAAAAAAAAAAAAAAGACAGAGACATCTATATATATATATAAACTAGCCATCAATTCTACAAGTATTGGGCCATTGGCTACGTTAAGAAATTCTAGAAGAATAGGCGGTTTTTTTTTTTTTTTTTGCATATAAGAAGAATAGGCGTTTTAAATATTCTAATACTTGACACTTGACAGGAAAAAAAAAAAAAAAAAATCCTTTTCCTTCGTAAAAACATATTCAAGTAAGCTTAGTGTATTTCTGTTGAAAAATCCAAAATATAAAAATAAAATTTTGAATGTTTAAAAAAGTATAATAATTTAGGTCAGTTTTGTAATTTAAAAAAAAAAAAAAATAGAAATGATAGAGACGGTTTTCATGCTGACTTGATTCCTGGCAAAAATTAAGTATTTTATATGTTATCTTGATTTCTTCTATTTCAAAAATATCATTCAAAGTTTCAAACAATTCTTTCTCAAAAAAAGTTTCAAACAATTGCCTATCTTTTTGAACATATAAACGAGCCAGGCAGATAAAGAAAATAAAGAAACAAATAAAAAGGGATTCACAATTATCATGCACTTTCAAATTTGATTGGAACTGAGATCAGGGACCGAACGGGTGTGGGATATCAAAGAAGATTCTTATTATTATTTCCATGTTGATCCATAACTAACGTTAATTGAATATTAACAAAAATATTAATTAAAATTGGGTTTTAGTTTGTTCAATTGGTACAAAAATTTATTATCGAATAAGAAGGTTTGAACCCAATCCCTTTCTATACAAAAAATCAATTGATATTTTAGTCTGATGATAAGAACAATCATCACAAAATAGACATTGGAATTATCTTTAAAAATCAATTAAATGATATACACAAAATAATTGTTTTTCATACATTTCAATTAAATCATCTATACTTGATGAACGATGTTCTTTAAAAATACAAAAAATAATTTATAATTGACTTTGTAATTAATATAGGATATAGCTGTAATCTCCCTTTCAACGTAAGAAAAAGAAAAAAAAGAATTGATTAGAAAATCATCTTCCACAATGAAAGACTTATTTATTTAATTTTTTTTAAGAGTTTTTCTTGATTCATAACTTGAAAGTGCATACATATTAAGTGAGAATAAAAAATCATCTTGAAGTAATTAATAATTGTTCCAAAACTTCTATTCCAATATATATATATTTTGTTAGGAACTTAGTAATATATAAAAAATTGATACTAATAATGAATCTGCGAACTAATAAAAATTTACCAATTTAATTAGTAAAAAAAAATATTGTAGTATTATTATTATGATTACGTGTTTGCTCGTGGACCAAAATCGTTACAAAAAGAAAAAAGAAAAAAGAAAAAAAAAGGACATACGTGTGAAGTGAGAATAGAAAAGATGTGAAGCCGTGGGTGAGTGTGGAGTAGCCAAAAATATATAATTGTGCTTTAAAAAGAAAGAAGGTTTAACAATAGCTAGCTAGCTTTACCTTTGAGACAGACAGACAGACAGACAGGTCCATTTGCCAAATGCGAATGGCGGTGATGCTTTCTTTCTAATTGCTTCTTTTTCTTCTTCTAATAACCATCCCAACTTCTTATTATTCAGTTAAAAAAAAAAAAAGTAGTAACAAACACAAACCCATTTTTATAGATTCTTAGATTGATTGATTCCCTCACCCACCGTCCTCTTCACACAAAACCCATCAACTTATTTATACTACCAAAAAAGATAGAGAGAGAGAAAAAAAAAGAAAGTTCAAAAAAGAAAGAAAAGAAAGATCTTTAATTTATTTATGAGAGTTTGAGTGATTTGGAAATGCTGAGACTCTCTAGGGTTTACCACCTCTTCTTCACCTTCCTTCTCATTGTTTCTGTCTTCTTCTCCATCTTCTCTGGTATTCTTGTTTTCTTCAATTTTGTGAATAATTTTTTTGATTTTTGAATGAACCCATTTGCATTATATGTACATGTTTCTCTTGAGATCTGAGGCTAGCTTTATTAGTTTCTTCAAAATTTCTTGCAGCACTTTTTTTTTTTTTATTTAAATTTTATAATCTTTGCTTGCAATTCAATGTTGTTTCTTTTAAAAAGTTTATCTATGTTTTTGTTTGAAGTACTAGTATTTATAACGAATTGAAGTTCTGTTGGGTTGTTTTCTAACCTCATAAAGATCTTGTTTTGATTGATTGCAGAGTAGTATGCTATGCAGTTTTGGATTCGAAGTGGGTTCCAATTATTGAACGCTTGTGCTTGATTGGGCTTCCTGCCTTTTGTCAGTGAATTGTATGTTTAAATTTTTTCCCTTTTAATCATTTAATGCATTATTATATTATTATTGATAATCGGGTCCTCGAAGTTAGTTACTTTGTTTCATTTCTATGCTGAAATTCAATTGTGGTCATTTGGATGGAAGCATTTGAAGAGAAAGATGGATTTCGGCTTTATTTATTTATTTTGATAATTCGATAGTTATAATAATGAGGGAGGGGGGATTTGAACCCTGGTTCTCCTCTAGAATGAGAGCAGGCAATGCCTCTAAGCTACAAGGCGGTTGGCAGATTTAAGCTTTATTAATATGTGATTTTGAAGTGATTATGTGTTAGATCATGTTATTACAATTTGGTAACATTACATGTGTTTTTGTTGAAGTAAAATCCTCAAAGCTCAAATTTATTATTTGCTGTTAAAATTCATATCTAGCAAGTTATACTAGCAATTAGTCTTCAAACCTCTGGTTTTAAGTCCTCAAATCCAACTGGTACCATGCTGATTTTCCTTGGGAGTAAGTGATAGGCTTTAATTTGAAAATCGAGTGGGGTATGATAGTTGTGGCATGAATGCAAATTTGGGTTTGTGAATTTTAGCGTCAGAGAAATATTGTAATGTAATTTGAGTGACAGTGTACCTATCAAAAAAACGTTTTAGTGAGAGTGAAAAGTCATTAACTAAACTAAACTGTCTGCGTGTTCATATTTTTCAGACTGCAAGTATAGGCTAAGCTAATCCTATAAATAAATATAACGTTTCTATGTGCATTTGATTATATTGGCACCCACATCTACATGTGGGGCTATATGATTGTTGTTTTGTGGATAAGACACTCTTGAGAGTTACTGAGCCTTTTGAATAGTTATGTATGATTTTGAAATAACTGTGTGATGTAGAAACCAATGTTGATTTAATTCTCCTTAATATATGACAACAAAACATAGTCTATCAACAATGACAACAACGAGGAACTGTTGCATGTGCAGAGGTGTCAGTATTTTTATGTGTGTATACACATCTGAGATGTTATCTCAAAAGACGCTGTTTTGCCCACTTTAAAAATTACGTCTGAAATAAATCAATTCCTCTTTTCTTTAATTGTAATGTGTTTCCAAATTCTAACATGAACACATTTTGTGATATTTTTATTTGAAGTCTAGAATTAAGCAAAAGATGGCGGCTGAGCTTGTCAGTTCTGCGACAAGTGAGAAATTGGCTGAAACGGATTGGACGAAAAACATTCAAATTTGTGAATTAGTTGCTCATGATCAAAGGTATGATTCATTGAGTCTTTCGGTTTAATTTAATTGAGTAGAAGATTAGAAACTCTATAAGATTTTAGTTTTGATTGTCTGTCTAAGGTTTTTGATCTATTAATGGGTATTTAAGATATGAGAAATGCTATGCCCACAACATTTTCACAACAAATCCTAAGTGGCAGGTCGTTACTGGTGAGTAAATAAGTAATTTCAATGGTGGATTTTAATTAGAACCAGTAACAACTTATCATTTGGAATTTGTTGTGAAAATGTTGTGGACGGACTTCTCTTAAGATATTGTATAGTTATAGCGGCAGAAAATGTGCTTGCAGAGTAAGTGCTTGTTATAGAATTTCTATTCATACTAAATCATTATTGTATGATTATCTTTGTTTCTACATATTGGCAATTAAGGCAGTAACTGCAAAGATAAAATGGTTCACGTCTAAAACAGTTCCTGTTTTGTCATTGCCTTTGGGTTTATCAAACCAATGAATCTAGCCCCCAAAATATAAGTATGTTTGGAGAAGACATTTGTAGCTTATTTACATCAAATGTTTGACTAAGTTAAGTAGTTCTCATTCACTGAGTTAAGATGGGAACAGGCTTGTGATTCTGTATATAGGCTTACAACAAATCTAGGTTGTGATACTTTGGTAATTAATGGTGGAAGATGTTTCCATACAGATATTTGAGGTTTTCAAGTGTGATCGATATGATACTTAGCATAAGTAGCATTTCTAACTTAATGGAGTCCAAAACATTGGGTTGGTTAATTTCCTCCTCACCTTGATCTCGCACAGTTGTGCATTTACAAGTCCATCTGCTTGGGACTTGATGGCTCCATGCATGCAGGGATGCAAGATGGTAGGGCAATAAAGTCTCAATGGCTCTGAAAGTAGTCTAGATAATTTTTATTATTTTTCTTCCCTCCAATTTTCTCCAATATTTGAAGATTGGACCATTGTTTGGGAGAAGATCTGTGGTGTATGAAGTAAACTGTTGAGGTGGACAGTATCATCAACTTAGAAAAATTTTAAAAGGGACAGGTTTCTATTAAGTGAGCTTCTCGTGTGGTGTTATTTTAGACGAGTGTTGTGCGAGGTTGATTATGGAGTTTTGTGAGGCATAAAGTTAAGGAACAACTAGGTTCAGATGAATTAGGCTGCGTTTGTTTCGACTGTAAACGAAATTGGGAAAAAATTTTACACCCTTGAGCGTGTTTACACACATGAAATTATGGTCAAATTGAAAATAAATTTCAGTTGAACGTAAAATAGAGCCCCTAACTCTGTAAAACCAATTACATAGTTATTTTACCTTCAACCCATTTCCAGCCTCCCTCACAACTCAGCAAGCCGAAGAGAGAGAGAGAGAGAGAGCACCAGAATATTTGGTCTGTCCACCGTCCCTCTATCTTCCTCCTCTAGGCATCTCTCTTCCTCTTCTCTTCCTCCCTCTTTCTCTCTCTTTCCCTCTGACCAACCAAGGCCGACTCTTGAACTGCATGTCACCAATCTACAACACGCCGCCCACCCACGCCGTCACCGCCTCAATGATCTCACTGCCCTCTTTGGATTTATTTTTTAGAGTTTTTTTTTTTTTTTTTTTTTTTTTTTTTTTCTCTTATTGTAAATAATATTTTTTCTTGGGTTTTGGAGGATCGGTGGCTGGGTTTCACAGATCTGATGAGTTGGGGGTGAGTTCTAGCGTTGATGGTGACTGATTGGGATGGTGGATCGGTGGCTGGGGTGGGTTTTTTCAGGTTATGTGATGAGTTTGTTGTGGGTTTCAACATTGGCTGGGGTGGGTTTTTTCAGGTTATGTGATGGGTTTGTTGTGGGTTTCAATGGTGGATCGGTGGTGGGTTTGTTGATTATATTTTTTTAGGTTAATTGGTTATGTTGTGGTTGATGGTGGCTATTGGTGGCTCGGTTTATAGTGGCCAGTGGTGGCTGGGTTTATGGTGGTGACTGTGGTGGCTGGGCTAATGGAAATAGATTTTTACATGCAAAACCAAACACAGAAAATAAATTTTTGGCGTATTTTTCACAACACAGACAAACAATTGAAAATATTTTACACATTGCCAAACGCAGCCTCAGATGCGTGTTTGGGCGGGAATTTGGTGTAGGTATGATGTTATCTGATGATTGTATCTTGATTCATGTCAAATAATCAAATGGAAGGGGATTTTTAAAAGGGAATCATTTGGGCTTATTTTGGTTAGGCATGGATCTTGCTCAATTGACTAGTTGACTTATTTGGATTGCTTTTGAGTCAGCTTTACCCTTCCCCTAAGCTGACAAAAAGCAGGAGATATTGATTTGGACAATCCATTGAAAATGATGCTTGCTGGATATTAGATCCTGAGTATTTTGTATGTATCACTGTATAATTATATATTGCATGTTGCATAAAGAAAATAGTTTTTGCAGAAAAAAAGTTATATGGAACTTTATAAATGTTTAAGAGTTTTCTGTACACTTATAACTAATAATTATGATAGTCGTAGAAGATGAAAAGCATGTACTACCTTTAGGATAGATAAGCATTGATATGCATAGGGTTGGGGTGGGGGGAGTTTGGAGATGGCCTTAGATCTAAGTGCTTTGCTTGGCTGTAACAAAGCTTGTTTAAGGAAGCATGTCTCAGGTGTGCTTTTCTAGTGCTTTTTTGCAGAAGCACAAAGCATTCTACCAAACAGAAGACAACTATTAAATTAAATGCATCTCAAGCGTTATTTTTAAAGAATTCTTGGTTCTTGTTGATGGTTATGACTTTGGGAGAATAAGATTTAGCACCCTTTTGTTTATCACTGAAAATTTTGCTACAAATTTTAATTTGGGATATCCCATACATACGAATATCTGTATGTAGTCTCAAGCAAGTATGCATGCATGTAGACTTATAATATTAAATTAAAGATTTACTAACATGCATACAATTATCTGCACAAACTGGTAATTTCCAATAGCCAGCTTGAGTGTGCCCTTGTGATGTTCAAGCTAGACTTGTTCACATAGATGAAATTGACCAAGTTTGAGTTTGTCTCAGCTTGCTTGTCTATATTCAAGCTGGATGTGGACAAATTTCAACTTTTGAATACCATAGAGAAATGATCAGCTTACAGTATTCTGGCTTTATATATTCAGTAGCGGAAATGATATTAGCATTTTCTAGGGCAATGAAACTTGGCTTGTGGTGCCCCTCTTGGGTATTATATCCTGATGGAGCTCAACCAAATCCTTATTTTTGATAGGTAAGAATTCAAATTTATTGATAAAGAAAGAAAACCTATTGCTCACGATGATGAACACAAAGGATCATAAGAATACAAGTAAATCAAATGTTGGAGCTAAGAGAATCTAGAAACACAAAAATAACAGAACAGTGTGTATAACCCCACACCCTGGACCAATAAAAAAGAGTATGAACAAGCAAAGATTTTATGGTTTTGGAGCTCAATCTGTTGACAAGCATGAATGTCACTTGACTTATCCGATGTTGGCATGCTGTCAAGATTTAATTGATTTTTTTAATTAAAGTGAAACCATTCTAATTGATTAATGGCAGCTCTCTTCTGAGTTCTGTCCTAATTTCGTCATTCATCTTCTGTTTTTTAACATATTAGCTGTTCATAAATAATGTTTCTCTTAAATTTTCAAGTGGATTTCTCACTAGTGCTGCATGATTCCTAACCCTGCTGTATACTGATGTAATTATGTCTAGATTCACATTACCCCATCATGGCTTTTTAAACTCTTTGGCTTGAAATTCAAACCTGTTTTGGTTTTGGCTTGACTCTAGCACAAATTACTTCATCAACAAGTGAAGCTCACTTATAAAATTTCTCATTTGATTTGCTTCTGTCGTCTTTTGCTCAACATGGTTTGTTGGTTCTAAATATGCAGGCAAGCTAAAGAAGTTATTAAAGCTATCAAAAAACGACTGGGGAGTAAACACCCAAATACTCAGCTCTATGCTGTTATGGTGAGTTGGATGTTGGTTTTGGAAATGTTTTCTTGGTTTTAACTAATTATCACTTGCATTTTATTGATGTTTCCCAAATCCCCCCCCCCCCCCCCCACAACTTCTTATAACATAAGATATGGTTATCATATGGGTCTATTTCTGTAATGCTCTGTTGTTTTGTGGCTTGCTATTCAACCATGCATTTATCTTTTGATTTTGCAGCTGTTGGAGATGTTGATGAACAATATTGGAGAATATATTCATAAGCAGGTGATTGATACAGGGATTCTCCCTATTCTTGTGAAGCTAGTGAAGAAAAAGGTGCTTCCATGTGACAGTTTTTGACTATTGGGCGATCTTATATATTTGTTACTTGATTTTCTTACCTTTCATTCAACCCTTTTTGTTGGCTGCAGTCAGACTTGCCTGTACGAGAACGGATATTTCTTCTTCTAGATGCCACACAGACATCCCTTGGTGGTGCTTCTGGAAAGTTCCCCCAGTATTATGATGCATATTATGACTTGGTGGTAGGTATAGAACTGCAGCATCTGTAATACTTTAGAGTCGTAGCATATGGTTGGGTCAAAATCATGGCATGTTTAGACAAAAATGAGAGTGGATCTTATAAAGTGTGTTGTATGAAGTTGAAAGTACATAGAGAATAAATATCTTTGCCTTTTCTTCCTCACAATTACTAGTATGTTTACATTAAGTATCAATCTAATAAAATTAAATGAATATGAGATAAATATGAATGATCACGTAGTGTGCATTTGGTATAGCTTATTTTGGTGAGATAAAAATAAGTTGGGTTTGAGTAAGCTGTGCCTGAGAAAAAGTAAGCTTTAAAAAGCTGACCCTAAGAAAATAAGCTGGATTGATTTATAAATTAAGCCGTAACAAATGGCACCTTTGTAATCTTTGTCACTTTTATGAGAATTTCAAGACATTTAATTGATTAGTATAGCATATGGACTTGATAGAGTTTGTTTGATAACATATAAACATTTGGAACATAAATGCATTGCTTCTGTGGATATTTATAACCATTTGATCAAGTTCACCAATTGTGTGTTCCAATGATAATGGTAGTGGCCATCAAGCTATGTTACAAGTGGTGGTGGTACAGGTTGTAGTGGTGATGGAGGTTTCTATGTAGTTTTACTGAACTTAGTCTATGGCCCATAAAAAAGGTGATGTAGGGTTTTGGGCAGGGGCTAGCAATATCAATGTCAAATTGTGTTAATGTAGTGATACTAGTGATAGGGTTTCTTACAATTTAAGCTTTTACTTATTTTTTCATTAAAAGATTATTTTAATGAAAATTTATTATGGAATACAACTAAATCATAGCAATCCTTCTTAGTTGTTAATTAAGAAATAGATATTATGGCATCTAAAGAGGGGTTAAGTGGAACGGAACTTGGACAACCTAGTTTTTTTTTTTTTTTTGGGTTTGATAAGTAATAAGAATTTATTAATACCAAAATAGTCACCCAAGTGTATAGGAAGTATACGACTAGGGACATTACTCAATCAATCAATCAATCACAAAAATTATGTCAGTCTATCAAATCACTAACCGAACATAGAGATTGACTAAGTAAAATAGACATCCAATCTAACATAGTTCTAAAGAAACATAGTTTTAGCTCAGTCATAGTTCTCTCTATATCTTCAAAGCACCAGTTATTTCTCTCCCTCCAAAGACACCACATCATGCAATGCAGAGTAGCCATCCATATATAGCCATCTATTGATTCCCCGTTACATTTGCACATATAACACCAATCCAAAATTCAAATATGTCTTCTTCTTTTTTTGATAAGTAAGAAGTTTATTGACATCAAAAAAGGAACAGCCCTAGTACACCAGCCACCCATCCACAACCATATTTCACCTTTATCACTTGCCTCCAGAGGGCATCCTTCTGCATCCCAAATCTCCATAGCCACTTCCCAAGCAAAGCTTCATTAAAAAGTCTTACCTTCCTTATCCCCAAGCCACCCGAAGAAATGGGAATACAAACAGTAGCCCATTTAACCAAATGAAATTTTGGTTCGTCACCAATGCCACCCCATAAGAAATTCTGCTGAAGTTTCTCAATTCGGTTAGCCACTGCAGCAGGTATAGGAAATAAAGATAGAAAATAAGTGGGTAAATTAGATAGAGTGCTTTTAATTGAAGTGACTCTACCTCCCTTGGATAAGTACAAACGTTTTTATCCTGCTAATCTTCGTTCAATCTTCTCCAAAATTGGGTTCCATATTGTCTTATCCTTGAATCTAGCTCCCAAAGGAAGACCTAGATATTTCATTGGAAGAGTACCTTGTTTACAGCCAAGGACATTCAACAATTAGTCAAATTTATGCTCCAAACCAATAGGAACCAACTCTAACTTGCCCAAATTTATCTTTAGACCAGAGACCGCCTCAAACCAAGTAAGGATCATGTGGAGAAACAAAATCTGATCCAGATCAGCTTCACAAAAAATTACAGTGTCCTCCCCCAATAGAAGATTAGACACCGCCAAGGATCTTCCCTCTAAATTACCCACACCAAAGCCTGACATGTGACCATCATGGATAGTTTTATCCAACATTCTTCCAAGGGCTTCCATAACCAAGACAAAGAGCAAAGGAGACAGTGGGTCACCTTTTCTCAACCCCTTGGAACTCTCAAAAAACCCACAAGGAGAGTCATTAATCAGAATAGAGAAGCAAATTGTAGATATACACAAGAAAATCCACCGCCTCAATTTAGTAGAGAACC
The DNA here is from genome assembly GCA_029955455.1 of Quercus agrifolia. Taxonomy (NCBI): domain Eukaryota; kingdom Viridiplantae; phylum Streptophyta; class Magnoliopsida; order Fagales; family Fagaceae; genus Quercus; species Quercus agrifolia. Next base: position 18,795,026 of record JARQAD010000006.1, read on the forward strand.
CACCCTGTTCTAGTAACTGCATAAGAAATTGCCAGTTTACATAATCAAAAGTCTTCTCAACATCTAGTTTGCAAAGTAGCCCTGGCAAACCAGTTTTCAACCTATTGTCAAGACATTCATTAGCGATAAGTACAAGGTCAAGAATCTGTCTATTCCTCACAAAAGCATTTTGTGAAGCTGAAATTATATCTTCCATGACTGTGCGAAGTTTGGTGGCTAAGACCTTAGCAATGATCTTATAACCCCCCCCCCCCCCCCCCCCCCACCCAACAAGACTAATGGGACGAAAATCCTTGACTTCAATTGCTGCATTCTTTTTAGGGATGAGAGTGATGAATGTTGCATTCAAACTTTTCTCAAACTTACCATTATTAGCAAAAAAATGACGAAACATAGCCATAAGATCGGGTTTGAGAATCACCTAGCAAGCTTGGAAGAAAGCCATTGGAAACCCATCTAGTCCAAGCGATTTATCACCTTTAAAATTCTGTATGACGTCAAAAATTTTTGCATCCTCAAAGGGTCTATCGAACCAGTCTGCATTACCACTAGATATCATTGTAAATACCAAGACTTCTGGAAATGGTCGATCAACTTGCTGCTCAGAGTATAAATTCATGAAGAATTGGGTAATACAATCAACAATCAAACCTTGATCAGAAGACAAGCTACCATCAACCATAAGGCTCTCAATACCGTTATTTCTTCTATTGGAATTAGCCATTCTGAGAAAAAATCTGATGTTGGCGTCCCCCTCCCTCAAGTGCAGCACCCTAGACTTTGGTTTCCATATGCTTTTCCAAGGAAAAGATTGGACACTAGTATGAAGCAAGACTCAATAGAAACCACTAACCTGAAAGCCTCTTTGCTTATCTGGTGCCCAACACATCTTTTTATCCTCCCCACTTCCCCTCACCGAGGCACCATATATAGTATCCATGAAGTTCGACAAGGACTCCAATTCTCAATCTTGCATAGCCCTTATAAAATTGACATCCCAGTGGAGAACCCCATTAGTAAACTTCAATAAATCAGCTACACTCGCCTCCTTCTCATGGCTAATCGTGAGTAAATCAAGAAAGCATATTGCAAGAGTAGTCTCCCCACCCCACCTTGCTTCTATTGTGTCATCCATTGTTTCAAATCATTTTAATATGAGAGCAATAATCATTTGTGACAATTTTCTCCCCTTGAAATGATATACATGGTTTATGAAGTGTGCATTCAGCAATATGTTATCTAATGCTAATCTTTCCCACATTTTCAAGTCATGATAGAGGTCATATCCATTGAAAAAAGATCCCACTTCTGTGGGATTTGGGAGAGGTGAATCCTAGGTAGCCTTACCCCCAATTTTCAAGACACAATAATATCGCTAATATATACAAAAGTCTAGCTCTTCCTCATTGTATCTATTCATGTGCAGTACTTTCAAGGAGTTTTCAAGGACAAAATTTTTAGGGGGATAGAAAGCATATGCCTCTTAATTCATGAGTAAATGATAATTTCACTCCTCTTCTTTGTCCACTTAGGAATTTGAAGTTCATTTGGAGAAGATGATGATCTAAACAGTTATAAAGCTAAAAAAATTTCCCTTCAGTTCTCACTCTTTATCAGCTTCTTTGTAATATTAGTTATGTTAACTTTCATGGTTGGAACATCTTCCTCTGTTGTGGATAATATAATATATGAGCTTTAAGTATTAAAGCTAAGGCAAGTATCAGTCTTGGACAGGGTCTTCACATAATCTGTGTTCTTGGCAATAATCCAGAAATTTAATTAAATGGCTCTATCTTTGTGTTGATTCAGAACTCTTAATTATATATTTTGGATATGTTATTTTTTAGGGCTTTTTGTTTTTTTTAATCTTTGTGTGTCTTTCAGAATGCAGGAGTACAGTTTCCTCAAAGGCCCCGTGCTGTCCAATCAAGTCATCCTACGTCACAAGAAAATAAGAATGATTTACCTAATGGGGAACTAGCCACCTCTAGAAATGAAGGGGTTGCTCACCAAGCAGAGCCTCAGATTGTTCCTGAGTCTAGGTGTGTTTTGCTTATTTATTTATTAAATTTTTTTTATTAAGTAATAAATTTTATTGATAAAGAGGAAGTACCTCATGTACACCGGCCATGTACTAAGCTAGCCTAAAACATTACAGAAAAGGGAAATTACAATCGAAATGAGAGAGAATCAATGATTTTCTGAATTAATTTATTAATGAACTTTTGGCCTATTTTATGAGCTTTGCACTGTGTATGATTTCTATCATGTATGACCTTGAGGATGACCAATTTGTAATCCATTTTGAACTATTTGCTACACCTAAATTATAACCAAAGCTGGTATACAAACTTCTGTTGTAATATTAACTTATGATCCTTTTGTTGGGCCTTGTTTTGGGTAAGTATTCATTCTGTGCTCCCTTCTACTGATGTGTAATGTCCTCATGGTCAAATCTAGACTCTTGATTTTGGCCCACCTTTAGATTGGTTTGTTAAATTAATGATGGGTAATGATTTAATAAATGGTAGGCAGTCATTATGTTGCCAATTCAGGAGTCATCAATATTGCTATGAACATATTTTGCATGGTTTATGATATTCATATATGTTCCTCAAAACACAAACCTCTGTCTGTCTCTCTCTCTCTCTTAACTATGTTAATATGTTCTGCCTGCAAAATCATACAAATTTTTGTTTCTATTCCATACAGTATAATTCAGAAGGCAAGTAATGCATTGGAGGTATTAACGGAAGTCCTTGATGCTGTTGATACTCAGCATCCTGAGGTATGATGGTGGACTATGGTCCTTTTTTTGAATTTGAAGGCCTGATAGAAAACTGAGTTGCATTGATATGTTTTATTGCACTAGATAATTTTGTTGTATTGATATCTTTATAACACATCTTTGATATCTCTCATTATAATGTTTCTCCATTCTTTTTTCTTTGATGATTCAGTAGTTGGGGGAGGGGGGATTTAAACCTGTATGTTAGAAACACCAAGAGGTGCTAATTGAGTTACATGGCTCTTGGCAATGCTTCTTCAATTTGAAGTTGTTTAGATCTCATATTTGGTTTTCTTATTTTGGGTGTGAGATTTGTGATGTCTAGCATGGAATATTATACCAATTTAATTGAAGCTCCCAACAACTTGAAAGACAGAAAGTGATTGGTAGTTTTAGTGTTGATGATTACCCTTTTATTATAATGTTCTCCAATTTGGGTGATGCTGGAGTCAGTAGTTGATCTTATAGCTTGCTGGAAAGGGAATTTTGGTGAGCATACTAGTACAGAAACTTGGAGCTCAATTACTTTGTGCTTAATGTGGACCATATGGAGAGAACTGAATATATGCACTTTTAAAGGGCAGGAGCTATTGTCAGTGCAGTTGAAATTGTTATTCTTTAAATCCCTGTATGAGTGGATTTCAATGTCTACTTTTTTCATCTGGAACCTGGTGGATTTTCTAGCAGATATGAAAAAATTTAGATAATACTATTGTCCCTTTTCTTTCTTTTGTATACTGTGTACTAGAGTTGTGCCCCTTTCTGGCTGCTTAATGGAACACTTATTAAAAAATGTTCTGATGCCTTCTACTTGAAGAAGATAATAAGTGTGAGCCTCACTACTTTTTGTGCTAGTAAAAACTCTGGCATCATTTGCTAATTTCTTGGTTTGAATATATTATTATTTTAAAAAGTTTCCGAAACCTTGTGTTGAACTTTTCTTGTTTCATTCAAATTTTTCATGTAGCTTTATTTTTGGGGTTGATTATGTATAAAGGCACTGTTGGTTTTGAGGCTGCTTGCCAAATATGTACATCAGTATGTGTACCTTATATTAAGTTGAGGCAAATGACTATGACATATTTGAATTGTATTTCACTTTGTTTACCTCATATTCAATTGAATCAATAATCAGCATATATTTGAATTGCAGGTTAGTTAGTTTGATCAATGTGTTGTCTCGAAATATATCTATGAAATCATAAATTTTGTATCTCATGTTGACTGTTATGATATTGTTTTTTCAGGTGGCAAAGGATGAATTTACACTTGATCTTGTGGAACAGTGTTCGTTCCAAAAGCAGAGAGTTATGCATCTTGTGATGACTTCTCGGTAAGGCTTTCTGGGTTCATCTTGCCATTAAGTAATCAATAGCCATTTTGCTTATTTCCTGTAGCTATTGTGCACACAGTCCTTTCTGAATTTTATTTTAACCATAAGGTGAGAATCCTTTGATTAAGCTCTTTGACAAAGCAAGGAATCATTATATTCAAAAGTATGTATATGTGCATCTCATGCTAATATTGATATAACCATCATAAAGGTTCTGTTAGCCAAGTTTAGGTCAACTGTTGATGCGGGACAATCCAATCTAACTATGTTGGTAATGGTGGTTACCATGGTTCAGTTTTATAGCAAGTTCCAATGACTCAGGTTGATTACCCAGCATACTTTCCTCCTTGACATGGCCGTTGCTCTCAAAATAAACTTAGCGGGTGTCCTCGATATAAGCTATGCCTGTGTGAAATATTATGTCAACTAGGAGGTGGTTTTACAGTGTCAACAGACCTAGTCAAATTGAACTTGCGTCAATATATGTCGGTGGTGTGGGAAACGTGAAGACAAATTTATTTTAATCCAGTTTTATTTCATTTTATGAGTCAATTGTTCTTTTTTATTGTTCCATTAGATTTAATTTTAGAGGTCTTAGATTTAATTATTGTAAGTCAATAATTAGCCTTTCCTAAATCATTTAGATCTAGGATTAAGTCATAGTAGGTAATCTATATAAGCACACTCTTGTACTCTAATGAGACAGTTTACAGTTTGCTTGATTAATGAAATTTCCCAATGGCTTGTTACTGATTCTAGCCAACCCTAGGCATTGATTCCTAGCTTTTGTTTCACTTACTATTAAGACCTCTAAATTTCCTAGGTTTTGATTCCTAGTTTACAGTCTTACATCAGTATGTACTAGGTGCACCTCTAGTTCATGACAGAGGTTATTATATCATGAGCAGAGCCTCCTGGGTGGTGGGGGGTGGGGTGGGGGGTGGAAGATCCCCAAAACCTTTTTTTTAATATTAATCCATTCTCAAAATTTCTTCATAAAAAATATTTTCTAACTCCTAATCTGGTCAAGAAATAAAAATCCTCCTATAAAATGTCATGGTATCACTGCTATTGCAACATCCCCTAACCTATGTGCCCAATAATTTTTCGGCTGTTTTTAATCCTTCTACAATGCTATAATACATTAATATTTCAAGGGTTTTTCTAATAAACCCTCATTTTGATAGTTGGAAATGGTTACTAAGTCTCAACAATACTGGACACAAAAAAAAATTTGATGCCAAGCATGAAGATATAAATTACAACTTACATTTACATTTTATTTTCTATATCAATCAATTATTTATTTATTTAATTAATTAAGTACTTTTTATTTACATTTTATTTGTCTTCAGAGATTTTAGTAGGGAAATTGTAATAAAATAATATTGTATGGATTTAAAGTGAGAGTATTGTGTGTGTGTGTGTGTGTGTGTTGAATTCCATATTGAGTGTATACTAGGTCAATCTTGCTTATATGCCCAACTATTAGCTTCATTTATCACTAGTCCTTTTGGAGTAAAGCATAGATATGACTAGCAAATCCTAGGGACATGAAAATATATGCTCACCAGACAACTTACTAATGTGTTTAATGCATCATATACATGCAGATTTGTATATAAATATCATGTGCTTTCATACATATATATGTTTTACATGTAGTTATCTCTTGTAGTTTTAGTTAACTCCCATCTTATTTACTTAGGGATGAGAAGGTGGTTTCTCGAGCAATTGAATTAAATGACCAACTCCAGAAAGTTCTTGCAAGGCATGATGCCCTCATTTCAGGTCGGTCTACATCAACTGCGAATCACATCAGTCATGAAGAAACAGAGGACGAAGAGGAGGCTGAACAGCTTTTCCGAAGGTATGTCCATCTACATTGTGCTTAGGCCTTTTTTTTTTTTTTTTTTGAGTACCTCTCCTGGCTTTTATGGGCTTCTGAATTCTGAATTCTGTATAGTTTGTGCTCTAACCTGGCCATTTTCCTTTGATTTTTGGGAGGGACAGTGCTGGAATTTTTAAAGAAAAGTCCTCAAATTTCCTGATTTGAACTCTTCTTTCTTGATTGCAAAACTTGACAGATTACGAAAAGGAAAAGCTTGTGTAAGACCTGAAGATGAAGAGCAGTCTGAAGATCGCCCCCACTTGGGCTTGCTTGGAACATCCATTCCAGCAGAAAGGCTAAACCGTCCACTTATACGACCAGTGAATTTGGATTCATCATGCGAAGGAAATGCATATCCTCCGCGTGTAGCAGTTTCACCGTCACCAAGACACATTGAGAGGGAGCCTCCACCTATTGCCATTCCACACCCACCAAAACAGACCGAGAGGGATCTTCCACATGTTGCAATTCCTCCTCCACCTGCAAAACACACGGAGAGGGAGAGATTCTTTCAGGAAAACAAGATGGATGGTTCTGGTTTGGCTGGCCATGTGAGAGGTCTCTCATTACACAGTCGCAACACCAGTAGCTCCCGCAGTGGAAGCACAGACTTTAGCGAGTGATTACACACTAGAGGACCTTTCTTCTATTTGTTATTCTCTATGAGTTTTGTATTTCTAGTTTATTTATTATGATTTCTGATTTGCTAGAGGTGGTGGTGGGTGTTGTAGAGAGATGAACGATAAAAGTACTGAAATTTTCATGATACAATTAACATAGAGTTTTTTTCTTCTTTTTTTTTTTTTTTTTTTTTTTTTTTTTTTAATGATCTCGTGCTTTACCTCGAGCGTGCAACTTTGAACAAATTAGGCAAGGTGGTGGAGACTTCTGTAAAGAAGGTTGTTGATAGATCTTTTTTGACATCGTTTGAGAACTTTTAGTTGGTTGAAGATGCTTTCTTACACAAACCAGAAAGCAAAATGCTAAAAGCAAAATTATCTTGTAGGCATTAACATGCTACCTGTTCAGTTGTGAGGGCAATAGGAGAAAGTAAAACGTTTAGCATGGTATCATTTGTCCATCTAGTAAGGACTGAGCTTGCAATGGGTTCAAAATTCAAAAGTGGCGAAAATGAGAATTTAACCATAATTTTCCAACTATATAGTTAGTAGTTCCGGTTCCTAAACTATATTATTTACTAGCATCTTGAGTCTGTGAGACTCGATTTTGGCCTATAAATCGAGTCTCAAAGACTCGATTTTTATGGTCTGATGTGATTTTTTTTTCCTACTTGAAAATCGAGTCTCTAAGGCACAATTTATATAAAAAATATATATATATTAAAAAAAATTTAAGTCTCAAGTCTCTCATACAAACCGAAATACCTAAAAATTTAAGAAATCCAGAAATACAACATTCTCAATCCCAGTACAATCAGATCAGAGGGAGAAAGAATCCCCAATCACAGTACAATGAATCTAGAGACTCAGATCAAATAGGAGAGAGAGAGCTCGGCCTGGGTCGCGCTCTGCCTGGGTCGCGCGCAGTGTCGCGCACAGTGTGTGACCTGGGTCTTGCGCTGGGTCGCACATGGTGGTGGTTTGCCTAGGTCGCGCACGGTGGTGGCTGTGGGTTCTTTGGTCTCTCTCTCTCTCTCTCTCTCTCTCTCTCTCTCTCTCTGATGTTCTAGGTTACGGTGTGTAGTTATAAGGGTTATAAATCGAGTCTTAGAGACTCGATTTTCATATGGTCGTCACATGGAAAAATATGTCATATCGGACGTGATTAGATCATGGAAATCAAGTCTTATAGACTCGAGATGCTAGTAAATAATATAGTTTGAAAACCGGAACTACTAACTATATAATTGAAAAATTATGGTTAAATTCCAATTTTCGCCTTCAAAAGCTATTAAGGTTGAAATCTTTTGGTTGGATTGCGTAATGATTAGACTAGAACATGCTAAACAAAAAGCAACTGTTACAAGTCAATAAATGCTAAATACTAAACAACCGTACTTGCACACTTTTTGCCTTGAAAAAATCTGGTTGTTACACCCAATCGAACAGATTTTTTACATTGAAATTATGACTTCAAGTTCAAGTTATGATTTTAGTTCAAAAAGTATTTGATATCAAATTATGATGTGTAACAACTAGGTGTGAAATAAACATTGCTAAACATTTCTCTATAGATATATGCCTTTTATAAATGTTATAAATATTGTATGCACACCCGGTTTATTTCATACAATTTTTGATTATTGCTAATTAGTGTGTATATATATTAATAAACAAATTATTATTATTATTTAGTTAAGTAATGATATTGACTAATGAATTTAATACAGAGGTTTAATAAAATTCCTAATCAACTTATCAGATTATTACTTTTATTTTTCTTTTTTTGCTGAGAATCAGATTAGTTACTTTGGGCATTGTAAAATAGGAAGGTTACATGAAATTTCTAACCCCACATGATGGAGAAAATATTCTATGCTGGGTCCATCGCATGTGAGAGGGCGATAATGCATGTGATGTAATACCAGTTTTTCAATTTTGGAGTTCCTAACTCCTACTTTTTATACTAATTTATTTTACCTTTATTACTTGTTTGGATTGTGTGGTCTACAGAGCATCTCAGCAGGGTTCTAGTTGAGTCTTTGACCCAACGTCGATCCCTATCTTCTCCACTCACCCTAGCATAGCAATTTCCTCATGATGAAGCACGTCTAGGAAGAAGCATCCATAAATCTCATCACCGTAAGCTTTTCTTCAATTTTTTCTTCTCATCTTCTTCTTCCTTTTTTTTTCCCCTCTAGGAATTGCTAACCCTCTCTTGCACAGAAGAAGAAAGCAAAAAATCAAATAAAATGAAAGAAACCATAGTGTTGTATCCGGTTCCTCGCTTCCACCACATGGTCTCCTTAGTAGAACTAGGAAAGCTAATCCTACAACATCATCCCCATTTCTCCATAACAATCTTAGTTCCAACCATGCCTTTAGATACATCCACCACCACTTCCTCATACATCAACCATATCTCCAAAACCAATCTTCCAATCACTTTCTTCTCCCTTCCATCAATCCCACCCCACCAAGAAACCCAAGACGCGGTAGCCATGATTTTGGAGTACATGCGCCTCAACGCCTCCTTCGTTGTTGATGCACTACAAACCATGTGTCTCTCCTCCTCCATCCTTGCTCTTATAACCTCTTCTGTCTACATCTATGATGGCCTTGATAACCTCCACATCCCAACTTACTACTACTTCAGTTCTTGTGCCTCTACTCTCGCAATCCTTCTCCACTTGCCAACACTACACAACCAAACCACCATAAGTTTCAAGGACCTCAACGACACTCTCTTGCACGTTCCTGGAATACCACCCATCAAAGCCTCTTACATGCCTCGACCTTTGCTTGACCGGGATGGCCCTGTTTATCGTTACTTCTTTAACTATGCCTCTTGTATGTCCAAATCAAAAGGGGTCATAGTAAACACATTTGACATACTTGAGCCACAAGCAATCAATGCCAGCAAGTGGTGCATGTATTTCAAATGGTTCAACACCGCCTATTTACTCCATTGGGCCATTGATCACAGATGCTAAAGATCAATCCGGCAATTCAACATCAGAAGCTTTGGCGTGGTTAGATGCACAGCCGAGCAGAAGCGTTGTGTTCTTGTGCTTTGGTAGTAAAGGTACTTTTTCTGAAGCACAACATGAAAAGATTGCACATGGGTTGGAGAGGAGCAACCAGAGGTTCTTGTGGGTGGTGAAGAGTCCTAAGGGTTCTACTAGTGATCAACCACAGTTAGAGATCCTATTGCCAGAAGGGTTTTTGGAAAGGACAAAAGGAAGGGGTTTGGTTGTTAAGTGTTGGGCTCCCCAGAATGCTATTCTGAGACATGAATCGGTAGGTGGGTTTGTGACACACTGTGGGTGGAACTCGCTGCTAGAAGCAGTGAGCTATGGTGTGCCAATCGTGTCATGGCCTTTGTACGCTGAACAGCACTTGAATGCTGTAGTTTTGGTGGAGGAAATGAAGCTGGCAATACCCATTGACACATCAACATCAATGGTATCTTGTAAGGAAGGAGAGGAAGAAGGGTTGGTGAGTGCAGAGGAGGTGGAAAAGAAGGTGAGACAGTTGATGGAATTTGAGGAAGGGAAAGTTCTGAGACAGCGAAGTCTAGAGATGAGAGCAATGGCTATGGCGGCTTGGACTGGTGGTGGGTCATCCTTCACTGCCTTCACTACTTTGGTGGCTTCTTGGAAGCAAGGATGATACTGCACTTTACCGACTTATCTCATGTTTGATTGTGAGGACTTGTTTGTTGACTTTGGTTGTATCATGTATCAGGATGTAATGTAATTTGTCAAGTGTGTCTGTCAAGTTAGTAAAAGATATAGCACGCCACCGCATTAAACTAGGAGAAGAAAGAACACCACTTTTTTTTTTCTTTTTTTGAAGTTTCTTATTTTTAGATAACTAGATAAAGTCGGGCGCGATGCTGGTCCTTGCATTTGAAAATAGTTTTTAGTTTTTTAAGACTCATTTATACTATTAATAAGAGAGTTTTATGTTTGATTTTTAACATTTTGTATATTAAAATATTCTCATACAAATTCTTAAATTCTAAGTACAACCATCTTTTAGTTGAATAATTTTAAATTAAAATTACAAACTGGTTAAAAAAATAATTTACTATTTTTAAAAGAATTCTTAAATTTTAGGCTTTCAAAATTTTATCAAAATTATAAAAATTAACACATTATCTCTATCTCATTTTAAACATTATTTTACTAAACCTAAAATAAAAAAATAAAAAAGAATCTTATTGCATGCGTAAAGCTTGTGCGATGAGTCTATTATAATGTATAGTACTTATATTGTTATATAACATTTATGGTGTTTGTTTCTAAATATATATATATATATATATATATATATATATATATATATATATTTATTTATTTATGATGTTTTCTCACAATATTTCCGAATGATTTTAAATTTAATCTTATTAATTCATATTTTATAAATTTTCCTTATTCTAACAATGTAGTTCCTATCTCGTTATATATATATATATAATGAGATTGGAACTGCATAGTTATTAGACATGTTTAGGAGTTTGTACCTCCTATCTCGTTATATATATATATATATATATAATGAGATTGGAACTGCATAGTTATTAGACATTTTTAGGAGTTTGTACTGTATTATAAATTTAATATTTAAAATAGTAAAATAACATCTAGATAAAATGTAGACTTTATTTTTAAGACCTTACCTCCTCAACCACTTTATTCTCACCACCAAATCCCAAGACCCCAATCTCAAACACCTTGATCATAATCTAAACAAAACAATATCATTTATGTACTAACATAAAGAGAATGTAATCAAACAAAAAAAATTGGCTAAATATACTTCCATTCATCAATATTTAATTGTCTCTAATAGGACCTTTATATCTTAAAATAAAAAACAAAAAAATAAAGAGAATGCTAAAATTCAAGAAAAGATAACTAACAATACAATTGTAGAATGTACACATTTTGCACACTATTCTTGAATAGTTGCAACTAAATTTGAAGTTGCGACTAAAGTTGAGGTAATCTTGATTAACCAAAAATAAAATTCCAAAATAATCATAATTTTTTTACTTTTATGTTTGAGGCTTGTACCAATACCATACTATACTAAATAGTAGATAAAAATTACAAAAGAAACCAATAAATTATGAGGGCTTGCTAAAAAATAAAATAAAAAAATCACTTAACCTATGACATTGATGATGCCACGTGATCGAGACAAGACCTGCATAACACAAAACAAGAAGACCTTAGGAGAGTACCGGTGTGGTACCGGCCAAAGACCCTCCGAAGGTTAAGTTAGAGAACTTGTTCACCACTCTAGAGTGCTAGAGCTGGGGTAAAATTATGCGTACCTTGTTTTCTGAGGGCTTTGGGCTTTTATAGTAGTGTAGAGCCAACCTCCGTTTCTTGCGTAGAAAGGTGTTTTCTTATGGGAAAGATCATCATAAATGTGCGTATATTATCAGATTCTTCTCATGTTGGGACTCTACTAACTTAGGTTAACCGTGGGACACAAGTTATCTGTCTATCATGGGGAGGAGTCCATCTGTCATGTGTCCTATCCAACCAATGACCCTCTGTTGCCATATTTTTGATAGTCCATTAATCTAGTACCGTTAGGTATACTTAAATGGATCTGTCATCCCAAATCTGTACTATTCAAACATGGAGATGAAAAGCTATGGGCAAGTATATATAAAGTAGCAGAAGTGAAAAATATGAAAATGGTAAGTGAAAACATAAAAAGCATTGTGCTATGTGAGAGAGAGAGAAAGTCTTGAAATGGTAAATCCAAGAAAATAAAAGTCATTATCTTTTAAATTTTAATAGATTACATGATTTATTAAAAAGTCATGCAATTAAAATTATATATGTAGATAGTATTTTCAAATTTCAATTATAGTGGACGGAAAGAAAATAACTCTAAATCAATCAAAGTCAAACTTTTTCTTTGACTTGAATTATTATCAAAGTTTATAATGAACAAGTCAAAAAACTACCCATGTCAATAATCCATTCAAATGCACGCTTCACTTGCACCAATTGAATAAATTCTATGTGCTTTTTTAAATATTTATTTACAGTTATTAATTATATATTTAAAATAGTTTAAAAATAATAAATGCTACAAAATAAATTGCATCTTAACTTCTTTTTAGAGAGTTTTCAACTTATAGCGTCCGCCCCTAATAATAACTCTTTATTAACAGACCAAGACACCAATCGATTTTTTGTGTAAGTGGAGATTCAACCATTAAAGATTTTACCAATTAAACTAATTGGAACTCACAAAATACGCCTTAACTTATAATTTAAGGCACTTGAACATTGATATTTTATTAGTTTATGTACTTGGAAGATTCTTTAATCGATTTCCTTTCAATTGGGTATTAATTTTTATATTGAATTAAATATAGATTGGTGTTAATGCTTATTTTGGGAAGCCCAGTAGAAAGAAGAAGCCCAGTAACATGGGCAAAAAAGAGTTAGAAAGTGGATGGAAAAGCCATTAAGCTCAAGCGGCAGGAATAATGGATCACAGGCCCGTAACATAAACAAATGGGCCTTGAGAAAGCAAATGGGCCTAAAGGAGACAGGAGAGAGAGAAGTAGCAAACTCATGAGTAGTATGTGATGTAGAAAAGTGAGAATGTGCCACAGCAATCCTGAAGTAATGCAAGCAAAGAAAGTAAGGGGTTGATGGCAAGCCCATAAGCCCTAAAGATGAATGATAAGGTAATTGGGTCAGGGAAGCCCAAAAGAGCTAATAAAAGCCCATAGGAACGCAGAGATAGAAAAAATGGCCAAGGAAGCCCAAGGAAAGCAAAAGGGCCAAAGAAGCCCAAAAGGAAATAAATGGGACAAAAGAGCCCACGAGCAATGTAATACAAAGCCCAAATGACCACATTGAGTCATTAAAAGGAGAATGAGCACCAAACCCAAAGAGGCCCAATAGGCTTGGGTCAAATAATATCACAACAGGAGTAGTGGAATGGCACGGCGGGAAATGCAAGACTGCAGAAAAGAGCAAAAGAATGGGTTGAATGAGGAAAAGCCCACAATTAAACAAAGCCAAGCCCCAAAGGAAAGCGAGCCATAAAAGGATGGGAGATCAATAAACAGCTCACGCCATAAGAAGTCAAGGATGAACGGCAGAATGTGCAGAGGAGCCTCCAGACCACGGCAAACGTAACAAACAAGTTTTGGACACACGAAGAAGTCGAGCACGCGCAAAGCCCAAACTTCACTAGCCTGTACCCAACCAATACAAAAGGTGGTGGATCATGGGTCAGAGATAAGAGGGTATGGTCTGGCAGTGGGGAGAGAAGAAAACCTATTTTGGGGTTCCTGCTCAGACTCTTTTGGGGGAAATGTCCTGCTGGGATGACATACCGCCTAAAAGAAGTAAGGATGAATTGGAACTACTAAGTGCATGCCATGAGGGATAGAGAGAGAAAGAGCATCCATACTGCAACAGGTAAGGGTGCTACGACAAACAAACAAACAAAATAGTCTTCTTTGTCTGGTAATGGGAAGTGGCGCAGCTGGTACAGATGAACCAGTGGTGGTCGACAAGGACACCCAGACCAGACAAAGGTAGTTAAAGGCTAAAATGGTAAAAGCTAGTCACGGTAGACATTATATAAAAGGACCCTTGCCGAGCACAGGAGGGGAGACATCCAGGTAATAGTAATCTTTAAGAAGAAATCACAACACGAAAGCAAAAACACTGAGAAAAGAAGAGAAAAGGGAAAAGAAAAGAAAATTAGAAACAACGAAAGAAAACAAAGAGATAGAATGGCAGGCATGCACCAATAGGTTGATCCCTTCTCTCCCTCTACGAGCCCTGCCCTCTACCAAAGACAAAGGGTTCTTTTGGGCACAAGTCATTCAAGTCTGCTTCCCTCAAAGTGATTAATTTCTACGACAGGATTTTCCCTGAGAGATTATTCACGTTGAGGAGAACGGTTCCTTCCTTGGTCTTGGTCCTGCGACATAGCTTGGCATAGCAGATTGAACTTTCTCTTTCTTTTCTTAACTCATGTCTTATCTACTTATTTCCACCATTTTCTTTACAAGGCTTTTCTTATCATTGTGATTATCATTCTGATTGGGGATTATTTATTCACTTTGTCTAAAGGCAAAAGTACTTTCTTTTATTGTTATTATTATTATCATGTTTGCTCGCCATAACTCATCCGAAGTAGCTATGCCTGGAAAGGGCATGTTCTTGGTAAACGAGGGATAGTTTATGCGCAAGCTGGACCAAAGTGAGTTGCAGTTAGACCGGTCTCAACTCCCTAATCCAGAATACTTGGGCCCAATACGGCAGGAGGCAGCCCAGCCCAACATTGCAAAAAGGCCTACCACATTTAAATTGGCGACTCCACTGGGGAGTTGGGAAGTAGATAGGGATAGAAACCCTCGCAAACAAATGCCCTAAAAATCTAGGACAACGCGAAACATGAGCGCCATGCCCTCGCAAGCAAAGTTTAGGCCAACAATGCCTCACCAACAGCAGCCTAACCAAACAAAAGGCGTTAACAGAACGGCGGCTGAACCCCAACCACAGCCAAGAATCCCCACTAACAATGCCAACATCTTCATT
The DNA here is from genome assembly GCA_029955455.1 of Quercus agrifolia. Taxonomy (NCBI): domain Eukaryota; kingdom Viridiplantae; phylum Streptophyta; class Magnoliopsida; order Fagales; family Fagaceae; genus Quercus; species Quercus agrifolia. The sequence goes on from JARQAD010000006.1 coordinate 18,810,258, forward strand.
GAGGTATTGTAGTCCCTACAACACTTGCAACAGCAAATGATGGAAGAAATTCATCAGCTGAAAACAGAAAAAACAAAGGAGAAAGGGAGCCAGCATGACCTGGAGCATGCGGCAGAAAAAGAGGAGACACTAGCAGGAGGTGTCCCACAAAATGCAGAACAATGTTTCATAACTATGGCTGAAGTAGCAGCCCTCCTGGAGCAAAAGAGGGCTAGAGCACCTAAGGAGAGATTTTATGCTTAGAGACCTCCGTACTCATTAAGGGTACTCAGTAAACCATACCTCAAGAGATACGAACCACAGGCCTTTGCATAGTACGACGGCAGGAAGGGAAGTGTCGTTGAGCACGTGAGCATGTTTATTGACACTCTTGGCCCTTATGCAGCAGACGAGGGCTTATGTCTTCGGGAGTTTTCCAAATCACTATGTGATCGGGCATACACCTAGAACATCGGCCTAAAGCTAGAATCAATCCCAACTTGGGATGACATGGTGGATGTGTTTTGCATTAAATACTTCCATGGAGAAGAAACAATAACGCTTGCAACCCTACAAGCAACCAAGTAAAGAAATGGTGAGGATTTGATGGAATGTATTAAAAGATTTAGGGGCATAGCACTCGACTACTATGATCATTGTGAAGAAAGAACATTGGTGGAAATGTGTATGACAAATATGATTAGGGAATACAGGACAGTCTTGGAAAAATTAGAAATCTCCCAGTTTGCACAGTTGTTGCAAAAAGTCAGGAAGATAGCCCAATCGGTAAAGCTAAGTTCCGACAAAAGAAACACTTCATAGGTTGTGACAGTATCCACTGGTGAACGAAGAAGGAAAACGGATGGAAGGGAATACAATACTCCCCCACCAATACTATGTACCCAAAGGAGCTAGATGTGCTCCTAGACAAGTAGATAGCAAACAGAGTCTTTAAGCCTAATCAAGTTTCTAGGGAGCCCATAGAAGAGGAGCAAAGGGATCCACGCTTCTACCGTCTGCACAACTACATGCAACATCCGACCGAAGAATGTTAGGCGCTTCGCAGACTAGTGTACCATAGGATCAAAGAAGGGACTCTAGAACTATCTTAGCAAGAAGTTCAATGAAACCCACTCCCAAACCATAAAGGGAAGGGTGTAGCAGTGGTAGTAATTTGCGCAGATCCAGGGGAGGACGAAGAGGAGAATCTAACCTTACCTGCCGCAACAATTACCACCTTATAGAAAAGCTCCAAATTCAAGAATTTGTTCGACCAATTGGGGCTTAAGGCGAAAGAGTGAAAATAGCCATAGAGGCCCTAGTGAGCATTGCTTCCAAGGCAAGAATAGAGTGTTTAACAGCAGAAGTCACAGATGACAGAGCCCTCTTGTAAGAATCGAGCGAGATCACTTTTAGTGATGAGGATATGGAGGTGAGGTACCCAACAGGAGGCCCCTTTACTTAGCAACATTCATAAATCAAATCTCCATCAAAAGAGCCTCGGTGGATATAGGTGCTTCCGTAAATCTCATCCCATTAAGCACCCTGTAAGTGGCAGGAATTTCATAAAGAAATATTCAGGGGTGCCCGATGGAAGTGACAGGATTCAGAGGAAGGGGCGAATACACCACAGGCCACATCCAACTGTGGTTAAAGGTGGGCCCCATAGCTTCCTTAGCTCGGTTCCATGTGGTAAAGATGAAGGTCTGGTATCATGTGCTTTTGGGGAGGCCATGGTTGCACAAACACTGATTAGTCCCATCCACATATCACCAGTGTGTGAAGGGAAGGTTGAATGGTAGAATGATACATATAGTAGCAAATCCATCACCATTTGAGCAGGCGAAGGCCCATCTAGTGAAAACTATGTTCTACGACCAATGGGCACCATTTGGGGATGGCTCGGTATCAAGACCATGAGGCACCTTCGTACCCAAATGGGAGGACGTTTGGAGTGACCCCGAACCTGATCTAAGGGAGGTTCTATCATAGAAGAAGAAAAGGAAGGAAACACCCGCTATAGAGTTAGATGATACACCACAATGTGTCAGGGTCCGAAGACCTGATGGCAGGATTGTATACAAATTATGAAAGTACGTGGGGCCCACAAGTGCAATACAAGTAGGCCCTAGACAAGATCGGTAGCACAAGAGCCCGGTGTGTTGCATGGCTCAAGAAAGCTCAGAGGAAGGAAGTAATGAAGAGAAAGATGAAGAAGTCGTGGCAGAAAAGGATGTACAAGTTGTGGCAAAAGAAAAGTTGGAAGAAATTAACCTTAGGTCTGACTCGCAGGAACCAAGGCCCATCTCAATCAGTTCAAGATTGTCAGAAAAGGAAAAGTCAAAATTGATACTGTTGCTGAAGGAATACAAGGATGTCTTCACATGGGCTATAGTAAAATGCCAATGTTGGATCCAGGGCTGGTAGTGCATATACCAAATGTGGATCCCGAGGCTAAGCTAGTAGCCCAGCTTGCCAGGATATTCCACATGGAGATAGAAGGACAAATAGTGAAGGAGGTACAGAAATTGCTAGCCACAGGTTTCATTAAGCCCATTTAGCACCCACGCTAGTTGTTTAACATAGTGCCAGTAAAGAAGAACAGGCAAATAAGGTGTTGTGTAGATTTCAGAAATCTCAACAGGGCCTGCCCAAAAGACGAATTCCCACTGCCATACATGGATTTGCTGATAGATTCTGCGGTAGGCAGCACTATGTTTTCATTCATGGACGGATTCAGTGGGTACAATCAAATTAGAATGGCGCCAAAGGATGCAGAGAAAACTGCCTTCAGAACACCCATAGACAACTTCTACCACACAGTGATGTTGTTTGTGTTGAAAAATGCAAGCGCAACTTATCAACGGACAATGACGACTATATTTCACGAAATGATACACCAGGAACTAGAGGACTATGTGGATGACATAGTAGTGAAATCAAAAAAGCGAGAAGAACACATCGAGGTGTTGAAGAAGGTATTTGAGAGGTGCAAAAATTTCAAACTAAGGATGAACCCTCTCAAGTGTGTGTTCGGAGTATCCTTGGGGAAATTCTTGGGTTTCCTAGTTCACAGCAAAGACCCGATCAAAGCTACGGCCATAGCAACCATGAAACCTCCGGCCACAGTAAAGGAGTTGAAGAATTTCTTGGGGAAGGTCTCATATATCCAAAGATTCATCCCTAGATTGGCATCAATTACTTCTGCTTTTGGCAAATTACTCAAGAAGGGGAAAAATTTTGAATGGGGAGAAGCACAGCAGACGACCTTCAGAAGGATATGGCAAATTATGATGAACCTCCCTACTGTGCAAGCCCCAATCCGCAAAAGGCCATTATTGCTCTACCTAGCCACCAACTAGTGTGCTATAGGTGCATTGATCGCTCAAGAAGATGGAGATGGCATTGAGCAGCCAGTTTACTACATCAGTCATGCTTTAAAAGATACAGAAACTCGTTACCCAAGGGCAGAAAGGGCATGCCTGGGTATTGTGTATGCTGCGCAAAGGCTACGACATTATTTCTTGGCTTATGAGGTATGGCTGATGACTAAATCTCATGCAATCAAAGCTTTGTTGCGGCAACCAATTCTCTCTAGCAGAATATCCCAGTGGTTATTACAATTGTCACAATACAACCTGAAAGCAGGAATGCCCAAGACAGTAAAGAGCCAAACGAAGAAGAATTCAAATTAGAATTCCCGCTGGATGATGAAGTTCCAGGAGAAGTAGCCATGGCAGAAAAAGCCAGAGAGCAATGGGTAATGAAATTTGATGGGTTTTTTATCACCTAATCAGGAGGAATGAGAGTAGTTTTGTATCATGAAGAAGACAAGGTTATGGCACTATCATTCAAATTAGAATTCCCCTGCTCGAACAACATGGCATAATATGAAGCCTATCTGACCAGGCTAGCCATGACCCTTGAAATAGGAATCAAGCATTTAAAAGTAATGGGTGATTCGAACCTAGTGGTCTGCCAGACCAAAGGGAGCTTCTCCTTAAAAGAACCCAGCCTAGCCCCGTACAGAGCAATGACCCAAAAGATAGAGGAAAAGTTTTCAACCTTTGAAATAGATCATACTCCAAGGAATGAAAACCGGTTTGCGGATGCGTTGGCCACATTAGGCTCACAAATAATTTTTCAAGGGGATAGCACCAGGATAGAAGTCAGCAAGAGGAAAGAGTCTATTATTGAGATGTTGAAAGAAAGGTTTCGGGAGAAACAGTGTGAAGGAGATTGACAAATTCCCATAAGGGAGGTCTTGGTGAAGGAAGAAGACGCTGCAGAACTAAAGGTGCAAAAAGACTACGCCATGGTAAGAGGAGAATTGTACCGCAGGATGCCAGGTGGGGTCTTTTCTAGATGCGTAGGGCAGGAGGAGGCCCAGAGAAAGTTAAAGGAAGTACATGACAAGACTTGCGGATCCTGCGGAGAGGTCAACCTTTACTGCAGACTTCAAAGGGTAGGCTACTATTGGCCAAGTATGGGTAAAGACGCAAACCAAGTCCAAACCTAATGCAAGACTTGCTAGCTTGCAGTAGACAGAGAGGAGAGTTACACTATGTTCGTCAGCAAAGATTGGAGAAATCCATTCACGTAGTATTTAATAGAAGGTATCCTGCCACAAAAACACAGTGAAAGATACAAGTTTAAGAGATTAGCAACACGTTACTTTTTGCATAACGCAGTCCTTTTCAAGAAAGGGTATGATGGGGATCCCTTAAGATGTCTGGGTCCTGAGGAAGCAAAAAGGATGATAAAAGAAGTATACTCAAGAGAGTATGGGGAGCACAAGGGGAAGAAAAAGCTGTACAGATGCCTGCTACAAATGGGTTACTACTAGCCCACCATGAAGAAAGATACAGCAGAATTTGTGAAAAAATGCTACAGTTTCCAAGTACAAGCCAACCTAATTCACACTCATCCGCAGAACTTACATAGCATGGTCACCCCATGGCCCTTCCACACTTGGGTGCTAGATTTGGTAAGGCTGGATTTGGTGGGACCAGTTAACCCACCATCGCGTGGATACATATGGATCCTAGTAGCTACGGAATACTTCACAAAATGGGTAGAGGCAGTGCCATTCCATAAAGCCACAGGAGGAGCAGTGGCAAACTTCATCAAAGAAAACATAATTGTGAGGTTTGGGGTACCCCACAGGATTATCAGTGACAATGGCACACCCTTTGTCAATAGTGAAGTAAGGAAGATGCTAAAATTTTACCAAGTCAAGCACCATCGTTCATCACCCTATTACCCTCAAGGAAATGGGCAAGCAAAGGCGACAAACAAAACCCTTATAAAGATTATCAACAAAATGAGCCAAGAATATACAGGAGGATGGGTAATGCATCTGCCAAACGCTGTCTGGGCCTATAGAAACTCACCAAAGGCGGCCACAGGGTTTTCACCTTTTTCCTTAGTCTACGGGATGGAGGTAATGAGCCCGACAGAAGTAATGACTCCGTCCCTAAGAGTTATACAGATGCGCGGAAAGGAAAAAGAAAATGAGGTCTTTGCAGTAGAAAGATATGAAGACCTAAAAGGACTTGATGAAAAAAGGGATAAAGCCCAAGAGCGCAGTCGCAGATATAGGCAAAGGATGACCGAAGCCTATGGCAGGATGACTAAAGAAAGAGTGTTCGCGGAAAGGCAACTTGTGTTAAGGGTAGCAGACTACATCAGGCAAGGCATGGCAGGACCATTTAAGTTTGCGCCAAAATGGGAGGGACCCTTTGTGATAAGAGATGCGCATCCAAGTGGGTATTACTATCTGGCCCAGATGGATGGCAAGAACCTGCTGGATCCCATCAATGGAAAATGGCTGAAACGTTATTATGTTTTTAAAAAAAAAAAAATTATGTAGTTATCCCTTTTGTTTAATGAGTTTTATGTTTCCTTTTCCTTCAAGTGACTATGTCACGAGACAAGATTGTAACGTGCTTTCATGAGTATGTAATGAAAAAGTGCAAAGTATTATAAAAGCATTCTATGTCATAGCAATAGCAATGACAAAAGCAGTAACGAAGTGTAGCATCATAGTTACAAACCCAAAACTGTGGCAGTCATATCAAACTTGCCAAATAAGTGTTATAGGAAACATAAAGTGTATTAGATGGGGGTAACAAGAGAAGGAAAACAACAAAAAAAAGGGGTGGGGGGGGGGGGGAACTACATCATCATCAAAGAAGTCCAAAAATAAGGGGCTGATCTCCAAAACGGCTGGATCCACCAATGCTGGAAAGAAGACGCTCACGACAACCCTCCAAGTCTACTATCTTCTTCCCCAGCACCTCAATGTGTGTGTCAATGGCATCAACAGCAGGCTGAACCCTCCTCATGAAGAAGGCTCGAGCAATCTCATGAAGATGGTCCATGATGAACTCTACAGCGAAGCCCACACTAACAAGCTCCTGAATTGCAGCCCTCCACTACAGGATCCTCTCGGTGGAAACTGTGTCAACAAAGTTATGCTCGATATCATTCATCACACTCTCCAACAACTTCAAAAAGTGCTCTCTAGCAGAACGACCAAGGCAGAATCCTTGCATAAAGTCACCACGACTACTTTAGACCGCCACCAAATGGGAAACACAATCTTCGGGAACTCTGAAGCCATGGAAATCTACATAGGAAGGTCCAAAACCCCAAAATTCTGCAAGATCAAGGTCATTAACCTCAGGTTGATCAAAACGAGCAAAGAAGGCTGCGGCCTCACTCACAGGGTCTGAAACTGTGGCAGAACTACTGCCCACCTTAAACTGAGAAGGGGCAGTAGGGAGTGGACCTGCTAAGAAGACATGAAGCATGGTGTGAGAAACCATGAGCTAAAAAGAACGAACTCACGATGACAAAGTGAAGAAAAATATGAGGGAAAGAAACACACCAAGACTCGTAAAAGTAGGGGCTGTGGAGACGGCAGGAACTGGTGTTGCGGGAGTAACAGAAACTGACGTCGTAGGTACGGTAGAAACTGGTGCTAAAAATATGGCAAAAACAGGCGTTATGGGTGTGACAGGAGAAGTGGTTGTAACGAAGGAGTAACACAAATATATATAAGTACAAAAACGAGTTAAGAAAGAAAAAAAAAGAAAAAAAAAAAAAGGAGGGAGGAGGAAACTTAATGGGATAAAAAGACACATACCCATGAATTCAACCTCATGCTCAGCATTCTCCTCTTCCTCAGAATCAGAAATCCTCTTCTTCATGGTGGGCTCGTCGTCAGGATCCTAAAGAATGTCTTCAGATCCCTCAGAAAACAAGTTTGCATCAAGTCCGCTTGTGGCAGAGCTTGGTATGGAAGAAGGGTTAACCACCAAACCATCCTTCACGGCCTGAGATAGAGTGACGAAGGGGTCACTGGTAGAGACAACGAGAGGTGTGGCAGAAGAAGCAGCCTTGGTCTGAACAACGGTAGAAGGAACGGCTCCCTCTTGGGAAGTAAGTGTCTTGGTAGGAACGGGAGCAGTCTCACTAATCCCCTCTGTATGAGTACCCTCACCTATGGGTACAGCTCAGTGGAAGGTATAGGAGCCTCAACAGGAACTCCTTGTGCAGCAGTAGAAGGGGCAGGTGTTGCAGCCTCAAACACCACATCAGCCCTATCAAAGAAACCTTCTATAGGTGTGCCCATGGAGGCAAAAAGCTCCTCAACCGTGGGGTGACATATGGAGATAGGCTCAGGCTCATCCTAGAAGACAAAAAAAAAGGGGAAAAATTGAGGGGGTGAGGAACAAAGAAATACTTGACTGGTGATGATGCTGAAAGGGAGATGAGACAACTAATGGCATATGGCAGAGGGAATATGTGCAAAAGAGAGGAGAAAGTAAGAAGAAAGGAAGGAGACATACCTTAAACTCGGGCTCATCAAGTAATATGGGACGGGTAGCAGATGCATCCTCTTTATGTTTAGACTGCAAAAGAAAAGAAAGTTGAAGACAAAGACGAAAAGACAAGTTAACAAGTGTATGAGGGTTAACTGCAGGAAAGCTCTAAAAAAAAAAAAAAAAAACCAAAGTTAGAGAAAACATACTCTCCGCTCAGTGGTGGTGGACGCAGGAGAAGGAGAGGTTTTTCTCTTACTGCCTTGTGTCCTACTGGAAGGAGGAGCATCGGTAGACGGCCGCGAAGCAATGAACTTAAACTTGCTGGCAGTAGGGCGTATGCTAGAACGGGTACGGGTAGGAGGTGGAATGCCTTCTAAAATTATATTGCCTATGGAAAGGAGGCCACTCTCAAAAGGTACAATGTCTGAGCAAGCCTCAAAAGAATCACCACCTTTTTGGCGGACTTAGGCTTGGCAAAACCCTTCTTACCTGGCACGGGAATGTTTATCACCTTTACTTTCTTCTCACAACTAGTGGGATAGTCACCGACATGCCATAACCACCCTCTATCCTCCTTAACCCACTTAAAGATGGAAAACCAACTCTGCTTCCTAGCATATGCCAACATAGATTTAGAAGGAAGAAGCAAACGAGGGTTGGCTGAAATGACCACACTAAGCCCGTCAGGAGGAATAAGAGAAAAGCCACGGCTACCCATCAATTCCTGCTCAAATAAAGTCATCACAGCCTGCCAATATTCGTGCATAGCAGGAGTACAAATGCCCTCTCTCTGTGAGCCTGGGATAGTAACCGCAATAAAAAGCTTGCTCCAGAATTCTAAGGCAGCATGCCGCAGGAATGGTCGAATGGAAGTGGGAGACTTCATAAGAGAAGAGAGGCCATCAGGGATATCCTGATCTAGCCCGAACTGTCTTCTCACCCTGTTGGCAAGATAGTGCACAAACCTAATGCCCTCGTCAGCCAGATAAGGTAACCACCCAGCATTGATGGCTGCCAAGTAAGTAATCCCTCTCTCCTCGAAACCGGTCAATGGTGTGGTGGTCCTGGCAGTGTCAACAAATGGACCCATAGCAGAATCTGCGCATGTGTAACCTATACCCAAGTTCCTGTATGCTCTCCAAAAAAACCCAACACCTTTATCAAAAAACTCAACAGCAAGATGACCAATTGGATTTAAACCAACCCAACGAAATGTCAACGAAAATTCAAACTCAAATCTGTCACAGAAATTGGTAATGACTCTCGGACACACTGATACTTCTCCTTGGCAAAATGGACGGGCCTACACTTCGCCAAGTGCCTAGCACAATGCTCATACAACAAGTGCTGCAGAATAGTACTGTGAACCGAGGAAGTGATTATGTGGCAAGAGCCTGCCTGACTCTCATCGCTTCGCAGAATGTCTAACTAAACATACAAATGCCCCAAGAACATAGGAGCCAATGGCAGACTTACCCCAGCAAATATCTTGATAGCTAATCGAAAATATAAAGGCTTCACAGCATAGTAGGGATGAGAGCCAACGATAAACTTACAAAGCCAGAACACAATGAAGGCCGCACGAGAAGCAGCAACGGAGAACTTAAAGGAGGAACTAACCCAAGATGACAACTTTGCATTACCGTTCATCCTCTTCTTCAACTTGTCCTCCACGGCCTCTTCTTCCGAGGAAAGCTCTAAAGCGTCGGGAACAACATCGCCAAGGATGGGCAAAAACAATTGATTGACTACATCTTCCAAAGTCACGATGATCTCACTACAGGAGAAAAAGAAAGTGTGAGTGGTGGTACACCACCGGCGAACCAAATGGTAGAGGTTGAAGAGGTCCCTATAGTTAGATAAATAACGGGATGAAACAATAGCCTTCAGTACACCGGCCCGCTGTAGCAAACCCATGAAACCCATATCAGACAACTCTCTATCTACCCACTCCTTCCAACCCAAGGCTGTGCCTAATCCGAATTCAAAGTGAATGGGTACGAGGAGTGAAATGCCCTGGCGGATGGCGAGGTTGGCAATTGAGGAAGCCAACAAAGCGCAAGAAACGTCTATATTGTGGTGGCAACATGTAATCACCTGGAACTTTTGGGAAATGGGCATGGATATCATACCAAGGATCTATAAGAGGAGTGTGCTCGGTATCAGGGGCTCGCCGCGCCTCCTCCTCGTCAAAATGGTCCGATTCAGAGTACACGGCCTCTTCGCCTACATCGCATGCGGTGGGAGGATTGGAGGCAATCTCTTTTTCCTTACGGCGGGAAGAACTTTGGCCTTTCGCCGGCGTCATAATGCAATGGTTGATCAGAGTAAACAGATGAGAATGTGTGAGAAAGAGAACACGGTGAAGAAAGGGAAATGGAGAAAGTATTTGTGTTGGAAAGGGAGAAGATGTTTATGTTTGTAGTATGAAGGGATTTTCTCTTAAATACCAAAGTCATTAATACCGGCACGAAAGGATACGATGGGTCAGCCATCGAATGAGGGATGAAATTAATGAAGCGGCGGCTGCATTTTAGAATAACTGCAAAACTGGAAAAATTCGAAGAAACAACACTGTTCATTGCAAGAAAAATATATACATATGTATAAGTTAAGGTCCATTGTTCGAAAAAGCCCACGAAGGAAAAGAAGAAAGAAAGACAAAAAGGACAGGAAAGTCTTTTATTCACATATGAACCGCAGGAACGCTTCATATGCTCAGGGGGCTAAATGTCGATGCTCATTTTGGGAAGCCCAGTAGAAAGAAGAAGCTTAGCAACATAGGCAAAAAAGAGTTAGTAAGTAGATGGAAAAACCATTAAGTCCAAGCGGCAAGAATAATGGATCATAGGCCCATAACATATACAAATAGGCCTTAAGAAAGCAAATGTACCTAAAGGAGCCCGGAGAGAGAGAAGTAGCAAATCCATGGGCAGTATGTGATGTAGAAAAGTGAGAATAGGCCACAACAAGCTCGAAATAATGCAAGTAAAGAAAGTAAGGGGTTGATGGCAAGCCCATGAGCCCCAAAGATAAATGATAAGGTAATTGGGCCAGGGAAGCCCAAAGGAGTTAATAAAAGCCCATGAGAACGCAGAGTTAGAAAAAATGGCCAAGAAAGCCCAAGGAAAGCAAAAGGGCCAAGGAAGCCCAAGGAAAACAAACAGGTCAAGGATGCCCAAAAGAAAATAAATGGGACAAAAAAGCCCACGAGCAATGTAATACAAAGCCTAAATAACCACATTGAGTCATGAAGAGGAGAATGAGCAACAGACCTAAAAAGGCCCAGTAGGCTTGGATCAAATAACATCACAGCAGGAGTAGCAGAATGGTACAGCAAGAAATGCAAGACTACAGAAAAGAGCAAAAGAATGGGCTAAATGAGGAAAAGCCCACAATCAAACAAAGCCCAGCCCCAAAGGGAAGCGAGCCATAAAAGGATGGGAGATCAGTAAACAGCTTACGCCATAAGAAGTCAATGATGAATTGCAAAATGTGCAGAGGAGCCTCCAGACCACGGCAAACGCAGCAGACAAGTTTTGGACACACGAAGAAGTCAAGCACGTGCAAGGCCCAGACTTTACCAGCCTGTACCCAACCAATACAGGAGGTGGTGGGTCATGGGTCAAAGGTAAGAGGGTATGGTCTAGCAGTGGGAAGAAGGGGAAACCTATTCTGGGGTTCTTGCTCAGGTTCTTTTGGGAAAAATGTCCTGCTAAGATGACATACCGCCTAAAAGAAGTAAGGATGAGTTGGAACCACTAAGCGCATGCCATGAGGGATAGAGAGAGAGAGCATCCACACTACAGCAGGTAAGGGTGCCACGATAAACAAATAAACAAAATAGTCTTCTTTGTATGGTAATGGGAAGTGGCGTAGCTGGTACAGACGAACCAGTGGTGGTCGATAAGAACACCTAGACCAGACAAAGGTAGTTAAAGGCTAAAATGATAAAAGCCAGTCATGGCAGACATTATATAAAAGGACCCTTGCCGAGCATAGGAGGGGAGACAGCCTGGTAATAGTAATCTTTAAGAAGAAATCACAACACCAAAGCAAAAACACTAAGAAAAGAAGAGAAAAGGGAAAAGAAAATAAAATTAGAAACAACGAAAGAAAATAGAGAGATAGAATGGCAGGCATGCACCAATAGGTTGATCCCCTTTCTCCCTCTACGAGCCCTGCCCACTACCAAAGACAAAGGGTTCTTTTGGGCACAAGCCATTCAAGTCTGCTTCCCTCAAAGTGATTAATTTCTATGACAGGATTTTCCCTGAGAGATTATTTGCGTTGAGGAGAACGGTTCCCTCCTTGGTTTTGGTCCTATGACATAGCTTGGCATAGCAGATTGATCTTTCTCTTTCTTTTTTTTAACTCATGTCTTATGTACTCATTTCCACCATTTTCTTTACAAGGCTTTTCTTATCATTGTGATTATCATTTTGATTGGGGATTATTTATTCACTTTGTCTAAAGGCAAAAGTACTTTCTTTTTTTATTATTATTATTATTATTATTATTATTATCATGTCTGCTCGTCATAACTCATCCGAAGTAACTCTGCCTGCCAAGGGCATGTTCTTGGTAAACGAGGCATAGTTTGTGCGCAAGTCGGATCAAAGTGAGTTGCAATTGGACCGGTCTCAACTCCCTAATCCAAAATACTTGGACCCAGTACGGCAAGAGGCAGGCCAGCCCAACATTGCAAAAAGGCCCACTACAATTGGTTTTTGTTGAAAATAATTTATATTCACCTAATACCGTATCAATTTCTCCTTCATATGATTTTTTTTATTTCTTTTTGGCCTGTGCTTTTTTAGCATATGCAAGCTGCATGTTAGTTCATTTTGAGCCTTAGCTTAAGCAAATTATATTTCCTTTCTTTCATTTTTTTATTGTATCTTTGTTTGATGCAAGAAAAATCATGAAAAACAAAAATTAATATGCATACATGTTCGCTGCGCTTTGCTTTTAAAAAAAAAAAAAAAAAGTAGTACCTTTCAGAACCAACACGGGTAAAGTCCCCTTCATGCCAAATCATGGACTAATAAAATATAATTTTGCATAGTTTTTGTTATATTTCTAAATTCGATTATGCATCTTATAATCCTCTTGTACATATAGACTTCAAAAGCACTGCACGTTATCCTCTTATGCTCAAAAACTATTTCCATTCAAATCAAAATAGGAGTAATTAAGCCTTTATGTTATTATATTTCACGATTCTTATGAGTAAAATACAAGTTTAAACTAAGGATGATAGTGCACTTTGGGACTATTTGGCACTATTGTTTAAACACTAAAATAACAATTTTTAGTGTTTAAACAGCAATAACACTTCTAACACATATTTCTATAATATTCAAATATGTATTTTCACAACACTAAAAACTGAACAACAATACTTGAATACTGCTCCTAAACTGGCTACCTACTCTTAAAATAAGTACGTGCACTTTACTGCTCATCTCATGCATGTTTTATTTTTATTTTTATTTTTTGAGAAGACGTCTCATGTTTTATTGTGACTTCTTGTTTGTTGAGTTTGGTTGTACGGGAACTTTTATTTATAGGACCAATACCGTGGCTATCATTTAATGGTTGAGTGTACACGTCAAATTAGTTAAAGATATAACATGTTTTTATTTTTTCTTTCTTTTTTATAGAAAGATGTATTGGAGCATTGGATAAAAATAATTCTCAATTTAGCAACCAAGTCAAAAATTCATCCACATTAAACTGTGTAAATATACATGGTTAATCCACATTAAACTGTGTAAATATACATGGTTATAACAGTAATCGTGTAAATTGACAGTGATACTATTAATTTTGTATTTATTCTTTATTCTTTCTTTACCTTTACATATCTTGAAGTTGAAGGAAAAGAGTTGATAATGGTTGTGTATGAAAAAAGATAAACAATTTTTTTTTTTAAAAAAAAAACAAGAAAAATTGATATTATGAGAGGCCGGACTTTTGGGGGTGTATGTGCAAATTAGATTTGAGCTTATATAAAGGAATAAAATAAGTTATCTAATAGTACATCTACATAAAAAAGCTTCCAAGTGACAAAGATACAGTTTTGACATGACAAAAGTTAGAGAAGAAGAAAGTGATAGCAAGAATGTAAAAAAAGACACCAGATGTACGTGGAAACCCCTAGGAAAGGGATGAAAAACCTCGGTTTAAGCAAGAATGGAATGTTCTTGCTCTGCTCAGCTTTGTATTATGTGGGGAAAAGAGGTAACTCTTGTACAATAAGGGTGTTCTTCCTTAAAGAGAGACCTTATTTTCTACCTTCCTATCTTATCAACTTTCTACTTTTTTCTCAAAAGATCTTCGGTTCTTACCCTCAAAATACAGCTGCATGTTCTTCTTATAATTTTAGGAATATGGCTGAGTACAAAGACAGGTGTCAAGTCATCATTTCCTTATTTTGGACATTTTCACAACTGTGGTATTATTTGGTGATTGGAGGAGAGAGAAAGTGCCAACGTGGCACTGTGGCCTGTGGGTAGGTGACTTTGCCATTGTTTGGGACACAAGCCTTGGCCAATGAGAGGGACATCAGGAGCACTGTGAATGATACACGTGTCTCTGAAATTGTCCAACATGCATTCAACCAATAAGGGGTGTTCTCATAGTTGCTGACCTTAGAAAGTCACTATCTCCCTTTTGTGAGTGCTTGAGTACCATGTCAGGTGCATATCTTACTTTCTTCCCAAGGCAATCATGCCTTTGGCATAGACCAAGAATAGGATCTTTTAGCCAACGCTTCCTCTTCAGTTGCTCACAGCCACTCCACGTGTAGGGTCTAGATCCAACCACATATGCATTCTCCCATGTCTTAGTGGTGTAATGTACAAGGGGCTCTCAATCAAAAGAGAAAGTATCAACACCTCTCTTTTTGGGAATTGATTATTGTGGAGTTGCCACTTATTTTTTTTAAGATTACACCAAAAAAAAAAAAAAAAAAACTAAAAATAAATACAAATTACATGAATGACATCGAGTTCTCATTTATTTGAACAATTACAACTAATAGAAAAGAACTTTACATAGCTTTGGTCCTAGTTACAGTCTAAGTAAAAAAAAATACAAAGCCTTTTGTCCTAGTTACAATCTACCAACAAAAACTACTCTACAAACCTAAGATCTTTGGTTCGGGGGTTAGGTTACAAGATGGGAAGGTGTTAGGCACCCACCCTGCCCCGGACAAAATCCAGTCTTCTAAACTCTAATGATCATTTAAGTACCCATTCATATATAGTGATGAAATGCAACATGTTTTAAATAATAAATTTAAGATTACTTCAAGAAATGAGCTTTATGAATCTACCCTCTTTAAAACAAGAGGAAATTTTGAAAAATGGATTCAAGATTTTGTTTTTATTTATTAGAACATAAGAGATATATGGAGAAAAATTCAGATCTGTTTTATTTAGAACAAAAAACCAGTAGATTTTAAGAAGAAAATTTAGATATGTTTTTATTTATTAAGAAAAACGTTAATTTTAAGAAGAAAATTTGGATTTGTTTTTATTTGTTAGGAAAAATAGTATTTTTAAGAAGAAAATGCAGATCTGTTTTTTATTTGTTAAGAAAAAATGAGATTTGATAGAAGAATTCAAATCTATTTTTTATTTGTTAAGAAAAACAGTAATTTGAAGAAGAAAATTTAGATCTGTTTTTATTTGTTGAGAAAACATGAGATTTGATAGAATAATTCAGAGATTCATAAAGGGAACTTCATAAATCATCTTAGATCTATTATGCATAAATCATGTGAACATATGAGCATATGATTATATTAGTTGTAAGGTTGAATTTATTCAATCATTAGTTGGCTTTATTCCGTGCTAAATTTGCTTGTAATTCAGCATTTAGAAACCCTGTATTTAGGTGGGAATCATGTAAGGGTAATGTGTGTGAGAGTGTGAAGAAAAACTCAAGAGTGTGTACTCAAGAAGGGCCTCGCGATTGGATCTCACGACTGGCAAATCGCCAAAGGTGACACACATGTAAAGCATGCAGGGGAAATGAAGGGTTATGCCAGCTGTTGCACTACAGGACAAAATTTCCAGTCTGGTCAGGCCGTTAGCTTGCGACTCAAACTCGCGACTCGTTTCAGTCGCAAGCTTGAGTCGCCAGACCACTCTGTTTGTTACAAAACTGACTCTTCGCATTTCATACACACCTTACTATAAATACCCTTATACCTATGAAATGTAAAGAGTTTCCAGAGAGAATTTTGAGAGAGAAACCCTAGAGAAAAACAAGATTGACTCATCCACAATCTTTATACTTTGATTCTCCAAATTCCTCTACTCTCACCCTCTCCATTGATACATCCTTGAGAGGTACATTAGCCAAATCCTTATCTCACCATACCCATATCTATAAGGAGGTTATTTGGTGCTTGGGAAGCAGTTCGGAAGGAACCAATTGATATTGGTTGATGCAATAGGCTAATTGCGGGATCCGATTAGCTAGAGAAGACAAGGTTCGGCGTAACCCTATTGGAGCAAGAAACTTGGAAGACTTAGGTGCACTTGGTAGATTAGGCTTAGAGGGTCTTCTGCTATTCATGTATCCCAAATTTATTCTCTAGTGGATTATTGACCACTTGGAGGGCGGCGGAGAGGTTTTACGCCGAGAACTTTGGTTTCCTCTTCAATAACACATCGCTGTGTTGTCTTTGTGTTTGCATCTCTCTTCCCTTAATCTTTGCAATTTAATTACTGCTGTGGTTGTGATTATTTTCAGTTTAGATTGTTTTATCAATTCTGTTTTAGCTTACTTTCATATTCCACACATACATTGTTTGATAATAAGCTTGAATTGGTAATTTGTAATTTGGGGGTCTAAACATTCATAGGTGTTTTACACACTATTTGAACATTCATTAGTCATAAAGCATGAAAGAAAAACATGAATAATCATGGACCTATATGCAAACAAACATGTGAATCATGAAAGTATAAAAAGAAAAGGACTTACAGACTAGTACTTACTTGCATGAATTAACTCTATAAGAAGGGATTACTTTAGAGATCAGAGAGAATGAATCTCTCTGAGATCTAAAGTATGGTCGCATAACAGAAAAGAAAATCCTAAAGCAAAACTTCCAGAATTTCTTTAATGTTAAGGGGGAAGAGGGGTGCTAAATTTTGGGGTTTTCTCTTCTATTTATACGGGTGTGTTGCTTAAAAAATAAGTTAGGGTTGCTTTAGAAGTGAGCAGACACAAATTAGGTCAAACTTTATCCCTAAAAAATTGAATATGATAAGTTTTAACATGAAAAAAATGTATTTGGGCCTATTCTGCAATTTGGGCCAATTGGCACTGTTGAAGTGCCAATTGGCACTCCTAACAGCTTTGCTCGGTTTTGTCTTCTTGCACATTTTGGAATCTTTTTTGGGCATTTTTCTAAACTAGGAACTGCACTTGAATGTGTCTTGGACTCATATTTCTGACAAAATTCACCATAACTTGATAATTATATCTTTTAAATAATTATTCCAAAGATAATTATCCTAAAAACTTAATTATCAATTCAATTTTAACATTATCATATTATTCTTTTTATTCCCATGCAACTAGACCTATTTTAATTAAAATAAACTAACAATCACAGAAATTCATTTAATTAATTTCAATTGTCGACCAATTAAAATTAATTTCAATTAATTATGTGTAATCAGTTTCATCCAAATAAATGCATACAGAGCATGAAAACTTGATCTTGTGATATTTTTCAATCCGACGGTCCGATTTGGAAACCGAGCATACTATTGCAATCGTTAGAACCTCAAGATCATTTCTATTATATGTGATGAATGACTTAATGCATGAAATGCATCATGATTTTTGGGTACTTAGAATGATTATTTTGGTCATCACCCAAAGATAAATTATGGGTGTGAAATTGAGTGTCTACAGATAAATAGGAAATTGAGTGTAAAATAAATAATCTGATATGTGGTATATTGAAAAGTGAGTATGTAAAATAGAAAAAAAAAAAGAAAAAAAAAAGGTTTTTATACTAAAATAAAAAAGAATTTTTGTACAAACTGGTCAAATGCTCTTATAGTAGATAAATATCTAAATTTTGTCACTCTCCTTATCAGACTATTTGACAACTGATTTTAACGGGTGGATCAGTTGTGGTTTTATTGGCTAAAGATGCGTCCAAAGAGCTTTTATGTGGAACAATGAACTGTCAAAGGTTGTAATATGTTACTAGACTGCAAGAGAAATAGAGTTGGAAACTGGCAGTTATTTCCAATTTATGTGAACTCCAAAGAAAGCATTTTCGTTTTCTATTTTTGGGTAGAAAAGGAAATTACTTATCAAGAGAAAATGAGCATTATAAAAGTCGAC
This sequence comes from Quercus agrifolia, assembly GCA_029955455.1. Taxonomy (NCBI): domain Eukaryota; kingdom Viridiplantae; phylum Streptophyta; class Magnoliopsida; order Fagales; family Fagaceae; genus Quercus; species Quercus agrifolia. Next base: position 18,828,455 of record JARQAD010000006.1, read on the forward strand.
TTTAAGAGCCCTGTCAGGGGGTGCCTGGAGAGGTGGGAAGAACTAAAGGACCTAATAAAAAAAAATGAATCGTCTATTGACTAAATGTATGAAGGGCAAAGTTAGCTAATATCACATTCTTTCTAAAAGCACCAAACATCAAACAAGCATCATCAACCATAGGTGTTTACAAAACTCAATGTAAATGACATTAGAGATGCTTACAAAACCAAAGGATACATAAAAAAAAAGGGGTCATTGTCCAGTGTTGGTCTTGCCAAAGTAGGATGTTGGAAGGCGTGTTTTGGATACGGTCTTCCTAATCTTCAAGATATTTCCCTTACAATCTAAATCTTGCACATGGCTCGATAGCCTTAGACTTTTACATAGGAAAGCTAAGAATATAGAGAATCATTGCCTGTTAGATCATGAAGATTGAGTTCCATCATTTCAACCACTAAAAAGCCATAATCACATCGTCCAAAAAATAATAAACTCACAATGGGGAGCATTGCAGAGATATTGTGGGGAAATGCAATTCAAAGATGATCATTTGGAAAGAAATATAGCATGAATTATTTTTGCCTCAATTTTGTGTCATGTAGCATGCCTAAGCCTAATACACTCATACAAGTGCTTTGTAGCCTACAAGAATGGATTGGATTACATATCGAAAAGAGTCAATCCAATAAAAAGGAAAGAACACTCAGAATGGGTCAAGAACGAGAAAAAATCCAGATATGTCCTACTAGATTTCACTTAAATCTTGTGACAGCATGATGTCCCAAGGTTGGTTAGCTACGGGTTTAGGTAGAAAAGGCCAAATATCACTTGGTTGTGAAAAAATAGATAAACAAATCTTAATTATTATCTCCTTCGCTACTAGCTAGATAAATTATAGATCATTCACCACCAAAAAAAAAAAAAAAACCATGTTCTATTGTGAAAGGAAGGGCTGATAAAGATGATGGTGATAGTGCAAGGGTGATTGGGATCAAATGTGACGCCGATGTTATCGTTGATGGAAAGGACCAAAGTTTCATCCCACTAACCTCAGTACTTTATCACTGTACGTGAATTACTCAGTACGGTTTTTAAAGAAATGTAGGGCACTTAGAAATTTAGGGTTTTTGAAGAAAAATCATCGAAATCAAAGTTAAACTGAGTGGAAGCAAGCCGAACTGAAAAGGAAGGAAATCTGGGGAGTTAATTCTTCACTCCAAGTGACTTATCACGTAGGGAGGCAGCATGTAGAGAGGCAGCACGTAGGGAGGCAGCAGCCAACCCAAACAACTGAGGAAGGGGCATGCAGTGGTAAATAAAATTAAGTAGTTTTTCATGAAATCATGTCTGATATTTTCATTACGCGTTTTTCAAAACCGCTACTATAGGACATGTACTTTAGTAACGGCCACAACAGGTTCACCTATTATAGTAGTTTAAAATCGGTGGTTTCAAAACTGCCACTATATGTGGCCTATTATGACAATTTTTGCAACTGCCACAACAAGTTGACCTATTACGGCGGTTTTAACCTCCGCAATAGGTTATAAAATTAGTGAATCAGTCTAATTACCTTCTTGACATATTATGGCAGTTTTTAAACCAACGCGGTTTTAACATTTTTAAGACCTATTACGGTGGTTTTAAAACTGCCACAATAGGTTTTTATAATGTCCAAACCTATTACGACAGTTTAAACCAGCCGCAATAGGTTTTAAAATTTAAAATTATTTTATTGATCTCTTACGGGGATTTTAAAACTATCACAATAGGGCTTTACATGAATAAGACCTAATACAGGCAATTAAAAACTGCCACAATAAGTTTTAAATAATAAATCAGTTTTATTTTTTTATTTATCTATTACGGCAAATTTAAAACTGCGGCAATAGGTTTTTACATTGACCATAAACAGGCTTGAATAATCAAGAAGAACAGTAACAGTAAATAAGTAAAAGACAGAATGTAAAAAATAAACCAAGAACAAAGATTATAGCCCATCATAAAATGTCATAGAGTCGTAAGAAACGTTAACATACCAACAATATTAAGCATTAAGCATTAAACACAAAAGCTTAAGCACAAAAGTGACTAGACTAGACTAGACTAGATTAGGCAAGATATGGTTAAAAAAAAGTCTTCCAACCATAATTATTTACAAAAACTATAAAAATATATACACACACTAGCTCTTCAAACTTTCACTCAAATCACCAGCCTTCTTAATTATTTTCTTCAGAATTGAAGAAGCATTTGGTCCTTCTCCTACCACTAGTTAAACCTTGAATTTGGCCCGATTATCTTCAGGACTAGACCAATCAAGGTTACCATCTCGCCCATTGATGAGACCTCGTAGCAGTTCAAGGATACAATCAATTTTGCGTAAGAATAGGCCAACTTACAAGCATATACTAATTTCTTTTGCCCAAATCCGATTACCCTTTGAGCTTTCTTCATCCCAGCTAGTGCTTTTTTAGCCTCAATACCGTATTTCCCGTGAGCCATTGATGGTATTTGGGGATTTTGGCCGAGTTTACAATGGGGCTGAGATAAACGTTGCCTCTTTTATATCCACAACCTAAAACCCTAATGCAATGTGGACCATGGACTACCATGTCTATAAGGCCCAATAAGTTTGAGATTTTTGCTCTATAATTTTCAGCACTAGATTCTTCTTAATAAATCCATTTTTTTATATATAATGAAAATAGCGAGTTGATGCGAGTTGTTACAATAACATCTGTGTCATTGCAATAGTTAATGCGAGTTGTTGCAATAGAATTTGAGGTAATAGATTTATACAACAAAAATTTTTGTTGCAGTAAATTCCAAATATTTTAATAACAATTTGATCCAATAATATATATGTTGTTGCAATAAATAATTTACTATTTCAAATATCTTGTATTAATAAGCTATTACTACAAAAATCTTATTGCAATAGATTAAAAATAATTGACAAAATAATTCAAATCAAATTATTGCAACAATATATTCATTTTAATAGATAATTATTTTATATTTTTCATTGTAATAGATTGTAAAATAATTGATATCAGGTTATTGTAATAATATCTTAATATTTATTATTGCAATAGATTGTAAAATAATTTTTATCAAGTTATTGCAATTATAACTTCATTGAGATAAACTATTATACAAATTTTAACTTGTAAATGCAATATTGTGTTTAATAACACTATACCAATTCGAGTTTGAGTTCATCAACAACACCTACAAACAAGAAGAAAAAAGAAGCCATGACAACATCAAATTTTTGTGCCACTTACATGGAAAAAATCAAAGAAGTGAAACAACTTTTGGTCATGATTGATGCAAACGAAGACATAGAAAAAAACTCAATCAGCTTGATACAAAGAATGCAAAAGGATTGAGGCTCAGTTGAAGAACCAATTATTGAGCATGAAGCAGGCTACTATTTGCTTAGTTGAAAATGCAGAAGAACTCGAGGCGCTCATCAATGTCCCAAATAATATTATCACCAAAATTATACAAATTTTATCAACCAAGCTCTGATACCACTCAATGGAGAGATAAACACCTTGGGGAGACTCCTCGAGTAATTAATATAACATATAGAGACGCAATTAACCCAAAAGGCCTAAGCCCTATGTGTATGAACTCAATTATATGTTATATTAACTACTCGTTCTTCTCATCATTATTCAATGTGTGACTTTACTCATATGTGTACATCCAGCAAGTCATTGCCTCAAGGGAAAACATTTTGAAGTGATCATTGCTAGCAATTTTTTAGGGGAAGGGATCACAGCAACGTTGTTTACATGGCGAAGGAAGTAGGGTTTACAGTCTTGTAGATCATCAATGTAAGTAAGTGGTAATTATCTTCTTTAAAGTTTTTGTCGTGAATATAGTACAGGGGCCCTAAGCCTTTAAAAAAAAATAAATAAATTTTAAAAGAAAAAAAAAAAAAAAAACTAAAGTAAAGGTGATAAGTAATCTATAATCTATAAATACTATATAACCTAAGTCTTCAACTTTTTTTTGACCCTTTGAGAGTGTGCCACTTCAGCTTTGCAACCTCCACAAATTTACACCTCATTATTATTATTTTTTGATTGAATTAAATTTTTAGCTTAATTTTTTGACTTTCCACCCATAAACTCTCTCTTTCCTCCCGATAAACCCTGTCCTTCTTTATCTCTTGCCTTTCTCTCATTTTGACAACGTTGAAGAAGCAAGGAGAGGAATTAGCTAGCAGCACTTTCAAGCGCTCACCATGATCTTTAATAGACATGCATGAGAAGTACGTACTTTACACACTCATGGAGAAAGAGAACTTCAAAGACTATACCAATCAAGATCACCATGTAACACCCTAAAATTTTTTTTAAAGTAATTTTTCCAATAAGAATAATATCTAAATTGGACTTTTTTTTTTAATTAGTGTGGTTAACTATTTTATGGAGGAGTTTTGAATATTTGGGCATGTGATAGTATTTAGTTAATTTTGGAATGGGCCAATTTAAATATGGGAGAAACTTTAAGGGTAAAGTTGTAATTTTGATCCCAAGATATTTTGGAACAAGTGGCCACAATGCTCCCATCAACACACCCCCTTTCTCTTATCACCATACATATGCCCTTTCTCTCTATTTCTCTATTTTCCTATCTCACTCAGCCACTGAAGCCCACACACATACACACTCTAGCTGCCTCTATTTCTCTCACTCCCTCACCGGTAAACCAGCCATCCACCACCACTTTTGGCGGATTTCACCGGAGAACTCCATTAGAAACCCCATACGCTCCATTCTCTCAAAGCTTCAAAGGTAAAACTCTTAATTGTTTGTAGCTTTTCAAGTTTTTCTAAGATTTCTTTCTAATCTAAGCTACATGAGTGGTATACATGTGATTGAGTACATGGGTTTTTGATTTGGTAGATTTATTTGTTAAATGGTTAAGGGTTTTTACAAATGATGATCATTTGGGGTTTCTTCGTGGTTAAAAACTTAGGTTTCCTTGAGCAAATCGTGTGGGTTGATTTTGTGGAAGTTAGGGTTGATTTTTGGAAGTTTGTTCTTTGCATTTTTGATGACTTTGGCAAATGTGGGTGTGAGTGCAGTGATAACTACGAATTTATGCAAGTTAAGTTTGAGCATGTGCTTTTGCATACCAAGTGTTTGATAAGTTGTTTATATGAGATTTTTGGGTTTGATTCCTTGTATGCTTTAGATCTGGTGGTTTTAATGTGAGTAAATTCTCAAATAATTTGGGCTAGTCTTACAATTATAGCAATTTTCTAAAGCTGTCATGACAGATTTGAGTCAGCTGCAATGCATGATTTTTAACAAATTACAAAAAAATCATTTTGGGCTGAATTTTCTATGGTACATTGTATACATATAGGGGAATGTTCCATTAAAGTTTTGAATTAATCGGATAAACTTTCATTGACCAAAAAATTTTTACAAATGGCTGCCCTATTATGTACTGAATCTGAAAGCAAGACTAAAATGCTGAGAAATTGTGGAATTAATCCCAAACCTCGATTGATCTTATCTTGGCTTAAATATATTATTTAGTACTCAAAGAGATTCATGAGTATGTTATATTAACTTATGATGCACATTTTTGCGGTAGTGAATTTAAAATGTTTTGGTTGTGTCAGCACTATGAGTTTCTTGGATGCTTGTTTGGTTCTTACTTGGGAAGGGTACTTGTCTTAGGACGGGCAAGCTAGAATTTAGGGCCTTTGGTTTGATTTTAGGATATTGTTACGATTTATGGAGATAAGTGTGATGGTACTTTGTGAAAGGCCTTGTTATTGATAGGTTTGATCATCGTGTTTCTAAGTTCCGATATTCTTGGTGATGGACCTAGTGACTGGATTAGTCGATTTTGTGGTGTCCAGTTGAGGTAAAATTGGTTGGCCTTCCGAGGTAAGTAGCTTTTTAATTGGATTTTCGAAAAATAAACATGTTGCATAAATGATGTTTTTGGGTTAGACACACTTTTGGAAACTACTTATGGAAATTATATTTTCCAAAAAAACTATTGTGTCGTAACCTTAATATACATATATATATATATATATATATATATATATATATATATATATATATGATTATATATTAAAATGCATCATATTTGGTATTGCATTTGGGGAAATGTATGAATTGTTGATATAGAAAAATAAGCATCTTTTATTTAATCTTTGATAAGGAAATCATGGATTTTATGGTATATTAAAAAATTTAAAGATGCTTATCTTGTCTTATTATGTGGGAAATTGATAGAAAATCTTTTGACAAGAATGAAGTTGAAAACCTTACAACCTTTGTGGAAGTTAGATTATTTAAGGTTTTTTTGAAATTACCTAGACATAAACTATGTGTTTCAAAATAATGTAACCTGTAAGCTTTATGTGGTTTTGACACCATGCCATCTTTGATTTCCCAGTGATCATCCGATTTGGTTTTCGTAGTCTTTGTGACAATGGAATCAAATCCAGGTCAGTGCCCTTTCAGTTTGGATGACGCGTTCTTCCCTGCTGCCCATAGGGGGAAAATGTTCCTTGATTGTGTGTGGGTGAGGCTGTTACCCATGGGGCCAAGAGACCACATGCAAAAGAGGTCCTATTTGATGCGCTCTCTCTGCTGCCCATGGGGGGAGAGAAAAACCTTGAGAGTATGGGTGAGGCTGCTGTCCATGGGGCTAAGAGTCTACATACCAGAGAGGACAATGTCATGCCAGTTGTGAATGGGTGGATCCCCTAATCAGTCTATGTGGTAGTATGGTAGATTTATGATAAAATTACCGTATGTAGATTTTATGGCTTTGGAAATTATTTTGTTAGTGTTCACAGATTATAATATATAGTTTCATGGTATTATTTTGAGAAACTTTGTGTTTCACCATTGAATCATTCTTATTACATTATTACAAAAAAAAAAAAAAATGATCTTGCAGTATTCAGTTAGCAATTTCCCAAACTAAAACATGTTTTGCAAACTGTTTATAATCATGAAACTTGCATTTCCCCCACCCCTATTAATTATGCTACTTACTGGACTTTAGCTCATCCCACTCTCCAACAGTTTTTTAGATAAATTTGCTATACATCGAGCATGGAGCTTGTTTTATTGGTGGTGATTGGAGCATTATGCTAAGTGAGAGATTTATGCTAGATTGGTTGGTGACGCAATCTTGCAAAGTTCAACGAGATCATAATCAATTCTATTGGAGGTTGGATACTTAAGGTTTGTTAGCCTTGGGTGTGGTAGGCCTAGATTTTCTATTGAGGTTGCATACCTTAGAGAGGATCATGACTTTGTGTATATTTTATTTGGAACGTTGGATTGTTAAGTGTATTTGGAGACACATGATTTGTAGTTTCTATTGCTTGTAAATGTGTCATAGAGCTCTGATTTATATTGTGGAGAAATCAATATATTTATTTATTTTATCAAATGGGAAAAAAAAAAAAAAAATCTCCTACATTCTCGCTTTTAATGGTTCTTCCCTCACGCTTTGGACCCTTTTGGGTTTGGGGCATGACACACCATCTCACCCATTGATGAGACCTCGCAGTAGTTCATGGATACAATCAATTTCTTGTAAGAATAGGCCAACTTACGAGCATATACTAATTTCTTTTGCCCATATTTGATTGCCCTTTGAGCTTTCTTCATCTCAGCTAGTGTTTTTTTAGCCTCAATACCATATTTCCCGTGAGCCATTGATGGTATTTGGGGATTTTGGCCAAGTTTACAATGGGGCTGAGCTAAACGCTGCCTCTTTTATATCCACAACCTAAAACCCTAATGCAATGTGGGCCATGGACTACCATGTCTATAAGGCCCAATAAGTTTGAGCTTTTGCTCTATAATTTTCAGCACTAGATTCCTCTTAATAAATCCATTTTATATATAATGAAAATGTAATTGATTAGCGAGTTGTTGCAATAACATCTGTGTCATTGCAATAGTTGACGCAAGTTGTTGTAATAGAATTTGAGGTAATAGATTTATACAACAAAAAATTTTGTTGCAATAAACTCCAAATGTTTTAATAACAATTTGATCCAATAATATATATGTTGTTGCAATAAATAATTTACTGTTTCGAATATCTTGTATTAATAAGCTATTACTACATAAATCTTATTGCAATAGATTAAAAATAATTCAGATCAAATTATTGCAACAGTATATTCATTTTAATAGATAATTATTTTATATTTTTCATTGTAATAGATTGTAAAATAACTGATATCAGGCTATTGTGATAATATCTTAATATTTATCATTGTAATAAATTGTAAAATAATTTATATCAAGTTATTGCAATGGTAACTTCATTGCAATAGACTATTATTCAACTTTTAACTTGAAAATGTGATATTGTGTTTAATAAAACTAGACCAATTTTTTTGAATTAGCATTTGATGTAGCAAACTTATTTTGTATAATGAATAGTAGCTAACAAACAAGAAGACTAAAGAAGTGAAAGAAGACAACAATGAGTTCTAGATCGAGTTTGAGTTCATCAACACCTACAAATAAGAAGAAAAAAGAAGCCATGACAACATCAAATTTTTGTGCCACTTACACGGCAAAAATCAAAGAAGTGAAAGAGCTTTCAGTCATGATTGATGCAAACGAAGACATAGAAAAAACTCAATTAGCCTGATACAAAGAATGCAAAAGGATTGAGGCTCAGTTAAAGAACCAACTATTGAGCATGAAGCAGGCTGCTATTTGCTTAGTTGAAAATGTAGAAGAACTCGAGGCACTCATCAATGTCCCAAATAATATTATCTCCAAAATTATACAAATTGAAAACTTACCTAGCGTATAAAACAATTGTGAATGTTTAGACCCCCAAATACAAATTTTCTAATACAAGCTTATATTCAAACAATATATGTGCGGAATATGAAATATAAGCAATACCTAAATTAGCAAACTACTCTAAGCTATTAATTAATCACAACCAACAGAAATTAAAAGCTAAGAGTAAGGGAGAGAGAGATTTACAAGATAACACTGGCATGTGTTATCGAAGAGGAAACTAAAGAACTTAACAAAAAACCTCTCTACCACCCTCCAAACAGTAAATGATCCACTAGAAAATCAGTTGGGATACATGAATAGCAATAGACCCTCCATGCCTAATGTGATGCCCCCAATTTGATTAATTGTGTGATGCGTGTGGGTATGTGATGAGTCCCACATCGGGTATTTACTGGGTATATATGGGCTTTATTAACAACTACAAGGAGTCTCAATTGTGACTAGTCCTTTTGAGTATAGCGCAGATGTAGCTAGTGTTTTTTCTTGGGTCGTTACATATGGTATCAGAGCCGGCCCGATAATCCCGTGTGGGCTCAAAGACACTACCCCACAAAACGGGCACTAACGAGGACATTAGGGATTTAAGTGGGGGAGATTGTAATGCCCTCAATTTGATTGATTGTGTGATGTGTGTGGGTATGTGATGAGTCCCACATCGGGTATTTACTGGATAGATCTAGGCTTTATTAGCAACTACAAGGAGCCTCAATTGTGACTAGTCCTTTTGAGGTATAGCGTAGATGTGGCTAGCGCTTTTCCTTGGGTCGTTACATCTAATCTACCCAATGATAAGCCCTCCAAGTTTCTTGCTCCAACAAGGTTACGCCGAATCGTGTCTTCTCTAGTTTTCCGAATCCCGTAATTAGCCCATTACATCAACCAATATGAATTAGTTCTCTCTTGAACTGCTTCCCAAACACCAAGAACCTTCTCACTACTCTAAATTTGGTGAGGTAAGGATTTGGTTTATGATCCTCTCATGGGTATGACAATGGAGAGGATGAGAGTAGAGGAATTTGGAGAATCAAGTGTATAAGATTGTGGATGAATCAATCTTGTTTTTCTCTAGGGTTTCTCTCTCAAAATTCTCTCTTGAAGCTCTCTACATTTCATGGGTATGAGGGTATTTATAGTAGGGTGTGAAATAGAATGTGAAAAGACATTTTTCAGCAAAACAGGTGCACTGGCGAGTCGTTTGGGACTGGGATGAGTCGTTTACACTCTCTCACACACAACCCTTACATTATTCCCACCTGTTGACACCCCATTTTGCAACCTGCATTTAACCTCACATGGAGATTAAAAGGTAATTTTGCCTTGGAAATATGCATCTTGATTCTGGCCATTAGATCCTTAATCTCATTTCACCAAAATGATCTTGATGTCGTAACAATCAAATCGACTGATCATAAGCCCTAATCGGACTATCAGATTGAAAGTTATTATCAAATCAAGTTTTAATGGCTGAGATGCACTATCACAAATTGAATCTAACTATATGTGATTATGAACAATTGATTTCAATTGGTTATAAGTGTAATCAATTTGAGATCAATGATGTGTCATAATTTGATTGGTTAGAACTACATTTTATGGTAAGGTTGCATACACCTAATTAATTAGATAGTTAACATTAATTATTCAATGACTAATTTGTGCAATTATCTTTTAATTAGAGTAAATTTATAACTAATTAAGTCTGAAATGGGAGTGATTGAAGCCATTTAACGTTAATTGGGAGCTAATTTGGGACCAATTAATGTTAATTTTGCTGAAACCATTTTCTAACAAATGACCTCTGCTCACCATTTCATCCATATCTCTCAAAATACTTTGAATTTGTGAATAAGGTTAATTTTCCCAGAAACTAGACATCTGGGGCTTCAATTTAAGTATAATAATGAGACAATTCCGATCAGAATTGAGTCAGATATGATTTTTTCAAGTTAACTTTACAAGCTGTTACAGCAGTTGCGGGAAAACCGAACTTGACTTGCTCCTCACTCCCACCAATCTTTCCATTTAATACACCAGATTTCCCCCAAGGCTAAAATGAGTACTAGGTTCATGATTCTTTTTCAACCCTCATTAAATGACCTTCCATTCATATTTTTTCCACCACTACTATATAAACCCCCCCTCTCCTTCATTCCAAAGCACACAAAAATCCCCTCTCTTCTCCTCTCTTGAGTTCTAGTGAAGTTGAGTAGTCTTGTCATATCTTGGTCTTCTTGAGACTCAAGGTATTGAGTGAGACTCACTCTTCCTCTTCTAACTCTTCTTTTCTTCCACCCTTAGGACCTCCGCCAAGAGTCTCCTCCTCCACCACATGGATCTTGCATGAAGGTATAATCCCCTTCCCTAACTATTTGTTTATGTTGCCATGATGAGAATCTAAAATTAAAGCATGATAATTTCATTGAATATGTTTGAATGTTCTTAATTATTTTTATGTGTTCTTCACATGTTCTTGGTTGTTCATCACATGTTCATGCATATCACTAGATTTAATCTTAAATCCACATCAAAAATATAAAAAACATGTTTGTTTCATAATTATTTCAAATCCTTGAATCTAGGATATCACCATACACACACATTCACTAGAATTTATTTTTCAATCCAAATGCAATGTTTAATAAATAAATTAGAGTTTATCACATGCACACACATTAAATTCAACATGTAAATTGATTGACATATTGGATGATATGATGTGAATGTTGGCCACCATAGTCTAGAAGACCGGTTTCACCAGACAAGGTGGGTGCCTAACACCTTCCCACCTTGTAACATAGCCTCCAAACTTAGATCAAGGGTTAATAAATTAAATGCTTATCCATGTAATTTTCAATTTCTAGATTGTAACTAGGAAAAAAAGTCATTTACTTTATCTTAGATTGTATCTAGGACCAAAGCCATGTAAATTTCCTATAATCAATGTAAATTAAATTTCAAATTAATAAAATGAGGAAATTTTCAATTATGGTTTTCTTGTTTTTCCAATAATTAAATAAGTGGCGACTTCGTTGTAAAACCCCTAATCTAAGGGGGAAAATATAATTAGTCGAACCTCCATTTTGAGAGACAATAACACGACTCCACCCATTCATGTGAATTTGGCCCAACATCATAAAATGGGCCGGGGGCGCGGTCTCTCACACCACCTAAATACAAGATTTCTAAATGTTGAATTACAAGCAAATTTGACACGGAATAAAACCAACACATAATTGAATAAATTCAACTTTACACAAATTTTATCAACCAAACTCTAATACCACTCGATGGAGAGATAAACACCTTGGGGAGACTCCTTGAGTAATTAGTATAACATATAGAGACGCAATTAACTCAAAAGGCCTAAGCTCTATGTGTATGAGCTCAATTATATGTTATATTAACCACTCATTATTCTCATCATTATTCAATGTGGGACTTTACTCACAGGGAAAAACATTTTGAAGTGATCATTGCTGGCAATTTCAGGGGAAGGGATCACAGCAACGTTGTTTACACGGCAAAGGAAGCAGGGTTTACAGTCCTGTAGATCATCAATATAAGTAAATGGTAATTATCTTCTTTAAAGTTTTTGTCATGCATATAGTACAAGGGCCTAAGCCTTTAAAAAAATTTAAAAAAAAATCATAAAGTGAAATGAGATACATAAAAAACGGAAGAAAAAAAAATGTGATAAGTAATCTATAATCTATAAATACTATATAACCCAAGTCTTCAACTTTTTTTTGAACCTTTGAAAGTGTGCCACTTCAGCTTTGCAAACTCCACAAATTTACACCTCATTATTATTATTTTTTTATTAAATTAAATTTTTAGCTAAAGTTTTTGACTTTCCACCCATAAATTCTCTTTCTCCCGATAAACCCTGTCCTTCTTTATCTCTTACCTCTCTCTCATTTTGACAACGTTGAAGAAGCAAGAAGAGGAACTAGCTAGCAGAACTTTCAAGCTCTCACCGTGATCTTTAATAGACATGCATGAGAGGTACGTACTTTACACACTCATGGAACAAGAGAACCTCAAAGATATATATATATATATATATATATATATATATATATATATATGTATGTATTGATTACTGACCACCCATATATATATATATATATGATAACTAATTTTAATTTTGTATTGTAGACTCTAACTGGAGACCACGGAGGCAGCCTACAGGAAGGAAGCATTCAGGCTTTGTTTGAGAGTTCATAAGGGAATGTAATGGAATTAAAAGAAATAATCATAAAGGAATAGAATGTATTTAAGTAAGGGATAAGAATGGAAAAAAAAAGAATGGAATAGAATTAAGTAAGATGTTTTATAATAAAGGAATGGAATGAAAGTAATCTTGTTTGAGAGTAACATAAATAGAAATGAATGAAATCATGTTACAACAATATTACTATTAGACTCTTATTTTAAAATATATGACTGAATATATAAGGGTATTTTGAGAGTTTTAGTAAAAAAAAATCATTAAATCCGGTTCTAATTCCTTCTCACCCATTTCATTCCCCCCAATTAAACTCTTAAATAATGGAATGAACTTTCCATTCCCTCTCTTAAAACTCTCAAATAATGAAATAAAAGAATATTATAAAATTATTAATTTTATTCATTTACATTCCATTCCAACAATCAACAAATTGATGAATTGCATTGTTTATTAGTTGTTTCTTTTATTTATCTGTTTTTCTTTTATTTTTATATATTTACGTTTGAAACTCCGGCTTAATTATTATTATTATGGCATACTTGCTTATGACTTCTCTTTAATTTGTACTTTTAATTTTACTCTATGGCTGCTTGGCCTTTGCTACTTTTCCTGTTTAGAATTTGGATATTCATTTATTTTCCTTTATATTTTTAGGGCCTGATTGGTAGGAGGATTTTTGTTTTTGTTTTCAAAACAATATAAAAAAAATTTTCAAAAAATTGAACTTGAAACTAGTTTTTAGATAATAATTTTTATATTTTACGTGTTTGGCTCCCACTTTTAAAACCAAAAATAATTGTTTGGGAGACCATTCCTATTTTTAAGATTTAAAAAATATATATTTACAAAAAGTAACGTGTAAATTCTATAGATTACTTTTTTTTTTTTTTTGTGAATGATGATAAAGGAATAGAACTCATCAATTTTTTTTTTTTTAATAATAAGTTTCAAATTTGATGTGTGGGAATTGTTTTTGTGATAAAGATAAACTCCTTAATTTAAGAGATAAAAGAGTTTTGACAAATATGTGGGGTTCATTGTTTTCAATTTATTTACAACTATATCATTAAAAACATTTTTTGTATCCAGAAAACACTTTTTTAGCCATTTTCAAAATCCTGTTTTAAATCAGAAAAATATGATACAATTTTTTGAAAATTGCATTTTAAAAATATTAGCCAAATAATAAATTTAAGTGTAGGACCCACCATTTTATAGATTGCAAAACAAAAATCTATGTTTAAATACTCTTACCAAATAGATCCTTAGTTGGTTACAATTTTTTTTTTTTTTTGGCTGAATTTAGTTTGTTACAATAACACAACTGGTTTCCTACTCTCTTTTATATATATATATATAAGCAGTTTCTGTCTTCTTCTTTTTTGTTGGGTACTTAAATGCTGTTATTGCCACCTCATAATAATGTTTATGTCATTTCTCTTTTCTTTTTCTTTTTTGAGAAAAATGTCATTTCTCTTTTAATGATACAGTTATCACACATTCTTGTACATACTTCTTGGGAAAACACAATTTCACTTCAAATGATGAAATAATGAAATCTTTTTTTTTATTTCACAATTTTAATTAAAGCAGTGTTTTGACACAATTTCACAATTTTATACGTACACTCTGTGTGGGTGATAATCATTACCGAACTGGAATGCAGCCACACATTTTTAGCTACCACCAATCTTGTCAATAGATGAATGACAGTTTCCTTTTAGTACGGTAAAACTTTGAGTTGGAAAAGGTGAAGTGGAGCAACGAATCGGATCTGATATAATCACCGCCGTCAGCGACTTCATCAGCAGTGGCCAGCCACGCCATCACCATAGCCAGGAACCAAGCTCAAGAGGCATTTGGGAGGTGGGACAATAAGAGGAAACCTAAGAGAATAAAATAAAATAAAAATAAAAGGGAGAAAGGAGAGGAGGTCATGCTCACACTGCTAGGTAAACTTAGTTATGATGAGATTTTGATTTTGTTTTTTGTTTTTGTTTTTGTTTTTTTTACCCACTAGGACTCATTTAACTATAGTACCTAACGAGTCTTTATCTATTTAGCCCAAATATTTAATTGGATTGGGTCAAGACTTAACACAAATTAGAATAGGTTCGGATAAAAATTGTCATCTCTACGTAAAACCATACATTTTTAATGTGCATGTAGTGGTGATTGTAGAACATGTTGGTGTTGTTGACTCTGCATAATGAAGATACCCAAACATTTTGTGAATAGCCAATTGGCGCTTCATCAAAGTTCACCGCATTTTGAGAAATAGCTACAATATTGGAGCTTTTAACTTGAGTGCACATTTTTATAATTTAGCCATAGCCCACAGAAACACAACAAAAAACCTGAATATATACATTTCATTGGGTAATAATTCTCTTTTCCAAACAATTACATAAATCAGACTAAATTTACAATTTATCATACAGACACGAGCGCCTAATCCCCCAAGTACATCATCACAAGAAAAAACAAAAAGGTAAAAAGTAACATACAAAGAACATGAGAAAATCTTAGAGATAATAATGGCTGTATGATGCTAGCATATTACAAACCAAATAATCATATTACTCAAAATTATTAATACCTGACTAAAGTGCTGTTCACCAACTTGCTCCCTGATATTAAGATTTTGTCCAGAGGAAAATCCAGTAACATGTACATGCCTGGCTTTAATGAAATCAGACGAATATTCAGTAATTAGTATGCTACTATCAACATGCCTGGCCACATGTTTGTTTGGTGCATAACTGACATAAAACCTTATATATCAACAGAACTCTGGAGAATGATCCTACCAAAGACTACGAGGAAGTGATAATCACATCATTGTCAAAGACTTGAAGCTGTCTTGAAAAGCAAATTACTAGCAATTGCACGACAACCAACCAGTTCAATAGTAAACTGGTTATTACATGTTCATGTTGGAGATGCAGGTAAAGCAATTCACATGCATTCCAGGTTCAAATTCAATACTGAAAGTGTTAATCTCCTTCCTGATCTAAATCTCTCTAGTTCATGGATCACCAATTATATTGAGCCACATGGCAGCATCAGGCAGCTCTTCTATTCTTTCACAAAACTGCAAATGAGGTGAATGGGTAAGCTACCTTGTTCTATTTGAAAATAGATTTCAGGCCTTATTTCACCTCAACTGAAAACAAATGCCATTTGTGGCCTAAGTGATTTGTGATATAAGAAGCTAAAGATTGTGGTTACCAAAGCCTCAGTGAATATTCTACAAACATTTCAACTTAGTAAATATTCTACAAATATCTTTGCCAATTTATCTACAATTTCCATAATCATGAAATCCAAGTGACATGTATTTACTTTGTGGTACATACAACTGCAGTGAGTGGCAGGATCAGTGGTACTTGTTTACCAAAACATATATACAAACATCAAAGGTGTTCAAAAGCTTTAAGACTGTATGCCATTACAGTGAAGAGAAGCAGGACCAAAGGAATTTTGAGGTCTCATCACAAGTGGATGATCTGATAGCTGAGCTGCAGTAGGCCGATTATACAAGGTAAGAATGAAAGGGACTTCTGTTGCACCACCAAATGAGGTAGATATTAATAATATCAAAATAAAATCTGATGTCTCTAAGCACCACCAACTTTATTTATTTAGACATTCACACAAAAAAGATATCATGCCCTACCAGCACTAAAGCCAGAGATGCTAATCTTTACCAAAATCTTCTCTAAGCAGGGTTAGCAACAGTTTTGATCTGCCCAAACCTGCATGTTTCGTCAAACATTGTAACAGTATAAATGAACACAGATATTTAATGCCAAAACAGACAGTCTAATATCATCATGAGGATACATATACAAATCCCACTATCCAGAGCATTACATGGAATGTTCAATACAAAATTTACATGAGGTGGTTTCATTTGCCAGTATATACTATCCCAGGATATAAAGTATTATTCACACTAGAGAATCACCGTTATTTTGTACAATTCCTTCATCTGATTCGTCATGCCATACACTCACTATGAAACTCAAAAATCACTTCATATAGTCCATACCACTTCATCTACCACATACTTTATTGAAAGGGAAATAATTATAGCCCCAGAGACCTGTGGGCAGAGCTCTTCAATCAGTCAGCCATTCACATAAACATTCTTAAGCAAGTATAGGCTGTACATCAAGTTGAAGATTTGGCAAATATTTATAGGAACGAAAAGTAACCTGTACACCTAGCAAAAAGTTAAAGAAAATTAATAAAAAATATATGTAAAAATAGTTCAGTAAACTAAAAACTTTTGTTAATCAGCCACCAACTGAAATATAAAAACTACAGCAGAGCTCCAAGAAAATCAGTAATTGCTTACCAGTTATTCTGGATCAGGGAAAACCTTATAATCGCGCATGAAACTGTTTGTTCTTTCTATTAGAAGATATTTTTCTGAGAATGATAACTTTCCAGAGTAAAAAGACTCCAACAGAAAGATCTGCTCAAGGCTTACTCACTTTATCAACATAATCCCCCCCATGAGGCTGAACCAATTACAGCTTCCAACCAAAATCCTGTCACCATTTACCTTTTTCAGTCTTTCTAGTGTGTTTTTACTGAATTTAATAAGCAATCAAGTCTAGCTTGTTTTTTCAACTAGTCTATTGCCTTCCTCTTTTACCAGAACTGGCACATTCAGCTTCTAACAGATCAGTCCTTTCAAGAGCAGTCATCTATATCTATTACACAAGAAAATAAAATGTAGAAAAATCTTCTCTGATCTAGCTCCCAGTTAGTGCCAATTCACGAACTTCTCATGAATATTAACATTTCAAATTCAGTCCTTTCTTGTCTTGCCAGTCCCATCTCAACACTCCCAGTTTGACTGCTTTCATCTTTTGGAAAAATTCTTTCTTGATGAAAGAAAATTAATTGGCACATAATGAATTTAGCTATCTAGTCAGATAGCTCTCATGTCTGATTGCATGCAGTAGACCAGTATGTGATGAATATGGAGGATGACCCATGACCATTTCAAGAGGACCTCCTAGCCAACTTTCCATTATGCTTAGTTTCAAAATATTTAAATTTACCTCTCTAATTCCATAACAGAATTCATTCACGGTACCCCATCCACCTTCCCCAAATCACTGTTTGTTTTGTTTTCATCATTGGACAGACGGTTCCAAATTCCGAGTGTTTTATAGTCCCACACAATGTCAGATATCTCATCTTGAGGCAAGCTTAAACCTTGTCGCTTTATTGATCTATGCAAGTCACAGAAATATTTTGGGTTTTGCAGTCTAATATACTCAAGCAACACCTTCTCATGATCAGGGATCCAGTTCCTTGGAAATGGAGTGTAATCACAAGAGGGAATCATAGACATGTGAGAAAACTGAACGCCTTCAATAGCATCTACAAGTCCCATCCTCAAAAGATCCGAATATTCAGGTGCTGAATTGTTACTGCTCTCCCTCAATGGACGGCTAAGATCACGTGAAGCTATTTTATACACCTTGGCACGAGACTTTAATCTATACCTCGAAGCATAAAGTTTAGCCAGAGAGCTCCTAATCACATAAGCACAAAACCCAATAATTTTCTTGCGATTATCAGCATATCTGTACCAATCAGCCATGGTCTCAAGGAACTTATTCATCTGGGAATTTGTATGAGCTTGACTTGAATACAACATTGGATTGCAGGGCAGTGGTTCAGGATCCCTATCGCCCTTAACTAACTCAAGCTGCCTGAATTGGCTAATACATTGTTGTAAGCTAGCAGTAACCGAAAGCAAAGTGCCTACACCCTTTTCACTCACAATATTACCTCCACTGGCCGTGTAACGAAGTGTTGGGTGTATCACCCTCCGAGATATTATATGGTCCAAGAACTGAATACCCCTAGTAATGTGTTCTATCTCCACCTTTGAATTATCCAACCTTAACCCAAATTTAGTCTCACAAAACTCAATAATTTCCTTTCTAACTTCCACTGCATCCTCCCTAGGCCCTCGTACCCCAACCAAGAAATGGCCCCCATATCGTATATAATCCATTTTTCTAGTTTTCTCTCTCCCACTTGACGGAACAAACTCCGGCCAAGCTGGGTTATGACACCCATCATTAATCGAATCTTTCCATATCGAATCAAGCTTCGAAGGCCTAAAAAACTCAATTCTTTTCTCTTCCATCCAATGATCCAATTCATTAAGACACACATTGGCAAGTAAAGGACTAAGAATTCCACAATAACCATAAGAGGGTACCTTAGCAGCCTCTTTGGGTGCAAACTTGAAGAAACTTCTCAACCAATAGGGGTCTGGCTTCGGCTCATTCGCATTGAGAATCTTCTTCTTCTTCTTTTTCTTAGGCCCCTTCTTCTTTTTCAAAAACTCTTCTTTATCTTCAACTATTTCCCGAACAGGTGCTCTAAGCGCGGATTTGATCAAACCCAACACTTTCTTATCCTTAACAGCCTTTTCAACACAACCCAATACCACATTTCTATCCACATTGTCAAAAATCTCACTCACATCACCTTTCAAGAACCACAAGTACCCAGCGAAGTTACTCCGGATAGTCCGAATAACTGTATGCGCATTCCTACCAGGCCGAAAAGCATGTGATTTCGACGAGAACCGGGCCTCAAAAACCGGCTCCAACACCATCAACAACACCTCCTGAACGACCCTGTCTTGAAAACACGGCTCATCCGATTCGAGAATCGCCTGAAGCTTGCGTTTAGAGAGAGATATAGTGATGGGTTTCTCATTGGGGCTCCGAATGAGCTGATTGGTCTTGTTGTTCCAAACGAACTGGCCACGAACGAAGGCGTTTCGGAGAGAGAGAAGGTCGGAGAGGACTTGAGAGTGAATGGCGTTGCGTGGTGGGAAAGTTCCGGTGAAATGTGCAGATGAACGTTGATAAGCGAGGACCCAGAGGTCGAGCTTGGAGATGAAGCCTGTGAGGTTTGGGAAGGATGCATTTGGTGGAGATGAAAAGGTTTTGAACCAAAGAGAGGAGCAGATTTCGATTGGGTCTTGTTTGAGGAGTGAGTATGGGTCTTGCTGGTTTTGCAGTGAAGATGTTTGATGTTTGTTCTCGATGAGCGTGGAAGAGAAGGAGCGAGAGAAAGTGAAGGGTTTGAGATGGCGGCGAAGATGTTTGATGGTTGTTCTCAGTGACATTATTGTTTTTGGCTATGCCTATGTGTTTGATGAAATGGTATGGTTGTTGGTTTGGTTTGGTTTGGAAATTTGAAAGCTTAAAAAGTTGAAATCTATGCTCAGTTACGGGAGAGAGAGAAAAGAAAGATAAGAGGCTGTTTGGATCGCTAGTTTTGATAAATCAATTCTCTGTTTCATAACACATAATTCAAAAATGGTGGGATTTATAGCAAAAAGTTTGTTTGGTAAACAATAACTCTGTTTCCATCACTCAGTTTTTTGATTTTTGAGTTATGAGTTATAGAAACTGAAAACAACTTTTAGTTGTTTTCAATTTCCATAACTCATAACTCAATAACAATATTATAATTAAACACACATAGGAGACCCATAGCCGCAACTTTTGACCACCTTTTGACTTTTTTTTTTCCTGGGTTGGCGTTGGCTATTTTTTTTTTTTTCCTTGGGTTGGCGTTAGCTGTTCTTTTTTCTTTTTTTTCCTTTCTTTCCTGGGCTGGCATTGGCTGTTCTCTTTTTTTTTTTTTTCTTTCCTGGGCTGGCGTTGGATTTCGTTCTTTTTTTTTCTTTTCCTGGGTTAGCTGCGGTTCTTTTTTTCTTTTTTTTTCCTTTTTTTTTTCACTAGTTCGGTCTGGTTTTTTTTTTTTTTTTTTTTCACTGGATTCAGTGTGTTTGGGTACTGAGAAAAAAAAAAAAAACTGCACCGGTGACAAGTATGGGACCCACAAATAGTGTGAAAAATATTGAGTGATGGGAAGTGAGTGATGGTGCCAAACAAACATGGTATTTTAAGTGATGAGTGGTGAAAATTGAGTGACCAAAAAAATTTGTCCAAACAGGCTCTAAGGGGCGTTTGGATTGCCTTTTTTGATAACTCAATTTTATGTTTCCATAACTCATAACTCAAAAATGGTGGGACCCATAGCAAAAAAGTTGTTTGGCAAATGATAATTCTATTTCCATAACTCTGTTTCTATCACTCAATTCTCTGATTTTTGAGTTATGAGTTATGAAAACTGAAAACAACTGTTGGCCGTTTTCAGTTTCCATAACTCATAACTCAATAACATTTTTGTAATTAAACACACATGAGGGACCCGTAAACAGTACCAGCCGCAACTTTTGACCACTTTTGACTTTTTATTTTCTTTTTCCTGGGTTGGCTGTTCGTTGTTTCTTTTTTCTTTTTTCTTTTTCTTTTTCCTGGGTTGGCTGTTCGTCGTTTTTTTTTTTTTTCTTTTTCCTGGGTTGGCTGTTTGTTGTTTTTTTTTTTTTTCTTTCACTGTTCAGTCTTCAGTTCTGGTTTTTTTTTTTTTAATTTTTTAATAGCTTCAGTGAGTTTGGGTACTGGAAAAAAAAAAAAAAAAAAAAAAAAACCTACACTAGCTGACAGGTATGGACCCACAAATAGTGTGAAAAATATTGAGTGATGGAAATTGGGTGATGATGCCAAACGGGTGTGACAAATTGAGTGATAAGTTATGAGTTATGAGTTATGAGTGATGAGTGATGGAATTTGAGTGATGAAAAAAATGAAGCCAATTTCCTATAAAATTTGAGAAGATGATAATTTCCTATAATATTCATATATAGAGTTTCATAACTTTCATTGCAAAACTCTCTTTAAAAAATTAAAAAAAAAACTTTCATGGCAAAATAATTCTACTTTAACAATTTTTTTTTTACTCCCTTCAAAAAACAATTTGAAAAAAATGCGGCATAAACGTTTTTTTTTTTTTTTGAAAAGAAAATGTTATTCTAATATTTATTATAAAAGTTGCGCTTCGTGAAAAACTTTTTGAAGAATAGTCTCATCTTTAAAATCGTGAAGAGTTGTCCCGTGCAATTTACATGAGGCAAATTGTGAATTATTGTATATTGTTTTGCAATGAAATTGTGTAACTGAAGTCATTTTTTGGAACTTAGATTTTTAGAAGGATACTTGTTTTGTCAACTTCTACCACATCAAAACAAATTTATGTGAAATTGTATTCTCAAAAAATAATTTCAATATTTAAGACTCATAATTTTCAAAACAAGATTTTACGGAAAAACTATTTTACAAAATTTTTTTCTCATTGTGCTATTTTAAATAATTATCAATAAAATAATAATGTTTTTATAAATAAAATAGGGAATGAATTAGTTAAAAAGTAACAATAATATTGCTGATTTCTAAAAAAAAAAAAAAAATTCTCTAAAAATTTGTAATCACATTGCCGATTTCTTGGAAAAGTTATTTTTTTACCCTTTTTTTTTTTTTTTAAATTATCAATGTCATTGTTGATTTCTTTAAAATTAGTCCTTCTATGAGGTAACTATCGAATTATAAACAAATAAACAGAAAAAATTTAATTCAATGTACTCCTAAGAATGAAAGGATCATCATTTAAATAAAAATATAACATAAGAGTTGGTCAAACATAGCCTTATGTTCCCTGGGTTAGGTCCTAGATACTGGTCACACTTGTTCTTGGATAACAATCACACTCTTATATTGCTTTTTTTTCTCTACTCTCATCATCTCCTTGCTACAAAGGTCTTTCCCCCTTATATAGTCTCTCAAGTTGTATCTTAGCCTTCCACTTGGAGGGTTTAAGTTTGTTTTCCTTTATACTTGTCTTATCAGGACTTCACTAGAAGACTTTTATACCATGTTATAAGTTATGATGACATTGTTTTTGAGTCATTTCCTCATTAATGCGGCCAGCTAAGTGGATTCAGAACATTGAATGCAGAGGTGATAGATGTTTTTTTTTACACTCTTCCCTTCTTTGCTTGCTGACAAATCCCCCTTCTTTTCCTCGCTTTATGCCCGATGGTCTTCAGAATTAGTCCTCGACCCTTCCAAGGACCTCAAGGTCCTCGAGCATTACAATCTCTCTAGGCTTGTGATAAGTTGTTTATATTTTTCTCAAGGGCTTGTTGTCAGTACCTTCTAAGGTCTATTCTTTGGACATTGGGCTTCTCTCTTTTGACCCTGTCCTCGGATTCTCGTCCTCCCAAAATACCCCCCCAAAAACTTCACTTCTCGTTCTTTCTAGGGAATGGTGGTTTTGGTAGATGTGGGGAGGCATTTGGCACATTCCAAATGCACTCCCACATAGGGGTGTCTTTTTAACTAACCTGAGACACACTCTTGACACTTCTAAATTCATGACGCAGCCGTAAATGTAACAGACGACTCCCTGTCTCCCACGTTCTATGACGAGATGGTGATCCTATGGTCCCTGTATTTCACTTTAAAGGAGCAGGAAAATTGCCGCTCCTTTTTTTACCCCTATAAAAGAAAGGGGAGGGGTGACTTTTCCCCATTTTTACCTTTAGTAAAGAAAAATTTAGTTCCTTTCCAGATAACTCGTCCAAGGAGCCCTTTCTCTTCTATTTCTTTGTAAGTGTCTCGTGATTCTTCTTTTTATTAGAATCAAGATCTCTCTTCTTTCCTATTTTTCTAAGAAATTGGTAGGTTCTTTAGTTTAGTTGACACCCCCGAGCACAAGGAGTAATTTAAGAAATGGTATAAGATTCCTAGTGATGTCACCATAGAGCACTGCCACTTAGGAGAGTGGTATAAGAAAAGGCCTTCCGAGGCCATAGTAATTCCAATGATAGTGTTTATAGAGGGGGGAATGAGGATTCCCATGGGTAGGTTGACTTGGGATTTTTTGTGTCTTTTTAGACTCTATCCCACCCAATGTGCCCCTAATATGTTTAGGATAATAGGTAGTGTAGATGCAATAAACGAAAAAATGGGTGTCAACCTCATTCATTATGATGTAAATTGGGTATATAGTTGCCAGAATAATAAGGAGGCGGATATTACCTGGAAACTAGGACTAATAAGGGCATGGATGAGGACTTTCTTATCGTTTTAAGGGAGTAGCACAATGAACTGCACATCCCAACCAAGGATGGTCACCAGGTGGGGTGGCTTAGAAATACCCTAAAGATTAAACTTTTAGCTACTAGGAGAGGATTTTTTTTTTTTTTTTAATTCCTATCCTTACCCTTGTTTCTATTATCTTTTCTTCAGATAAGAAGGCCATTGCCAAGAGATAAAGCTTGGTGAATTTTGACAAGCTCAACCAAATTCTAAAATCTGAGATATTTCTCCATTGTAACGACTAACTCCAAGCTGCGCACATCATCCTCAGCTTCAAGCCCATCTCCACCCATTTCCAGATCTCGAAGCACGTAATCAAGGCTAAAGACCCTCGTCTTGTTAGGGTTGACGTGGCCGTTGAAGGATTCAACCAAAAAGCTCCTCCTACCGAAACTCAATTCATAGAGCTCCTCGCACACCAGGTTGCCCAACTCATAGTCAAAGGTGAAGAGATTATCCCATCTGAAGACGAGGCTGAGGTTCAATCTGAAGAGGCCAAAGATGAGGGTTTTGAAAGCTTGGTTCATGAAGAAGACTTTGAACTTTTCTATCGTCCCAACATGACTGAGGACATAATGACAACATTTGCTCCAATTATTGTTTCCATTAGTACTGACCAGGGGGCCACTGAAGTTCCTGAAGGGATGGTGATCGAGAAAAGGCTACTTGACTTATTATCCTTGCTGGAGTCTCATTATAGGGATGTCACTCCCGAGATCCCTATGGTACCAAGGCCTCCTACCCCTGCTCCTCCTCTTCCTCCTCAAACCGATCCATCTGACAAGATAAGGAAACGAGATAAGAAGGGAGGTAAAGGCATTTCCAAGGAAGGCGAGATCCAAGAAGAGACCCCTCCCAAGCAAACTAGGGGTCCCAAGGCCACCCAGTCACAACAAAGGAAGGGTGGAGAAGTCACTAAGACTGCTCCCGAACGACACCTTCAAGTTACAAACTGGAACCCTCCTATGGTCTTGGACGGAGCTCCCCTCACGTCGGATTCCTCCACCCAAGATTTCGACAATAGAAGGGCAGGCTACATTGCTAACTTTGTGGAGCAAGCGCTCCTACTGCCTCGGGACATTACTGGGCTTTGTAATTTGAAGAAGCATGAAATGTTCTTATCACTGAAAAAGGACTTAGCCCTAGTATGTGCACATCTTATTTTTCTTACTCTAATATATGCAAGTGCACCCCTTTATTATTTGCTTAAAGGCCTAATTATTAACCCCTCTTGCCTTTTTTTTTAAACAGGCAATGCAAGCGGCCCATGTTGCCAAATAGTGGGTGGACCAAACTCTCTATGAGAAAAAAGAGGAGGAGTCCAAACAATATGCTACTTAAAGGGCCCAGGCCCAAGCCAACAAGAAACTGAAGGAGACACTTCTCAAGATGACCGAGTATGAAAAAGCTTGAAAAAGCACAAAGGCCTTCATAAAGAGCAGCGAATGGCAAGCCAGAGAGCAGCTTCATCATTTGAAAAAAGCCTCAACTTGCACTTGCTTGAGAGAAAGTGGGTGAGCTGACTAATGAATTGGAGAAAAAAGATGATGCCATTGCCAAGATCGAGCAAGCGGCTTACAACCTGGGGCAAAAGAAGACCGAGGCCCACCTCAAGTCTCAAATTACGACCATATGTCGGGGTTTCTGCCTTAGGACTTGGATTAAGGCTCTAAATGCTGCTGGAGTGGATCAATCCTCGGAGCTAAAGGATCTAGAAAAAGTGTTCTACCCCCTAGCTATTAGAGTTAAAACTACTGCCTTTGTCCATAGCAACACTACCCCTTCAACCTAAGTAGCTTCTGTTGAGACTTCTGGTCCAACCTCGGGGGACAAGGCTCTTACAACTCCTCCGAGCTCTTCTAAGAAGAAAGGCCCAGCTCTAGACAAGACAGCTTCCTTGGTTCCATACCCCTCCACTAAAGGGAAAACTTCCCAAGAGGCTGAGAAAGACAAGGAATTGAGAGAGTAGGAAAAAGAGTTGTCGAAATAGGTGTTGAAACCCGCATTTAACCTCACATGGAAGGTAAAAGAGTAATTTCACCTAGGAAATATTCATCTTGATTCTGATCATTAGATCCTTAATCTCATTTTACCAAAATGATATTGATGTTATAAGAATCAAATCGAGTGGTTATAAGCCCTAATCAGACCATCAGATTGAAAGTTATTATCAAATCAAGTTTTAATGGCCGAGATGCACTGTCACAAATTGAGTACGACTATATGTGATCATGAACAATTGATTCCAATTGGTTATAATTATTATCAATTTGAGATTAATGACACGTCATAATTTGATTGGCTAGAACTACATTTTATGGTAAGGTTGCACACAATTAATTAAATAGTTAAACATTAATTATTCAATGAGTAATTTGTGCAATTATTTTTTAATTAGGGTAAATTTGGAACTAATTAAGTCTAAAATGGGAGTGATTGGAGCCTATTAATGTTAATTGGAAACTAATTGGGACCTATTAATGTTAGTTGTGCTGAAATTGTTTTCTAACAAATGACCTCTGCTCACCATTTCATTAATATAATACTTTGAATCTGTGAATGAAGTTAATTTTCATAGAAACTAGACATCTGAGGCTTCAATTTGAGCACAAGAACGAGACAATTCTAATCATAATTGAGTAAGATACGATTTTTTGAATTTGGCTCTACAAGTTGTTATAGTAGCTATAGGAAAACCGAATTTTGCTTGCTCCTCACTCCCACCAATCTCTAAATTTAATGCACCCAATTTCCCCAAATATTAAATAAGGTCTAGGTTCATGATTCTTTGTTAAACCTCATTAAATGACCTTTTATTCATATTTTCTCTACCACTACTATATAAACCTCCACTCTCCTCCATTTCAAGACACACAAAAAACTCCTCTTTTCTCCTCTCTTGAGTTCTAGTAAAGTAGAGTAGTCTTATCATATCTTGGTCTTCTTAAAACTCAAAAGTATTGAGTGAGACTCACTCTCCTTCTTCTAACTCTTCTTTTCCTCCACCCTTAGGACCTCCACCAAGAGTCTCCTTCTCCACCATATAAATCTTGTATGAAAGTATAATCTCTTTCCCTAACTTGTTTTTTATGTTGCCATAATGAGAATTTAATATTAAAGCATGATAGTAATTATTTAAATTCCCTTGAGTATGTTTGAATGTTCTTAAATGTTCTTATGTGTTCTTCACATGTTCTTGATTGTTCATCACATGTTCATGTATAATACTAGTTTTGATCTTAAATCTACATCAAAGATATGAAAAAGATGTTTGTGTAATAATTCTTTCAAATTCTTGAATTTAGAATATCACCATCTTCATACATTCATTAGAATTTTTTTTTTTTTCCAATTGAAATGCTTAATAAATTGAATTAAGGTTTATCACATACACACACATTAAATTCAACATACAAATTGATTAATAACATATTGGATAATGTGATATGAATGTTAGCCACTATAGTCTAGAAAACCGGTTTCATCGAGCAAAGTGGGTGCCTAACACCTTACCACCTTATAACATAGCCTTCGAGCTTAGATCAAGAGTTAATAGATCAATGTTTATCCTTGGAATTTTCATTTTCTAGATTGTAACTAGGAAACAAAGCCATGTATTTTATCTTAGATTGTATCTAGGACCAAAGTCATGTAATTTTCCTATGATCAATGTAAATTCAATTTCAAATTAATAAAATGAGGAATTTTTCAATGTTGGTTTTCTTATTTATACCAATAATTAAATAAATGGCGACTCCATTATAAAACCCTTAATCTAAAAGGGAAAATATAATCAGTCGAACCTCCATTTTGAGAGGCAATAACACGACTTTACCCATTCAAGTGGATTTGGCCCAACATCCCAAAAAAGGGGTCGGGGGCGCGGTCTTTTACAATAGGGCCAAGGCTTAGGTTTTGTAATAGGTAGCTTACTATACCCCCTTCTTATAGAAGGAGTTTGCCCATATGGGGATTTCAGTCGTTATTCTGTTTATCTATTGCTTTCTTGTACATTTCATATATTAATGAAGATCTCTATCTTACTGTTGAGTGTATCTATTCTTTCAATAACTCTAGTCTTTTTTTGGATAATTTGATTTGCACTGATTTGCCTCTAAG
The DNA here is from genome assembly GCA_029955455.1 of Quercus agrifolia. Taxonomy (NCBI): domain Eukaryota; kingdom Viridiplantae; phylum Streptophyta; class Magnoliopsida; order Fagales; family Fagaceae; genus Quercus; species Quercus agrifolia. Next base: position 18,856,684 of record JARQAD010000006.1, read on the forward strand.
TTCATTCTAATTACCTTCCCTTACCATAACTCTTTAGCTTTGTTTAACGACCCAACGAACCTAGTATGAAGAAGGTCCTGTCTACAGTTAACCAAATTAAACACTAATTTACCTAAGGCAGGTGATCTGAGGAATCGATCCAGGTTGAGATTTGGTTTAACCCTTAGATTAGGCATTAATTTACCCAAAATAGGTGATCCGAGAAATCGAACCTAACCGATATTCTGTTTAACCCTTAGAAGAATTTATGCAGTAATTTATCCAAGGCAAATGATCCGAGAAATCGAATATGACCAAGGTTCTATTTAACCCTTTAAAAGAATTCAAGCATTAATTTACCCATGGCAAGTAATCCGAGGAATCGAACCTAACCGAGGTTCTGTTTAATCCTTAGAAGAATTTAGGCATTAATTTACCCAAGATAGGTGATTCGAGGAATCGAACCTGGTCGAGATTCTGTTTAAACCCTTTAGAAGAATTCAGGCATTAATTTACCCACGACAGGTGATCTAAGGAATCACACCTGGTCGAGGTTCTGTTTAACCCTTAGAAGAATTGAGACATTATTTTACCTAAGGCAGGTAATCTAAGGAATCAAACCTGACTGAAGTTCTATTTAACCCTTAGAAGAATTTAGGCATTAATTTACCTAAGGCAGGTGATCAGAGGAATCAAACCTGGCTATATCACATTCTCATTTTCAAGCACTCCCAATTCCCAAACAAAACTAAACATAAAAACAAGAGGACACTTTAGTTATAAAAGTACTAGAGCTAAGCCAAACCCCATTTTAAATACCTTATTTGGAACCACCTCTCTTGGTTTTAGTTTTATCATCCTGGCCACCGTTATAGGAGTTTTTTTTTTTTTTTATAAATTTCTGGACTTTTTTTCAATTAACATTTTTTAGAAATAAATAATTAAATATTAAATTAAGGGCAAAACAACGATGTTTTGAGGATTTAACGACAATAGTGGGTGGTAAGTTAACGGAGAACTGAATTTGGATGTTTTGAAACTTAGATGACTAAAAATGAGAGAATGCAAACTTAGAAGATTAAAATAAAAAGTAGTGAAACTTAGAGGGTAAGTTTGGAATTTGGCCTTGATTTTATAAATTTTTTTTTTTTTAGTAAACAGTAATACTTATTAGAACACACACGAAAATAGTAATATTAGTGTTTTAAACTGGGTTTATAATACATTACATAACCAGAATATAACTACAAAATGGCCTAACCTTTGTAGTTGTAGATTGGGGTTATAAACAGTGGACACTAGACACACACAACCAATGTGGGATAAACATCCTTTTTTTTTTTTAGTAAACAATATTACTTATTCACACACACAAAAATAGTAATATTAACGTTTAAACCGGGTTTATAATACATTACATAACCACACAATTGTCCCAAGCTTTTCATCCAATATAATTTCAACATACAATTAATTTTAAATCAACCAATTAATGGACCAATTAAAATTAATTGATCATTGTTGAGATATAAATTTTCGAGCCTTAATTTCATTAACTCACTCACAAAATACATACATGAGCCCATACATTATTCTAGGCCCATATAAATATTTCTCACACATTATTCAAATATTCTTCATAATATTGGGCACCCACCAATTTTTCCTATATAAAACCCACATAAATATTTCCCATATATATTACCCAAACATTCTCCATGTTATTGGGCCTTCGCAAATGCTCTTTACACAAGCCCATAAATTGCCATGGGTCCTTTCACAAATATTACCCATTATAGCCCACATATTATCCAACTTGGGTTTTCACAAAAATACTCATCATATTACTACCAAAATTGGGCCGCAAAATTACATTATTCCTACACAAAGCCCAACATCATTCGGCTTGTGGGCAAAACCCAAAGAAAACCCAAAATTCCAAAAGTCCCACTACGATGTGACTAATTCAAAGTTCCATTACAATGTGGCTAATTCCAAAAGTTCTACTACGATGTGGCTAATTCCAAAGCCCGCTACGATGTGTCAATACTTTACAAAATCTCAAAATCATTTCTACAAAGCCCAATTCCTATTTGGCATTTATTTTCACAAAGACCAAATTCTAATTTGACACTACTTTGTAAAACCCAAATATTATTTTGGCAACTATCTTTACACTCTTTCATAAAGCCCAAATACTAATTTGGCAATTATCTCTACACTATTTCTAAAAGTCCAAATACTATCCTTGGCAATACTTTTTCAAAAGCCTAAATGCTAATTTGACACTATTCTATAAAGCCCAAATAATAATTTGGCAACTATTTTTCTTAAAGCCCAAATAATAAGTTGGCAACTATGTTTCTTAAAGCCCAAATGATTAATTTGGCACAATTCTACAAAATCTAAATATTATCTTAGCAACTATTTCACAAAGCCCAAATAATAATTTGACACTTATTCCCTTAAGTCCAAATACTAATTTGGCACTATTCTACAAAGCCCAAATACTAATTTGGCATTTATTTTACAAAACCCAAATAATAATTTGGCAACTATTTTTCATAAAGCCCAAATGATTAATTTGACACAATTTTACAAGATCTAAATATCATCTTAGCAGCTATTTCACAAAGTCCAAAATATTATTTTGGCAAGAAAAATAATTACTTTATACTCAAAGCCCAAATACTATTTTGGCACACACTTACAAAACTCAAATATTATTGACACTTGCTAAATCCCCCTCTCATGGGAAAATATGATTATTCAAGAAATATCTCTTTCACGAAGTTTTATGGAAACTATGACTATTATTGCTATAAGCAACTAACTATAAAGCCTATGAGTATAACCCATGGCAAAGCTACTCATCTTGTAGGATTAAAACCAAGCCCAAGCAAGCTTATCAACAAAGCCCAACTAGGTCTAGCCGGCCCACACACACAAATCCCAGTAGATTGTAAAACACGTGAACTACTCAACTGAATTTCAGCGAAAAAAGGAACAGCTGGAGCTCCCTCCCATCAAGCCACAACTTGTCTAATCTGATCAGAACATGGACACGTGTCCAACAAGGGAAGAATCCTTTCTCTACAAGCTGAAGTCCCATCATTTCTCAAGTGACATAAAGCTAAAGATGATGTGACAGAAAGCTGGGAAAGCTGAAAAGGCTTCTGCCAGCTGTTGTTTCTTTCTTCTTCAACACATACAGCTAAGAAACTAAAGTTGCCATTACCAGACCAGTAAAGCTCATGAAACGACACAAAAATCAATTCATATTCATACCAAAAATATGTATTTTCAGGTTCATGAACCAAACACATGAACCCCAAATGGGGAAATTTAGGGAAATGTGGTTTGGAGGGCACCAAAGGGGATCCCAGCAGAGTTCCAGCAAGGACTCCAAGGTTGACACCTGGCTTAGGGTGGTCCAATCTACCCTAGGAACTCTGATTCTAGTTGCAGCACAACCAGATCATTAGCCTAAAAGCATGCTCTAATCTCATCAGTCAAAACTAATCAACATTCAATGCTAAAGCCAAAAATCCAGCTATTATTGCCCAGAACAACAAGAACTTTCAAAAGTTAAGCTTATTACTCTTAGCTAAAAATCTTAAGAACGTTTCTCTAAAGATTTTATGCGGATTGGGAAGATTTAGCAAAGATTATTTGCTAATCACCCCCTGAAAATCCTACTATAAAAAGAGCTCTTCATTAATGCTTCAAGAAAAAACAAGACACTAAGACTTACACTAGAAAAGTTTCTGCCTTAACCCCTCTGCTTAAGCTTTCTCTAAGCTCTGAAAAAGCCTCTAAGTTCTTAGTTTCAAGCATAGAAACTAAGTTCCCCTACTCCTAACTCACAAATACTTTCTCATAGCTCAATTCTTAAACACTTACTTGTCCCAGTAGTACATTCTAGCAATACTACTACATACTTTCACTCATTACTCATACTTCTCATAGACAATTCTTTCTACTCACTACATATATTACGTTCATGAGCATGTCTTGGCACCATTATGATCTTCCTACACTAGTTGGGATCTCTCTCTCTCCCTTTATGAGCATGTCTTCTCCATTATTTGTTATTATGGAACTCATAATATTTACTTATTCCTTTACTATTAATGGCTATGATGTGGCCGTTACTATAGAATTTTTCCCTCATATTGTTGTATTAGAAGACTTTTCTCCAAAGCTAACAGATGATGGGTCTGAAAATGTAGATGTTTCCCTTGATTTGTGAAATGGCTAACAACTGAAGTTTACTCTGTTTTGTATTATCTTACCGCTGGGCCATTTGTTGCAGAAATATTTCATAGCTGGGCCATTTTCTGCTGGGCTGTTCTCTGCTGGAATATTTCACTGCTAGGTCGTTTTCTGCAGAAATAGTTCACAGCCGGGCCGTTTTCTGCTGGGCTGTTCTCTGTAGGAATATTTCACCACTGGGTCGTCTTCTGCTAGGCCGTTTTCCTCGAAAGCACTTTACTGCTGGGTTGTTTTCTGCGGAAATACTTTACTGCTGGACTATTTCTTACAGTGTGTATTTTTATCATATTGACGTATCTATTGTAGACTACTCATGGGCCACTTTTGTCGATTCCCACCTAAGCCCAAGGCATAAAGTATAGTGAATTTCTTGGACCATCACCGATAGCCTTTGGGCCGTGCATCAAGCCCATCGTCGAGTTTCGGTTTAGACCCTCCGACCCAACTTAAATCTTATTTGTCGGGAAGGAAACTTTTTCGCCCTCAACAATCATAATCCTACATGATCAAACCCAAATTATACTGATGCATGTTAGTTTTTAAATTTTGATTTTTGTGGTATGTTTTGATTGGATAATCCGAGGCCCATCACACACCATTTTGAACCTAAAGTCTCAAGAATTATTTTATAAAAGCAATTGAAAGTTTAAAGGTTCAAATTAAAATTTTGCCCTTTGGAGTGTGAAATGACCAATTTGCCTCCGCTTAAATTATGGTTGTAAAATGGGTATCTACAGTGCTATAGCTTGTTTCTGGCCTATATATAAAGGCCTCCTCGTGTACATACAATATTCATCAAGTCAATATACTGAATATTCCTTCTCAACACATTGACTAATTGGGAATCCACCTTGATGCAGTTCTTGGTATTGTTTCTTTATCACAATTTCTATTTTATTTTTTAAATTAAACTAATGAATCTATGGAATGGACATTGCATCGCTTGTTCAAGACATGGACTAAAAAAGTTTCGAGAGTTACGCAGGACTTCACAGTTCTTTCCTGCTTAGATATGGAGAGTCTCATATGACTCATGTGGGTAGCATTCTCTACCGTGTGAAGTTCCAAGTATCAGACAGTACATAATTGTTATACCTGGCTTGGGGACAAGATTACATATTGTTGACACAATTAAGTCAAATGTAACCTTTTTCCATATTCTGAAAAACAGCACAAAAATCGTAGCACATCCCCAAGTTTTCCAACTCATATTACAAGGAAAGTGAAGGTTAAGAAAAAAGGAGGATGAGGGGAAACAGAATGAAAAAGAAACAGCAAATGAAAGTCAGAGCCAGTTATTACTTGATTAATACATTCCCAGTGAAGTCATTTATGCAAGACAGGTTTCTGACTCTATTACCCTGTAGCTGTAGGTATGTAGCCACCACAATCAACTGTTGTTTGGAACAACTGAACTAACTTATCTCAATCACAGCTCGACCAACAATACTTCCCTGGTCAAGATCATGGAATGCTTGGACTGCCTCCTCAAATTCGTATTTTCTAGAAACTGCATCAGAGATATTGAGGATACCAGTTTCTGCCAGTCTAACCAACTTGGGTAGATCTTGCCTTGGCCTTGCTCCATAGGAGCCAATGACTTTGATCTGTTCCATAAGATTATCACAAGAAAAACTACATGTTGGAGTTGGAATGCATAACAATCCAAAACCATGCTCAGCAAGCACAGGACAGTGTAAATTGTTACAGAAAAATATTCTTAGTACATATATATAGTGATATAGGTAAGCTGGCCAAACTCTCTATCCTTTGTTTGACCTCAGCTTGGTACAATGGAATTTGAATACGTGTCTCACTCATGTTCAATGTCAGTTGCTTCCGGGATTTAAGTGAGCAAAAGTGAGAGAGAGAGAGAGAGATCTAAAAATTAACCTATGGAGATTGAAGCCAACTTTTAGAGATTTCAAATGCAAAGGAAAATAATGCCTTTAATACTATTTTATATGAAACACAACAAATAAAAAGAACAAATAGTTATTTTATATATGTATTTTTTGAAGCTTATTTGGTCACTGAGAAAACACCTCAATCTTTACATGATGATGGTGCTTTTTTCTTCAGTCATGATGCCTAGATTTTTACTTTTTCTTATACTTTTGTTGTACTGTCCACACTGACCACGGGTTGAGAAAAGAGCAGCAAAAGAGTACCCAGATTTAATATAGAATGAGGATAAGAAGAAAAGAAAGTAGGATTCAGAAAGACATCTTGAAAGACGTTGAGAATATATTTGAAATTATAGGCGAAATATAGGGATCCATCCCAACATGGACAAATTGATTGCAACCATTAAATTAAATAAAGTAGTTTTTAATGACTAGATTTTAGAAAAACAGCCACTTGAAAGAAGCAACATGTTCAACTCTAAGCTTCCCACCTGTTAAAAAGCAAGCTGTGGCAAACTTGGTGAATTTGCAGGCTCAACTGGTCAACAGAAAAGGGTTTTGATCAGGACCTGACAAGGCTACTATGACAAATGACAAGGCTGAAAATGTATATTATCAAGCTGATCTTGTTTCACTATATTGTACATAATTCCTGAAAGTCATTGATGAGTAGCAATCTGAGACATAAACATCAAATTATAGTGAAAGTAACACTTCTATCAGCTGAGACTAACTTGTTTTATTGAGGGGAAAGAATGATACCATGAAGAGTAGACAGAACAAAAGTAAGAACCCAAAACAATGTTTTGAAGATGGAGAAAAGGAAGAGTAGAAACCTCAAGCACTGCAAGGACTGCACTTTGTAACACATTGTAAGTACAACATTAGACATGCAGTAAGAATGATTAATAGCAGGTTACTACCTTTATAACTTTATTTACTGGTTTCTACATAATTTACTCTAATAGTTTTTCCACTACTTAAAACTTGTGCAGCTTCTGGTTGTTACATTCGAGTTCCAATGTTCATTGAGCTAACAACTGTTTTGCGGGTTGTCTAACCCTCTGTAAAAGTTTTTCTCATCACAACCTTTTTCCATATTGGACCATTCTCAAAAAAAAAAAAAGAGGAAAAAAAACTTAAGAGAACTGATGCACTGAATATGATTTAAGCATGCAGAAATCGATAGTCTTTTGCAAAATTATTTATGGTTATAACTGAAAATGACATGAATACAACCTTAAAATCCATTGACCACAGAGTACGCACCTTTCTACGAACAAGACGGTTTATATCCACCTCGCCCATAGCACCAGTTTGTGTAAGTCCAACCATTACAGCTTTTCCCCCATCTCTCACACTCTGTGTACACTGGAAAAATGTCTGTGGTTTTCCCAAGGCATCCACAGCAATGTCTACACCCATTCCCCCTGTTATTTCCTGTCCAAAACATATGAATAACATGTTAGAGGTTGGTTCATAAATTAAGAAAGAATACAGTGCTCATCCATTTGATGTAATCAATTTAAAAATGTTTGCTGCTAATGTTATGGACTTGTAAAAGGTCAGAGTACCCAGGACAAGACAATTCTAGCAATATAGTTTTGAAATAAAACAATCACAATGGAAGTTATTTTGTGTTGAAATGTAGAATTTTTTTATGAAATACAATATAGAGATGCCAAAGGTAAATATCTGAAGTTTGATGTGTCCTGGCAACTCTGCATTATTTTTTATGTCCCTTATACATTAACACTATCACAACTTTACCCTTAGTGAATGTTAAAGTCCCACATGAAGTAATGATGATAAGAGAGAATAGTTAACATAACATTGTTGGACCCAAACTCATTGTCTATAGTTTTTGGGTTAAGTGGTGTCCCAAAATGTTATATGAAGCCCTCACAAACAGACTCCTCAATTTACTAATGTGGGCAATTGTTTGATGCCACTATCATTAGTGGCTCCCACTAAGTAGAAAAATCTATCAAAATTGGATAAGAATTATAAGAGTGATTGGTTATTAAATTGTTGATGTTGAAACTCATTAACTCAAACTTTTGGGTTAAGTGATGTCCCAACATATCATATGAAGCCCTCACAAAGAGACTCCTCAAGGTGATAATGGTTAACTTGCACAAAAAGGCAAAATCCCAACAATTAAGTAACAATTTTATTAAACAAAGGAAAGCTCTAAATGAAGAGCTTCCTAAAGATTACAGCCAAAGACTTAAATGATCTATAAAATCAACTAAAGAATTACAAGAAACCTTGTACAACAATCAAACAGAAAGCGTAAAAAAGAGGCCTTAAAAGTGGCAGAATTAAAAGAAGGAAAATACAAAACTAAGTTCATGGCTCTCACCAATCACGAGTGAAGCATCAAATAAAAGTGAAGAAATTCCATATAAAGCAACTTCCAAAGCATATATGGTTGCTTGCATAGTATTTAGATGGAGCTTATTGGACAACTTCAGTGGACACATTGTAGAAACAAGTATCAACTAAGATTGAAAAAGTTAAGACTTCATTAAAAGAAAAGCAACTGAAGCGCAAATAAGATTGTTCCAATGGCCAGTTTAATGGAAACTTTACATGAAACACTAAGGAGACCCCAAAAAAGTCATAGAAATAGTACATCCATTACAAAAGTTGAAATCATAAACAAGAGTAATCCATGAGCAAGTAGTATGGAACTTTATACCTCACTAAAAGGTTGAAGAAAAAAATATAGCACATACTCTTATCTTTTCAATAGCATCTTCTTGAATTGCATTTATTGTGTGAGTGGCTCCAAATTGCTTGGCTTTCTGCAGTTTCTCATCCTGAACATCCACAGCGATAATATCAGAGGCACCAAAAGCTCTTGCTATCTGCAAACAACTGGAGGAGGTGATCTCGTTATAGTAATGTTAAAAAGACCCCAATGAAATTGGATCACAAACTTCCACAAGTATTTAATGGTTATGAAGGCCAACTTTTATAAAGTGTAGGGATGCAATTTGGACCTAATGAAGGAAGACAAGACTCAAAATACCACCAAACTCTACAATAGATTCCTTCTTATTAATTACCACCATTTTTTCTTCTTTCTGGGAACTACTTTTTTTAAACTAGTTTTAGAAAGAGAGAGAACTGAATGTTTCTACTGAGATACCAGTGGTGAGGTGTTCCTATTCTAGACCCTTCTAGAATATTATTACTAGGGTATCTCTACTATCTGTCACTACCATATATTATGAGGTTTTTATTTCAAAGTGTGTCAAGTCACGCAACCAATGCTCTATTGGTTAATATTATAATGTACAATTCTATTGCAATAGAATGCTGCCTCTTATATATATATATAGTGGAAGCATTTATTATTTCCATTTGAAGACTTCTATTATACTTTCTAAACCTTAGTATATGGAACTTTGTTTAATTAATTTAGTCACTTCACAATTTTAAATTGAAAGGGAAAAAAAAAGTATATGGTTACTAATTTTTGAACTGGCCAGTCAAACGTTATTTAAGGTACTGATAAAAAATTAAAGATACAATTATCAACCCAGAAAAAAGTAAATAAAGTATACAACTTCAGTTGTTCACCTTGAACCAACACCTCCAACTCCAATCACAGCAATAGAATCCCCAGGGCGCACCTCAGCTGCGTGTGCCATAGCACCATAAGCAGTAAAAACTGCACATCCTAGAATTGCAGAGTCTGTGTATGGCAATGAGTTGGGCAAAATAGACAAGGCATGTGCTGGCACAACACAATATTCGGCAAGGCCTCCCATACAATACATGAATATTGGTTTTCCTACACAGTAGACAATTTATTTTAGATTATGTATTTTATGAGCATTACACAGACAATTTAACAATAAAATTCAAGATAGATGGATCTATCAGAAGAATACTTTGACTAGTATGAAATACTAAAACATCATAGAGAAAAGAAAATGAATGTAAATAACTATCTAACATGCATAGCCAGGAAACATTCAACTTTAGAAAAGCAATTCCTACTGTGAATAATAATTATCTATTCTAACTAGGCAAAACTAGATACCTGCTTTCTTGAGCTCACATAATTTAGTCATATTGCACTTGGCCCTTCAAGCTTGTAACCAATATGTTGAAACGGTACTTTCTTTTTGTAGAAATGATTTGAAAAAAAAAAGAGAACTGAGACTTAAAGGAAGATGATGGACAAGATATTTTGAGAAAGGATGCAAAAAAGCACAAGTGAACAAATTGCGAACTATAACATATCCATAAACACAGCATTCTTTTCCATAGAACATGATCATACCATTGAAAGAACTTAACAAAGACACGGAAAAAGGAAGAGAAAGATATTTTAATAAAGGTTGCAAAAGAGTGCAACAAATGAAAAATAGGAACTAGAGCACACACACAACTTGCAATGAAGATGGACATAAGTTCCATGGATAATTGAAATGATGTAGCAATACCTTTTTTTTCTCCCCTAAGATATTGAACCAGAAATATCACTGTATTCTCCTTTGCATGAGGGAATGATGGCCAGAATTCTAACGTTAGCATCCAGTTCTTGGACAAACTGACGATTGATTATCATCTTAACACTAAAAAAATTTTAACTGAGAGGAAATAGAGATATGTGGAGTAAACCAAACAAATTTCAAAATTATAGTAATAGTTCCCACTTCTAAAAGCACAAAACATTGTAGAAGTGTACCCAAATTGTCTTTAACTAACCAAATTCCCCTAGAGTTCTATGTACTATCTACATATAGAAAGAAGCCAAATGCTGCACTTTTTAAGATCCAAGCCAACAGATCAATTATGTATGTGCATATATATACACTATGAGGGAGAAAGATTCTCTAGTAATCCCAAATGAAAGACTGAATCTTATCCTGGAAAAGTATATATGATTTTGATTTAGAGTCACCATAGTGAAACAAAACAATTCACATTAATGTTCCTATAAAATTGAGCATTGGGGTTCACTTCATTATGATATCTAGAAATTGAACAGTACATTTATAAAGCTGATATGTAGTAAACATTACATATATCTCAGACAAAAAAATTAAGAATCAAACATACCAAAGAAGAATGAGCAACTTTAATTTAGAATATTATTCTCCATAAACAGTAAAAGTAAGACATTGAAAGCATAATTACCACTACCGCGGAGGAACAGCCTAGTTTCACCATCAAAAAGAGTTCCTTTTGCCCGGTTATAAGCAGAGAAATCCAAGCATAATTCATCTTCACCCTTCACCCAATTACAAAAAAAAATCAAATTTGTGTTACATAATTTTTCTTCGAAGATGAAGCTAACTAGTACAGCATTTATCAAAGTAGTCCTGACAGCATTAAAGACAATAGTAAAGAATTGGACAAGGTAAAGTGTGGCATCTCAAAGTGATATTACCTTGGAACAAAAGAAACAATTACCGCAAGGCATGATGAAAGCTCCAACAACGTGAGATCCAATTGGGTATCTGAAGAGTCAAGAAGGTATAAATAATCCATGTTGCTTATAAACAATAAGAAATGGTTTCACATTTATAGAACTGAACCTTTTTACTATTTTGCTGTCGGTGAATGGCCCATGTTCAACAACTTCTCCAGTTATCTCATGCCCCACAACACAAGGACTGATATATGATGGAAAATCACCTTTCATAAGATGGAGATCAGAGTGGCACACTCCACAGGCTACATTGAGAGATACAATATCAAATGTCATTCATGTAGAATAATCATATATAAATAAGAAATTAATTGATATTCACAGCCTGAGAGGACAGAAGCATCCACAAATTTCACCAATTTGTTGAGGTTGTAGATTGTCATTAGACTTTATTGTTATGAAAAAACAAGCACAATCAATTCAGTTGCAACATGCATTCTGTCAGTAGGAAAAAGCTCAACTGAAAAAGACTAAAATGAAACTCTTAACAAAAATAGAAACATACCCTTTGTTTTGATGAGAATTTCTCCGGACTTTGGACGAGGCATGTAAAACTCTTCGATGATGAGTGGCTTATTGGGTTCCCAAAACACGGCTCCACGCATGTATGAAGGCAGTCCCACTCCGCCAACTGAGCTTGCTTGAGAAGAATAACAATGATATGAATTAACACTACCACCATTTTCCACAATACTGTTGTTGGTGTTGGAAATGATGGTATTATGGATGAAGACTCTACTACTCAAGAGTCTCAAAGTCAAAGAATGCTGGGACTGGGTCTTACTCTTAGTGATGACTCTTCGAAACATGACAGAAAAGGCCATTTGGGTTTGATGGGAAAGAAAAGGTAAGCAAAGTAAGATGGAGTAGAATGTAGTCTGATAGGACATAGATCACTTGCAGCAATGGTGGTAAAAAACTATTTTTAGCAGCATTTAAGAGCTATTTGGAGATGTAGCAACAGAGTTATAGCCAAAAATTTTGGCATCCGTGCACAGCTAAAATAGTTGTGCAGCTAAAGATAGTCTTGTAGTTAAAGATAGTTGTGCAGTGTGGTAGAAGGTAAAAAAAATATATATATATATATTTTTTTTTGTGTTTGTATTGCTGGTTAGAATATTTATGTTTTTTTTTATATTATGATGTATTATTTTATTATAATAGATATATTATTTTATCTTGATATTTATGTTATTTTATTATATTAAAAATTAAAATTAATTTATTATGTAAATAAATAAAATAACTTTTTATAGTATCAAATAATTAAAAATATAAAACCACCGCTACAAATGCTCTTAACAAAATGACTAATCATGACATGCACTGATACACCTATCTCACATCATTCATTCATCACATCAGACAAAGTAGTCTGTACTTGTCGGACATGAGGGAACTTGGACAATTATATAATATATATAATATATCCATGTTTAACATAGGAGGCATATTTTTTATATTTCCAATAAAAATAAATATATAAACTTCAAGTTTAGCAGAAAAAAAAAAACACAAATATATATATATATATATATATATTTATATATATATTGTGAAGCCACACACAATGAGCTCGGCTCCTTTGCCGCCCGTTTCATACGGGTACCAGAATGCAAGCTCAAGTAAGAAGATCGAAATTCCGAACGGTAGAGTTGGTGTTATTATTGGGAAAGGTGGGGAGACCATGCATCAAATATCTTCAAATTCAGTCTGGAGCTAAGATTCAGGTCACTCGGGATATGGATGCGGACCCAAATTCTCCCACTAGGATGGTGGAGCTCATGGGTACCCCAGAACAGATTGCAAGGCTGAGCAGTTGATAACTGACTTGTCTTGATAGTAAGGTTCAGTATATGGCCAAAAAAGGGGGTTTTTGTGTGGCTAAACCAAGTGGATGTGTCGACTCGACTGTTTGCCATGCACTCGCTTCAAATTTGGCCTTGTTTGTCACAATTGTATCCCACGTTTTATTTTGAATTTTGATTCTTTTCTGTCGTTTTGGCAAAAGAGTTTCCAGCGCAATTGTTCATATACTAGCCAAACTAGTCACAAATTCCAATGTCCTCTATCAGGTATTGGCATTCACCTTCCAAGCTACCCCAATAAGGAGCATTTTGTATACACCTTTTTTTCTTTTCTTTTCTTTTTTTTTTTTTAATTAGGGATCCTCACATGGGCAAAAGTGTAAAATTTTGTCATGAAAGATTAAAAACATTATTTAGATCATTTGATGAAAATACAATATGTGCGCCCCTAAGGAGGCTGTTGGGCTAGGCCTCACCTGGGCTCACAACTAATTTGTGTAGGGAGATTGGATTTCTTGCTTTGGGTCGTTCTCGGCAAAGAGACTCAATGAAATCACTTTTCTCTCCCTTGTGTTTCTCCCACTCCTCTCTGCTCTCCCTTGTGTTTCTCCCCCCCAAAAATCTCCCCCCTCCCTCATCTTTCATTTTCCTATTTATAGCCTGTTAGTAATGGGATGATTATGATTACTTTCAAAATGAGTGCAATGAGAGGTCCAATGTTGTTAATTATAAGTGGGCATTTAGGTGTAAGTGGCTTTGGAAATGGTTCCCACTTCAGGGGATGTGCTCGGTAGCGATATTCCCTAAGGCACTGCCAGGCGTGCAAACAGTGGCACAATTGAACGATCGCAAACTTGCTCGGGAGGCAACCCTATCTACAATACTGCCAAACATGCAAATGGTGGCGCGGCCAAACGACAGCACCCCTGCTCAAAGATAATATGCTGAGTTGTCTGCTCTTTGGGCCTATGAATGTCTCTCGGCCTAGGCCCATAGCTTTCGTGGATTTGGGCTGGGTTCATGGGCGGACTGGTGGTTGGACCCTTGGGCCATACTATTGATACTTAATCCAAGGCCCAAATGGGCTTGGACATCATGGGGCCATACACAATCAATTACAAATACATCAGATTTCACAATGATCAAAACGACACATTAGATGCAATGATCAAACCACCCTATCAAAAAAATCAAGCCGATTTCAAGATTTTACTGTCAAAGTAAATTCTTGTAAATTAAAGCCTAAATCATGTGATTATGATCAATTAATTTTGATTAGACAATCTCATTGGTTTATGTTCTTAGATGAGAATTTAATTAAAAGTATGGATAAATTCTAAGTGATAATTATGATTTTTAAAATTTCAATTATTTTTCTTGGAGGGCATATAATAAATTTGAATTCAAAACTCCTAAATATCCTAGGTGTTGATCGGCACTTTAGCGCAATACATTTGGAATTTCGAGTTTTAGTGCTCTATATGCATGGGAGGGGAATTCATGTTTCCCCGCCCATTCTCTTTTGTAAATACAAGCATCTATCACCCAAAATGGGATCGAACAATTTTCTAATGCCACAAGAAGTTCTACTAATTTTTTGATTGAACTCTTTAAGAGAGGCATTAGGTTGCTTCAATGCAATGTTACTCTCTTCATTGATCTTTGGCTAAATACTCTAAGCATTCTCATACACTATCTCAACAATCATTTTTCAAACACTACATATAACATAATCATCTACTCAAGTGGGAGATCTGTGGGTTGGTCCAAGGAGAAAAGGGCAGTAAAATTGTCCACATTCTTGAAGGTAATCCACCATCAAATTACTTAAAAGAGGCAATACACGTAGATGTAATTTTGAATCGTATTTAGTTTCCATAGATGAATTGGATGAAAACATGATTTTTGATGATTTAGTTTAATTCACGTGTTTATGCATGTAACATCATGATCATGCATATTAGGACTGTTTTTAAATTTATGTGAAATTTGCATTATTTCTTGCATTTGGTGGCATAAAAATATTTTTGAATGAATGCATAATGTGATATGAACATTGATTTAATGAAGACTAATCTCTGGATCATGCAAAATGTGTGCCTAATACCTTCTAATTAAATAACCGCCTTAATTAGATCTTGGGTTTGAAGATTATTTCTTATCATTGTAATTTTGTTTTTTTTTTTTTTTTAAGATTGTAACCAGAAATTATCACATTTTAATTTTTTTTTTCTTAGATTGTAAATAGAAATCAAGCCGTTGTAATTATGTTTTCCGTAGTAAATTGCAACTAAGAATCAATGTGATGTAGGAGTATTTTATTTCTTCTAGAATGAATCTAGGAGCAAAGCCCTAAATTGTGTTTTTTTTTTTTTTTTGGAAGAGAAACTAGTATTTCAATAACACAAGAAAAGGGATACAACAGAGGCCAAAAAGCTAGCAAAATCAGCTTAGGCCAGATTGAAAAAAGTGAAATAAGTAGGGCGGAATAACACCCTTCCAGAGATGTGGGGTTTGGTTACACTTAGCAAATTGGGCTAGCTCATGAGCAGCCATGTTGTAATCCCTTTTCACGTGATAGAACGAACAGCAAGAGAAGAAAGACTTCATGGACTGAATGCTTTGCACCAAATGACCCATAATGCCACCCTTGTAGGCTTGAGTAATTGCTGAAATGACCGAAGAGGCATCAGATTCAAAAATCACCTTCGAAATATTCAGCTCTTTAGCCAGCAATACACCATGCTCCAAAGCCAAAAATTTTGTCCACTTGGCTGGGTAGTGCATGGGCAGAGCCTTACACATAGCAGCAACAACCTCACCCAACTCGTCTCTAATGATAACTCCTACACCAGAAATGCCGTTGCCATCAATAGAAGAGGCGCCATCCACATTGACTTTGTAATAGCCCGGCGAGGGAGCAGCCCAACCACTTTGTGGGGATGGTAATGAGGGAAAGTCCCATGAATAGGCCTTCTTGAAATCTTCCACCGTGTTCTTAACCATCTCCAAAACTTGAAGGGTGACAGACTGTTCTCATCATGGATGGGTTTGTTTCTCTTGTACCAGATCGACCAAGAAGTTATTACAAAGAAAAATTCCAAGAACATTGCAGTCGGGTTAGAGCAAAGTTGAAGCACTGCATCATTGAAATCTTTTGCTTTTAGTAGAATATCAATGGGGCAGTCATGCTAGAGGGACCACACTGAGAGAGCAAAATCACAAGAGATTAAAGCACGAATAAGGCTTTCGGGCTCTTCATCACAAATTGAACAAACATAGGAAGTTTGAATACCTTTAGCAGCCAAATTTGTGAGCACACGGAGGCCGTTCATGCAAGCATGCCAAGAGAAAATCTTGATCTTTTCCGGGAGCTTTAGAGACCAAATTTTCCTCCAAATCCGAGCATTTGGATCTCCAGAGGAACATTCCCTTTCATCCCTTGTGTCAAGGAGTTTGTTTGCAATAAAATAGGCACTCTTTACTATGACTTCAACTTTCTTATTCCCCATCCAAATGAGCTTATCTTCAGGCAGATTGCAACTTAGGGGATTTTTAATACATATGAGCCTCAAAAGGGAAGAAGAGATCACAGACAGTCTCCATTTTCCACCATCTAGTCACCGGATCAATGAGGGATGAGACCATTGGGTAGTCTTCCAAAGGGCAAGGAGTGGAGATGACTTTGTAGGTTGAGGGGTTTGGGAGCCATTTATCATCCCAAATATGGATTAGACGTCCATTTCCAACTCTCCATCTTGTACCACTGCGTAAAACCTCAAGGTTGTTAAAGATACTTCTCCATGTGAAAGAAGGGCTGCCACCTAGATTTGCATGGAGAATATCACAAAAGGGGAAATATTTCGCCTTAAGAATACGAGCAGCCAAGGAACTCGGATTTGTGAGGATTCTCCAAGCTTGTTTTGCAAGTAAGGCAAGATTGAAAGCCTGTAGATTTCTAAAGCCTATTCCCCCTTGTGATTTAGGCTTGCACATTGTTTTCCAACCAACCCAGGCCATTTTGGTCTCTTGGTGTTTTTGTCCCCACCAAAAACTCTTCATCAATTTTTCAAGATCTTCACAGAGAGTCTTTGGAAGTTGAAAACAACTCATTGTGTAAGTGGGAATGGCTTGGGCCACAGCTTTGATAAGAACTTCCTTCCCACCCATTGAGAGCAATTTTCCCTTCCAGCCTACAAGCTTCTTGGATCTACCGATGATAGAGGGGAGGCCAAGGTACTTTGTATGACTTGAGTCTTGCATTGACCCAAGGATGTTTATAATCTCATCTTTAAGCTCCTGGGAAGTGTTTGGGCTAAAAAATATAGAAGATTTATTAGTGTTGATCTTCTTCCCTGAAGCCAACTCATACATACAAAGAATTTCTTTCAGCTTGCTGCACTCAATTCTATTGGCCCTACAGAAGAGGAGGCTATCATCGGCAAAGAATAAGTGAGTGATTTTTGGGGCCCCCCTTACAAATGGAAATGCCATTTAGTTGGTTGTTTCTTGCTGCATCATGAATAAGGGCTGAAAAACCATCAGCACATAGTAGAAATAAATACGTGGATAGCGGATCCCCTTGTCGGAGTCCCCTAGGAGGCATTATGTTCCCATACAATGTGCCATTAATAAGGATAGAGTAAGACACTGAAGAAATGCACTTCATTACTAGATTGATCCAATTCTCATTAAAGCCCATCTTCCTCATAACTTTTTCAATAAAAATCCATTCTACTTTGTCAAAAGCTTTACTCATGCCTAGCTTTGCAGCCATGAAGCTATCATTCCCACATTTCTTATGCTTCAGGAAATGCATAATTTCATATGCCACCAAAACATTATTGGTGATAAGCCTATCAACCGTGAAAGCACTTTGATTTTCTGAAATGATATAAGGAAGGATAGCTTTAAGACGATTAGTTAGAGTTTTAGAAATAAGCTTATAAATCACATTGCATAGACTTATTGGTCTGAATTCAGACATTCTTTGGGGATTATTAGTTTTTGGCACAAGAGCAATATTAGTTCTATTAATATCAGATAAAGACATACCAGAATTAAGAACATTTAGGACCATATTAGAAACATTAGTGCCTACAATACTCCAATATTTTTGAAAAAAGAGGGCTAACATACCATCCAAGCCGGGGGACTTTGTGGGATGCAACTGCTTGAGGGCCATGACTACTTCTTCCCTGGTGAAGGCTCTGGAGAGCTCAGTATTCATTTCAGGAGTGACCAAAGTTGGGATGGGAGCAATTACACTCTCTATTTGACTCGGATGGGAGGTGGCAAGAGTGAGCACATTCTCAAATTTGGCCCAACTACCAAGGTTTATGGGCTAGGTTTCAACCAAGGACTTTAAATTTGGTGCACATCATGCATGGAGTATTTTATTTCCAATTGTGTCTGAATACTATCCCAAACATCTTTTTCAAAAATCACCATTATAGAAGCACATGAGGAGTTGTTTCTACTGTTAGTTTGCAGCATGGACACTAGACATCAACCTGAACACCTCTACGATTCAAATTTGAATGAATGGCATTGGCTAGGATATTATGCAAGGTAGTTGATACCATAGTAGTACCGGCCGTACTGGCCGCTATGTAACGTATCGGTACGTATACCGGTATCAAAACACCAACGTTTTGTACCGGTTCAAATACCGGCCATGTACCAACCAATTTTAGGCAATACTAGCCAGAATAGAGAGAGAAAAAAAAAAAAAAAAAGCTTTTTTTTTTTTTTTTTAGATTTGTGATTTTTGAATTTTTGTAATAGTAGAATGGTAACTTATTAGCATTATCTTATTGGAATTATTTGTTTTCTTAGTAAACAATGAACAATTAAGTTTTCTATTTTTTATATTAAGTTTTTTTTTTCTTTTTAATTGATGCTAAAGTCTAAAACCATGAATAATTTGTTCTAAATTGAAGTAATGTTTTATGGTAAACTTTTATATTTATTACAATACACACACACACACACACACACACACACACACACACATACATACATACATACATACATATATATATATATATATATATATATATATATATATATATAAAATAACAGTAAACCCGAAATGGCACCCCGGTATTGGCCGGTACCGAAATATATCGTTCCACTGGTCAAACTAATACAACTTCCGGTACAAGATTGACTCCCTTGATATTACGGCATAATCGCCATATAAACACCCACACTAACTTATTTGGGACATGCATATATGCTCCAAATAAATTTCCATAAGCCTTCCTTCTTCATTGCAACTTGAGTTTTCAGAATCCTATAAGCACTCTTCTCTGATAATCTATCTTTTGATTTTGTAGAATGTAGACTATATCAATTTGTTTGATGTTGGGTTGAGATTTAGGGAAATATTTTGTATGGGTGAAGCTTCAAAGTCCAGGAAATTTGTATTAATCACATCTCTTCTCCACTGTCAAAGTTGTGGCATCGATAAGATCACTAACAAACATCACGTCCGAGCCTTATTTTTTTGGTGACAAAACCTTGTATGTGATTAGGGTAGGTAACCACCTGTCGTCCCAAATCTTGATTTGTGTTCCATCCCTCATCCATCAACAACACCCCATATCTAAAACAAATTTAGCTATCATGAAACTTCAATCTCCATGTAGGTGAAAGAGATCTTCCAGGCTATGTGGGTAATTTTGTAGACACCAGCATTATTTTGTTAGCATCGTCAAGTTAAATTTATGAATGTCCCTAAACTCAATACCACCTTGTGACTTAGACTTGCACATTTTGCTCTATTTTAGCCCATGAATCTGATTCTCCTCTCTTCGCTGTCCCCACCAAAAATTGCTACATAAAGAGTTATGCTCGTCATATAATTTCTTCGAGAATTTATAGACTTATAACATACGTAGGTATTGTTTGGGCTATTGCTTTTTATAAGAACCTCTTTGTTAGCTTGAGATAGGAGATGACTCTTCCATTCTTGAATCATTTTTCAAACCCACTCCTTTATTATATCTAGCTTGTAACTCTATGCATATGCATGGATACACTTAAATATGTACAATCAAATGCATAATATAATTCATATATATATAATCTAAATATTATTAATAGTCATTTTTATATTTTGTTAACTCTTTAAAAAAATTTGTAAGGATATTATTAGGTATAAAATGTAAATTTTACATGTTTTAAAAAAAAAAATTATTGTGAAGCACTTTTTTTTTTTTACGACTCATTTATTCTAGACTCTTTGGTTTTTGTAATTAATAACTCACTTTGATGAGTATTTATGATGTGGTTCCACATTTGATTCTAAAATTAAGAAATAAAACTTTTTAAGAATAAATAATTTAGGACACATGGCATAAAATTAGAACTCTAATTTGGAATTCTAATTTGAATTTCTCTCAGTTTCACATATTATTATATATATAGATTGAAAACATGGTTTTGAAATCCGAACTGTTTGAAGAATTGGAAAATGAAGATGTTCAAGGTTTTAGAAGTTGGACAAAGATACAATTGAGCTTAGACAGTAATAGACATCATAATTAATTAATAATATTTTAAATATAAATAAATTAAATATATTTTAAAAATGAGCAATCTTGATTCAAAAAAATATATTCTCAGGCACATTTTTACAACTTATATAAGAAATATAAAAATTAAAAAAGCATTAAAAAAATTAAAAGTTATAGTTAATTATTTAAGTATAAAACTCTAGATATATTCGAAGGACTTTAATTCTTTCAATGTATTCTCATTTTGTGATGGCTAATTAAAATAAATTATATAATAAAATATTGTCAATATTGATTATAATATAAATATATAGTAATGAAAGTTTCTTTTAAGTTATTCTTATGGCATTCTTTTAAATTTACTTCAAATATATTATTTTTACAAAGGATCACCAACAACCCGCAATAGCGTTGTGATTAGGGGGTAATTTAAAAATTGCTCCACTTGTATTGTATGGATTCTTTTATTGCCTCGTCACATTCACAGTTTTTTGCTAAAATAGATGGTTGATTTCTCCATGTGCCCCTTTTGACCCGATGCTTTCGTATATTGCCAAAACTTCTTTGAGAGTGCACAATCTTCTAGAAAATGGATTTCTTAAAATAATATTTACTTTGAATATTTGTCATTGCGCACGTAAGCTTCCTCAATCTATCGTAAAAATTTTAACATCTCTTCTTATGAATTGCAAAGCAATTAAATATGAAAATAATAATTATCACATTTAAATAAGGATAAAATTTAGTTTTAAAATTACTCGTTATATAAAGTTACAAAATCAGTTGTAATAAGGATAAAGTTTAGTTACAAAATTAGTTTAAATTTAATGTTATTCAATAAAATAAACATTATTATATATTTTGAAAATAACTATTGAATTACATATTTTTTGCGCTTTAAATACACATGGTAAATTTATATCAATTGATATTATTTACTATATAATTTATAACTATAAGCTTATATTTTGTGCATAATTTTAAATTACAAAATTTGCAATTTAAACAATTATTAATGATATAATTATTGACCTTTAATTTTTTTTAGAAATTTTACAAGTATAAATGATATAAGAAAAATATATAATATAATGGTGAATTTGTCAAAATTTATCTCCAATAAAAAAATATTGAGTAAGGTTATAGTCTTAGACTACAACTAAATTTGTAACTAAATTTTTCCTTCCTTAAAATTAAAGAATTTTGTCATCAGAATTTTATGTTTTATTTAAATTCAACAAATTTTGTAGTCCACTACATATCTCTAATCAATGGCATTAACTATATGGATTTATACTTGTGAGGTTGAAGTTGAAGGCAGACGGTAACATCAATTATTATTTCTAGAAAGTTATCTATAACTTAAGAGGGCAAGAAATAGAATTTAACCAAGTTCAAATAACTTTGTAAACAATGCTTGGATCCAATTCAGTAGTTAAGGAACTATTTAATCATCCTATGAGGAAAATAGGATCAAAGAAGTTAAAATTTAGGCCATAAAATAATAGAACGAGTAAGACACCATTAAAGGGATAGATTCAAAGAAAACTTAAATACTATTAAAAAGCAAGAATCAAGATAATTATATCAACTAGTGTGTAACTTTGTACATATGTATCGGGTACAATTAAAATTTTTAAAAGAGGTTCAAATTATATATGGTATTAGTTTAATTTTTTTAATTATATATTTCTAAAATATGTAATAGTTTTTTATTATAATTATATATATATATATATATATATATATATATATATATATATAATTTTGAATTTAATTAGTTTTAAACTCTTCGATTGCAACACCTAATAATTTACTTGTCACAAATATAAAAAAAACTTAAATGGACATGTCGCAAAAAATTAGATTTCAATTGAAATTCAATTAGATTTGGACTCTTTGATTTTTACATTCAATAATTTACTTGGCAGAAAATTAAAAATTAAATAGAACACATGGCGCAAAATTGAGAGGAATTATTAAATATGCTAAAAGGGCAATGCAATTTTTTTTTCTTTCAAATAATTAAGATTTCCAAATATCTCAATTAAGTGTTTATGATAGGTTTTTGTAGGGTCACGGTTTTCGGACCGAGCCCATTACAATGAATTTGTAGAGAGTGGGTCCAAAAATTGGGCTCTGATAAGGCAACAGCTTGTTTCGGGGGTAAAAAACACACAAAATAGGGCGACCCAACGTCCCAAGGAGAAGGGACCCCTCGCTCGAGGACGAGAATCCCCAACTCCTCTCGGTCACACAGGAGCCTCCTTCCCTTCTCTAGGCCTCCCTCTTCTTCTTCTTTCTCGCCCCTCCCTCAGATAGGGGTGATCTCTGTTGTTATATATTCCTCTCTTCCGTTCATCCTCCTCCTACAATTGTCAGTCATCCATGCCTATCCTCAAGTGCATGTCCCATCGGCCATTCTTTCTGGCGCTCTGTGAGCTGTTGTGGCCCCCATTGCCTTGTCCAGTGGTCACATCTACATCAATGTGGTCAGGGTGTTAGCTATGGGTATTTAATATGGAGGTGACGGCTCCTCTTGGGTTTGTCTCTCCACCATTCCCCTATGGCTAGCCAATAGGGCTTGGAATCTCTTTTGCGATCCTTGAGTGGATTGCCTTAGGCGACGTGACGCTTTTCTCTCCCATGATTTTGGCCTGTCGGAGATAGGGTCGTCCTCGGCAGTACAATCTGGCGGTCTGGATTCCCTTCATTCATCCTCGGGCACTTCTTTCTCCTCAGCGTGGGCCTTGGGCTTGATATTTAAAATGGGCTGGAGTCCCCAGATACTTTGGCCCCACAATAGCCCTTCAAAATCCTGCTGTCCGGATCCTCGGATGGGGAAGAGGATTTTGATGTTCTCAGGCCTACATCATGGCAGGTTGAGTCTTGTTTCCTTATGGGCGCCAGGGTTTCTTCGTCTACCCATGACACACTCCTAGCGCTTTGGCGTACGAGGCGCATTGTCATGAATGCTTTCTTTTTTGGGATAGCGTAGATCGCTTCGGTATTCAGAAGGTGTATTTAATGGCGCTTTTATGAAGCGGCACGGATTTGGAAGTTGAAGGTCCCATTGGGAATTGGGCGAAATTTATCTTGCTTGACATTCCTTCTTTAAGCTTTGTGCGTGGTGAGTTCCCCCAGATTTCACCTTCTATATAAGGCACCCTGAGAGAATCATCTTCCACACCCACCAGCCTTGGAACACTGCAGAAGTTCCAAGTCTTTTCATTTTCCTTGAACAACAAAAAGAAGAAAAGATGCCGCCTGAATCATAGGCATTGCAGCTAAGGCAAAGAGAGCAGAGGCTAAGGATCCTCATATTCTTCAACCGGACAAGAAAGAGCACTCTCTTCCTTCGACCAGAGACCGTAGCTAGTGCAGATCATGCCAGGTTCCTGATTATCCTCCAAACGCCAATCAAGAGCGTGCAAGAGTTGGCTAAAGAGGAAGGGGAAGAAAGTGAAGTGAAGTTGAAGGGAGCAATTGAGATATTAAAGGGAGCCATTCTCGCCATCACAGGCAGATGGCGAGACACATGGAGGGCGACTTCCTAGGAGTACCAATATTATATGGTGGATTAGGGTTTGCTTCAGGGCAGCCTCAGCAGGTGGAAACCAACTCAGGCGCTCCCGCCTCTTCTTCCTCATCGCTGCCTGCGCCCAGCATACGGGCTTAGAGGTTGCCTAAGCGAGACTGTGAATCCACCATCACCACCAGCCTTTTCCCTTTTATTAGCTAGCTTTACCGCCAGCACACCTTGGCCGTTCTATAGTTAGTTGTAGTCCGAGCCTTCCTCGGCTATTTTGTAATTGATGTGAAATAAGCCTTCCTTGGCTATTTTGTAGTTAGATGTAATTCGAGCTTTTCTCGGCTGTTTTGTAATTAATGTTGCCATCATCTTATTTAATAGAAAGGGACTTGTGACTTTTTCTTGGCGAAACCTTTTTCGTTTGGTGAAAAGTAATATATATATATATATATATATATATATATATATATATATATTAATATTTCTTTTTACTTTATTTCATGTATATTTTTTGTTTACTTATTTTCCTTATGTATATATTTTTTGCTTTGCCTCCGCCTTTTCTAGAACAACCGAGCTTACGGTGACGTGCTTCACGTTGCAAACCGTGCAACCATTTAGGAAGTGCTAGTTTTGAAATAAATGATCCGAGGAGGTTATGGTGCGCTATAGTTCCGTCTGTGGCCCATGGGGATGCCAAAGCGTCTGTCTCTCTCAGTTGTTTGGTTCAAGGATCCAAGCGGAGCTATGGCTATACTTAATGCTCAGCGGGAATAAAATTTGGTTCTGCCTAGTACCCAGATAGCTGTCACAAGTTATTAGTTTTCCCATAGGTTTGAGTCCGAGGACCATGCAAGACCTTGGTTCTGTCTAACACCTAGATAGTTGTCACAAGTTATTAATTTTCTCATAGGTTTAAGTTCGAGGACCATGCAAGACCTTGGTTCTGTCTAACACCCAGATAGTTATCATAAGTTATTAGTTTTCCCATAGGTTTGAGTCCGAGGACCATGCAAGACCTTGGTTCTGTCTAGTACTTAGATACTTGTCAAGAGTTATTAGTTTTCTCATAGGTTTGAGTCCGAGGACCATGCAAGACCTTGGTTCTATCTAACACTTAGACACTTGTCAAGAGTTATTAGTTTTCCCACAGGTTTGAGTCCGAGAACCATGTAAGACCTTGGTTCTGCCTTCTGAGGATTCGCCCTTGATAAAGCCCCATTCAGCTGGGGTCAGAAGGCACCAATACCAATCTTCCAGAACTAGTCCCCTCACGGAACCCCTTGAAAGTGTTTTGCGCGGCCGCCGCCTTCCTCAATCGGGGCCCGAAGGGGGTCGGCCTCGAGATTCGCGGGTCTTCTAGCCCCTGGTGGGGACGAGGGCCACGCATATGGTGCTAAAGGCCCGTTGAGCTGGGAGCCTCCTGGCAGTTCTCCTTTTATGGCCCAGCAGATTGGCCATCATCGTCTCCCCTTGGGAGTTTGGCCCTGGCTTAACAAGCTATCGCACTCATCGTCGCACAAGCAACTTTCCCACAGACGACGCTAATTGTAGGGTCACGGTTTTCGAACTGACCCCATTACAATGAATTTGTAGAGAGTGGGTCCAAAAGTTGGGCTCTGATAAGGCGATGGCTTGTTTCGGTGGTGAAAAATACACAGACTAGGGCAGCCCAACATCCCAGGGAGAAGGGACCCCTCGCTCGAGGACGGGAATCCCTAACTCCTCTCGGTCACACAGGAGCCTCCTTCCCTTCTCTGGGCCTCCCTCTTCTTTTTCTTTCTCGCCCCCCCCCCCCCTCAGATAGGGGTGATCTCTGTTGTTATATATTCTTCTCTTCCATTCATCCTCCTCATACACTTGTCAGTCATCCATGCCTATCCTCAAGTGCATGTCCCATCGGCCATTCTTTCTGGTGCTCTGTGAGCAGTTGTGGCCCCCATTGCCCTGTCCAGTGGTCACATCCACATCAACGTGGTCAGGGTGTTAGCTATGGGTATTTAATACGGAGGTGATGGCTCCTCCTGGGTTTGTCTCTCCACCATTCCCCTATGGCTAGCTCATAGGGGTTGGAATCTCTTTTGCGATCCTTGAGTGGATTGTCTCGGGCGACGTTGCACTTTTCTCTCCCATAATTTTGGCCTGCAGGGGATAGGGTCATACTCGGCAGTACAATCTGGCGGTTTGGATTCCCTTCATTCATCCTCGGGCACTTCTTTCTCCTCAGCGTGGGTCTTGGGCTTGATATTTAAAATGGGCCGGAGTCCCCAGATCCTTTGACCCCACAGTTTTTAATCTGAAAGAATATTCAAGTGTACTATAAATTAGGTACTAAAACCAATTTTAAAGTTAATCCAACCATAATTTTATTAAAATTTTACCCAAATTTTGAAATCAATGAAAAACAATGTATAGATCTCCTAGAAAACTTTACTCCAAAACAACCAATCATAAGTCCGGAAGAGATGATAGAGTCATGGAAAACTAAATATCATTATAATTCTCTAATGCATAGATACTTTAACAGAAAGATTTTTTTATTTTTTTTTTTTAAAAACCCAATCAATTATACTCTCATTTTGTTTTGTACAAAAATTATAAATGTGAAAACCAAAAGATTTATTCCAAGACAGACAGCTGTGGCATCGATTAATGAAAATAGTGTAAAGGCTCGTAACCTTTTGATATTACATGATTCATTTAGGTTGGTTATTGTGAAGATGATCAAGTCTTCCAGGTGCTTCAAGTACGATTGATTCATTCAAATGGATCATGTATAGGAGCAGTCCTTCCAGTGATTAGATTATGTATATGATCTGGTCCTCCTAGTGTCTTCTTGTCAATTTCTACTTCATTATTACGTAGAGGATTCGGTCCTCCAGGTACGCTGCGTTTTGAACTTTCTAATGGTACTTGGATGTTGTTCAAAGGATCTAATTCCCATTGAGTTGATCTAGCATTTGAGCCCCAGGAAAAAAGCGAGAAGACAGCAAATAACATGACAATAAACATCTTTGTGATTATCGAGTTAGTCATTTTGTGGAGAAAATAGGCAAATGTCCCTTTCAAAAAAAAAAATCCAGCATTTTGCCTATTTTTCCAAACTAATTAGGAAAATGCCCCTCTTTTAAAATTCGATTTTTTCAAAATCGAATTATTAAAAAAAAATTCAAGAGCCCTATAGTGGCATTTTAAGGAGCCTATAGTAACGTTTTAAGGATCTATAGTAGCGTTTTGCAACTCAATCTCCATGAAGTCGAGTTACATGCAATTTTTTTTTCTTTTTTTACTTATAACTCGACTTCATGGAGATCGAGTTACAAAACGCTACTATAGATCCTTAAAACGTCATTATAGGCTTCTTCAAAACGCCACTATAGGGCTTAACTCGATTTTGAGAAAATCGAGTTTTAAAAGAGGGGTATTTCCCTAATTAGTTTGGTAAAGAAGAAAAAATGCTAGATTTTTTTTAAAAAAAAGGGTAAAGGCCAATTTTTTCCGTCATTTTGTTGGTTCTAAATTAATGATGTGGTTGTTGGATTGAAGTTCACACTCCTATTAACAAACCTTATTTATAAGCCCTATATTTAGACATTTAAGATAGCTATATTAATTCATTTCAAAAGGTTGATTTATTTCTATAGGAGCATTTTAGTATTAAATGATAATTTAATATTTTAATGAATAATAAGTTGGCAAATTTAATGAAAAAAAATATTAGAGTTAATGTGGTAAATGAGGAGTTAATGTGTTACCCAATTTGAAATCTCACGTTAATAAGAAGAGAGACTTCTTATTTATTTATTTATTAGTGTGGTGATTCATTGGCTTAAATTTAATGAAGGAGAAATTGGGGAGAATGATAATTTAATATTTTAATGAATAATAAGTCGGCAAATTTAATGTAAAAATATGAGAATTAATGTGGTAAATGAGGAGTTAATGTGTTACCAATTTGAAGTCTTGCATTAATAAGGAGGGAGACTCCTTATTTATTTATCAGTGTGGTGATTCATTGGCTTAAATTTAATGAGGGAGAAATTGGGGTGAAAATGCTTGCTATATAGGGGTGGTAATTCGTGTTCGTGTGTCGGGTTCGTGTCGTGTCGACTCATGAGTATTTGATTATATGGGTAAACCCTAACTCAACATGTTTATTAAACGGGTCAAGATTCCTTAATCCTAACAGAACTCATTTATTAAATGAGTCAATTGTGTCGACATGTTTATCAGATTTTATCAAAATTAATAAATAAATAAAAACTAATTTTAGTATTAACCAAATTGATATGAACTATGAAAAACCAAACAAATAAATATTTTTAATATAAAATTTAGAACTAACAAGTAACTACATCACAAATAATCATTCAAAATTAAAGCATATCTCAATATCACAAATAATCAATCATAATATGTCAAAGAAAATAAACAATAACAACTAACAAGTTTATATACCTAGAGTTTGAATGGTATATTGGTAAAATATCATTTAATTAAACGAGTTAAACAGGTCAAATGGATTCTATATGATGGACACTAACCCAATCCGTTTATTAAACGAGCTAGTTGTGTCAATCCGAAAATGACACAAACATATTAAGTTTCAACCCATAACCTACTAATTTTGTGTCGTGTCGTATCGGGTTTGCAAGTTGTGTCCAATTTTGCCATCCCTATTGTTGAGAGAAGGTGAAGGCCTAAAGGGTAGAGGTAATTGAGTCATTGACCCACTAAATGGGCTAGCCATTTGGGCCTAATAAATCCTTTGAAACTACTTATTTGACTCATTATTAAACACATATAACCCAGCCCATTAGCTTAATAGCTAGCAATGAATATTGAAACTCCCACTAATTAGAATAATGGACCTAATTAACTTGATTAATTGGGTAATTAACCTCAGGAGGCCCATTGAACTTATAAATAAGCCCCCTCATAACTAGTCCAAACACACCATTGGATCATGCCCTCTTGGATCCTACTAGCTTTTTTTTTTTTTTTGAATGGGAAATAAGATGGCATTAAAAACCAAACAGAGATTACAACAGAGAGAGTTCAGATATAGGCCAAACAATAAAGCTAACCAGTACACATCTCAGATTGGATTAAATAAGCAACCATAGGGGGTGTGACTCCACTCCAGATATGCGAACTTGCACTCCTCCAAGCGTATTAAGCCAACTTGTGAGCAACCTTGTTAAGGTTACGGCTTGAATGCTTGAAAAAGCATGATTCAAACAGATTCTAAGCTTGGATAAAATCTTGAATGAAGTGACCAAAACTACTCCCAATAGCTTTTTCATTAATGGCTTGGATGACATTAAGAGCATCTGATTCGAAAATAACTTTAGGTAGTTGCAAATCCTTAGCTAGCAGGATTCCTTGCTCCAAAGCCATTATCTCCACAAATTCAATAGAATAGTTGGACTGAAGAAACTTGCTAAGACAAGCAATTGGCTGACCTTTACTGTCTCTTATTATGATCTCAACACTAGAGTACCTATTTTGGTCTGAGGCTCCATCAACATTTATTTTGTAAACTCCACATGGAAGGGGTTTCCAACTGGTGGGGGAGATTCTGATGTAGGAAAGATCCACATCAGCTGCATTTGAGAAATCTTCTAGTGTACTTTTTGCCATAAGCCAAGTCTGTTGTGGGGAAAGGTTGCTTTCATTGTGGACCACTTTATTTCTGTTATACTAGATGGCCCAGGCTACAACAAAGAAGGTTTCCAAGTCTTTGGTAGACTTTTGAGTGAGGATAAACATGCTTGGGTCCTGGAAATTCAAGCTGTTTTTACTAGCTCTTATTGGATTATCAGCCCAAAAATCCGAGACCTGAGAGGTGGAATTACATCTAAGGATGGCATGGGTGATATTTTCAGGATCAGAGCCACAAATTGGGCATGTTTTACTATTAGTGATGCCTCTGATATTCATGTTTTCCATTGTGAGCAGTCCATTAACACAGGCCCTCCAAACAAAAATCTTCATCTTGGCTCGGAGGTTTAGGTGCCAAAGCTTCTTCCATAGCAACCTATAGAGATCCCCTGAGGAGCTTTCCACTTTTTCCCCTACATCCATTAACTTGTGGGCAATATGGTATGCGCTTTTGACTATAAACTTACCTCAACTATTCCCCAACCATATTATTTGATCTTCAGGCAGATTGTGGCTCAAAGGAATTCTAAGAATTATTTCAACTCCAAAAGTAAGGAATGTCACTCGGACCAAATCAACATTCCACCATTTTATGGTAAGGTCTATGAGCGAGGAAACCATTGGGAATTCTGGATTGCTGTTTGGAGGGCTGATGACTTTATAAGTGGATGGATTTGGAATCTATCTATCATCCTATATATGGATCCTTTTTCTGTTGCCAACCCTCCATCCAGTTCCTTCCTTTAAGACTTTAAGGCTGTTGTAAATGCTTCTCCAAGAGTAAGATGGGGAATTGCCAAGCTTAGCATTGAGAACATCACCAGTAGGGAAGTATTTGGCCCTAAGAACACGGGCAACAAGGGAGCTTGGGTTTGTGAGGATACACCATGATTGCTTGGCTAACATAGTAAGGTTGAAAGCTTGCAAGTTTCTGAACCCCATTCCACCGTAAGCTTTCGAGTTGCACATCCTGCCCTAGCTGATCCAGCACATTTTGGATTCTTGCTACTTCTGACCCCACCAGAAATTCCTCATCATCCTTTCTAAATCTTCACATAGGCTTTGAGGTAGTTGGAAGCAACTCATGGTATACATTGGGATTGCTTGAGCAACTGCCTTAATGAGGATTTCCCTACCACCCATAAAGAGTAGTTTACCCTTCCAACCAGCAAGTTTCTGCCCCATCCTTTCCTTCAAGGTAGCAAATATCTACTTCTTAGATCTTCCAATAAAGGATGGAAGACCTAGGTATTTGGAATGTCTTGAGTCTTGCAAAGGGCCAAGGGTGGCAAAAATCTTTTCTTTGGCTGACTGAGGTGTGTTTAGACTAAAGAACATTGAAGATTTGTCTGTGTTGATTTTTTGGCCGGATGCTTCTTCATATGCTTGAAGGATTTGCTTTAGTTTTTGACTCTCTTCGGCATTTACTTTGCTAAAGAGAATGCTATCATCCATAAAGAAAAGATGAGTTATTCTAGGGCAGTCTCTACAAACTGAAATGCCCGTCCATTGCTGGTTTTATGCAGCTTCATGTATGAGAGCAGAGAGACCTTCGGCACAAAGGAGGAAGAGGTTTGGGGAAAGAGGGTCACCTTGGCGAAGTCCTTTAGTTGGGGTGATGTTTCCCCAAGCTACCTCATTAATAATAACTGAGTATGATACTATGGTGATGCACTGCATTACCCAATTAATCCACCTAGTGTTGAAACCCATTCTTTCCATAACCTGTTGGATGAAGCACCATTCAACTCTATCAAAGGCCTTGCTCATGTCAAACTTGGCAGCCATGAAACCGTCATTACCTGCATTTTTGTGATTTAAGAAATGCATTAATTCAAAAGCCACAAGCACATTGTCAGTAATGAGACGATCCGAGATGAAGGCATTTTGATTTTCTATTATAATGTGTGGGAGGAGAGTTTTAAGTCTATTAGCAAGGGTTTTGGAAATGAGTTGTAACACTATATTACACAGACTGATTGGGCGAAACTCAGTCATTCGCTTGGGGTTATTTGTTTTCGGAATGAGGGCTATGTTTGTTTTATTTAGCTCTGCCATGGACAAATTGTTATTGAGAACATTAAGAACCATATTAGTAATACTATAGCCCACAATATTACAATATTTTCGATAAAATATGGCAGACATACCGTCGGGGCATGGTGCCTTGGTAGGGTGGATTTACTTGAGAGTTATAGATACCTTCTCCCTAGTGAAATCCCGAGTGAGATTTGCATTCATTTCATTAGTCACTCTAGAGGGGATAGCTGCAACTACCTTTTCAACCTGTGTGGGATGGGCTGTTGCGTAAATATTCTTAAAATAGCTGATGGTTGCCTGGGCAATGCTTTCCTTTTCATCACACCACCTACCTTGCTCATCCTAGATTCCTAGGATTGTGTTTTGCTTATGCCTTTTAGAAGCTTGGGCATGGAAGAACTTAGTATTCTTATCCCCCTCCTTAAGCTAGTGAGCTTTAGCTCTTTGCCCCCAATAAATTTCCTCATCATCCAGAAGCTCGTTGATTTCTTTCCTTAGGCTATTAATCTCGGTGCTCATGTCTCCTCCCTTGTCTTGATTGGTTAGGCAATTTAGGGTGTTCCTTTTGGCTTGAATTCTTTTTGGAATTTGCCCATAAACCTCTGAACTCCATTTAGTTAACTCAGCAGCACAAGATTTTAAATTCTCCATTATTCCTTCTAGAGTACTAAGGTCAGCCCCCATCCCCGATGATGCCTCAATAATAGCTTTGTAGTCACCATTTTTAGTCCATAAAGCCTCAAAATGAAACCGTTTTTCTCGGGAGTGGTGTTTGGATGTTGAGTTCGAGATTACCAGTGCACAATGATCAGAAGTGGAATCAACTATATGGAGAGCTTTCATCCCTCCAAATTTTCCAATCCATTCTGTAGTTGCAAAAGCTCTATCAAGCCTCAAGTATTTTATATTTTCCCCCTCTTGCATGTTGCACCAAGTAAAATCGGACCCAATATAGCCCAAGTCTTGAAAACCACAATAATCAACTGCTTTTTTGAAGCCATCCATCTGTTGTTGGGGCCTAGGACCTCCACCCAATTTTTCCTCGGCTGATAGAATTTCATTAAAATCTACTAGATAAAGCCAAGGGAGTTGGTACTGATTATGAAGAAATGCTAGAAGGTGCTAAGATTCATACCTTCGGTGAGTCTTTGGATGACCATAAAAGCCGGTTAGCCTCCATTTGAAGTTGTTGCCGTGCTCAGTAATAGTTGCATCAATATGATTCTTTGAGAAGCTTTTAATTTCCAAGTCAACTTCTCTTGCCCATAAGAGAGCAAGTCCTCCACTTTGGCCTATATAGGGAATAATGAGGCCATTTGCCATCCTAATTATGTTCTTTATCCTTTCCATACATCTGGTTTTTGATTTGGTCTCCATAAGGAAGACCACTTTGGGATCCCAATGCCGCACTAAGTCATGCAATGCTCTGACTGATTGGGGGTTCCTAAGCCCCTGGTAGTTCCAGCTTAAGGGATTCATGGCTCCCGGCGGTGCTGCCTTGCAGCCACCATCGAACCCTCTTCAGTTTCAGAATGACTTTGTGTTAGAGATTATGCATCTCCTTTTCTGCAATGATTCTTCCCTGTCTTCAAATATTAACTTTCCCACCCTTTTAATTCCTGCAATTGGTAGCTGGACTTTAGTTTTTGGGCTTCTATTTTTCCCTTTTTCTCTTGCCATTTTTTTCAACTAGGCCTTTGTTTTCACTTTCCTTTCTACTTCAGGGCCTTCAGTTCCTTTATTTCTTTCATTAGTTTCTATTGGGTCAGCCATTAGCTTGAGTGGGCTAGAGACTTCCATGGACATTGTTCTCGTTTGGGCCTGCTGGCCCGTTAGAGAGAGGGCGTCCAAAGCTTCTTTGTCCTTTTTCAAATCTCTTAGTGGATTGTTGGAGGGAGCAGCTGCCTCATCACATGCCCCTAGCAGTTGCGTGGTGCAGTGTTCCACCTATATAGAGTAGTCCCATCTATTCTGATTTCTTGCTAACTGATTTTCCTCGAAGCCCGCGACATTACCCATCTCTATATTTTTTGAATTTTCCTTCCCCCGGTTGCTGTCGCTACCTAAGCTGCCTTCACCACTATCCGCTGCTGAGGAGTAGGAGTTTTTTGCCGTTGTTTGATTGTTTTCCTCTACTTTATCATCATTACCATTACTTCGGCCCTTACTACTAGTGGATCTTAATTTTCCCGTCCCCCATTTTGAATTTCCTTGAGCACGAAGCCAGTCGCCATATTGTTTTGACGGGCTTTGTTGGTCTGTGATCTCCGGACAGTGCTTGTCATCGTGCCATAGTCTACCACAATGAAAGCAGAAGGTAGGAAGCCTTTCATACTTGAAATTTACCCAGAATTTTTCG
This sequence comes from Quercus agrifolia, assembly GCA_029955455.1. Taxonomy (NCBI): domain Eukaryota; kingdom Viridiplantae; phylum Streptophyta; class Magnoliopsida; order Fagales; family Fagaceae; genus Quercus; species Quercus agrifolia. The sequence goes on from JARQAD010000006.1 coordinate 18,891,226, forward strand.
CCATCTGCACTAGCTACCTTACCTCCACACCTAAGAGGTTTATCAAGTTGTAAATCTACTCTAATTCGCATAAATTTTGCTTGATCTGTCTATCTTGCTCCTCTGTCTGACTCAATGAATTTCCCCAAATTGTTTCCAAGTTCTTTACCTACCTCATCTGACATGTGCTCAAAGGGGAGTCCCCAAATTTGGACCCAGAAAAGGGAGTGGGTGAAAGTGATGCTTGTAGCTGAGAGACCTTTATTCCATCTGCACAGCAATAGAAGATTATTGTCGAAATTCCATGGCCCATTTTTTTCAACCCATTTCAGTTGGTACTCAGAATTGAACTTGAACTGTAAAATACTGTTTCCCACATCTACAATCTGCAGGTTAGAGCCCATTTTCCATGCTGATCTTAGTGTGTTCTTTAAAGCCCTTTGGTTTTGATGCCGGTCTGATAGCAATCTACCAAAAAGGCTCAAAGCACATTCCTCTAGAAGCTTCAACTTGCTCCTTGTTGTTATTGAGATTTCTTCTTCTTCCTCCTTTGTGAGATGGAGGTTGAGTAATCCTTCTACTGCTGCTTGTTCCATGATGATGTTAGGAGGAAGTGATGGGTAAACCCAAGGAAAAACCCAAACAGAGAAGAGGGAGTGAGTGCTCGACACTTAAGACAAGAGGGAGAGGGCTCCTTTTCTGAAAGGAGAGGGAGAGAACTCCTACCTGGGAGAGAGAAAAAGTAACTCATGGATCCTACTAGCTGCCAGCCTTATTTAGAATAAATGAAATAGTAGTTGGTGAGTTAATGGTTGTATTTATGTACAATATTTATTAAGTCAATTAAGAGCCATTAACCTACTAAATAGACTAGTCGTTTGGACCTAATAAATCATTTAAAACTCCTTATTCTTTGGCCAGGTATCCTACAAAGAGACTCCCGAGAGTCTAAAGTATTGAAAGAATGGCCATAGGAGCGGGCACATCATGATTTATAGGAAAATTTTGTAATGACTTAATGAAATTGTTTGCTTATTAATTTAAATTAAAAAAAAGTTGGGATCAACATTTAAAGAATATATGAGTTACAATATTGTGAATATCTTTTGTGTAATTTAACATTTCTTGCTTTCTAATTCATAATTGTCTGCTTTTAATTTTGATTAAACTTCATAATGTTTTTTTTTTAATGGGAATTAAACTTCATAATGTTAAGAAACAGTTAAAGAATCTATAAAAAAAGAAAATCTTCACTATGATGAATAAATAAGAGCATTCAAATTTTGAATGACACTTTTTTTATTATAAAAATGAAGACAAACCTTGTAGCATACTGTATAGAAAAATATACATAGAGGAATGAACTTAGCTAATTGATAAAAAAAAAAATTATCGCTACCTTGACTTGAATCTAACCTATTAGCCGGAATAGCTAAAAAAGTTTCTCTGACTCTAGGAAAGAGGACCCTGACTCTCTTCCCTGAGACTATAGAAGTGACTGTCCCTTCTTGTAAGGCTTTGTGTCCCCTAAGGTAACACTATTACCGGTAGGGCTAGTGAGGTTGGGGAAACACTGGTACGAGGAATGGAGAGTCTTACATATCAATGGCGCAACTTGTCTCTTGATGAGAGGGAGGGTGGCAAATTGTCAATAAAGAAAAACAGAGCAAATCTTGAGTTTACCATTGCAACAAAATTTCTAATAACACGAGTACTAAACACAGAGGCAATTGCTAGGACCTTCAACCCTCTGTGGCGTTCCAGGAATGGATTTAAGGTCAGAGAGGCAGGGGAAAATATTAGGCTGTTTGTTTTTGACAATGAAGAAAAGGTGGAAAAAATCATGGCTAGTGAACCTTAGAGTTTTGATAGAAATCTTGTCGTTCTCCACAGATTAGAAAATGTAGTACCAATACAAGAGGTCGCTTTCAATACGGTGTCTCTTTGGGTCCAAGTTCACGATATCCCGGTCAGTTATTTGAATAGAGAGGTAGCTAAAGAGCTGTGTGAGGCTATTGGAGTAGTAGACCGGAACTGCAAGGATGAAGAAGTGGATGGAGGCAGTTTCATTCGAGTTAGAGTAAGGGTAGATATTACATTACCTTTGTGCAGGGGTCGGGTGCTTTCAATTGAGGATGAGGAGGAGCGATGGGTGTCGTTCAAATATGAACAACTCCCAAACATTTGTTATTGGTGCAGATGCTTAGACCACTCCAATAGGGATTGTGATAAGTGGATTGACAACGACGGAACCTTAGATAGCAGCAACAAGAAATATGGACCATGGATTCGGGCTCCCCTACCTCAGATAAGGCGTAAACCAGTGGTGGTGGTCTCGGGTTTCTATGAAACTAGGAAGAAAGGTGGCTCGAGGGGGTGCAGGTTGGTGGAAAAGAAAGTGGCGCCACTGTCCAGGGAGGAGATGGTTCAGGGTAGCCGTGCACATCAAAGAGTGGGGAAAAAAATGGTTGTGGCTGAAGCGCAATTTGGGGAAGCAGTAAATGCTCTTGATGACATAAGTTTAAAACTGACTAAATTAAAGGGTGATAATGACGGAAATAAAGGAGATTTTATGGAGAAACAAATTAGGGAGATTGATAGGGAGTTAAATGATTTTGATATATCAAGGAGCAATGAAAGGGGAGCGGCAGCCACTCATAATGAGGTACACGTGGCTAATTCGTTGCATGAAACGAGTTTGGACTTACCTAGTGCTACTGAAGCAGGCTTTGAGGATGGTGCAAGTCATGTGGATCACTTATATTCACAAAACCCCGGTACAAACAAAAATCTCAAGCCCGATACTCAGGCTTCATCAATTGGCCGTGTATGCAAGGAGGGCTTGCAGGCAAGAACTTGGACAAGGGTAGCAAGGGCGGCTCAGAGGGTTGAAGAGTGCAGTAGAGGTGAAGTGGCTCTTTCTTCTAAACGAACTATGATGGAGGTGGACAATGGTGAGGTTCCTAAGAAAAGAAAGGTGGTTGCTTAAAACAATCAGAAAATTTTTTCAATGGTGGAGGCTGTAATGCAGCCCTGCTAAGGGCAATGAATCTACTATGTTGGAACTGTTGAGGCCTTGGGAACCTACCAACAGATCAAGAGCTTGGTGATTTGATTCGGGCACAAGATCCCTCAGTTGTGTTTTTAGCCGAAACATGGCTCGATAAAGTAAGGCTAGAGGATATTCGGATTAAATTAAATTTTGGTGGCATGATTGAAGTTTGTCGAGAAACGAGAGGTGGGGGGATTGTAATTTTTTGGAAGAAGGAAATTGATTTTTCTTTAGGTACTTTTTCTATAAACCATATAGATGGTATCGTGAATATGGGTAAGGAGGATGAGTGGAGGTTCACGGGTTTCTATGGGGAGTCCGAAACAACAAATCATCACCTATCATGGTCATGTTTGCGAAGCTTAAAAAGGAGAAATTCTATTCCTTGGCTTTGTGTCGGGGATTTCAATGAGATTATAAGAAGTCATGAGAAAATTGGGGGCCGTCAAAGACCTGCAAGACAGATGGAAGATTTTAGAAAGGTGTTGGATGAATGTGGATTTAGGGATCTAGGGTTTATGGGAGGGAAATTTACATGGTGTAATGGGCATCCAGATGGCTTCACAATATGGGAGAGGTTGGATAGAGCAGTTGCTACTATGGAGTGGTTAGGAAAATTTCTGGCTACTAAGGTGGTCCATTTATAGTGTGGTTCTTCTGATCACAAACCTATTCTCATTTGTCTAAATGGTATACCTAAGCCTAGGAATAAACCTTGGAGATTTGAGCATATGTGGCTAGAGGAGGAGGGTTGTAGGGATACGGTGGAGTTAGCTTGGCTTTTTGATGCTTTTGGTCAAGCCATGTCTCGAGTAGAAGGGAAAATTAGCCATTGCCAAGCTAAGCTCAAGTGGTGGAGCCGGGTGGAAATTGGGAATATTACTCGCTTATTAAAAGAGAAAAAAGAATTTTAAAGAAGGCAGAAGAGGTTGCAATAATGGGTGGGTCCATGAATAGGGTGCTCAGGCTGAAAAAAGAAATAAATGATCTTCTATCAAAAGAAGAAAAAATGTGGAAACAGAGATCCCGAGCTTTGTGGTTACATGAGGGTGATACTAACACTCGTTATTTCCATAGTCGAGCTACTCACAGGTTCAAGAGAAACAAGATTGAGGCTTTGGATAATTCTAGGGGAGATCATTGTGTGGATGAAAATGGTATAGCAAACATTCTGGTGGATTTTTATCAAAATCTCTTTGCTTCTTCCTCACCAAACCAAATTGAGGAAGCCCTTGAAGCTAACCCTATGGTGGTAATGGAGGAGATGAACCTTGAACTTGTGGCACCTTTTGAGAAAGCAGAAGTGGATATGGCTTTAAAACAGATGGACCCGTTGAAAGCTCCTGGACCAGACGGGATGCCACCATTATTTTTTCAGCAATTTTGGCCGACAATTGGTGATGAAGTGGCGGAGGCTATTCTCACTTGTCTCAACACGGGCTCAATTCCTCCATCAATAAACCGAACATTTATCACTCTCATTCCAAAGGTCAAAAGCCCGTTAAGAGTTTCTGATTACCACACCATTGCTCTTTGTAACATTCTTTATAAACTTATATCTAAGGTGCTAGCAAATAGACTCAAAATTTTTTTACCTTGTATTATTTCTGAATCCCAAAGTGCTTTTCAATCTAGCAAAGCAATTACTGATAATATCCTAGTTGCTTTTGAGACATTGCACCATATGAAGAACCAAAAATCCAAGAAAGGGGGCTTTATGGCTATGAAGTTAGACATGAGTAAAGCGTATGACCGGGTGGAGTGGATTTATTTGGTGAGAATAATGGAGAAGTTGGGTTTTTGTGAGAAGTGGGTGTCTCTTGTTTTGGAGTGTATTAGCACTGTATCTTACTCAATTTTGGTGAATGGTGGGCCGAGGGAGATATTAGACCTTCAGGGGTCTAAGGCATGGGGACCCTTTGTCTCCATATCTTTTTTTATTATGCTTAGAGGGTTTGAATAGGATGCTTCAGAAGGCAGCAACTGATGATGGTATAAGGGGTTTCTCTTTATGTAAGAGGGGGCCAAAAATTTCACATTTATTCTTTGCAGATGATAGTTTGTTTTTTTGTAGAGCCTCTTTGTCAGATCTTCAGGTCATTCAAAATATTTTATCATTGTATGAAAAAGCATCTGGCCAAAAGTTGAACCGGGAGAAGACAACCATTTTTTTCAGTAAAGCTGTGAAGGAAGACACCAAGACCCAAATCTCCAATTATTTGGAGGTACCTGAGGTAAAAAAATATGAAAAGTATCTTGGCTTACCGACCGTGGTGGGGAGGAAGAAAAAAGAAAGCCTCAACTATTTAAAAGAAAGAGTATGGAGCAAACTCCAAGGGTGGAAGGAGAAGCTTTCGTCCCAAGCGGGGAGAGAGATTCTGCTCAAAGCGGTGGTGCAAGCAATTCCCACCTTTGCGATGAGTTGTTTCAAACTGCCGGGGGGCCTTTGTGATGAAATTGAAGCTTTAATCCAGAAGTTTTTTTGGGGACAAAAGGGGGAGCAAAGAAAAATACATTGGAAGAAATGGGAGGTTCTATGCAAGACTAAATCCGAAGGGGGGATGGGATTCAAAGACTTGGGAAAATTTAACGACGCAATGTTGGCGAAGCAGGTTTGGAGACTTCTAAAGGATCAAAACTCCCTATTTTTTCGGGTTTTCAAAGCAAAATATTTTCCAAGGGGGTCAATTTTTGAAGCTCAAGTGGCAGGAGGGTCATATGCCTGGCAGAGTATTCTCAAAGCCAGGAGGGTGATTTCAAAGGAAATTAGATGGAGAATAGGGGATGGAAAAAGCACTAGTATTTATAATGATAATTGGCTGCCTGGGAGGGGCTCAACCAAAGTGGTATCTCCACATGCACCTACACTGAAAGGTGCACAAGTTGCTGCTCTCATCAATCCAGACTCAATGACCTGGAACCAGAATATGCTTCAACAACATTTTTTAAGCTTTGAGACTGACCGTATTAAATCTATTCCATAGTGTTGGACAATACATGATAATTGTCTAATATGGCCGGCTGGTGGTAGTGGAGAGTACTCAGTTAAATCGGGGTACAAGATCCTGTGTGAAGATGAAGACTCAGGTGCCGCATCGAGTTCGGACAGGTCGGAGCAGGATCTGTTTTGGAAATGCATTTGGAGACTACGTCTCCTAAAATTGTTCCTTTGGCGAGTATGTTCAAATGCTTTGCCAACAAAGGAAAATTTGTAGAGGAGGAAGATCTTGGATGATGCCAAATGCAGTGCTTGCCTCTTAGCCTAGGAGTCCACATTTCACGCCATCTGGAGTTGCGAATTGCTACTCCAAATCTGGAACTCTTGTTTCGGATGGGTTCGAACAGAGCATCCTAGAATTCAAGAAGTGCAGGAGCTTGTTTATCTAGTTGGGCAGCAGAAGGAAAGTCTTGAGCTGTTTGCTGTAGTGGCGTGGTTTATTTGGAACCATAGAAATCGGCTGAGATTGAATAAGAAAGGCATAGAGATGGACAAAATTTTCTCAGCGGCCAAAGAGTATCTCTCGGAGTTCCAATTGAAACTTTTGAAGCCCGTACTAAAATCGTCAAAGGCGAGTATAAGATGGAGACCTCCGGTGGGCGAGTTATATAAAACAAATTTCGACGGGGTTGTGTTCAGGGAGTCGGGCGAGGCAGGTATTGGAGTTGTAGTTCGAGATGCAAAGGGTGAGGTTATTGCGGCCCTTGCTGAAAAAACCGAGGACAGTGGAGATGTTAGAAGCCTTAGCTGCTAGAAGGGCTGTAAAATTCGCTATGGAACTGGGCATATCTTTGTCTGAATTTGAGGGGGATTCGGAGGTTGTGCACAGAGTGTTGTAGGCAGCAGATAGGTGTCATCTGTCCATTGGCCAGATCATCAAAGACATTTTGTCTATAGTGGGTTCGCTTAGAACCTTTTCTTTCTCTCATACTAGGCGGCAGGGTAATTATGTTGCTAAAGCAATTGCTCATGCTTTAGATAAGAGAGCAATTGTTTCTTTTCCCTTACTCATTTGGATCGAGCATGTTCCATTTGACATAGAGCAACTTGTTATTTTAGATTCTGCTACTACTTAATAAAAGTTCTTGATGTTGATTCTCAAAAAAAAAAAAAAAAAAAAAAAAACTTTGCTGGGGTTGCAACGTAATTTTTTACAATTAATACTAGACACGAGGCAAAAATAAAAGCTAAACATTTTTTGGCAATGTAATTTTTTAAATTATTTATTAATAAATAAAAGTTAAACATTTTTTTAAGCAAAAAAGCTATACATTTTTAGTACCGTTGGTGGCCATGACTTGTTTCCTTTTTCCAGTTTGCGTTCCAAGCTTATTTAAAAAAAAAAAAATCCTAAGTGATCATCAATCTTGTTTCACACTTGGTGTAACACTAAGTAATATTACACCACTCAATATTTTTTAATTGGATGTAAATTTTGATAAATTCACCATTAGATTACATTATCTTTATATATTGTCCATTGCAAAATTTCAATGTGTTCAAAGATTAATAGTCATGTCATCAATCAATTGTTTAAATTTAAATTTTTGTAATTTAAAATAGTGCATAAGAAATAAGTTTACGGATCGAATGATAAATAACATCTAATTGACATAAAAATTGGCATGAATGTTAAGTATATATAAAACATGTAATTCAACTGTGAGATTTTCAAAATATGAATGCTATAACAAGTTATTAGGTGGTGTAACATTACTTAGAGTTACACTAAGTGTAACTTGAACCAAATCCATATATATATATATATATATATATATATATATATATATATCTCATGAACATGTTACTTTATTGGGCTCGATTAAGTAGCCCAATAATTTTGTATCAAAAACAAGTCTAACAATTTTTATTTTTATTTTTATCAGAAGTCTAGTAACTTGTTGGACTTAAATAAAAGCAAAAAATTTAACAAAAAAAAAATATTATTTTAAACCAACATGTTTATGTATCATACGATATGTACAATTTTAAAATATGATACAACACTCACCTATGTATCATACAATTCATGAGCATTTTCAATACACTCCTACGATATGAAATTTCTTGTACACGATACAACACGTATCATATCGTACAATATTGACAATTATAATATATACTCACACTGCACTCTTACATATATTTATACTACTATAATTTGTTTTTAAAATGAAAATGAAAAAACAAATAAATACCTATCTAGAAAATGATAAAAAGAAGAAGTAAAGTTTACATTTTTAACTTTATAATTTAATGAGTTAACAAATTAAATTTTATAATTTTAAAAGTAAAAAATTAAACTTTAAGCTTATATTAAATTTCAAACACAAACACAAGGTCAATTTCACTTACGTGACTTGAAATTTAATTTATTACATTTTGAAAATTTAGGATTTAATTAGTTACTTTCAAAATTAATATAAGGACTCAAAAATCAAACAGCCTAAGCCCACTTAGAATAGTGAGATTTGTGTAGTTCAACTAGGCCCAAATCAATAGATATTTGTAAGAGAGTGGGTTAAACAAAAAAGGAAGGGGCTTAGCACGGGGACAAAAATAGGGAGAGAATAACTATGAATCAAAATTCATGTATATATAAGGCTTATCACAAGCTTGCTTGAGGAGGCAATTCTTACACAAAATGATACACTGTTCACTTTATTCTCTTAATGCTTTTGTTCTGGATTCTATCTTTCCCTTTTTTATTTTTGGATCCCTTCACTTAGAAGTTCCCTTTCCTTATATTCTTCTTAGTACTTTACATCTTAGCCTTCCATCTCCACCTACCCAGGCTCTTACTATGATACTTGTCCCCTTAAACTTCTGTTGAAGGTGGTAGAAAGAGCTGCTTAGTTGTGAATTCCACTATTTATATCATTTTCTCATCAATGCAACTGATAAAGTTTTTGCCAATCATTTAATGCGGAGGTAGTAGGATAACTCTTATGGGAGACTTCCCTTACTTTCCATGATTCTCTCTCTACACCTCATCCTCCTTGTCTGGACTTCCTAGAAGTCTCTTGTCTATTCCCCTCCTATCCTCAGGTGAATCCCCTTTTTGGGCTTATGATGCGGATGCCTTAAGCCCTGTTTAGATTTTTTTGTTTCATCACTCATCACTCAATTTTTGTCACTCATTACTTAAAATACCCTAACTCCCTACACCCCACCTGTTTGGACATTGTTTTCAGTTTTTATCACTCAAATATTTCAACCTTTTTATGGGACCCACTCACTGACCCAAAGAAGACTTTTCTCTCCTTTTTTTTTTTTTTTTTCCCCTGACTCTTACATCTTTCTTTGCCTCTCATTTTATTTTTTTATTTTTTTTATTTTTTTTTCTATCATCTTTCTCTGCCTCGCCTTTTCGTTTGGAAAGCCATCCTTTTTTTAGGATTTAAAAAAAAAAAAAAATTTGTTCTCTCTCATGCATAGATCGGTGGACTGGGTTCGAGATGACTTGTACATTGACGGTGGTGGATGGCTTTCCACGGTGGCCGTTGATTGGTGGGTTTGGTGGTTCAATGGGTTTGTGGTGTTGCTGTTGCAGTGTGGTTGATGGATTTGAGTTTCCTTTTTTAATGATTGAGATATCTGGGGTTTTTTTTTTTTTTTTTGGGAGATTGTTTGAGAAGTGTGGGTTTATTTATTTATTTTTTATGATTGAGAAGTGTGGCTGTAATCGATGAAGTATGGCTAATTGTTTGCAACCAAACCCAGAAACCCAATGTGAAAAGGAAAGAAAAGAAGAAAAAAAAAGAAGGAGCCCAAGCCCAAAAACCCAGTGAAAAGGAATGGAAAAAAAGAAAAGAAAAGAAGAAGAACGAACTAAGATGAGAAAGGCGAAAAGGAAGGAAAAAAAGAGAGGAACGAACTGAGATGAGAAAGGCGAAAAGGGAGAAAAAAAGAAAAGAAAAAGAGAACGAATGGAAGAACAAAGAAAGAAGAAAGAAGAAAGATAAGTGGAGAAGAAAGGAAAAAAAAAAGAGTGAGTCAAAAGCTGCGGCTGGTAGGTCCCTAGTATGTGTTTAATTACGAAAATGCCATTGAAAATAGAGTTACGAAAATTGAAAATAGTTAAAATGTGTTTTCATTTTCTATAACTCATCACTCAACAGTCAGAGAATTGAGTGATGGAAACAATAACTGGAAACAAAATCCAAACAAGTTTCATAATTTGTTTCCATCATGGGTCTCACAATTTTTGAATTATAATTTATGTAAATAGAGTTATGAAATATAAAAAAAGCAAATCCAAACAGCTCCTTAATAATGACTATAATTTATTACACCTTTTCTCGGTCCTCATGCCCCACAATCAAGATTAATCTAATAATTTATTTACCTATAGTTCAAAATGTAATTTTTTTGGGAAAAAAAAAAAACGAGAAAATGGTATAAAATAAAGGAAGAAAAAAAAAGTGATGGTGATAGTACAAGAAAGGAAATGAGGAAAAAAAAAGAAAAAGAAAAGGATAAGACAGCATATTTGAGGGACAGAGAGAGATTGAGTGGCGTGGGCTTCTAATCACTCTGTCGTTCTGAGTGGCCCTCCCTTCTCACCATACCATACCCCTCCAACTCTTCTTCTATTTGGTTGGGACTTGAGAGAGAGAGAGAGAGAGAGAGAGAGCAGCATAGCTAAACTCCAACTAGTATTTCTGCTTACTATTGTAGAAAGTGAAAGAACGCACAAACTCTCTCTCTCTCTCACTCACCCTTAATCTCCATTTCTTCATACTACAGTTTCTTTCACATGCTTCCTTGCACCGCGTGTTGGTAATTCCACTTTCTTCTTCATTGATAAAATTTTTCAACTGGGTTTTGATGTAAATGCTTGGTTTTGGGATTTCAGGCTCATTTTGTGTGGTGGGGTTTTGATTTTTAGGCACGTGAAAGAGGAGGAAGAGTAGTACTAGTACTAGTTCTGTAAACTGTTTTGAATATGAAGGGTCTGATTCAGAGTCAAGCGTGTTCCTCTTCTCCTTATTCTTCATCTTCGTCCACATTTCTTCGTCCTCCATGCCTCACCTCTACCTCTCGCAATTGCAAATTCCCACTGTAAGTTTTCCCATTTTCTTCATCTCATTTTTTTTTGGCTGAAGTGTACTTTTTGTCCCTAAAGTCTACCTTTTTAGTCACTCAAAATTTTAAAAGTTTCAATTTTGTCCTGTATCAATTTCATCTATTAAATTTTACGACATAAGTCTTACAAATTGATGTGTTACCTTAACACTCTGTTCGCAAATGGGAGATAGATTGAAGGGAGGATGGAATTGATGCTTGTGACTACATTAAAACCTTTTGAAATTGAGGGACAAAAATTTGAACTTAGACCAGATTTCGGGGATGAAAAGTGTATTTTAACTTTGAGTGCATTATTAAAAAATTATGGTAAAAAATTTGTTTATGTGAGATTGGCATAGCAAAATCCAAAATTTGTTATATTTTGGTGTTCTTTGCTTTGATAGGCAGTTGCCACAGGCAATGTGTTCCTCCCAAAGAATATATCGTTGCTCGGGGGTTCATATGGAGGCTTGTCATAATTCTTATCTTTCAAAAAATCACATAGTTGCAAGATTTTCTTGGGGATCGTCTGAAACACAATCTTTGTTTTCTAAGCAATCTCTGAACAAGCTCTTACTGCCATTGGGGGCACTAGTGACCTCACAAACTCAACTTGATGTCTCCAATGTGCCTATTGTTGACGAAGATAAGATAGGAGTCTTGTTGCTCAACCTAGGAGGTCCAGAGACTCTTGATGATGTGCAGCCTTTCTTGTTTAACCTTTTTGCTGACCCGGTAACAAGCTTTCCTTTTTTTTTTTTTTTTAGTGCGTCTCAAATAATTCTTTATTATTCACTGCTGGAATATTCATTGTCAAATTTTTTATTGACCATTATGTTTATTTTGATTCGTCAATATTTACTTGTTAGATGGGTCAGAAATTTTTGACCTTTATTTAATGCAAGTTTCTGCTGTCTTACTTTGTTCTTTCGCAACTTATATTGAAAGATATGTGCATGTGGGATGGTTTATGTTGCAGGTGAATAATATTTTCTTTTCACAAAATCTTAAAATGATATTTGTTGTTCCTTGTGTATATCTTGCCATCAGTTACACAGTTATATCATCTCTGGTACTGATATTTCTTTATTTTTCTCTTCACATGTATACTTTGTATACAAGGTTGTACCCCTCTTTGCACCTTTTTAATGAATTGCTTTACTTAATACACACACACACACACACACACACACACACACATAAATCTGTATTTAGGATTGGGGAAAGCTATCAACAAATGGTGGGTGATAAAATCATGGTTATGCTACGCCAACTTTTTTGTGTGTGTGGGCATGTGCCCTGCAAAATTCACATTTATCCCTATAAATATGGAGTGATTTCATTTTGGTAAGAAATTCAATTGTATCAATTTAGTTCTTGGCCTTTTGATTCCATTTCAATAATATCCTTGCCATTACTTACACGTTACGTTTACAACTAACGTGACAACAACAAAGCCTTAGTCTCAAATTTTGTGGTCGGCTATGGATCCTCAACAAATTAGTCAGGGTTAGCCACATGTATTCTTTTCCTCCATTCTATTCTATCCAAAGTCATACTTTATGTTACTTCCATAAATGATATGTCCTTTTTTACTACTTCTGCATGTCAATGGCTTAGGTAGCATAAATAACTGTGTTAGCCACCTTTTTCTTCTTTCCTAAATACCAGATCTGTCTCTCTCTTGCATTCTTATTTCGTGTTCTTCCCTCTTTATCTAATTGAAGGCTCTCTAGAACAAAACTTTACTCTCTGTAACAATCAGTCACTCCAATGATGTTGTTGTCAGATCAACTGGAGACCCCAATGCTAGGCTAGGTGGTCACGAAGGATGATGTCACTAGCGATGGAGGTGGGGTACCTGGTGTGGCTAAGGCAAAATGGGGTGGAATTTTTTCTTGTTGGAATTCTTGTTTAATGGAGTGGAATTTGTGTGAAACGATGAAATGGATGGGATTGTTTTGCTGGTGGGTTTTTTCAATATTTGCTTTAAAGGAGTGGAATTGAAAATGTGGTTAGGTCTAGCAGTCTTTTAGGATTTTGGGTTTTGGTTGTTCTTGGTAAGATGTAGCAAGCTCTTGTTGCTGGCTTACTTGGATTTGGAATGGAGGTATGGGATTGATTTCTATGGAGTTTGGGGTGTGTTTGATTTGTCATTGACTTTTTCTCATACATGTTTATTTTTTGGGAGCGTAAGCTTTTCTAGAGTTGGGTGTTGTTGAGTGAGGATTGAAGCTTTATTGGCATTTGATTGTAAGATGGTGATTGGCATTTGATTGATTGAGTTTTTGTTCTTTATTGGGTTACCAAGAAATTGGAAGGAAAAATGCAAGTAAAAGAAAAGGGAGAAAATAAAAAAAGAACAAGAGAAATGCCAGCATGGCAGGTGACATGGCTATTATGTGACACCTATGTTGTTGAAACTTCCATTTTATGCTACGTAATTATTATTATATCACTATTTTATTAATGTGACATAAGAAATCTGTTAGATACATCCGCATTTTCTATTAGTGAGATAACGACAACGATAGCATTGAAACAATGTAAAAAAGTCAGGGACTAAATTGACACAATTGAATTTATGAGGACTAACATAAAATTACCGCATATTTATAGGACTCAAAATGATTTTTTTGCCTTTGTTTCCTCTTTGGATCATGAACCTCCTTTCAGATGTTTGCTCCTGCAGTGCTATATTTCTATATAACCTCAATGCTATATTTTTGTTTATAACCATAGTGAATGAGGCCTTTTCCATTTTCTGATGCAAGGATTAGTCATTGGTACTTGTCCAAGAAGGTTATTTCAATAGTTCATAAAGCCAAATTTAATGATATGATCTAGACCTCATTATGGGACAAAGTTTTACTCCAAACTGAGTTGGAAGAGTCTCATTTAGCCTATTACGTGACGATTCAAATGTGTTTTATTTAGATGACTTATCCTAACAAAAAGTCATACGAGTAAAAGTATATGTGAATATTCATTTGAGTCACTAAGTAGTGGGTAGGAGAAACTTTCATACAAATTAGTTTGGAGGAAAACTCTGCCCCTCATTAATTAGAGAAAAAAAGTCTATACCAGATATTTGGCAAACCTTCATCAAGCCCAGTGGATTGCATCTCTGTCTTTTTTATCTTCCTGAACCTAGACATCAGAATACTAAGCAACAAAGAATCTTTCCCTTGCAAATTTTTTCCTTGATATGAGCTGATATTAGATTTTACAATGTCTTGTTACTTTAAATGTAAATAAGGAATAGTTGGATTAAGCGGTAAACTTGAATTGATCATCTATATATATATTTTTGGGGTTGGGGGTGGTATCATGTGCACTAACAAACCCTTGAAGTGGACATTCATTTTCGCCCGTGATGTTGCTGTACTCATTTGACTTTACATTATTGGACAGGATATTATACGATTACCACGGTTGTTTCGTTTTCTTCAAATGCCCTTGGCACAATTTATATCCGTTCTCAGGGCTCCCAAGAGCAAAGAAGGCTATGCATCAATTGGCGGTGGCTCTCCTCTTCGACAGATAACTGATGCACAGGCATGGTTATTTTTGTTAACTTTGACTTGAATATTAATATTTTATTTTTCTGTTTTTAGAGCTCATTTATCCATCGATTTATTTTTTAGACATGATCTTAGTTATTTATGATGTGTACATTAAAGTGTATGGTGTTTTCCGGTTATTGGGATGATAATCAATCCTGCTTCCTGCAAAAATTATAAATATCTTCATTCTCTGCTTTTTAAAAGGTGGGAAAACTTTTTCTGTTCCCTCTCACTGTGATGACTATGGATACTCAAAACATAACCTGTAGATATTAATAGTTTGAAGCATTGTGATTTCTAGTGGATTGTAAGTATTAGTTAGTCACAAACTTACAAGAGTACTTTTAGGAAGAGCTTTTATGTATGAGTTATTTTATAAGAATGCCAATTTTGATCTTTTCCTCATCCTTTCACTGGCTATCCTTTTATATATTCAGGCTGAAGAGCTGATGAAGTTCCTTTGGGAAAAGAATGTCCCGGCTAAGGTGTATGTTGGTATGCGTTACTGGCATCCATTCACTGAAGAAGCAATTGAACAGGTATTTTGTTGGTTCTAATATTGGTTTCCTATATATTAATTGGTACATTAAGGTGCTACCATTGTTGGATCTCTCTTTTCCTTTTATTATTTACTAGTTTTAGAGCATAATGCTGAATAGTTTATCTCCTTCTGATGATAATGATGGTGCAAAGGCATTTTTTTTGCTTTTAATTCAACTGAAGTTGCAGAGACTAAAGCTTGTGGATCTTTTATATAGGCCTATTTAATAGCACATTAATTGAATTGAAACATACGTTTGGAATATTGGATGTTTTTTGCAGGTAACAAATGGATATTCCATATAAGCTTGTTTAAATGTAAAACTGGTAGATAACTCAAACTTTGTTCAATGGATTTTTTGAAGTAAAAAACAAGTAAATTTGAGTTTTTTTTTAAAATATTTTTTTATAAGTAAGAAAACATTTAGTAACAAAAAAATATATAGAAAAAACATAAGAAAAAAAAAAAAAACTATGTACAAATAAAAGAGAATCTAAGAACAGTAGAATGGAATCACTAGATGTGAATCCCTAAGCTCGAGACCAGTCGAACAAAGTCTTTGTAAATAATGCTATGATCTGATCCATCGAATGTTCTTGATCCTCAAAAATGCAATTGTTACGCTCTCTCCAAATAATCCACATAACACACAAGGGTACCAAATCAAATATTTGAAGCACGCTTCCCCAAACAGTTCCTCCACCCCATCAATAAATCACACACCTTTGGGAAATTCCAAGAAACTCCAAAAGTGGTAAGAGCAAAACTCCACAACTTAGAAACCCCCTTGCAATGAACCAACTGTTGCTCAATATCCTCCCCACTATGTCTACCACAACACCAATCTACTATTATAAGCCCTCCTCAAATTATCTCCTGTAAGACTCTTTTCCCAATCCTCATGCAGCTGTCCAAACAAAGAAAGCAACTCGACATGAAGCCTTTACACCACATATGCTTCTTTTTTTTTTTTTTTTTTTTCCAAGGGAAAGCATTAGAAGAAGATCCCTTCAGATCACTAAAGAAGGAGCGGATGTCAAAGTCTCCATTTTTCTTCAACCTCCATCTCAATGGATCCCCATCCTCATTTAGAGGAATATGTAACTCCAACTGGTGAAGAAAAACCCCTACTAACTCCACCTCCCAATCATTAACCCAATGTTGGAACCGCACATCCCACCTGCGTACATCCCCCATATTCTGTCTCACCAAAACATCCTCCACCAACGCTTCTCTGTTTAACGCAATCTCAAATAAAAGTGAAACTCAATTTCAGAGGTTGATCTCCACACCACCAATCTTGCGAAAACCGTACTCCCTTCCCTATGCCAACCAAATATGCTTTGAAAAGTCCTCCCAGCCCATCCTAATACTCCACCACAAGCCACATGCATGTGAACCCCTACCTAGTTTCGAACAACACCCCCCTTCCCCAAACTTTGAAGCTACCATAAGTCTCCATAACCAAGTATCCTCAGCCCCAAAACACCCAACCATTTCCCTAACAAAGTTTTAGTAAAAGTAGTGATCTTCCTTATCCCCAGCCTGCCACACTCAATAGGAGAACACACCTTATCCAACCTTACCAACTTAAATTTACGCGACTCCTCCATAACCACCCCCCCCCCCCCCCCCCCCCAAAAAAAAAGAAAAAGAAAATTCCTCTGCAACTTTTCAATCCTATTTGCTACCCTAGTAGGGATTGGGTGTAGTTACTATCCCCCACACACCCCCCCCCCCCTTTTTTACCCCCCATGAAGTAATTTTAGGCTGAATCCAAAATCTTAAATACATTGTATTGATCTAGAACATTTCTGTATAATTAATGCTTTAAGCAAGTATCGCAATATATATTATTCATCTTCTTTTAGATGCTGGACCTTGATGCAATGGTAAGTGCCCTGCTCCCAAGCAATATGTCATGGGTTCAAGTCTAAGAAAGAGCCTCTCCAAAATTGGATTAAGGCTGTGTACCAAGTTCCAAATACCTCTTCCAGTTCGCAGAAGCATGAGTGATCCAGCATAGAGTTGCAAAAAGGTGCATGTATAGAAATTAAGAAAAGGTAACAGGAATAAACCCTAGGCTTCACCACCTTGGACTGCCTGGATTCACCACCAACCTATGGAAAATTTCCAATATAATTTCGTTCATCAAAATCAGCATGTGCAACAATGTTTTCTGGAGCCTTTTTCCAAAGTTACATAACATTAGGAAAGAAAATCCCTATCCCAAAAAAAAAAAAAAAAAAAAACATTAGGAAAGAAAATCATCCGTCTTCTTTTTCTTACATTGCAGTCTTCTTCTTTTACCTGACGTCAAATTCCTATATCAGTCAGATTAGAGATTTGACATTGGGTTAAACATAAATTTGAATCCCTTGCTTTAAATTTGAACCCCTTGCTTTTCTTTTGACTGCCTTCCTCCCTCCTTGTCCATCTCTCTCTCTCTCTCTCACACATACACATACACACTCAACTGTCTCCTTCTTGAGAATACCTGCAGAAGTTTCATGTGTTGTGTGATAGTGGAGGCTTTGATACCACTTGTGTGATAGCAGAGGCTCTGATACCACTCGTGCAATAACACACAAAGATTTGAACAAACAGCTATAAAGGCAAGTAAAATAACAAACACACAAAGCACACAAGAATTTACGTGGTTTGACAAACAAAACCTACCTCCAACACGACAGATATCAAATCCACTGTACTCAATAGGGATTACAAAGCTCAACCTTTCTTACATGGCTCTCATCATGGGTATCATTTCAACCCCAAAAGAACTATTAAATTGCTTTTCTTCTAAGAGCCTTCTCTTCTTCTCATATGGGAGGACTCTTGGGCCAAGGCCACCAATCCTATTCCTAGGTGAACAAGAAATATTAGTTACTTTTTTGACAAGGAATAGACTTTCCTTCCACATAAAGAAAACCCAAAAAAGGAAATCAAGTCAACTTTCCTTCCATACTAAGGAAAGCCAAATAGTTAACCAAATCCATATACAAATTCAGACAGTTTCTAACAATTAAATTTTATTCTTGGTGTGAGACATTTTGATTCTTTGATCAAACCAACCAAATGAACCCAACCTATCCGAGCTATATTAGGATAAAATAAGGTTGAGCTTGAGTTGTGTTGATAAGGATAGATGTCTGTTGGGTTGGATATTGGGTAAAATGTCTGCCACTTGGGTTGATAACGTAGAATAAGGTGTGGTTACTCGAGGTTATTGCCAACATGTTGCTTTGTCTGAACAGCAGCCCTGCTAGTGTTTCCTCATGAGAAGTAACATTAACTGTAAGAAGATCATTGTTTATCAGCATTGTGTTTTAAGTGTAAGAGTGAGGATATTGAGAAAAATGTCCGCCACTTGGGTTGATAATGTAGAATAAGGTGTGGTCACTCTAAGGCTATTGCCAACATGATGCTTTGTTTGAACAGAAGCACTGCTAGTTTTTCCTCCTAGGGAGTACCATTAACTTTAAGAAGATCCTTGTTTGTTGGCATTGTGTTTTAAGTGTAAGAGTGAGGGGAGCAATTAGATCATCCCCTGTTGCAATTTTTGACGGAAAGACAGCTTTGATTTTCAGTTTTGGGCTTATTTGGTGCTTTAAATACTCCCGGAATCTGTCCTAAGCCTTTGAGGAGATAGCATGGAAAGTTTAGAACTTTGCCTATTTTTCTTCTGTGGAGTATTTGATAGGGAATAAATAGACTTGCTTGCTTTCAAAGGGAATGGACAATTTATTGCCATGTCCAGGTGGCTTCTGTTAGAAGTGTGTTTGGCTTTTTGCCTTCACTGGAGGAAATAGTTTTCCCTCTACTTTTCAGATTTAATTTTTAAAATTTCCAAATTTCTTGAAGTCAATAACAATTAATAATTTAAGTGGTCTTTAGTTTTTCCTTTGTTTGAAATTTCTTAGGTAATGTCTGTTAGTTTTTTTTCAAAATGAGGAATACTATTTTTGGATTGGTTCAGTTTAGCTTAGAAGATGGAGGAGGGAAAGCTGGAAGGAGAACAGATAACTTAGTCCCACATTGGAAAAGGGATATGTGACTTTTTACACTCCAGCCTATGACATGCGTATAAGCAACCCTTCTGTCGATTGCATCAAGACCATAGATCATGTTCAACTCATGATGAAAGCTCAGAGGACCATGATTAAACCCATATAAAAAAGGATAGATTGAATAATTGAGATTAAACCAGAAAATTGTATGGTTGAGATGTGGGTTAGCTGTACACTTATCCACCAAAAAGAAAAAAAAAAATTTTATTTCTTAGCTGGAAAGAGAGGTCCGGGAAGTGGAATGCGAGGAAATTGTGAGCTTTGGTGAGCAGTCCACTGGTCCCATTTTGCATTATGAGTTGTTCTGTTTTCTAGTGAGTGGTGCACAACATACTTAATTAGCCACCCCCTTCACTTGCTTTAATGTTTTCTTGGCTGCTCTTGTTGAGGCTATTAATTAAAATAGCATTCATGTTTGATCATTCAACATTCAGTTGGCTTAGGAAATGAGTTGAGATATCTCATACTTTTCTTTCTTCAAATATAATACCAACTAACTTTGTCGATTATTCTGCCCTGCTATTACGGTATCATTGAAGACTTAATTCGCTGTTAACCTGATAGTTTTCATAATCAAGGTTTTGGTTTGTGCTATCTGTCAATGAAATTATTGATATTGCTACTTATTTTTCTTTTAAAATAATTTTGTAGATAAAAAGAGATAGAATTACAAAGCTTGTTGTCCTTCCGCTTTATCCACAATTTTCAATATCAACAAGCGGTTCAAGCCTTCGACTATTGGAGAGTATATTCCGGTGATAACCACACATTCGCTAGTATAATGTTATGATAATCCAACAAAATAATCTGATATCAACTGATCTGACAAAATAATCTATTGGTTCATCAGGGAGGATGAATATTTAGTCAACATGCAGCACACAGTAATACCTTCCTGGTACCAGCGTGAAGGGTACATAAAGGCCATGGCAAAATTGATTGAAAATGAGTTAAAGAAATTTGGTTCTCCCGAAGAGGTACTGCATCTTTAAATGTTTTTATTATTTTCTTACTTATTGCATTTAATCCTGATGTTTCATTGTTGGTTTATCAATATAATTTATGGTGCTCTAGAACATATTCAATTTCTTGATTTTTGGTTGTTCACGTTCCAATTTTGGTTCCATTCCTGAAATTTTGTTAGCAAAGACTGTATAGTTTCATTTACTATGTTTCAAGTCAAAGATAATCTTCCTGTATTGGTCTGGATGGAAGTGGAATATTACATAGTTTGTTTTGAAACTAAGAATATACCCGTTTTTTTTATATATTTTTTCTTTTGAAACTACTTAATTTGCTTGCCTCACATTTTCACTTTAATATTATAAGATTATTATACAATAGAAGTACATCATTATCAGTTTGAGGCAATTTCCCAACTCCTCACTGAGTTTCTGATTCTTCTTGTTTGTAATGCTTATTGGGTAAAGAGCAAAAAACCAATATTGTAGTTCTTATCGGAACTAGCCTTACTTTTAACTCCTCAAGTGGGTAATATCAGCAGCATTACTTCAACCCTCCTGAAGCAGGGGTTGTGCAGGAAAAATATGGAGTTCCTATCTCTTGATATGGCATTTATTCATAAACACTAAGGAAAGTGCTCATAGCTTGTTGAGAAAGCTAGTCTTAGCTTACCTTGCTTCAAAAATCTAGTTATACAATTAATCTGAAACTTTTCACTCTTTGCAGACTAAGGTTATCATGTCATGGGATTCATGGCTGGCCAAATTTTGTTATTTGAAAATTTAAATGTAATGTTAAGTTTGATAATTAGATACTATCATTGGAAGTCTTTGGTGGCTTTACCCATCTTTCGACTAGTATTCCATAACTATTTTCTAAAGTGCAATTAAAGATTTGTAAATTAGTCTTTATGTGATTTCAAATATTCAAGTTTAGAGTGACATGTTACAATATTACCACTCCTATTTGGTCAATGAGCTCTATCTCATACATCCTCTTCCACAATGATGGGAGAGAGGGTAAGGTTGTGAGTTTAAGACCCACAGGGTGCATGAGTAATTTATTTACTTTTTCAGAAAAAGGAGAAAATTACCACTATTATCTGGTTGTGCGGAATGGGAAGTGAAAAAATTGGGATCAATTTGAGTGGGATAAATTTAGCATGATAATGCAGTACCTTCCCTCATTTCATTCATTAGCATGATAATGCACTTTAGGCCTTGTAAAAGGAGCAATCGCTAAGGTTATGTTTGGTAACAGTTTTTGTTTTCTATTTTCAAAAACTTGTTTTTGGGAATATAAAGAAAAAACAATTTTCTTGTATTTTTGAAATAAAAAACATGTTTGGTTAGTTGAAATTAAAAAGATAGTTTTTTGAAGAAAAAAAAATAGAAAATACTAAAATATTTTGTTACTAAGATTTGAAATTTAATGTTAACTCATTAAATGAGATAGATTCATTAAATTAAATTCGTGTTTTCATTGACTTTTGAAAATTAGAAACTGAAAATAGTTTTTTGCATGTTTTCAGTTTCCTTTACAAATTGAGTTTTGAAAACAGTTTTTGTTTTCTACCCATTTTGAGTTGCCAAACAAGTTTTTTAGTCTCAAAAATAGAAAATTATTTTTGAAAACGGAAAAAAAGGAAAAAAAAAAAAAAAAAAAACAGTTATCAAACATACCATAAATTTCCCTTTATGGTTCAGATTCCGTCTCATACAGTTGGCTCCATTATTCACCAAATTATTGGAATGCAGCAATTCCATTTGAGAATCAATAGAAAAATATATATTTCAAAGTCGTGCTTATTCTATTATATTATTTACATCTGTTGAAAAAGCTTTAAATGTTAGATTGTTTTATTGTTTTAGTTCATATGTGAGCGAATCTAATTGAAAATATGCATTGTAGGTTATGATATTCTTTAGTGCGCATGGGGTGCCACTTGCATATGTGGAAGAGGCTGGTGATCCATACAAGGCAGAGATGGAGGAATGTGTGGATTTGATAATGGAAGAATTAGAAAAGAGAAAGATAACTAATAGTTACACTCTTGCTTATCAGGTACTACCGTGTTTTCTGATGTCCTTTGTCTCATACCCGGCCCATCTTTATGTTTTCTTAATATTGGTAATGAAGATGAACAGTGTCCAATCTTGTGCTTGCAAAGTTGCACCCTAAACCCCTCCATCAGGAATTCCTTTTATTCCCTTGTAGGAATTTGAGTTAGGCATTAGGAAGTGTGTATAGGGTTAGTTAATTTGCCCTAACACACATGCATGTTATTTGCATTTGAGCAATACAATGATATTATAATTTTGTCCCTCATACAATGATTTTGCACCAAGCCTTAATTCCCCAAAAATTGTGTAGTAATAACAAAGAGATTTAGTAAGTTTAGTGACAGAAATTAGACTAAAGGGAATATTTGGAATATAAATGACCAAAGATATTGAAAGGGTGGGACTAAGGTTGGCAATGCCCAAACCAGACATACTTGTGGTTAAGTCATCTTCCAATGTGATATGAGGAAGATTATTTGGATGCTCAAGGTCGGAAAGCAAACCTGAAGTACCAATCATGTGATCAATAGCTCGAGTCAATGACCCAGGTTCCCTGAGCAGTGAAGCAAGCAATGGAAGTACCTGTCTGAGTTAGCAGTGGAGGACACAACATGTGACCAAAAAACAGCATGTGAAAGAGGTCAATTAAATAAAATGTGATCCCATGAGAAACACTAAAGGTGGAACCAATTAACACAAATGGGAGAAAGGGAATTGACACAATTAAACTAAATCCGGCCAACCAAATACACCAAGCCTTTTATTTTAACATAGACTGCCTAGAACCTTCACCAAACAACAATAAAACTGCCTAACCAAATCATAAATCAACTGGTCAAATTGAAAATAAACCAAACGAACAAGGCTGAACATCATGCTACAGAACCGCCAAAAAAAATGAGAATCGACATGTACCGGTGAAAGTCAGACCCTTAATTAGAGCAGTGAACTGTGCTAAAAAATGACAACCTTCATGATACAAGAGAAGAATCCATACATATCAGATGAAAGGTAAACCTGAGGACACCAATTAAGCAAGGATAAGTCAAATCAGCCCGGAAGAGTCAGTTCTGGTGAGTTTGTTTGTTTTTTGTTTATTAAATATTGGAAGTGGACGGGTGTAAGAGCTTTTGCAGTTCAGATTTTCAACTAATTCTGACTGAGAGCATCACCTGAGGCAGGTGAGTCTATTGGTGGCTGCAACACTAGCTGGATCATGGTTGGTGTCAGATTGGGATGAAAAATCTTGGGTTTTTGAGTTTGGGTGGGGTCACTGGAGTAAAGGAGTCCTAATATGTGGTTACTGGTGTTATGGTGGAATGCTGGTGTTGGCGACATATGGAAGTATAGTACTCTGATACAACATTACCATGTTAGACATCTTGACTTCATGTCTTATTGCATTACAGAGTAGAGTTGGACCTGTGGAATGGTTGAAACCCTATACAGATGAGACAATAATTGAGCTTGGGCAAAAAGGAGTGAAAAGTTTGTTGGCTGTCCCAATTAGGTAATTTGTGCTGGCATCATTCTTTCTATACTTTACACTAGCTGTATATTTGCTTCATCTTGGTCTCTCTTTCTCTTAAACGCATCATCTTTTTTCAGACATATTTAATTATTGAAACTTAGCTGTGCTGTTAATGTTTTGATGCTTGATTCACAGCTTTGTCAGTGAGCACATTGAAACCCTTGAAGAAATTGATGTTGAGTATAAAGAATTAGCTCTAAAGTCTGGTATAGAAAAATGGGGGCGGGTTCCTGCCCTAGGATGCGAACCAACCTTCATTTCAGATTTGGCAGATGCTGTGATTGAGAGTCTCCCTTATGTTGGAGCTATGGCAGTCTCAAACCTTGAAGCTCGGCAGGTACCTCTTTAATGGAATTAAATTGATATGCTATAGAATCAAACATTACTGTTTGGAATGGATACTATACTATTTTCTTTGATGGTGCAATTGATCTCCAATGAGAATGATTTTTGAGTTTTTAACTTTTAAGAGATGTACACTATTGTGAATGATAGTTATATCTTCAAATTTACTCCATATAAAAGTTAGTTACCAGATCTGAAACTAAAGCATATGTCATTGACAGTTTTATTCTATGTAATGAAGCTAGGTAAGAGTCAAAGAGGATGTTCTTTGTCAGCATTGTTTAGTGTAAATTAGGTAGAGAAGCATTGTGGATGGTCCATATAATTAGCTAAATGATATGAACCTTATGTTTGAGGGCTGAGGTGGGGAATTATTCTACAGCAAATTTTTATGTTTAATAGGCCTTCAAAAATATTGAGCTGGAAAGCAAATTAGTGCTGGACTCTTACATGCTTTTGGGGCCAAAGAATTTGCATCAGCTTAATTTTTAAGCTTTTCAGCTGTTTGTCGTGCATAAAATTTAAACCTGCCAACTTTAAGTATTTATGAGCTTTGTTAGTTCAGAGTATTTTTGAAGCCTAGATACATGAGTCTAGAACAACTTCACTTGCTATTGTTAAGAGGACAAAAAAATCCAGATTAATTTTTGGATAATTTATACTTGGCGAAAACACCATTTTGGTCCTTACATTTTGGGGTCATAGTCAATTTGGTCCTTATATTTTTGTAACAATCAATTTGGTCCTTGTTATTTTCAACTTGTAATCAATTTGGTCCCTACTGTTAACTCACTAACGAAAAATGTCTACATGACACATGGTGTGTGACAGTGGGCACACAAGATGCTGACGTGGCTAAAAAGTAATGTTTAAAAAATGCCACCTTAGCATTAAATTGAGAAAAAAATCTTAATTTAAAAATAAGAAAAAAAAATGTGGAACATTGCTAGATTTTCTCGAATTTTCTTTAGCAACCAAAAACAAAAATGCAAGCCAAATCATTGGTACAATTCTTTAGTTTTTGAGTTTGTTATCTGGGTGCAAATCTGGGTTTCTTTTATCCTTAAGCCTATCATCATCCTCTTCCCGTCAACCACTTCCTTGGTTCCTTAACTCCATTCGGTGCTTCAGAGAGGAACAAGTCTAAAGTTTGAATGGAAAGCCCACACTCATTTCCAAATATTCAACCCTCAACTCAACTCAACTCAAATATGGCATCTTAGTCTAGTACAAGGTTAAAGATGATCCATCAAAGGTGAAGGTGGACATGGTCAATGCCCTTATCTCCCTTGAAACCCAAAACTCAAATTGAAAACCTAGCACAAATAAAAACCCATGGATCTACAAACCCCATGTCTGAAATCCACCCATAGACCCATTTTTGAGAGCAAATCAAAATCCCATTTTCAAACAACAAACCTAGATCACCAAATCACTACAACACAAATGGAAATCTAATCTCCAAATGCACATATAAAGCTAAAATAGAAAAATTAAAAAGAGAAGGAAAATAGAGACAACGAATAGAGAGACATGAAACGACAGCCACCGTCTATGGTGCCGCCATCATGCATCACTGTCAGCAGTGGTGGTCATGGGTGTCAGCCATGGTGGCCGATTTAAGCTAGATGAGAGACAACCGAGGGAGTGAGATTGAGATGACAGGGAGAGAATTGAAGGAGTGGGACTGAGGGAGTGAGTGAGAGACTTCTGTTCTTCAATTGAAGAACAATGTCTGGGAATTTTGAGTTTTTTTTTTTTTTTTTTTTCTCGATTAGAAAATCATCAGGTTAGATTTTAGTTTTTGTTTTTCTAATGTGGCTTTTTTTTAAATAAAAAATTCTGAGGTGGCATTGTTTAAACATTACTTTTTAGCCACATCAGCATCTTGTGTGCCAGTTGACACTTTGTGCCATGTAGGCATTTTCCGTTAGTGAGTTAATGGTACGGATCAAATTGATTGTTATAAAAATGTAGGGCCTAAATTGACTATGACCCTAAAATGTAGAGACTAAAATGGTGTTTTCGCCTTTATATTTTTTGTCCCTGAAGTTTGGTATAGGTTCATTGTTAATCCCTCAAATTTTGAAAGTTCGGATTTGGCCCTTGAAATTTAAAAAAGCGAACAAGTTAGTCCCTCCATCTATTTTTCCGTTTACATGCCTAGGGACTAATGGTATGTTGAGCCACCCCAGTTTTCGAGGGACCAAAATTTAACCAACCACATAATTAAGGAACTAATATTGAACTGACCCCATATTTAAGTGACCAAAATCGAACCAAACCCATGGTCAGAGGGATGAAATTGTTCCCTCTTTTTGGAATTTCGGAGACCAAATCTGAAATTTTACTAATTTTAATGAGTAAAATCGAACTAACCCTAAGTTTTAGGGACCAAAAGAATAAGTTACCCTTTTTTTTAATTAAAAAATAAAATGAAAGAGCTATTAATGGCATGAATATCTTGGGGATGGAGTAGATAGAATTAGTAATTTAGTGCTTAAAAAAAGTTATAGTTAGTTTCTATGCACAGGAATTTTTTTCTGAGTCTCTTGGTCAAGGGTGTCCTGGTGATTAACTGAATAACTGTCTTGTTCCTGCGGATCTTTAGTTTAATGGTTCTTTATTATTGTGGTTCTAGTTATTATTCTTAGTCAAATCAGGTTAGGGCTCCTCTTCTTTAGCTCCTTGTGGTGCACTGGTGTGTTATTATTATGCCATATTTTGGATGTGTGATTCCAGTGCCACAAGGTTTGATGCCTAGGCTTGTTTTCTGTCTTCTGCTTTCTCTTTCCTTTACTTTCTACCTACTCTGTATAATCTGCAAGCAGTATCTGAATTTAAAATACTACCTTAGGCCATCCTTTAATTACTTAGCCTGACCTTTAATGCAACCCAAGGGCCATCCATTAATTGGTTTTATTCTATATAAAATTATGCTCAAGAAATTCTTTATGTTAAATGTTAATTGCATTTTCCACTCTAAACTATGAGGTCATTGCAATGTTTAGGAGGGTTAAAGTTTCTCAATGTGTATTAACCTAAACAGAAGGAGAAAAACTAATTGAAATAAAAATTGGAAAAGAAAAGAGAAGCCAAAGAGCTTAAGCTCAAATGGTACTTCCTCTTCTCACAATAATGGGGTGGAGAGTGAAGAATGAGGATGTGGGTTCAACACTGATAAATTATCGATTGTCTCAAAAGGTTAAAGCTGTTACAAAATGCTGAATTTAATCACTTAACCATAATTTTAACACTCACCTCGCGTATGGGCCTAAACTCCCCCTTAATAAGTGGGGTGTAATATGTGGGATTTTTAATATTTTGAATGGGAGATAAAGTGGAAACAAGATCGAACTTAAGACCTTCTATTTTGATATTATGATAAATTACTGATTGTTCTAAAAGCTTAAGTTATTAGAAAATGGTGAATTTAATCACTTAAACAAACACTAGTGCTAGTATGTCTTGCTAGTAAAATATATATAAGAATGGGAAGAACTCTTCGCTTGGACATTCTTACCACAGCTGTCCACTTGTGCTTTGTATCATAGCTTGCCTTTGGTATCACCTGTGTGGTCTGATAGGAGGTTTTGATTTTTTGCAGTCTTTGGTTCCCCTAGGCAGTGTTGAAGAATTATTAGCAGCGTATGATTCACAACGCAGGGAGTTACCACCACCTGTTACAATGTGGGAATGGGGTTGGACGAAAAGTGCAGAAACTTGGAATGGAAGGGCAGCTATGCTGGCAGTGCTTGTTCTGTTGGTCCTAGAAGTCACCACTGGAGAGGGTTTTCTACACCAATGGGGCATATTGCCTTTGTTTCGGTGAATATCTTTGCCTCTTTGTCTATCTTACCCTCGAGAAATTAATGAAGCTACATGTAAGTTTTGTTTATGCATACTCTTAGCATCTTAAATACATGTATTTAGGCATTATCATGCATGTCACACAAGATCAAATTCGGGTAATAGTCTAGTCACAACACTGATGTGGGTGAAAAGTAAAAAATATGTATAATAGTGGTTTTTATTTGTATACCTGAATTTATGTTGTAAAGTTTTTTATTTTGTATTTTTATTTTGTTTGTTGGTTTCCATTGTTTGGAACTGGCCATATAATTGTTCGTTGACTAACAGTTTTGTAATTTGAAATTAGTTAACAACATTCTTTGCAACCAACAGTTGTGCACGGAACACAGAGTTGATGTTGGCAACATTTATAATTTGAAGAGTTTGCATTTCTCGATGTTGGAAATATCCATCTCTGGACTTTCTAAATTCCCCTATAAATGATTGTTGTTTGACATGTTCTAGTTTTATGGCTCACTAATTAAACTCCCGAGTGATCTTTGTGGCTATCTAAGCTTCCCATTTTCATATCTTTTAACTTATTCATTTGTAGTTTCTATGCAATGTGGAACACAGTTTTTAAATGAGAAAGAAGAACCAGAAACTGAAAGAGAGCAAAAAATATGGAAACAGCAGCAACAATATGACAACTTCAAGATAAACCAAGTATGCATTGTACTTTGCATAAAGTTGGGCTGTTACCAGTTGATTTTATCGTCGAACTTAGCATGATCTAACCATTAATTCCAGTCAAGCTCCATACGTACGACTGTTTCTATTGATTATACATGACATGTTCCTTGTGCCTGTTCTGATGTCTTTTCTGAACATCCATGCATAAGATTTTGACACTTAAAAGTGGGTTGGTGTAAAGCTGAAACGTCTTTTTTGCTTGGTTTGAGAATGTACTTCTAAGATGGCACTACAATTTCTAAGAGCTCCACTTGAAATGCCTGCACTTCATTTTAAAGTCATCTATGTTGTCAAATATTTTTTGATAGATATATATATATATATATATATTTTTTTTTTTGGGGGAACTTTTGATAGATATCTTTGTTGTCAAATATAGAAAGATTTGCATGAATATTTGTTTGCAACGGTCAAGATACTAAGCAGTTATTTTATGAGAGGAAGATGGTTTTCTTTTTTTTGGGTAAGAGAGGAAGATAGTTTTCACTGCGTTCAAGAGATTACCTAAATATATATATGCATTTATGTTCAATAAATACTATATTTTATTTGTAATTTTTCCATAAACTTATATTTTAATTTATACAAAATTATTATAGATTAAAAATCATAACAATTTGGTATTGTTAAATTATTTCAAATTGTTTGGACATTAGTCAAAATATATTTCCCAAGATTAATTTATTTTATTTACGTTGAAATTATTAATATATACCTAATATTTCTTTAATGATTATGTGTTTTGATTTTTTAATAGCTAAATACAATCTTCTTTATTACCACTTGTTCTCTACGATTTTATATTTGAATAATGATTTAATATTCTATACGTAGATATCCTTTTTTGGTTTATTAACCATGATGTATCCTATTTTCTGTGCAAATATTCACAAAGGATGAACAAATCTATTTAGCTTTTATTGATTATTTCTATTTGTATTTTTTTTAACCCTGTTTTATTTACAATCCTATTTATAATTTTGTTATATGACTTTTGTTTTGTCATATATTTCACTTTTATTTATATTTTGAGTATCAATTCCAATATATAATCATTATAACAAAAGTATCAATATCAACAAGTAAAAAATCGTAAAATAATAAAATAATAAATTTTTCTTTCTATTTTGTTTGTTTTTAGTCTGTTTATTTTCAGTTTTTAAATTTTTTCTCAAAAAAGAAAAATATATAAATTTTTAGACAATAAATAAAATAAACTGATAAAAATAATCTCATCGCAATTGAGCTGTGTTCCGTTGAGTAGTAGTTTGGAGTATGGAGTCCTAAAGTCTGCAATTTGCAGAACCACATCGGCCAAAAATGTACTAAAAAGTAACAATGGCTATTGAGCATTGGCCAGTCAACTGTTTACACATTTACACCTTGGCCAGTCAAACTGAACAATTATATATGTTTTTGGGTGTGAGACTTTTGTAGCCCAAATCTTCTAAAATCTCATCTCTCATTGCATTGTTTTTGGGAGAGAAACAAAGAGAGTTCACACTTCACTGTCAAATACCCCAATACCAATCACATTACAACTCACAAGACCCTTCACGCCACCGACCAAAGCAGAAATATTGTTAGAATAAGTTAAATACAAAATTTTTTTTTTTATTTACTAATTTTATTTTAAAAAATTAATAAAATACTTTACTTGTAAATTATTAAATCTTTTCGAATTTAAGCAATGCCTATCATTAATTATTTGTAATAAACACTTTACTTGTCACTAGGACTTTGTCAAATTTAATGAAAAAAGTTAAATACTTTGTAAAATTTATCTATAAGAAATTTGAATATTTTATTAAATTTGATGAAAATTCGAATTATAGGAAATAAAGTGTTTATATATAGTCAATATTTATTATTGGAGACATTGCAAGTGCACCATATAGCTAGGGGAGAAAAAAAAATATAATTTGTCCTATATATCATTATATATATATAAGTTAATATAAAATTCTTTTGTATGTTTTAGATTGATTTATCAATATTTAAAAAATATTTTTTCTGTTATGATGAAAAGACTCGAATTATGATAGAGAGAATAAATCGATGATCTGAGTTTCCAAGAGCGTAATCCAAGTCCAAGTTGAAAAACTATGCTTATGATTGATTAAATTGAATACTCTTCACTCTTTTTAATTGGAAATTATTGCAAATTTTATTATATCTCTCATAAAATGATGTGTTAATTTTTAAACAAAACAAAAGAGTAATTCATGAATTTTTATCATATTCTTGATATGGCCCCAATCTTATTCATCATCTCACATAATTAGTAAGTTTTCTAAAATAAACATGATAGCACTTTAGCAGTTCTCTTGAATTTTAATGAAGCAGGTAGCCTGCAAAAATCAAAGCCAAATATTCAGACTTTATAGCTTTGTTGCATTTACTCCCAAAAGTCAAGTGTACACAATGCAACACTTCTGATAAGGCCAAGCATTTTTTTCAGAATTATAATTCTCACCCAAACTCTTCAAAATGGAAGGCTTGTAAGAATACTTGCATCTCTCTCACACACATCAGAAAATCTGATGCTAATTAAGAAATCTGAACTTGACTGCCCAGCGGTTTGTTTAATTCATATTGTTTGCGATACTTGAAAAATGTGTGATTGTTTATGAGTTTACTTTACAATTCCTGCATTAATTGCATAATTTGCATGCATACTCAAATTAAAAAATAAAAATAAAAATCTTTTCATTTCATTTATTTTAAGTCTATTTATTTCTATAGTTCATTTTTTTTAATAAAAAAAATTCACAATTCTTTTCAAGTACAATTTTATTTTTACACAATTGATAGAAATAATCTCATCCTAATTTAGCTTTGTTTTCTATATCAATTTAAAAACTCATTCTTTTGGCTTTCTTATAATTTTCTACGAGTATTTAGCTCAAATAAGTGGGATACAGTGTGGACTGAGTACTGAGGCCTTTGCTAACTGCTATATGCAGCAGTACTGTCCACTGTTTCCCCGATGCATGTGCTAGTGCTAGTGCTAGTGGGAGATGTTAGACGCTTAATTTCCATTCCTTTGGCAAAATAGTTCTCCCATTAGCCTTATTAAGGCATGTTTAATTCCATTAAACATGCATGGGCATGGCTATTAGTATTACCAAGGGAATTAAATGCAATTATTTATACGTGGGTTGGTTGATTCTCTTTATGAAGTGAATGTAGTAATGAATAAAAATAAATAAAAAAACAAATCTCTCTCTCTTGGTCTTTCTCACTTTGAGGAAGTTTAATTTTAGGCCATGGAAATAGCGTCTTGCTCTAGTAGCAAGCACCACCATGATAGCAAATATCATACAGGTGTGGATGGCAACGTGAAACAACCAACAAATCGATCCTAGAGGTATTTAAAAATTTCTTTCAACAACTCAATTTCCTTGCTTTCCCCACATTTTCCTAGCAAAACCAAAATAAGGAAAAAAACAAAACTTTGAAACTCAAGAAAACCAAACCAGGAAAAAATAAAACGTTACAACTATCGAATTATAATTATATAAAAAAAGAAGAAGCATAATATCTAAAAACTATACTATTTCCTAAAATTAGATTTTTGATATATTTATATCTCACTCTCTCACACCAATAAATATCCACACACTCTCCAAGTTTGAGTGTGAAAGTACTAAAAATAAAGTCAAAAGTCGTGTCCGTAAGTAATACCTGCACATATATAAATCATTGTTTCAAAGTTTTTCTTTTTCCTTAATAGGTTTGCTAGGAAAATATGGGAAAAGAATGGAAATTGAGTTTTGAATTCTAGGTTTTTAACCCCATTTTATTCCCAAGAAAACAAAGAAAAAGAAAAAGAAAGAAAAGAAAAGTTTAAATCTAAAAATAAACTAAAATATCTTATTTTTAAAATTATGAACACGTGACTGCTTATGTGACATAAAAAAAATATATGACATTTTAAGATTACCTTAGTCTCATCAACTTTTTTCATCCAACATTTAATAGCATGGCCTATTTTGAGGCAATACCAAATGATATATAACTCCATCCATTTTAAAATAAATGAATATTAATAGATGTGCAATGACCTACTTCTCTCTTCATGCTAAATGTTCTTCCGTGAAGTAGTCAATTGGCTTTAGATCATTAGATATTTTGCTAAGTCTATTTGTTCTTTTGCTTTGCTTTGGTTGGTCACATCTTATCCCATCAAAATAGAAATTAACAAAAATATAAAAATAAAAGAGTGAAAGATGTCTTTTTTAAAATTAAAAAAAAAAAAAAAAAATTATTAAAGAGAAAAGAAGGAGATCCAAGGCCTTCAATCCTCCCAAAACTGAACACAGATTCGTAATTATTTAATGGGTATATGATCGATATCCTTGTTGTCTTGATTGTAAAGTTTAATACTATATGGCTAAAAGGGGGTCATTTGTATCGTTAAGTAGCCATGCAGTTGCTTCAAAATTTGGCCAACAGTATCCGATATTTTTTCTATGATATGCTATTTTGATTCTCCTCTGTCGTTAATTTAGCTATAGTATATATGTGAATATATCTTGTATGGGTCATAGCAATTTTATTTTATATATATATATATATGTGTGTGTGTGTGAATACATCTTGTATGAGAATTTAAAGAACAACACTTAAGGTACTGTACCTAAGTTTTGTCTCATATATATATATATATATATATATATATATTACTGATAGACAGACATTTAATTAGAATAGTCAAAGGTTTTCTAGCTGAATTAACATTTCTTCATGCACAAAGTACATGGAGTTGGAGATCTATGAAAAAAATGGTTTAAGTTGTGAGATTAGCTGGATTTTTTGTTTTTGTTTTTGTTTTTGAGAGTCAGCAACCACTCATTGAACCAATGACATGACACATTTATTATAATTAAATAAAATTAATAATACTATAATCCAAATAAATAATACATAAATTATGTTTGTTAAATGAATTAAATTTTATAATTACGCTAAAAAAGTTTGAGATTTATTGAGTATTTGTCTATTTGAGGTTAAAAAAAACATATATATTGGAAAGAATGAAGTTTTATAGCCTTGAAAAGATTGATGGGTTTGATAAAATTGAACTCCATTAACCACTGATTTTGTTTATTCAATTAATAAATTGACCTATTTAATTAATCCGGTTCATTGGTAAAACAGTTTAAACAAATCAATGAATAAATTGAACTTTGTACAGATTAAATTGTATATTTGCCTTGGTCCTCAACAAGTACTTGACTGACTACATCTACAGCCTACAGGGTGGTACTCTCCACACACTTCATATAGAACAAATTTGGTTTAGGAGAGTGAGAACCAAGGCACAGGATATCTTGGGTCAGAGGATATGCTATCATTGCTATGCTAGTATGTACTACATTATAAATAAAAATAAAAATAAAGTTTACTACGTACTTTTGTTTCATGCCCCTTGACCCTTTGTTGCATAAAAATAGACAAACTCGAATTGTGTTATGTATGAATCGACCAAACCTTAACTTTGTCTGCTCCTCCTCAAAATTCAGGCCTTATCTTTGAATGTATTCCCAAGGGACACAATATCGTACGTAGCTGTGAGTGTACGGTTATTCCACCAATAGATGGGAAGCGTGCCACTGCCATGTATGCAATTCAGCCTTCATCTTTGTAATCCACCTCAAATATTGATTTCTCTTTCTTTTCTTTTCTTTTTTCCCTCTTTAAAATAAAATTTTCTTATTTAAATATAAACAATACTCTCTCAAAATATATATATAGGGTCCAGTTAATATATACTTTAAGGCACACATTAATTATTCATTTTTAAAAATATTTTATAAGTAATTGAAAAAACTATCAAAAAAAATTTTCATAAAAATTTTCTTAAAATTGTTTACTAATGTATATTCTAAACGAACTAGTTAGTAAAAACACACACACTCTCTCTCTCTCTCTCTCTCTCTATATATATATATATATACAAAATTTATATATAGTACATTAGTTGCTATTTCTTAAATTAATCTTTTAAGATTTTATCATTTGGTTACTTAACTTAAAAAATACACTTTCATTTATAAGAAAAAAGTCACATAGTAAAATCTTAAGAGAGAAACCTAAAGAACAACACCTGTATCTAAATCTTGCTCCTCTATATATATATATATATATATATATATATATATATATATATATATATATATATATATATATATATATAAGACTAGGTATTCCAATGAGCCAAGTGAATGATAATGTGCCATTACCCATCGGCATGCAGATATTAATACATGCATGATGCGGCATTGGCGAGCAGTCACTATATATGATTTACTCATTAGAATTTTCCATAATTATCTTCTTCTTTTTTCATTTATCTATTTCAAAATATTGGCCTGTGAGTGACCTGCCTTTGTGGAGATTTTAATATTTATGCAGTTATGTCTAAGTCTAACATATATATATATATATACATACGTTCAGTTTAATGAGAAATAATAGTCCAACCAAATACTTTGATAGATATAATTAGAAATTAGAAGTCCTAATAAGCCAAGGGCCCTTGGATACAACAAAATAATTAAGAACCACAACATAAATAAGTTCCCACAATTATAAAGCAATACTTTTGCAACTGCTTAACTGAGGCAGTGTCTAAACTCTAAAAATAGAAACTATGAAGCACGGATGCGTTTTGTGACTCGGGTGCGGGTGCGGGACTCGGCAATTTTTGAAAAAGGTGGGTGCGGGTGCGGCGGGCCGGGACTCGATGATTAAAAAATTATTAAAAATATTTTTATTTATATTTTTAATATATTGCTAAGCATACTTTTTCACATTATATAAACATATACCAAATTTAAGAGTAATAGTAGATAATAACTCCCACAAGAACCGAAAAAACAAGCAAAAAAACATAGCAAGCACACAAATTTTCCAATTCACAAATTCATTTCTAAGCAATTTGCAAGAGAGAAATCGTAAAAATTCAAGAGAAATATACATAATAAAGTTAAATAAGCAAGGATTTAGATTTAGTTACTAGAGCACAGATAGAGAAGAGAGAGCACACCTGAAGCCGAGCACACCGCAGACTCGCAGAGAGCACAGAGAAGAGAGATGAGAGACGGAGTGAGAGAGAGTGTTTGGACAAAGTGAGAGTGTGTGAGAGAGTCCTAGGGTTTTAGGTTAAGTTCAAATGGTGCGTTCTGCACTTCTTTTTTTTTTTTTTTTTTTTTTTTTTTTTTTTTTTTTTTTTTTTTTTTTTTTTCAGCCTGACTCAGCCGTTTTGGCTTGAACTGGCCATTTCGGCGGTTTCGCCAGTTTCGGCCGATACGGCCCGAGTCAGCCCGATTTGGGCCACGTCGGCACAAGTCGAGGAATCCACGTGGCAGGACGCGGCCCGACGTGGCATCGACAAGCAGTCAACGGCGTCCCTCCTGCGTCGCCGCGTCCCACCGCATCAGACACGGGTGCGATGGCTCTGTAGCCGCATCCATGCATCCCAGAATAGAAACTTTCAGCACAACATCATCACTCTTGATCGGCTCAAAGACGCAAACATCTCCTACTCGCAGATTATTTTCATTTGCAAATGTAGACCAACCAGTAGAAAATGAACCTCGTCGTCCATTCCTAGGAATCGAAAATCACACCTCCCATGATTGATCACCAACTTAAAGCATCACATCTTGTCCATTTTGGATATACATTTTCTCCGCAAAGGGAACTGGTACACTCTGCACAAATTACATATTATTATACTCATAATTAATTAGTACCATATAACAACAGTAAAACCTTGACAAAGTTGCTCTAGTATGCATGCTTTGAAATGAAAGCTTACCATGTACCATGCCTTAACAAAAGATGGTGGCATGACCGCCATGAAATAAGGATTTTTCGATTTGAAGCCACTTGCCTTCTTAAGTGCTTCAGCTTTGTCTGTGCCATTCAATCGTTTCATCTTCTTGTGAGATCGCCCACGACACTATGAGAATGATGTATCCCTTGTTTTTGGGTGTTGAGGAGAGTCAGATAAGATTTGAACAGAACTTTCACTCTCACATTCTTCATCAACCTTACCTTGCTCATTACCATTGGGTCTACTAGAAGGATAGTCTATTTCAATTGCACTCACATCAAATATGAGCACATGAAAGTGAGAGTTATCTTCAAATCTGAAAACTAATAAGTGTCCTTGCTTTAAAGAGTAACACTCAGCAAATTATTTCCACCCTTTTTATAACCAAACCTCACCATTGTAGTAAGCTATGAAGCACGGGTGCGTTTCAGGACTCGGGTGCGGGTGCGGGATTCGGCAATTTTTAAAAAAGGTGGGTGCAGGTGCGACGAGACTCGGCGATTAAAAAATTATTTAAAATATTTTTATTTATATTTTTAATATATTGCTAGGCATAATTTTTCACATTATACAAACATATCAAAGATTGAAAACTAAGATATTAACTAAATATTAATATAGTTAATATATTAACTAAATATTAATATATTAATTAACTAAAACTAAGATATTAACTAAATACTTTTTCACATTATAGTTAATATAGAAAATTTGGTGTGTTTGTGTGAAGTGAGCTGAAGGAGGGTTTAAGATTTAGTTCAAACGGTGCGTTTTGCACCTTTTTTTTTTTTTTTTTTTTTTGAATTTCGGCCTGAATCGGCCATTTCGGCCCGATTCACCGCGAATCGACCCGAGTAGGAGCTGCGTCGACGCGAGTCGGCTTAAAAAAAAAAAGCCACGTGTTATGACACGGCGGGACGCAGCCGGACGCGCAGGCAGCGGCGTCCCGCTGCGTCAGACGCGGGTGCGGCACCTCTGGTGCCGTGTCCGTGCTTCACAGGTAGTAAGTCAATTCTACCTTCCATTTTGCACCATTTGGAAGCTTAAGAAATGTCGGGCTTGACAGATTTTCTCCATATTTCCTTATAAACGTTTTTGGAATCATCTACAAATTAAGAATCTTTGGTTAATTTTACATGCAAATGAAATGCAAGCTTTGTGAAATAAAAACACACAAAGTCACGTGTTTTCTAAATTCATAAATAAACATACTAGAGTGATCAACATATATATGCGTAGTACTATCCAAATTAAACAAGCAGCTAGCCAATCAAGTCTATGTTTCATAAGTAGCATCAAATTTTTCGAATAAAATTGAGAGAGAGATGTAAGTATTCTTACAAGCTTTTGATCACAAAGGGTCTCGTCAAGAATATTCTTGAAAAAGTGTGAGTCCTTTCCTGCAAAATCAGATGGGGCATTATCATGGTCTCTCCGAGTTTGATAATAAGTCATATTAGTTGAATTTGAAGCGTTGTGTACGTTTGACTTTTGAGAGTAAAATACTAAAATGAATCATTGAGAGAAAATCATATCCAAAGAAAACATTAAAACTTGTTATTTATCAAATATGCATGATACAAAAGCAAAAAGATCTACAAACTAATATGATAATTAATATATTGATAACACGTCAAAATTTTAAAAAATTTGACAAATCAATTCAAACAAATAGTCATTTTTATTTTGAGGAACTTACAATGCCTTTTGTGGTTGAACATATGACAATTTAGTCTATAAATGTCAATTACTATATTTAAGCCCTTTAAGGTTTAGAATAAAATGAAATTGATAGTGTGTTGTACAAATACCCATTAAAGATTTCATTTAATCCATACTTTTAGTGTGAGTTTGGATAGCCGTTTTTTACGCATTTAAGTGCGACTGCATTTTTTTAGTGGGTCCATGGGCACTATTCATAGGACCTGCAAATACGAAAAAATGCAAATCTAACTTTAAAACTTGGTCTCACGGCACTATTCACACATTTAAAAATTATTTTGTTACAGTGTTTTCAGTTTTCAATTTTCAGCAATAAGCGGTATCCAAACAGACCCTTAGATGTCAAATCTAAAAATCATTCCATTAAAAATAAAATAAAATCTAACAATTCATATATACTTTGTGTACTAAATGAATAAATTATATTTGATAAAATCTAATATTCCATTTTATTTCTTGTGGCATAGTGGCCTAAAAGTATATCTTGTAAAAAAAAAAATGTAAATAGAAAAGATAGTATTAAGAATAAAATAAATTTATTAATTCATGCAACTAATGAAATAAGATCAATATTATTAGGTAAAGCGTGCTTAAAGTTACGTTTTGATGGTTATTAGATAGGAAAATGTGATATAGCTAGTCAAGCATGTCTTATTTATTTATTTTTATTTTTTTTTAAAAAAAAAACTAGTCATAGCCTGCATCATTAAAAATAATTAAATCCAAGGAAAATGTTAAAATACTATCAATTTATTATAAAATGCCTACGAATTGACATGATTATAAATAATATTAAAGTCATATCAACAACATAATAAAAATTATCTTTACCAAAAAATATATATATAACAAAAATTCTTGAATTACTTTTTTGCTATGTTTAAAAGTTAAAACATCATTTTGTAAGAAATATAATTTTTATTTACAGTAAATCCAATTAAATAGAGTAGAGAGTAGTCAATTTAATCAATCATATATATACAATTTTTAATATATATATATATATATATATATATATATATATATATATATAAAAGCAATCATAGCCATAGTTGTTAAACTTGGACTAGTGTAAGCTCTTGGCTACTCTAATCACACACTCCCTGTTATTAAAATGTCGAATTTATTTTGGTATAAATCTTTTGTTCCATAAGAGAGTTATTGTTTCCACTATCATTGAATGCTCATTAAGCTAGTGATATATGTCTCAGAAAAATAAAAAATAAAAAATCAAAGAAGTATACAGACCAGGATAGATGGTAATCAAATTTATTTGGAAGTAGGATGTAAAGAAATTTCTGGCCTTAGTCAAAAATAGAAGAGGAATATATTTGTCATTTATGGTTGGATCTTATCAGCAAATTATTAGCAAGAATTAAGAGATAACCATTCTGACTACCTATATCACCTTAATAGCTTACATATAACTATAAGAGGACATTTTGTGTTTCAATGGAGTCATCCACAACCACAAGAATGAAGAATCACATATTAAAAGATGTAAGCTTTTATTACATGATCGATTTAAAAGAAAACAAGAATAAGAAGTGAAAGTGATGGGTGTTTGGTTTGTGTTTTCATACAACAATTTTCAGTTTTTAAACAACATTACACGTATTTTTACACATTTTTTCACCCACATGTATTTTCACAAATGTTTTCAAACAACAATTTTCAATTTTAAAATACGTGTACCAAACGAGACCTCTCATCCAAATGTTTCTTTTCTTTACATCCTACTTCCAAATAAATTTGATTACCATCTATCCTGGTCTGTATACTTCTTTGATTTTTTATTTTTTATTTTTCTGAGACATATATCACTAGCTTAATGAGCATTCAATGATAGTGGAAACAATAACTCTCTTATGGAACAAAAGATTTATACCAAAATAAATTCGACATTTTAATAACAGGGAGTGTATGATTAGAGTAGCCAAGAGCTTACACTAGTCCAAGTTTAACAACTATGGCTATGATTGCTTTTATATATATATATATATATATATATATATATATATATATATATATATATATATATATTAAAAATTGTATATATATGATTGATTAAATTGACTACTCTCTACTCTATTTAATTGGATTAACTGTAAATAAAAATTATATTTCTTACAAAATGATGTTTTAACTTTTAAACATAGCAAAAAAGTAATTCAAGAATTTTTGTTATATATATATTTTTTGGTAAAGATAATTTTTATTATGTTGTTGATATGACTTTAATATTATTTATAATCATGTCAATTCGTAGGCATTTTATAATAAATTGATAGTATTTTAACATTTTCCTTGGATTTAATTATTTTTAATGATGCAGGCTATGACTAGTTTTTTTTTTTTTTTAAATAAATAAATAAATAAGACATGCTTGACTAGCTATATCACATTTTCCTATCTAATAACCATCAAAACGTAACTTTAAGCACGCTTTACCTAATAATATTGATCTTATTTCATTAGTCGCATGAATTAATAAATTTATTTTTTTCTTAATACTATCTTTTCTATTTACATTTTTTTTTTTTACAAGATTTACTTTTAGGCCACTATGCCACAAGAAATAAAATGGAATATTACAGTTTATCAAATATAATTTATTCATTTAGTACACAAAGTATATATGAATTGTTAGATTTTATTTTATTTTTAATGGAATGATTTTTAGATTTGACATCTAAGGGTATGTTTGGATACCGCTTATTGCTGAAAATTGAAAACTGAAAACACTGTAACAAAATAATTTTTAAATGTGTGAATAGTGCCGTGAGACCCAGTTTTAAAGTTAGATTTGCATTTTTTCGTATTTGCAGGTCCTATGAATAGTGCCCATGGACCCACTAAAAAAACGCAGTCGCACTTAAATGCGTAAAAAACGGCTATCCAAACTCACACTAAAAGTATGGATTAAATGAAATCTTTAATGGGTATTTGTACAACACACTATCAATTTCATTTTATTCTAAACCTTAAAGGGCTTAAATATAGTAATTGACATTTATAGACTAAATTGTCATATGTTCAACCACAAAAGGCATTGTAAGTTCCTCAAAATAAAAATGACTATTTATTTGAATTGATTTGTCAAATTTTTAAAAATTTTGACGTGGTATCAGTATATTAATTATCATATTAGTTTGTAGATCTTTTTGCTTTTGTATCATGCATATTTGATAAATAACAAGTTTTAATGTTTTCTTTGGATATGATTTTCTCTCAATGATTCATTTTAGTATTTTACTCTCAAAAGCCAAACGTACACAACGCTTCAAATTCAACTAATATGACTTATTATCAAACTTGGAGAGACCATGATAATGACCCATCTGATTTTGCAGGAAAGGACTCACACTTTTTCAAGAATATTCTTGACGAGACTCTTTGTGATCAAAAGCTTGTAAGAATACTTACATCTCTCTCTCAATTTTATTCGAAAAATTTGATGCTACTTATGAAACATAGACTTGTTTGGCTAGCTGCTTGTTTAATTTGGATAGTACTACGCATATATATGTTGATCACTCTAGTATGTTTATTTATGAATTTAGAAAACACGTGACTTTGTGTGTTTTTATTTCACAAAGCTTGCATTTCATTTGCATGTAAAATTAACCAAAGATTCTTAATTTGTAGATGATTCCAAAAACGTTTATAAGGAAATATGGAGAAAATCTGTCAAGCCCGACATTTCTTAAGCTTCCAAATGGTGCAAAATGGAAGGTAGAATTGACTTACTACCTATGAAGCACGGACACGGCACCAGAGGTGCCGCACCCGCGTCTGACGCGGCGGGACGCCGCTGCCTGCGCGTCCGGCTGCGTCCCGCCGTGTCATAACACGTGGCTTTTTTTTTTTAAGCCGACTCGCGCCGACGCAGCTCCTACTCGGGTCGATTCGCGCTGAATCGGGCCGAAACGGCCGATTCAGGCCGAAATTCAAAAAAAAAAAAAAAAAAAAAGGTGCAAAACACACCGTTTGAACTAAATCTTAAACCCTCCTTCAGCTCACTTCACACAAACACACCAAATTTTCTATATTAACTATAATGTGAAAAAGTATTTAGTTAATATCTTAGTTTTAGTTAATTAATATATTAATATTTAGTTAATATCTTAGTTTTCAATCTTTGATATGTTTGTATAATGTGAAAAATTATGCCTAGCAATATATTAAAAATATAGATAAAAATATTTTAAATAATTTTTTAATCGCCGAGTCTCGTCGCACCTGCACCCACCTTTTTTAAAAATTGCCGAATCCCGCACCCGCACCCGCACCCGAGTCCTGAAACGCACCCGTGCTTCATAGCTTACTACAATGGTGAGGTTTGGTTATAAAAAGGGTGGAAATAATTTGCTGAGTGTTACTCTTTAAAGCAAGGACACTTATTAGTTTTCAGATTTGAAGATAACTCTCACTTTCATGTGCTCATATTTGATGTGAGTGCAATTGAAATAGACTATCCTTCTAGTAGACCCAATGGTAATGAGCAAGGTAAGGTTGATGAAGAATGTGAGAGTGAAAGTTCTGTTCAAATCTTATCTGACTCTCCTCAACACCCAAAAACAAGGGATACATCATTCTCATAGTGTCGTGGGCGATCTCACAAGAAGATGAAACGATTGAATGGCAAAGACAAAGCTGAAGCACTTAAGAAGGCAAGTGGCTTCAAATCGAAAAATCCTTATTTCATGGCGGTCATGCAACCATCTTTTGTTAAGGCATGGTACATGGTAAGCTTTCATTTCAAAGCATTCATACTAGAGCAACTTTGTCAAGGTTTTACTGTTGTTATATGGTACTAATTAATTATGAGTATAATAATATGTAATTTGTGCAGAGTGTACCAGTTCCCTTTGCGGAGAAAATGTATATCCAAAATGGACAAGATGTGATGCTTTAAGTTGGTGATCAATCATGGGAGGTGTGATTTTCGATTCCTAGGAATGGACGACGAGGTTCATTTTCTACTGGTTGGTCTACATTTGCAAATGAAAATAATCTGCGAGTAGGAGATGTTTGCGTCTTTAAGCCGATCAAGAGTGATGATGTTGTGCTGAAAGTTTCTATTCTGGGATGCACGGATGCGGCTACAGAGCCATCGCACCCGTGTCTGATGCGGCGGGACGCGGCGACGCAGGAGGGACGCCGTTGACCGCGTGTCGATGCCACGTCGGGCCGCGTCCTGCCACGTGGATTCCCCGACTTGTGCCGACGTGGCTCAAATCGGGCCGTATCGGCCGAAACTGGCGAAACCGCTGAAATGGCCAGTTCAAGCCAAAACGGCTGAGTCAGGCTGAAAAAAAAAAAAAAAAAAAAAAAAAAAAGTGCAGAACGCACCATTTGAACTTAACCTAAAACCCTAGGACTCTCTCACACACTCTCACTTTGTCCAAACACTCTCTCTCACTCCGTCTCTCATCTCTCTTCTCTGTGCTCTCTGCGAGTCTGCGGTGTGCTCGGCTTCAGGTGTGCTCTCTCTTCTCTATCTGTGCTCTAGTAACTAAATCTAAATCCTTGCTTATTTAACTTTATTATGTATATTTCTCTTGAATTTTTACGATTTCTCTCTTGCAAATTGCTTAGAAATGAATTTGTGAATTGGAAAATTTGTGTGCTTGCTGTGTTTTTTTGCTTGTTTTTTCGGTTCTTGTGGGAGTTATTATCTACTATTACTCTTAAATTTGGTATATGTTTATATAATGTGAAAAAGTATGCTTAGCAATATATTAAAAATATAAATAAAAATATTTTTAATAATTTTTTAATCATCGAGTCCCGGCCCGCCGCACCCGCACCCACCTTTTTAAAAAATTGCCGAGTCCCGCACCCGCACCCGAGTCCCAAAACGCATCCGTGCTTCATAGTTTCTATTTTTAGAGTTTAGACACTGCCTCAGTTAAGCAGTTGCAAAAGTATTGCTTTATAATTGTGGGAACTTATTTATGTTGTGGTTCTTAATTATTTTGTTGTATCTAAGGGCCCTTGGCTTATTAGGACTTCTAATTTCTAATTATATCTATCAAAGTATTTGGTTGGA
Source organism: Quercus agrifolia (assembly GCA_029955455.1). Lineage (NCBI taxonomy): Eukaryota > Viridiplantae > Streptophyta > Magnoliopsida > Fagales > Fagaceae > Quercus > Quercus agrifolia. The sequence continues at coordinate 18,935,572 of JARQAD010000006.1, forward strand.
CTATTATTTCTCATTAAACTGAACGTATGTATATATATATATATATGTTAGACTTAGACATAACTGCATAAATATTAAAATCTCCACAAAGGCAGGTCACTCACAGGCCAATATTTTGAAATAGATAAATGAAAAAAGAAGAAGATAATTATGGAAAATTCTAATGAGTAAATCATATATAGTGACTGCTCGCCAATGCCGCATCATGCATGTATTAATATCTGCATGCCGATGGGTAATGGCACATTATCATTCACTTGGCTCATTGGAATACCTAGTCTTATATATATATATATATATATATATATATATATATAGAGGAGCAAGATTTAGATACAGGTGTTGTTCTTTAGGTTTCTCTCTTAAGATTTTACTATGTGACTTTTTTCTTATAAATGAAAGTGTATTTTTTAAGTTAAGTAACCAAATGATAAAATCTTAAAAGATTAATTTAAGAAATAGCAACTAATGTACTATATATAAATTTTGTATATATATATATATATAGAGAGAGAGAGAGAGAGAGAGAGTGTGTGTGTTTTTACTAACTAGTTCGTTTAGAATATACATTAGTAAACAATTTTAAGAAAATTTTTATGAAAATTTTTTTTGATAGTTTTTTCAATTACTTATAAAATATTTTTAAAAATGAATAATTAATGTGTGCCTTAAAGTATATATTAACTGGACCCTATATATATATTTTGAGAGAGTATTGTTTATATTTAAATAAGAAAATTTTATTTTAAAGAGGGAAAAAAGAAAAGAAAAGAAAGAGAAATCAATATTTGAGGTGGATTACAAAGATGAAGGCTGAATTGCATACATGGCAGTGGCACGCTTCCCATCTATTGGTGGAATAACCGTACACTCACAGCTACGTACGATATTGTGTCCCTTGGGAATACATTCAAAGATAAGGCCTGAATTTTGAGGAGGAGCAGACAAAGTTAAGGTTTGGTCGATTCATACATAACACAATTCGAGTTTGTCTATTTTTATGCAACAAAGGGTCAAGGGGCATGAAACAAAAGTACGTAGTAAACTTTATTTTTATTTTTATTTATAATGTAGTACATACTAGCATAGCAATGATAGCATATCCTCTGACCCAAGATATCCTGTGCCTTGGTTCTCACTCTCCTAAACCAAATTTGTTCTATATGAAGTGTGTGGAGAGTACCACCCTGTAGGCTGTAGATGTAGTCAGTCAAGTACTTGTTGAGGACCAAGGCAAATATACAATTTAATCTGTACAAAGTTCAATTTATTCATTGATTTGTTTAAACTGTTTTACCAATGAACCGGATTAATTAAATAGGTCAATTTATTAATTGAATAAACAAAATCAGTGGTTAATGGAGTTCAATTTTATCAAACCCATCAATCTTTTCAAGGCTATAAAACTTCATTCTTTCCAATATATATGTTTTTTTTAACCTCAAATAGACAAATACTCAATAAATCTCAAACTTTTTTAGCGTAATTATAAAATTTAATTCATTTAACAAACATAATTTATGTATTATTTATTTGGATTATAGTATTATTAATTTTATTTAATTATAATAAATGTGTCATGTCATTGGTTCAATGAGTGGTTGCTGACTCTCAAAAACAAAAACAAAAACAAAAAATCCAGCTAATCTCACAACTTAAACCATTTTTTTCATAGATCTCCAACTCCATGTACTTTGTGCATGAAGAAATGTTAATTCAGCTAGAAAACCTTTGACTATTCTAATTAAATATCTGTCTATCAATAATATATATATATATATATATATGACAAAACTTAGGTACAGTACCTTAAGTGTTGTTCTTTAAGTTCCCATACAAGATATATTCACACACACACATATATATATATATATAATAAAATTTCCAATAAAATTGCTATGACCCATACAAGATATATTCACATATATACTATAGCTAAATTAACGACAGAGGAGAATCAAAATAGCATATCATAGAAAAAATATCGGATACTGTTGGCCAAATTTTGAAGCAACTGCATGGCTACTTAACGATACAAATGACCCCCTTTTAACCATATAGTATTAAACTTTACAATCACGACAACAAGGATATCAATCATATACCCATTAAATAATTACGAATCTGTGTTCAGTTTTGGGAGGATTGAAGGCCTTGGATCTCCTTCTTTTCTCTTTAATAATTAAAAAAAAAAAAAAAAAAATTTAAAAAAGACATCTTTCACTCTTTTATTTTTATATTTTTGTTAATTTCTATTTTGATGGGATAAGATGTGACCAACCAAAGCAAAGCAAAAGAGAACAAATAGACTTAGCAAAATATCTAATGATCTAAAGCCAATTGACTACTTCACGGAAGAACATTTAGCATGAAGAGAGAAGTAGGTCATTGCACATCTATTAATAATTTAATATTCATTTATTTTAAAATGGATGGAGTTATGTATCATTTGGTATTGCCTCAAAATAGGCCATGCTATTAAATGTTGGATGAAAAAAAGTTGAAGAGATTAAGGTAATCTTAAAATGTTATATATATTTTTTATGTCACATAAGCAGTCACGTGTTCATAATTTTAAAAATAAGATATTTTAGTTTATTTTTAGATTTAAACTTTTCTTTTCTGTCTTTTTCTTTTTCTTTGTTTTCTTGGGAATAAAATGGGGTTAAAAACCTAGAATTCAAAACTCAATTTCCATTCTTTTCCCGTATTTTCCTAGCAAACCTATTAAGGAAAAAGAAAAACTTTGAAACAATGATTTATATATGTGCAGGTATTACTTACGGACACGACTTTTGACTTTATTTTTAGTACTTTCACACTCAAACTTGGAGTGTGGGTGGATATTTATTGGTGTGAGAGAGTGAGATATAAATATATCAAAAATCGAATTTTAGGAAACAGTATAGTTTTTAGATATTATGCTTCTTTTTTCATATAATTATAATTCGATAGTTGTAACGTTTTATTTTTTCCTGGTTTGGTTTTCTTGAGTTTCAAAGTTTTGTTTTTTTCCTTATTTTGGTTTTGCTAGGAAAATGTGGGGAAAGCAAGGAAATTGAGTTGTTGAAAGAAATTTTTAAATACCTCTAGGATCGATTTGTTGGTTGTTTCACGTTGCCATCCACACCTGTATGATATTTGCTATCATGGTGGTGCTTGCTACTAGAGCAAGACACTATTTCCATGGCCTAAAATTAAACATCCTCAAAGTGAGAAAGACCAAGAGAGAGAGATTTGTTTATTTATTTATTTTTTATTCAGTACTACATTCACTTCATAAAGAGAATCAACCAACCCACGTATAAATAATTGCATTTAATTCCCTTGGTAATACTAATAGCCATGCCCATGCATATTTAATGGAATTAAACATGCCTTAATAAGGCTAATGGGAGAACTATTTTGCTAAAGGAATGGAAATTAAGCGTCTAACATCTTCCACTAGCACTAGCACTAGCACATGCATCTCACAAGTCGTTCTCAACTTTGATTATACTAGTTAATATATAGGTTGTGCGACCATCAAGCACATATTCATAAAAGGTAGGGAGTACAGTACTACACTAAGTCTTGTTAGAGACAATAAGTATAACGACGTCCCTAATAGTTTCTCGTTATGACCCAGATTCATTCAGATTAAACATCTCTAGTCCCTCTTGAGCTTCATTCTCTTAACCATGTTTAACCTCAACTATTCATACATAGTAGTGTACCTACAATTATGTCACTACTCAAAATCAAAAGCGACCCAACCTGTCCACTGTAAATACAAAACATAAATGCGTTACTTATAATTAGTCTACCCTCACCCTAATGTTGTTTAATTAGCTTAGGTCCAGTCGCTTTCCTAATCATGCCCCTTTAGACTGTATCACTCATAGCCGTAGGCAACATACTAGAGTAGCAAACACTAAAATCTTCACCTTGTAACATAGTCATAAGTCATATAGGGCATATATAAATAGGATCATAAATAATGATCCATAGGACTCACATGGTGAGGGAATAGGGATCGATTCACTCACCTCCATTATATATAGGTCGATTGAGCGCATGTTGTATGGAATACATGTTATGGTGGAGTTCTCTTAACAAATAGCATATATCTTATAATTTCTCTATAGCACGGTACATATCTAAGTCTAGTCGCTATACAAGCGCCTAAATTGAGTCCTTTATTCACTACCATCTCAAGTGCCAAATTAAGGTCTCACATCTAGCTATTTACAAGCTACGTAGATTGTGGGTAGTCACAACAAAACATATCACATAGACTTCATTTTAGCTTCAGCTTCACTCATCCAAGAGTATTGAAGGAATTCAATATTTTTCAACTTTTCTTGCTCCAATAGTGACAAAGGACACGATCTCATCTTCGCCTTGTTACTCAACGTCGAAGGCGATCGCTTGTGTGTGAAAGTCGATCTAAGCCTATAAACATACTTTTACACCATGATAACTAGTTAAGGAAGATAATTTTGTACTGTACTAGTCGGTACGATTGGAATTTATCCTACCGGTATGTACATGAGTTCAGATACATCGATGTTTCATACTAGTTTAATAAAAATGCCACATTATTTAAAAATAAGCCACGTCACTACTCTATTAGCCACACAGGTAATAACACTAACGAGAATTATCAAAAGGACTAGCAGTGCTCATTTATGAAACTCGAGGGATCAATAGCGCTAACTTGAAACTTAAGAGAAAAATTACGCCCACTATGTAAACTTCAAAGATCTGTTAGGATTCTGATTAGGGTGCATCTGGTGTAGTGTGTTGCTGCTGTGTTAGGTGCAATGGTGCAGTGGATGCTTGTATAGAGATGCGGGGGATACTCGTATAGAGTTGGTTACAAGTTAGTTGAATTAGTTGATAATGCTATTGGAGGTTGATTCCCTTGAAGAATCAATGGAGGCCTAGTTCCCTCGAAGAACTACTAGATTGAGAGCAATAGAGATTAAGGGTCATTTGATTCCTATCAAGATTGATAGTGTATTTTGGTGTAAAATGTTTATACCCCTTTAATACTTTAGTAAAAATAGAAGTGTCTAAAGATATTAATAATAAGACCCCAGTTATTTCAAATTATGCGTTCTTTATTCTATTTTGGTATGTCTCAATATTTATAAAAATTATAAATTATTTATAGTTATAACTATGGATGAGACGTAGAAAATTGTGTTAAATATATTTAAGGAAAGTGTTAACCCTTGATTTTTTTCCAATTTGCGTTTTAATCTTGTCTTCTTCTTTTTTTTATTTTTTATTTTTTATTCTTAATTTGTGTTTTTAAGAAAATCAATTTGAACACGATAATTTTGAAATTAATAAAATGTTGATGATAAAAACTAGAAATTACTATCCCAATCATAAATATAAATATATTAACATTTAGAAACTTTCCTTGCAAATTCAAAGATTACACTATATTGAATGGATAAAATTTAATTTCCTTCAAAATCAGTAAAGAAAATGTTTCCAATCTCTAGCAATAAGATAATTGTCCACATGACTTATTTAATAATCATGTAACTTATTTAAATCACTTAACAAGTTACATGATTAAATTAGTTCAACCTGTAAATTATTTTGTTTTATTTTTTGTTCATCATATGAGGGATTTGAGATTAAATTCACCTAGGTTAGAAAAAGGGAGTTTTACAATCAAACAAAGACAAGTTGCATAGCTAGTGTGCAAGCCAAAACCACCAATATATTACATCAGAATCAAACGACCCAACAACTTCAAATTATACAAGAAAAAATGAAAAATATACCAACTAAGTTACATCAATCGGCGAAGAAGGACTATTATACACAAAACGATGAAATCCTCTATGACCTGCAGAGTATATATAGCACAGTACCATTCAGAAGAGATTTTTATTTTATTTTATTGGTTGGAACTTGGAACTTGGAAGTATGTTACAGCAAATTAACAAATTACTACCTCCTTCAGATTTGCTAATGTGAATCCCATTTTTCTAATTGATCCAAATGTGGTGAATCACTAATGTTGTGTATAAGTTCCTTTAACTACCCAATTCTGCATAATTAGCATATCAGTCTCCAACTTAATTACCCGTTAAACAAATACTTACTAGTCATTATGAGCACTGAGTGGTGAATCATTTGACTTCCTACTGAGTTGTGCAGAAAGCATGCATCTTATCTTATTAGTACTGAGAATCTGAGACCAAAGGACATGTACACAGGAACAGCGGCCTGTCAAACTCTGTTCCGGTACTTACAAATCAACGACTAGGATTTGGGGAATAGTGGTGAAAAATCTTCAGTCTCATGTATCTATTTCTATTAATCTATATAAAAAGAGCCAATAGGCTCATAAATAATGTTTTTGGTTTATTCAATTGGTGAGTTAGCACTTTTAAGTTTTACCTTGTTTTTTTCTTTTTCAAGTACGCAATTGGTTTAAGCTTTTTTTTTGTTTTTGTTTTTTTAAGGATATTTATATGTTTATTTTGTACTTGTAATTTAACTTTACATTGTAGACATATAAAAAGTGATAAATATTATACACATTTGTACAAAAAAAAGAAGGTAAATATCTATTAATTATATAAAAAGAGCCAATAGGCTCATGAATAGTGTTTTGGGTTTATTCAATTAGTGAGTTGCACTTTTACTTTTTTCTTTTTTCTTTTTTAATTTTTTTTTCTTTTTAAGTACGCAATTGGTTTAAGCTTTTTATTTTTTATTTTTTTTTAAGGATATTTATATGTTTACTTTGTACTTGCAATTTAAGTTTACATTGTAGACACACAAAAAGTAGCAAATATTATACACATTTGCACATAAAAATGGTAAATAGTGTACAAATTTTACAAATGTGTACAAAATTAAAAAACGTTGATCTTGGAGCCTTTCCTTTGACCAAAAAAAAAAAAAAAGTAAAACAAAAAAAATGTGAGACTTTGTTATGGATGTGTAGTAAGTGGCTAAAATTTAGGATTAAAGATAAGTAGATAACTCCTATCAATAAATTAGAATTTTCTCTTAAAAAAATAGAAGAAACAATTGAGGAAAGAGATGTAAATAAAAGTTTTGATAAATGAATCATTTAAAAATAAAGTATTCTTTTTCTATACTTCACTAAAAACTAGAGAAAAAAGTTTAGATATGCCCATAAATATAGGACTGAATTCAATACTGATAATAAAAAGGAATAGATATAAATTTTAACAATTTTAACTTAGTATTACTATTATTTAAGTTTTTTTTATTTTTTTTATTTTATATTTTTATTTTTTATATTTTAGATGATAGACTTCATCCAATTGGTGTTGGAAAATAAAAACTGCTTCTAATAAAGAGTAACTAGACACAATTCAATTGGCCTTGCACTCAAGCTAACTACAACTTGAACTTGGCCTTACAAAAAGACATGATTTTGTTTTAAAGTGTGTCAAATGAGCCTGACAAATTTAATCTAATTTTATGTAGAAATGAGATTGGAAAATAAAATTTGGACATTTTCTAAATTATATTTTCGTCACATTGATTTAACAATTCATAACCTAAATCTATATATATTCTCAAAACTTCTACCTAAAATAATAATTTAATAATTTTAAGAAGTGTAACTTATTTCTTCTAATTACAAACTCTTACTTGAATAAACTTAGCACATACTTCCACTTTTACTAAAATTTTATTACAATTGCACATATTATTACAATTCTTACATATGATTTTTTCAAAATTAGTTCAATTTTTTAAGGTTTTAATACACCCTATTTGTGACAAGTAAAGATCTATTGCTTAATGTGTATGCATGTGCAATTAACACTATAAATTGATTACTACATTAACAAAATTATCAAAAACGAATGATAATATAGTAATCCCTACATGTGCATGCTTAAAGGCTCTTTTATTTTTTTGGAAAAAGTTAATAATTTGCATCAATTATAATTCGAGATTATTACATTTTCCAATCACAAAAAAAAAAAAAAAAAAAAAAAAAAAAAAACTAGGAGTGTAATGAAAATTTTTTTCACCTACAAACACATAATACTCATCACACCCCTAAGTTTTTTTTGTGACTGAAAAATATAGTAATTCTAAATTATAATAGATGCAAATTATTAATCTTTACCCAAAAAAAAAAAGAATCTCTAAAAATGCACATGAGCGCTTTTGTAAATAGTTTGATTTAAACGGGTGCTCAAAAACTAGTATACTTTAAAATCTTGTTTTTGTAAATAGTTTAACGTCTTTATTTTTCTTTATCAGTTGACATCTTGATTTTTTTTTTCAATTGACATCTTGATTTTTTTCACAAAGAAATTGTTATTCCAAATAATAATAATAAAACAATGAATATATGATATATACGTGTTATTCAATTTCAAATATAATCTTTTTTTTCGTTTAATTTTTATAAGTGTGCTTAGCTCAGATAGATCATAGTTGGGGTGTAGTGGACCATGTGGAGCAATTAACTCGAAAATAATTTTTCTTTTCATTTATTTGTTTTTAGTCTATCTATTTCTATAGTACAATTTTTTTTATTTAAATTTTCACAACTTTTTTTCTTTTTGAAGTATAATTTTATATTTATACAACAAATAATATAAAACTGATAAAGAGAATCATATTATTTCCAGGTGGACCATGTACCGTTGATTACTATTGTGCACTGAGAACTCTGAAATTTTGCAACAAGACATGGGCTGAAGTTGTACAGAGGAGAAAGTATATGTTGTTTGGTGTTTCATGGTCCAATTAAAACTTGAAACCTGTATATCGATAGAATAACTGAATCTGGTCCCACTATTAGTGTGGGTCCGTGGGATAGTCTCTGTATTGCATTTCCCTTTAACCCAAAAAAAAATAAAAAAGAGATTATACTAGTTTAATAAAAATGCCACATTATTTAAAAATAAGCCATGTCACTACTCTATTAGCCACATAGACAATAACACTAACGAGAATTATCAAAAGGACTAGTAGTGCTCATTTATGAAACTCGAGGGACCAATAACGCTCACTTGAAACTTAAGAGAAAAATTACGCCCACTATGTAAACTTCAAAGATCTATTAGGACTTTGATTAGGGTGCATCTGGTGTAGCATGTTGTTGCTGTGTTAGGTGCAATGGTGCAGTGGATGCTTGTACAAGTTAGTTGAGTTAGTTGATAATGCTATTGGAGGTTGATTCCGTTGAAGAATCAATGGAGGCCTAGTTCCCTTGAAGAACTACTAGATTGAGAGCAATAGAGATTAAGGGTCATTTGATTCCTATCAAGATTGATAGTGTATTTTGGTGTAAAATGTTTATACCCCTTTAATACTTTAGTAAAAATAAAAGTGTCTAAAGATATCAATGACAAGACCCCAGTTATTTCAAATTATGCGTTCTTTATTCTGTTTTGGTATATCTCAATATGTATAAAAATTATAAATTATTTATAATTATAACTATGGATGAGATGTAGAAAACTGTGTTAAATATATTTAAGGAAAGTGTTACCCCTTGATTTTTTCCAATTTGCGTTTTAATCCTGTCTTTTTTTTTTTAAATTTTTTAAATTTTTTATTCTTAATTTATGTTTTTAAGAAAATCAATTTGAACATGATAATCTTGAAATTAATGAAATGTTGATGATAAAAACTAGAAATTACTATCCCAATCATAAATATAAATATATTAACATGTAGAAACTTTCCTTGCAAATTCAAAGATTACACTATATCGAATGGATAAAATTTAATTTCCTTCAAAATCAGTAAAGAAAATGTTTCCAATCTCTAGCAATAAGATAATTGTCCACATGACTTAGTCAATAATCATGTAACTTATTTAAATCACTTAACAAGTTACATGATTAAATTAGTTCAACCTGTAAATTATTTTATTTTATTTTTTGTTCATCATATAAGGCATTTGAGATTAAATTCACCTAGGTTAGAAAAAGGGAGTTTTACAATCAAACAAAGACAAGTTGCATAGATAGTGTGCAAGCCAAAACCACCAATATATTACATCAGAATCAAACGACCCAACAGCTTCAAATTATACAAGAAAAAATGAAAAATATACCAACTAACATCAATCGGCGAAGGACTATTATACACAGAACAATGAAATCCTCTATGACCTGCAGAGTATAGCACAGTACCATTCAGAAGAGATTTTTATTTTATTTTATTGGTTGGAACTTGTAACTTGGAACTTGGAAGTATGTTACAGCAAATTAACAAATTACTACCTCCTTCAGATTTGCTAATGTGAATCCCATTTTTCTAATTGATCCAAATGTGGTGGATCACTAATGTTGTGTATAAGTTCCTTTAACTACCTAATTCTGCATAATTAGCATATCAGTCTCCAACTTAATTACCCGTTAAACAAATACTTATTAGTCATTATTATTAGTCATTATGAGCACCGAGTAGTTAACCATTTGACTTCCTACTGAGTTGTGCAGAAAGCATGCATCTTTATCTTACTAGTACTGAGAGTCTGAGACCAAAGGACATGTACACAGGAACAGCTAGCGGCCTATCAAACTCTGTTCCGGTACATACAAATCAACGGCTAGGATTTGGGGAATAGTGGTGAAAAATCTTCAGTCTCATATATCTATTTCTAACTCCCGCTCCTTTAACACGCTTTACACTTGTAAAATCAAAAGATTATATATGTCTTCTCTTTCTTTCTCTGTTTCTCTCTAGCACAACTGCACACACCAGCCCCTTGCACCTCCATGACCATCTACTCTCTCTCTCTCTCTCTCAACTCCAAAGCTTGATAGCCACTGCTTATGCTTAGCATCGCCGCCGGAGATAGATAGAGATACACCGCCGGTGGAGTTTTTGCTTTCAAAACTGATCAAAATTTGTCACACAGGTGGAACCACTGCCTCTCTTCTCTTATCTGTCTCCTCTCCTCATATCTGTTGTTTTTTCCTCTCTTCTCACGCTCTAGTCTAGTCAAGTGAACTAAAACTTTTCCACTCACCGAAGCGGCCAGGCAGATCGGTGCTGGTCTTCTTGTTCTCGGGGCGTACGAAGGCTGGGTATTGTTGTTGTTGTTGTTCTTCTCGATCGGGTGTACGGCCTGATTATTCTGCTGAAGAACCTACAGATCGGTATCTCCCTAGCTCTCCGTTTCTTATTGTGCCTCTGTATCCCTCTTTCTTGGGTAAATGGATTTTGTGAAATGACCAAACCACAAAAAGCTATATTTTCATGAGTTCCTCAAAAAAAAAAAAAAAAAAGAAAAAAAAAAGACTAATTGTTTAAATTTATTTATCAAATTTTTACAAAGCTTGTTGTGATGTAAATAATATTCATTATCACGAAATTAATTAAGTTTCTAAATATTTTTTCTTCTGTAATATACTACTCCTAGATAGTTACTTTAATACTATTTTTCTTGAATTTAATTATTCTTAATGCAAATGTCATATGTACATATGCAGCGCAACACTTCCAAGTTCAACTAATATGACTTATCAAAACCGAAGAGGCCATGCTGATGTCCCATGTGATCTTACGGAAAGGACACATTTTTTCCAGATTATTCTCCACAAAAATCTTCGCAATGGCAGGCTTGTAAGAATACTTACATCTCTCACTCTCCTTTTGAGTCAAAAAATGTGATAGTAATTAAGAAACATGGACTTAATAGGCTAGCTGTTTGTTTTATTCAGATTGTACCATGCGTGTAAATATGATATTCATCTTGGTATATTTATTTGCAAATTTTGAAAACTGCATATATATGATTTTGTGTGTGTATATTACAATTAATGCTTACATTGCATTTAGATGTATTATTATTATTATTAACTGAAGATTCTTAATTTGTAGACCATTCCAAAAAAATTTACAAGTAAATATGGAGGAAAATTATCCAGCTTGGCATTTCTTACGCTTCCAAATGGTGCAAAATGGGAGGTAGGGCTGACCAAACACGAAGGTGAGATTTGGTTACAAAAGGGCTGGCGAGAATTCGCCGAGTATTACTCTCTGAAGCTGGGTTACTTAGTAGTTTTCAGATATGAGGAAAATTCACATTTTCACGTGCTCATATTTGATCCGAGTGCAACAGAAATAGACTATCCTTCCAAAAGCTCCAACGGCCATGAGGAGGGTCAGTGTGACGAAGAAGATACTGATGAAAGTGATACATCACTCTTACCACGTCGGAAGAAAATGAAAACTACTTCTACAAGTGGCAGAATTAGGAGCCAAAAATCTGAGCTCAATGCAACGAGCAGACAATTGACTAAGATAGAAAAAGCTCAAGCTCTTAAGAAAGTTAGTGGCTTCAAATCGAAAAATCCTCATTTCATGGTTGTCATGCAAAAATCTTTCGTGACTGCATGGTACTTGGTAAGCTTTCAATTTAAATTAAGCATGCATAAGCATAACGTTGTCAAGGTTTTGCTAGTATATATATAGTACTAATGAATACAATGCTATCTATCTTGTGCAGAGTATACCAGTTCGCTTTACCCAGGAAAAGTATATTCAAAGTGGACACTATGTTACGCTTAAAGTTGGGGATAAATCATGGAAGGTGTTGTTTTCGATTGCTAGAGAGAAACGAACAGGTTCATTTTCTTCTGGATGGAAAACATTTGCAGAGGAAAATGGTCTGAAAATAGGAGATGTTTGTGTGTTTGAGCTGATTAAGAGGAATAATGGTGTTGTGTTGGAAGTTTCGATTTTTAGAGATTGACTCAGTTAATTAATTATGCGGTTGCTATGGTAGTGAATTATGTTTAGAGACTATTTACTTCATTTGTTTGAGCTGATCGATCTGAATTATCTATATTATTTTTTATACTTAACAGAATATTTGGTACTTGAACTATTATTTCCCATTGAACACAATGTATGTTAGAGTTTTTTTTTTTGGATAAGAATGTATGTTAGAGTTAGACATAGATGCATGTATATTAAAAAATATGTGAAACTCACCTCAAGGAAAGTCACAAGCTATTATTTTGAAATAGATAAATGAAAAATAATAATAATCATTAGAAATTACAATGACTGAGGAGTAAGCATATCATATTCATATATAGTCTCTGCTCGTCCATACCACATCGATCATGCATGTATATAAATATGCATGCCAATGGGAAATGGCACATTATCATTCACATGTTACATAACTTTGCCCAATGATTTGCTTTTGTTTATGTTGAAATATAAAATAATAAATTTATTTCAAAAATAAGGAAAAAAGAGGAATCAATATAGCCAAAAACAATTGGAGTTGTCTATTTATGAAACAAAAATTGGAAAAATACAACCAAAAACAAACAAACAAACAACGGGCTCAGTAAAAGTAGTCAAAAGATTATTATTATTATTATTATTATTATTTTTCTGGGTAGAATTTAGTATTATTTTTATACTTCATAGTAGTTCGTACAAGCATATCTTCTGACCGAAGATATCAAAACAGTTGACTACTTCTGATGCTACTAAACCAAATATAATGTTTAATGGGAAGTGTATGGAGTTGGACAAATAATGAGCTACCAAGTAAAGTAAACAGTAACAACAAGCTTGTTTTAGATAATACATTATTAGTGCTGGCCAAACATGAATTCAAAAACAAGAGGGAAACTACCTTTTTTTTTCTTCTTCTTTGAGCTTAAAACTAGGAAAATAAATCCTGTATATATTTAACAAAAATACTTCATTAGTAAAAATTAAGTGTCTATTTGGCATAATTAATTTTGTTAATTTATTTTACTATTCAGCTTATTTTGCTACTATTTATAAGTCCCATTACACTTTTTCGTACTTTTTATGGGTCTCATTATATTATTTCAACTAACTTTTACCTTTATTTATAGTATTTTCAGCAAAAAATTTTCAGTTTTAGCAAAATAAGTGGATCCCAAACAGACTCTAAGGGTCCGTTTAGATAGAATTTATTTTGCTGAAATTGAAAACTGAAAATACTGTAGCAAAATAATTTTTAAATATGTGAATAGTGCCGTGAAACCCATTTTTAATGAAAAAGTTACTGAAAAATGAAGTTTGTGGGTCTGTAAACAGTGCAAGGAAGACTTGGTCAACAACTGCGGTTGGTGAAAAAAAAAAGTAAAAAAAAAGGAAAAGGAAAATGCAGAAAGAGAGAAACGTAGACGCGCAAACACGCTATCCAAACACTCCACCGAATGGTTTGTTTCAAAAATTGGGTTGAACTCCAAGAACTGTAACTATTTTACCCTCCTTTACAATAATAATTATGGGTTCAAAATTTTACCTATATTACATGATAATTTTAGTTACATAATTTTTTTCATAATATAATATAACTATATTTCAATATTGTTGCAATACGTGTAAATCAATTGGATTTAAAAGAGTGGAGCTATTTTCAATTAGCCCAAACCTAAACACGCATCAAAAACCCAACCCATTATCACTCTAGGCTAACTAGTACGTGCGTTAAGGTGCCAAAACTTTACATGTGTACGAAAATAATTTGGAGGTTAATCTCATGTGATTTTAGAATTTTATTTTCCCTTTTAAACTTTAGTAAAGAAGTGATATATATTAGGAATACTACTACAAATTTTACTACAGAGAGCTTACAAGTTGACGTGTTACTATCATCAATCAACAAAAAAAAAACAATTCAAATATTCACTTATTAAGTATTTGAAGCCCAATAATAACATTTATTGTCACATTATTTTGTAATCATTATGTAGTAACATTTATAATACTTTTAGTGTTTTCCTTAGTGACAATGTGTGGCTTAAAGTTGTCTAAGACCTTGTGGCGTACAAATAGGAATGATAAGATTCCATGATTCTCGAATTTCTAGTTCTATATTCTATTCTAGGATGTCTCAAAATATAATATAATTTTTTTAAAAGGTTGCTAAATAAATTTTCAAATATTTCATTTCTTTTGTGAAAAAAAATAAAAAGTCAATACCTCTATTTCATTAAAATTTAAATTAATAATGGTTGTTTTGAAAACATGTACATATTTATGTTTTGAAAACATGTACATATCTATGTTTTAAAGAAAATGCATCAAACAATGTTCCCTTGCGGCTTTGTTACATTGTTTGGTGTTACTTCTATGGGAAGAAAATTTAATTAGGTTTGAATTTGATACCACCCCCTTTCCCCTGCACAACACACTCACTTAAAAAAAATGACAGAGTCTCTTGTCCTAATACAAGAGAGTTATGATAAAATATCACCTACATTGTAAAAACTAAAGGACTGGGATTGTATCCAATGAATAAGTTGCACTAGACATGTTAGTATGCAGATATATAACCAATTTTAGATAGGTATCTGTATCCTAACGTGTCTAGTGCACTAATGCACTCGACACAAGCTGTGTCCAAAACTATAAAAAAAAAAAATGGTTTAACATCACATAGTGGGCTGGTTATTGAAGTACATTTAAATAGGTTATTAAACTTAGGGGTGGCAAAATTTGACACGACTCACAAATCCGACACGACATGACATGACACGACACAAAATTAGCAGGTTATGGGTTGAAGCTTAATGGGTTTATGTCATATTCAATTGACACGACTGACTCGTTTAATAAACATATTGAGTTAGTGTTCAACATATGAAACCTGTTTAACTTATCTTACCGTTTAATCAAATAACATTTTACCAATATACCCTTCAAACCCTAGGTATATAAACTTATTAGTTGTTGTGATTTATTTTTTTTGACATATTGTGATTAATTATTTGTGATATTGAGATATACTTTAGTTTTAAATGATTATTTATGATGCAGTTACTCATTAGTTTTGAATTTTATATTAAAAATATTTATTTGTTTGTTATCATTTTTTTTCTTTTCATTTTGATAAAATCTAATAAACAGGTCGACACGACTGACCTATTTAATAAATAGGTCGTGCTAAAGTTAAGGAATTTTAACCCATTTAATAACACATGACGGGTTAGTGTTGATTTATATAGTCGAATACTCATGAGTTGACACGACACGAACTGGACATGTGAACACAAATCGCCACCCCTAATTAAACTACTCTCAATAATTATAATTTGCATAAAATATAAAACATGATCATTATTTGCACAATAAGTGATTCTAATGTTGATAGTGACTATAAGAATTAAGAACATACAAGTAATTTTAGCATGCATGTGTTTAGAGGATTTTAAAAAAAAAAAAAAGATGAAAGTTTTAATTTGTAGCCGCAATTAGTTGTAGTTAATGTCTAAAATGTGTATTATTATTATTATTATTTTTTAGAAACAAACATACACACATAAGTGAAGGGGAAAGATGTTCTAATACAAATGTACATTACAAACTTCATTCAAAAGCCGTAGTAACTTTTGGGAGTGTGAGGAAAAGTATAAAATGTGTGTCATAATTTTAGGAAATTTAAATGTTAATTTTAAATTAATTTACCCTTATACCCTTAACTTAAACTTTTTTCTAATACTCCTTAATTTATACTATTTTAAATCATTTTCAATTAAGTACAGAGGTTATTTTTGGAAGTGTATTTAGTATTATTAAGTAGTATAAATTTCAATAAATATGTCATGTACAATCCACTATGCCTCTCTTGTAGTGGTACACGGTACACCGACGATTCTCTTTGTTAAAAGCAACTTCTTTCTTTTTGTGGGAATTCCAAAAATGGAAACTTCAAAACTAATCTAAATTTTTATTTCCTCTCTTTCATTTTTTTTTTTTTTTTGGGGAAGGATAATTTTAAAATCACCAGGACTCTATACAAGATTTTATGACAGAAAAGAATCAAAATGCAAAATAAATCGGCGGATACAATTGTGACAAACAAGGCCAAATTTGAAGCAAGTACATTGCAAACACATCAACTTGCTTTGCCACACAAAAAAAAAAAAAACTTGCTTAGCCACACATGACCCACCCTTTTAATTTGGCCATATACTGAACGTTTCTATCAAGACAACAAGCATATTAAACATGCGCAACAAGCAAAGAATAAGTACAAATTAAGTAACGAATCCCACACCATGCATGATATATTATTTACTCTCTCTGTAATTCAACTAGATTCTGGATAGCGTGGTTATGCTGGAACTACAGAAGCTTGTGGAATCATAGATGGACAAGCCATTGTTCTCTTCATTTGCCACTCGCTCTTCTTTTGCTTCTTTTTTGGTTCTCTTACTCATAATTATACCTCTAATTGTTATAATCTGTTTCTTTAGTTTCGATTCTACAACTTTCTCCATAGAGAAAACCTCTGAATTGGTTGATGTAGCAGAAGCAGAAGCAGAAGCTCCCACTCCAACTCAATTTATTAATAGTTCTTCACAACACAATGAAGCATCAGAAGCACCAACTCCATCTAATTCAAAAGAAACATCAGAAGCTCCTACTCCATTTAGCTCTACAAGTTCTAGAGAAACATCACCTCCCACTCTCGTAAGAATTAATATATAATTACTCTTAATTTTTCATTCAACATTTAATTTTTCTTAAGTCACTAACTTTGTTACTAATATTACTCCTGCATTTTTTATGTTGTTGGGTCTATAGGGACAAAAGAAAGAGACAACATTGAAGCAAAAGGGGTTTAATGAAGCTTTTGTGACTTCTAAAAGACACAGAAAGTTGCAGAAAATTGAAGCAAGTTTGAGTAAAGCCAGGTCTGCTATAAGAGAAGCTGCTCTGGTCAGGAATTTGACATCAACTCATCAAGACCCAGACTATGTTCCTTGGGGCCCAATATATAGGAATGCAAATGCCTTTCATAGGTATCATATATCATATATGTTAATGTTTATTCCTTATACTATTAATGTAACAGTAGCAACGTTTTGAAACTTGTACTAAGAGTTAGCTCAAAACTCAGTCTGAGTAGACTGACTCACTATAGCAGATTGTCTTCAACAACAATTTATGTCAACCGTGTCAATTATAGATTTTGGGTGCTTGTGGTTAGTGAATAGTGAGTCACACCGGTTAATTTGCCGAAACTTGAAATATTAGCGAGTCAAGTTAAATTCACCGATTGAATACATATTAAAACTTGAATTATTTTCAAAATTTTAGGTACTAAATTAACCCAATGATAGTTTACTGATAAAATTAAACTTCGACATATAATTGAAGGTGCAACATTGTACTTACGCTTGTTTCATTTTTAATTTTAATGCATTTATAGATTTTGTTATTAATTTAGAGAAATTACATAACAATGCTAAAAAGTTATAACATTTTTTGCATTAGGTCCAAGTTTTACTTTTGTAAATTCAAAGTTCCAAACTTCAATTTGAAGCTTCATTATTTTGGATCTATAGTAATGGAGCAAAAAAAGCGTGAAACTGTTGATAAAATATTATGTTTCACCAATAACTTGTTCATAAGTCAATTTGACTACCATTGAACATAGGGAGTAGATAGAGAAAGTTGTGTAGAGAGAAAAAGTTTCCGTTAAAGTGAAAAAAGTGAAAATTAATCTTCTATGCAATAAAATTGAAGTTGGTTGCTTGAGTAAGTTGCAAAGTTTTATGACGGTTTCTTGCTTTTTCTTTGCTTCACTACTATCTAGAATACAGAAATGAATACTGGTTTCCAATTGAAACAGTTTCATATATAACTTTAACTGACAAAATTGAAAATTGGAATCTAATCTGAAACATGACACAAACTCTGTACACTAATAAGTAATTTTGTTTGTGTCATTGGAAATAATAAGCAAAAATGGTTACAATTAAAGCAAATGGAATTGTTTAGATTGGACCAACATGAATCACAATGCTTGGACCCAACTATATATTAATCATAGTTAAATTCTCTTTGATTTTTGATTTTTCTTTTTCCTAAATTTTGTAGGAGTTACCTAGAGATGGAGAAGGTGTTCAAGATCTATGTATACGAAGAGGGAGAGCTTCCAATGTTTCATAATGGTCCATGTAGGAGTATATACTCCACAGAGGGAAGGTTCATCCATGAAATGGAGAAGGGACAACTTTATCGTACAAGAGACCCAGATGAGGCCCTAGTGTACTTCCTTCCATTTAGTGTGGTCATGATGGTTCAGTATCTATACGAGCCCAATTCAAAGAACATTGATGGTATTGAACGTGCTGTGGTTGACTACATACACATCATTTCCAATAGACATCCCTTTTGGAATCGAAGCCTTGGGGCTGATCATTTCATGCTGTCTTGCCATGATTGGGTAAACTTTTTACCCTTTTTTTTATTGCTAATTTAGAATTTTAGCTACAAATTTAATTTAAATTTATAAATAATAATTATTAGGATATATCTAATTTCATAATGTGCTGAAGTAGTCGATTGTGAGTGATGGACACTTTTTACTCACAAATTTTTATGTGGACTCATTATTTATTTTTTTTTTAACCCCACAAATAATAATAAACCATTTCAATAAGTTGAGAAATTGAGTGTTTCGTAGTATTAATTGTTGAACTAAGTGGTTGGATATTTTTAATAAAAAGAGTAACCTTGTCCTTTGAACCAACTCTAATAAACTAAATTGGTTAGAAATTGAAGTATTTTAATGCGCACTGTTGATAAGTAACGCGTACCATATTCTTTTTTTTTCTTTTCTTTGTTTGTGATAAAGGTAAGCAGTAACACAGTATACTTGGTACCAGCATTCAGCACATACATACAGTAACATTAATTTCTAATAAAACAGTAATAAATCTCACAATAGTTCTAGGTTTACCCACTTTGAAAATTTGATCTGCCTTGGTGAAATAGTTTGGCAAAATTTTCGAGTGGAGAGCTAAAGGTCTGATTATGACTTCTTAATACTGTTAACACAAGTGGGTTTTTGCTAATTAAAAAGAAACTATAAGTCTGACCTCTACATTTAGATCTAATTGCCTACTCCAGGGTCAGAGTTCTACATTTGAATCTTCCAAATCCTATTTTAGCTTCGGGGCTGTCTTGGGTTGAACCAAGCTTATAGGCCTGGTATTAAAATTTATATAGTATCACCTAAATTACTTTTGCGTTGTTTCCTATCCATCATTTGGAATAACTTGTTTGATTAGAATTACTAAAGCTCTTTTTGAATTGCAATCCAATCTTTTGGAATGATTTGTTCTATTGGAATTACCAAAGCTCTTTATGGATTGATGTCCCATCTTTTGAAATATTTACAGGGGCCAAGAGCATCTTCCTTTGTTCCACATTTGTTTCACAGGTCTATTAGAGTTCTGTGCAATGCTAATACTTCTGAAGGATTCAATCCTTCAAAGGATGCATCATTCCCAGAAATCCATCTTAAGACGGGGGAAATCACAGGGCTTATAGGTGGCCTTGCCCCGTCTCGCCGATCAATTCTTGCTTTCTTTGCAGGCCGTTTACATGGCCACATTAGGTACCTACTACTAGAGCAATGGAAAAACAAAGACCAAGATGTGCAAGTCTATGACCAACTTCCTGGTAAAGTATCTTATAACTCAATGTTGAAGAAGAGTAGGTTTTGCTTATGCCCAAGTGGATATGAAGTAGCAAGTCCAAGAGTTGTGGAGGCAATCTATGCCGAGTGTGTGCCAGTTTTGATTTCTGATAGTTATGTACCACCTTTCAGTGATGTTCTAAATTGGAAGTCATTTTCTGTACAAGTGGAGGTGAAGGACATACCAAATATCAAAAAGATACTGATGGGCATATCTCAAAGGCAGTACTTGAGAATGTACAAGAGAGTAAAACAAGTTCAAAGACATTTTGTTGTGAATGGATCTCCTAAGAGATTTGATGTTTTCCACATGAGTGTTCACTCTATTTGGCTTAGAAGGTTAAACACCCAAATTCAAGATCAATAACCGCGGATGAATTGATTGGAATTGGTTGGAGTTGCCATTCAATTGAACCCATGTCAAGGGAATTTCTGATAAATTGATAAGGTTTTGGAGAATTTTCCAAATAAGATTTTGAGTTTTGACTAGTGGACTATTGACATTCTTTTATTTTATTAAAGAAGTAAATGTGGGGCTATCAGATTGTTTTATGGGTTATTAAGATAGTTTATCTTGAACTTTATCAAGTGAAATTTATCATTACCAACATAAATCATGTTTATTTAAGTATATAATGACTGTTTCAAGTCGATGTTTATGCCTAGAATGATAATATTAGCAGAAGAGCCTCATGGCATACCATGCCAGGGTCAGGCCACTAAAGATGAGCAAGCACCTCCTAAAGCATGATCAGCAGGAGACGAGGACAAAATGATACAACTATTAGTGTATAACCAACAACCATCTTTTCTCATAGATTTGGAGTCCATAGTGACACAAATATTAGATTAGATGCACAGGCCAAACAATACAAGTTACACCGCAAGAAAATATAGCCCTTAGAATTGACAATTGTTTGAGTTTGTAGCATTAGTTATTAACTATTATACACACAACTTTGGTAAATATTAATGTCACAAAATTAGACACTTTAATTATCTAGTGCTTAGAGAAAGATGATTTTCTTAACTGATATGAAATTCTCCACTTGCATGAACCTCTTTGACCCTCTTATCATACTCATCTTCTTCATCATCTTCTTCCTCCACCTCTGCATCTATGTCTTCGCTGCCTTCCTCATTTTCTTCAGCTCCCCAGCCAAAGCCCCTGACAGGCCTAGATGATGGAGGTGGGTTTCTTGCCTCCGTCACAATTTTCATGATCTCATCCACGCTTTGAAGAGAGAAGCTTGGGTTGTCTCTCTGGTAATAGATAGCTTGATTAGACTCCGTTAGTTCTCTTGGCAAGTTCTTTAAAAACCAAGGGTGCTTCTTGATGTCTTTGAGTGTAATTCTCTGCAAGACCAACAATGGCTGTTAGTTCCATAAGAAAATAGTAGCTCAATCCAAGTACTCAACATTAAATAAAGGTGTTTTTATTATGACAGGTACATGTCACAAACACATAACTCATGCAGTGGCTAGGACACATACCTGTAAATTAAGCACACCAGCCACTAAAAGGAACAAATATTGTGTTATTGATCCCTAGTTTTTTTGGGGATTAAATCAAATGAATCAATACACATGCATAAGTCACACCGATTGTTCCCTTCTTAAATTCTATTAGAATACAGCCAAGCTGAAATGACACTGAGTGCTCTCATGGTGCTTATGATTTGCACTTCAAATGAATCAAATCTTTGGGACACATTCTAAGCAAAGAAAACCAAATGACAACTAAGCCAATATATAAACCCCCAGAAGCAGCGTGTGGTTTCAAGTCTATAAATTGCTCTAAGAAGTCATTAAATTCTGAGAGACAGTCAATAGGATATTAGGAATTCAAGTTATATGGTTTGATAAGTAATGCTAAGCATTCTGCCTTTGCAGTAGATCATGACAAACAGTGGCCTTCTGAGTGGATTTAGTCCTGACAGGAGCTAAAATTCAAAAAATGAAAGAAAAAAAAGGGGGGGGGGGGGGGGTGGTAATTTTGAGGTGAACCTAATCGAAGAGATCATACTGATATGCCAACTAAAAAATATAAATTAGAAATGAGTAACTGGGATAAATTCGCTAGATCTATTGCCACCTTGTCATGGACAGTGACAATGTGACATACTATTTTACACAGAAACCTCGAAAATGGTACAATGAGAAATGAAGAGAATAAGAACACACCACACCAAAAAAGGGGCAAGATACAGCTTAACTATGAGTGAGAAACAAGCACCTTCCCAGCAAATGAAACAATGCACGACTTTCAAAGAATGAATCTAACCCTTAAGCATTTCATAGAAAAGTGGAATGAGCAATAAATGCCATCATATATATGGAGGGGTTGCAATGTCAATCAGGAAAAAAATTCCTTCATCCATGCCCTATTCAGGCCCCATAGAGCACCCATACCAATCAATCTTGCCATCAATGCTAAATGGCTTTTCAATAACAAAGTAAATGGTAAGCAAACACATTATTACTCTACATAATGTTAATGCTCCAAGGAAATTTCCCAGAAATAGGGAAAGATAAAATTTGTAGGGTTTATTAAAAAGTAATTTCCAATGAGAACAAAAGGTTTAAGAAGGTGTCTTCTAGAATTCTTATATGATATTGACAAGCTAATCAGACATGATAGCTGCAATACATTGTAGCTCACCCAAATTTCAGTGATCAGAACCAAATTTAGTAACAGTAGCATGATACATACCCTGGATGGAGTTGCAACAAATAGGCGAGAGAGCAGTTGCTTGCAATCTTGAGATATGTGAACATAGTCAGGGATTTTGTACTGAACAGCCATTATTTTCTGCCGAAGAATGACCAAAAAGGAAGAAAATGTCAACACTAAAATATTTTATTAAACTTTGGAGATGATATTTTTACCTGTATTGTTTTCCTAAAATTCCTGGGATCATCTTGGTCTTCGAAAGGATATGCTCCCACCAGCATAACATAGAGAGTCACTCCACATGACCATACATCTGCCATCTAAATGAAAGCAAGAAAGATATAATTGTTTCTACAATGAACTAATTAAAGTTAGTGCTGTGTTTAAAGCTACTTAAAGTTGTAATGTGAATGAGAATACCATGTAACAGGTCTGTTAACCTTATCTTGTTGTGTTTCATTAAAAAAAGATTTACAAAAACTTGAAAGTGGCTTATTATTGGATAGCATGACCAGAAACATATGAGAAATGAATTAAGATAAAAATTACGCAGAAAGGGGAAGTTTTTAACTCGCTCTCAAACTTGCACTCGTTATCTACATTTAGTAACCATATGCTGCATCTAGGGTCGTTGCTAGTGACATAAACATGTATGGCCAATTTTAGTATACTAACACTCCCAAGATATCAAAAGATTTTATGAGCCAAACATGAAAACATGTATGGCCATATATGATGACTAATCGAAGACATAATTTGCATAAAAAGATGACCCATTTAAGGGTTATATGTGATACTTAACAGACACATTAGCAAAAAGTAAATGGAGGAGCTGCTAATCAAAACGACACCCTAAAGTAAGAGAGCGGATCAAAGTTTTGAAACTTTAGGAGGCAAAATCAAAAAATCCTCAAATTTTAGATGCGTATTTTGCACTTCGGCCAATTTTTATATTTTATAAATGTTATTAACCTCATCCATGGCATGGCATAGTTCTAGAAAACAAAGACTCTATCTTCCACTAAGAAAATAAAAAAGTGACACTTGTAAAGACAAAACTAAGTTTTCACAGGGTTGTTGGTGGAAGCTGAAGCGATAAACCTCCACCATTCAAGAACCAATCATAAACCAGTGGAGTCAACAAGTGCTCCATTTTTGTTATTAATTTATACAGTGCAAAGACCAAGCATGCCTTCAAATTCGGCCAAAACTGAAGTTTCAAACCGGAAGGCCACATGGAGTGTCTATAAAAGTCACGGTCTATGTTAAGTGCACATAAAATAAAGGCAACCTTATTGATGTAACAGCAGGAACTGCTAAAATGCACCATTTTGACTTGCAATTTACATTGAAGCCAACCCTTTCACAGTACAAACAAGGCATAAAGAGTAATCCATATAATAGGACGGTTACTTTTCCAAAATGAAAGAGCTACCCAATCCTTAAAAGAAACTTATTTAAAAAACTTCACTAGTGCCAAAATGAATATTATCATGCTTTTTTATTTTTTAAACTATTCGCACACTTATCCTAGTTGGTACCTACCTTTATGGTTTGCTTATGTGCACGTTAGACGACAATGATTAAACCCAAATGTGGAGCACTAGACACACAAAAAGGCCATCCAGGACGAAGAATATGCTGGGGAAAATATTAAAATTTTCCAAAGAGATTTACCTTGCCGTCATATTCTCGCCGTGAAAGCACCTCCGGTGCAATATATGCCGGAGTTCCAACTGTAGATTTGGGTCTTGAATGAAGCAGAGATGACTATACCATGGTTTAGAAAGAAAAAAAGAAAAAAAAAAACCCCCACATTAAGAATATATTTATAAAAAATAAAATCTAAGAACAAGTAAATATATGAAACCAATTTCCACACCTTAGAATAACCAAAATCACAAATTTTCAGGCGTGGTGCAGGGCTTCCATCCAGAAGTGTGTTTTCCAGCTTCAAATCTCTATGGCATATTTGCTGTAAAATAAGAATAAAAGATAAATAATTGTATTTACTACAATTAATATCAACGAGAGTGTTAGTTTAATGTTACCATGGAATGACAATAATTGACACCAGAGATCAGCTGCTGAAAAAAGTATCTAGCCTGAGCAATCAAAGAAAAATGAACACATATTATTAACTACGAAAATGACTGCAATTAAAATTAAACAAGAGAAAGTGAGTGAAAGAGAGAGCTTATTATTCATCAAAAAAGAAAGAAAGAGAGAGCTTATTATAGTAAAGGTGAAAAGAGAGAGAGAGAGTAATACTAATGACCTCATCTTCACTGAATCTACCGGCATTGCAGATTCGTTCAAAAAGCTCTCCGCCGGCTGCATATTCCATCACAATAGCCAAATGTGTGGGGGTCAAAACCACCTGCAAATTGTAACAAACAAACAACAAAATTAAAAAACTTCACTTGAAAATTCAAAACCCCTTTTAGCCAAATTCTTGAAAACATAAAACTAGCCTCCTTGAATCGGATTATGTTGGGGTGCCGAAGTGATCTGTGGTTGATAATCTCTCTAGCCACATTCTCATCGATCTGCAATTTATGTGAAATTATTTGGAACCCAGTGATGTTAATAAAACGAGTATAACTCAAATTCAAGTACCAAATATCACAATTGGACTCATTTACTTGAAAATCTGTTTCTGGGGTCATCTAAAACATGAAAAAAAAAAATGTAAGATTCCAAGACTGAAACTTTCTTTTCCTTTCCTACCTTGTTTTTCCCGGGAAACAAACAGAGCCTAACAAAAATTTCTTTCCCATGTTTGGGATTTCTCAAAACATAATTCTCAATTCAACTCAGTCTCACACACCCTTTTTAATTAACTTTAAATCAATTGCAATATTAACTAAAAAAAAAAAAAAAATCAAAACTCGTTTTCTCAGTATCCTAACAGAAAACAAACAAACCTTGAGGCCACGGTCGATGTATTTCATGGCAACAAGCTCCTTGGTCTCCTTGTGCCTCAAGAGCCTTGCCACACCAAAATTCCCAGCTCCCAAATCCTTCACTACCTCGTACTTGTCCATCTTCTTCACCCAGTAGAAACTTGAAACTTCTTTCTATGTTTTTGCTTCAACAACAAGAAGTATATATCAAATATCAGATCTCCTTAGTGATGATTTTAGTACTATTATATTATAAATCCATGCCCCTTTCACACTAGCTCTTGCATGCACAGATAAATATATATATATATAGGCAACTAGGCATGAAAAAACTGACACTTTTAACTGTTGTGTGTGTGTGACCTTCCGCGTACATATACATACATATATATATATATTTATGTATGTATGTATGTGTGCGTGGGATTGGATCCAAAATCTTTGTTTATATATATTTAAGGTAAGGATATTTGGGGACTGAAAGAGGTGATTGATGAGTTAAGGAGGTAATGCAGTGTGCACGTGGTGGAGGGGTTAGAAAAATGAGTATGGGAATCCATGACCAGCTCGAATCCAATCAGTGACGGTGCCAAAACCCACTTGTACTGTCCTTTGCTTCATTTTCATGTCATGTATCGGTTACTTTTCTTTCTATAATAAAATATACATATGCACTACTGGTCTGCCCTGCTAAATTGCTATTGGATCTCTAAAAACGCCGTTTTGCTAGGCACACACAAGTTATATATGCCGGTTGATCTTGACTTTTTTGGATGCTCTTTTGGCAAGCTAAGCTACCCCCCATCAAACAATAAATTTATTGTTTGAATTTGCCAAAATGAGCTATTGGGGTGTTTGTGAGGTTTGATATTAACATCTTAGTTTAATCCCATTAAAAAATATTTTTAAAAAAAAACCTTAGTTCAAAATTAATTTATAGTGTTCATCACAGCGTAAAATTGATGCATAAATTGACAAATCAACAAATTAAGAACCATATTAAACTTCAATTAGAGCATTCTCATCAAGGATCTCAAAAAATTTTGCATTTAGCATCTTAAAAATCTACTTTATTTATTTTAACAACTCACTTTACAATACACCAACATCAAAAGTTTTATATTTTTTACCACTTCATTAATTAAAGATAGTGAGAGAGAGTCTGGTGAGAAGAAAAGAGGAATAGTGAGAGAGAAAAGATATTTTAATTAAAGTAGTATTAAAATACTATTATATTTATAAGATTTGAGCTACAGTGGACTGTAGCTCAGTCCATTGTAACTTAAATGCTAAATTTTTTAACACTAAGAGCATCTCCATCCAAAAATTGTATCCTATCCTATTTTACTTTCTCAAAAATCTATTTTATCAATTATACCATACCATTTTACAATACTCTCAACATCCAAACTTTTATTTTACAATACCACATATTAAAATAATCTAAATTATACAATAAAATAATAAACAAATTATATCTCTCTCCTTTCTAATTTCTGTCTCTCTGTCACTCTCTCAACCACAGCACCACACAGCAACCATCCTCAAATCTATTCACACTCTCAAATTTCTCACCCCTCTTTTTTGGTATTCTTTCTTAAACTAGAGTTTTTAGGTTTCAAAAATAATTGAATAAATTTCTTTGAACCCTAAAATATCCTCTCAAGAAGAAGAAGTACTCCATGCAAGAGGTTGTTTCTGATAACCCATTTTCTTTATGCTTCTCTTTTGTGATGATGCATGTATGTTTTTTTTTTAGTTTAGTTGTTTCAAATATTCATATCATGAATTATTGTTTTATTTAAAGCATGATCTTGAATCTTTTATAATTGTTATGATCTCTTTCTTAATTTCAAAGATCTGCATGTAATCAATCCTTTTTCTTAAAACTAAAAACAGATTTGCATCTTCCTTAGATGTAGATTTGAATTTTTCTCAAAATAAAAACAGATTTGCATCTTCCTTAGATGTAGATCTGAATTTTTCTCAAAATAAAAAGGGATTTGCATCTTCCTTAGATGTAGATTTGAATTTTTCTCAAAATAAAACGGATCTACATCTTCCTTAGATGTAGATATCCTCAAAATAAAACGGATCAGTATCTTCCTTAGATGTAGATCTAATTTTTTCTCAAAATAAAGATCTAAATTTTTTTATTAAATCAAAAACTAGTCTGCATCTTAATTAGATGAAGATCTAAATTTTTCTTAAATCAAAAGCTAATTTGTATCCTCCTTAGATACATATTTTATTTTTTTAACATTTGTGGATTTTGAAATATAGAAAAAATCATGCATGACTGTGTTTATTGTGTTTGTTTTGTTCAATATATGTAGCACAAATTTATTTCATGAATGAAACCCTCTTCTCAAAAATTATTTTTCTTTTTTCTAAGTTCTTAAAAATAGATCTGATTAAAAAAAAAAAAAAAAACCAAAAGACTTTGTTTTAATTAAATAAACCCAGATTTGAATTTTCTCTCCAAAAACCATTTTTTTTTACACAACAAAAATTGACCTGATTTTTTATAAATTGAAATCAATTTTTTTTTTTTTACTCATAACAACATATTTGAGTTTTAAAAAAAAGATACATTCATAAATAAATTTGTGTGATTTAATTTATTTCACATGTGCAACATATCATTCATCTCAAGCATAAAAGGGGTACATAAGTCACAAGAGTCTAGAAGACCAGACTCTATCTGGGCGGAATGGATGTTTAACACCTTCTCATTCCATAACCTAGCCTCCAAATTAGGTTTTTGGATAAGTAGATCTAAGCCTTGTCTTTATTTTTATTTTGGGTAGTTTGTAACTAGGACAAAAAGCCATGTAATTATTTTTTGTAACTAGAACTCAAAGCCATGTAATTTTTCAAATTTTCAAATATGTATTTTTTTATTCAATCAATGATAAAGGAACAATTCAATCATGTATTTATATTTAGTTTTTCTTATGTTTTGTATAAAAAATATAAGCGACGACTCCACACCACTTACCCAAAAAGAGGGACGCCCTTAAAAGCATCCAAATCTCTCTTTTTTGAGAGGCACCTTTGGCAGTCTCTCATAGTGGTGACTATGCTGGGGATGTCGAGGGCTAAGCTTCGTATTAGACTTAAGTGACCAAATGTGTACCCTTGTTTTGCATGGTCTTGCATGATATTGTTGTTTGTTTGTTTGATTATGTTTGTTGAAGATGTTGTATGATACTTTGTTGTATGATATTTTGTTGTGTATATTTCTCGTTAAACACTTTCCCTAACTGTCATAGTGTGTGCCATCCAAACAATATGTATGCACCCCTTTCAATGGTCTTCATTAGATTCAGGTACCTAGTGGTGAACTCACCAACTCATAGCCCAAAATCACTGGATCATTTCTTTTTAATTGTAAAGGACAGACAATGCCGTTCGGACCAACGCAATGTTCATTACATTACAAGTTGAGAGGTGTAACGTCCTAGCTATGGGAAACAATGAAACAACAAACCCACCCTACAACATAATGACTTAGAACCTACCCTTAGGCTGGTCCCGATTAAAATTGCATTGCATATTATGTGTGTTTATTTGGTTGAATGATTGATGTGGATGGGGACTTAGCTTTGATTAACCCGATCAAACTTGTCATTAGGGGAGAATTTGGTCAAGATCCGAAGGAAGGCTGCAAAGAGAACCTAAGGCCGACACTCAAGCTTACTCCCATTACGGTACTAAAACCTGTAAGCATAGAAGATATTCCGCTGCTGCAACATCACAATCCCATATTTGACCTACAAGATACTTCAAACCCTAATCAAATCACCCAACATCCACAAATGGGGGGAGACACTTCAAACCCCAATCAAATTACCAAGCACCAACATACAGGGGGAGACATTTCGAATCCCAATTAAGCAACCCAATACCTACAAATGGGGGGAGACACTTCGAACCTCAATAAAATGGCCCAACATCCACAAATGGGGGGAGACACTTCAAACCCCAAGACACTAATCTAAATGACCCAACAAAAATTGCCCACATCACAAGGGGGGAGACACTTCAAACCCCCACATTTGGAGACTGACAAGCCCATAGATATGGAGTTTGATAGTGAAAGTGTAAATTATAAGGATGAAGACCCCCGGTATTGATGTTGAGGGAAGAAGGAACTTACTAGGAGCCACCTGCCATTGTTGAAGCCACAATTGAGTTGAAGAACTGGGCATGGGAGGGAGCTGCCCACCCCATGGAGGACTTTGTAAAGAAGATCAAGACCGTCAAGTCAATCACTCTTGCTAAGAAGATCAAGACCGTCGAGCCAGTCACCCCTGCCAAGAACATTGTTGCTTATTTGTTGGCTTTGAATGTTTTTATTTCTGAAATTGGTAAAAAAAAAACTCTTAATAATAAGGAATTAAAACATGGACACCTAGATACTATAAATAAGAAATCCAATCCATTAACTTGGGAACTAATGATGAACCTAAAATGATACAAGTGGGCAATACCCTAATCATTTTAGAGAAAGACGCATTAATAGCACTCCTAACAGAGTTCAAAGAGGTCTTTGCCTGGTTGTATGAAGACATGCCTAGTATTGATACAAATATAGTACAACATTACATTCTAACAAATCCAACCATGAAGACGATCAAGCAGAAGTTGAGAAGAATGAAGTTAGAATGGACTCTTAAGATCAAGGAAGAAGTTGAGAAATAATACAATGCAGGATTCCTGAAGGTGTTCAACTATCCAAAATGGTTAGCTAATGTGGTTCTGATGCCAAAGAAGGATGGAAAGGTCATAACGTGTGTATATTTTCAAGATATGAATAAGGCCAACCTAAAGATGACTTTCCTTTGCCTCACATTGACATCCTGATTGACAATGCAGCAGGTCATGCTTTGTTATCATTTATGGATGGATTTTCAGGGTATAATCAGATTAAGATGGCTCCATAAGATATGGAGAAAACCTCCTTTATTACTCCATAGGGGACATATTGTTACAAGGTCATATCATTTAGCCTTAAAAATGCTGGTGCTACTTACCAACGTGCAGCTACCACTTTGTTGCATGACTTGATCCATAAAGAAGTAGAGGTTTCTGTCGATGACACGATAGAGAAGTCCGAAGACTGTGAAGGACATATGCCATCTTTACAGAAGTTCTTTAAAAGAATCCGGTTCTACAAGTTACGGTTGAATCCAAAAAAGTGCATTTTCGGGGTCACATTCGGAAAGCTGTTAGGGTTTATTGTAAGCTAGAGGGGAATAGAAGTTGATCTTGAAAAAATCAAGGCAATTGTAGAGATGAAGCCCTAAGAACTGAAAAGGAGATTCGAGGATTTTTAGGGAGGATACAGTACATCAGCAGGTTCATAGCTTAGCTCACCATGACATGCGAACCAATCTTTCGACTACTCAAGAAGGAAGTTCCTACAGTGTGGAATGAACAATTTCAAGAAGCCTTCGAGAAGATCAAGAACTATTTGATGAAGCCACCAATACTTGTTCCATCGGTACTTGAAAAGTCATTGTTGTTGTATCTCACCACTACAGATACAGCAATGAGGGCTTTACTTGCTCAATACCTAGAGGAGACTAGAAAGGAGAATGCAATATACTACATCAGCAAGAAGATGTTGCCTTATGAAGAAAAGTATTCACCATTAAAGAAAACATGCATAGCATTGATAACGCCTTAAAACGTATACTTGTTATATATTTATGTAGGCATTATCTCCTTATTACTATGCTTAATTTATATAATTAAGCCATGATTTGCATTAGTCCATATTATTTATCTTTACATAATTTCTTGAATAAGATGTTATTCATTGTGTATAATTTTCTAATTTTAGGAAATCATTTGAGAAATATGAGTTTACAGAAATTTGTGAGAGAATGGAGGCCAAACTAGAATTAAAGTGGAGCTAAAGGACCATGCTTAAATGTCTAAGGAGGTGCAGCTGGAGTGCTTGGGTCATCTACCATGTTTGGAAGCTTCAAATAAGGAAAACAATCAAAGATGTAGAATCTGAAAAGGAAAAATCAGATTTGAGCATTGATTAGTATTTTGGGTGTATCTCTCCTCAAAAATCCAATTGATACAAGGCCAAATGGGTTGGAACCATGACTTAAATATCTACAACTTTCCAGCTATGAGATTTTTGAAATTCTCAATTTTTGAAGGCCAAAATTAACTCATAAGTTACTGCTGTAAACCTAGATGAAAATTAAAATAGTAAAAAATTATTTTTCTTTGGAAACTTTTGACGTTAGGGTTTTGAAGGGAGGCTATGTAGAACGAATTGGGCAGGGAAAAACTTGTATTTTCCTTTCTCTAATGACGGCCTAAACTCTTTGCTAGGGCTAGGGGTTATGTTTCTTCTTTACGGTATGAATATTCAATGTGATTCTTTCTAGGATTTCATCAACAACATATTTGATTGTTCAATTAGATTTCTTTTGATATATTAGTTCTTCCATGCTTTCAATAAGTTCAATCATGTTTTTCTTATTGCTTAGATGAATTTCTAATAGTTTCAAATAGAAATCAAGTTTGAAAGTGAATGGGTTTTTCTGAAAAACTTTTCTAACCGCATTATTAATCTAGGTTATCATGTGTTCTTGAAATGTCTCAGTTCAACCGAATCATAAGTATTTAATTGTATACGAACAATCAATTATGAAATATATAATTTCTTAGATCAAAAAGAATTTCATATCGATATAGGAAAACACTTCGATGCCCTAGTATTTACATTATTGACTTAAATCAGTTATCACCATTATTCTTGTTTACAATTACCAGACAAAAATTATTCTTCATCTTCACCAAAAATTTTTGGTTTAATTACATTATCTTTGAATTTACCCCGCTCCTTGTGGTTCAACCTCGGTACTTTGAGAATTATATTGTTATGATCACCTGCACTTGGGAGTGAGCAAGCAAGCAATTTTTTGGGCAACCCGCAAATTCAGACATTATATGCTTGCCTATAATGTTTTGTTGATTACAAGAATGGATCCTTTGAAGTACTTAATGGAAAAGCCTGTGCAAGATGGAAAGACTGCTAAATGGGTATTGCTTCTGTTAGAATTTGATATTAAGTGTGTGACTCAAAAATTTGTGAAAGGGAAAGCAATTGCCAATCACTTAGCCCATTGTTCACCAGAAGAAGCTGAAGAGATCCAAGGAGACTTTTCAAATGAAGATATCATGGGGATTGAGGTAGAATCATGGAAGATGTACTTTGACGGAGCCACAAATCAAAATGGAAGTGGAATTGGAGTTCTCTTAATTTCTCCAAAAGGGACACACATTCCATTTTCTGGCAAACTCAACTTTCTTGCCACCAATAATGCTACTAAATATGAAGCTTGCATCATGGGGTTATAAGCAGCCTTAGGCCTTGGAGTGAAAAAGTTGGAGGTATACGGAGACTTAGCCTTGATAATCTCCCAGATTTAGAATAAATGGAAGATCAAAGAAGAAAGGCTGATACCTTATCATGAATGTCTTCAAAAGTGGGCATCAAAATTCAACAAGATCCAATATCAATATGTGCCAAGGATGCAAAATCAAATTGCAGATGCTTTAGTAACAATGACATCCATGATAAATGGGCCAAAAGAAGATGAAGCTAGACCAATAGTGTTGGAACAAAAAGAAGAACCAGCCTATTGCATGACAATAGAAGAGGATGAGGGAAAGAATAGGGAAGGTGAATGGTATTCAGACATCCTACAATACCACAAGGATGGGACATACCCTAAGTTTGTAGACAAAAACGACCAATTAATCATTTGGAGGTTGTCTACTAATTATATTATTTGTGGTGAAAGGCTTTATAGAAGATCATATGATGAAATTCATCTCCTTTGTGTAACCGCCAAGGAAGCACAGAAAATAATTGAAGAGATTCATGAGCTAAGTTATGGGCCACATATGAATGCACACATGCCATCAAGGAAGACAATGAGACAAGGCTATTACTAGACTACTATGGAAGCCGACTGTGTGGTTCATGTTCTAAAATGCCATCAATGCCAAGTCCATGGAGATCTAAAACATATGCCACCCATGCCACTACATACTATGACATCACCCTGACCATTCTCTACATGGGGGGTAGATATTATTGTGAAGATCCAACCTATAGCATCCAATGGACACAAATTCATACTTGTAGCCATTGACTACATCACTAAATGGGTAGAAGCTGCCTCATACAAAGTTTTGAATTCAAAGAAAGTGGCTCAATTCATCCAGACCAATATCATTTGCAGATATGAGGTACCACATGAAATTATCTCTAACAATGGGTAACATTTCAAGGGAGAAACAAAGAAGCTACTACGACAGTTCAATATTTAACATCACAAGTCTTCACGTTATCATCCTCAAACCAATGGAGTAGTTGAGGTTGCTAATAAAAGCATAGGGAAAATCTTGAAGAAGAGCGCAAAAATTACAAGGACTGGCACCTACAATTGCCCTATGCACTATGGGGGTACAGAACATCAATTTGATCTTCCACAAGAGTCATTTCTTATTTATTGCTGTATGGTATGGAAGCAGTCCTTCCCATTGAAATGGGTGTCCGTTCACTAAGGACAGTATTGGAAAGTGAAATCTCTGAAGCAGATTGGTTGCAAAGCAAATACGATCAGTAATGCATGCTGGATGAAAAGAGACTTAAAGTCTTATATCATATTCAAGGTTACCAAAAGAGGCTTAGGAAAGCTTTTGACAAGAAAGTAAGAACTAGAGATTTGAAGTTGGGGGATTTAGTATTGAAAGAAATCCAAGCCCCGATTCAAGATGCAAACGGGAAGTTCAAGCAAAATTGGGCAAGCCCATACATTATCAAGTAGATATACTTTGGGGGAGCAGTAACGTTGATGGACTTAGATGCAAACCCTTTCATTGAGCCAACCAACATGGATCAACTGAAGAAATACCACAGCTGAGGTGGTAGTCTGAAGTGGTTGTAAATTATGTTATTTCCCCTCCAAGGCTTGACCCAAAAAAAAAAAAAAAGGTAGGTTGAAAACCTAAAAGGGAAATCTACGTAAAAGGAGAGTTAAAAAAAAAAAAAAGAGTGCGAGAGCCTAATAGATTGAAAACCCGAAAGGGTGGCCTAAGTAAAAATTAAGGCAAATAAAAATCAATGAACTACGTGATGACTTGATCCTTCTACAAAGGGGGGTACATAGGCAACCATGAATTGGTCCAATCACAATTTCACAAAACTACCATTTGTCCATTAACCAAAATTTTCAAAAATTCAATCATTTCATTAAACCATGTCATTACACAAAATCTAAAAACCCAAACCCTAAGCCAAACCATTAAAAAACAAAAACAACAAATTTCAAGAACCCAAACCCTAAACCAAACCATATATATATATATATATATATATATATATATATATATATATATATATATATATATTTATATAATTAAAAAAAAAAAAAACCAAACCCTAAAAGCCTGCACTTTAAACAAAATCCCTAACCTGCAAATCCTAAATAATTCCTAAACATAAGAGTTTTTACATCAACTTTTAAATAAATACGTTCAAAGCCAAAGAATAAGAAGGTCACGTTGTTCTCAGTTTTTTCTCTTTTTGTTGATCATTGATTTCTTCTATGTTAGGTACCTCATCATTCTTGTCCCTTCTTTTGAATTCATAGTTGTCTTCATCGTGTCTGTCTCGGTTATCTCTGAGAAACTGCTTTCTCATAGCAACCATCTTAGCTTCCTTGTCAACAATCTTGTTCACCAACCAGTTAGAGTATTCCGTAGTCATCCAGTGAAAGTGGACTTTGGCAAAAAACTGGTCCACTCGGTCAGCCATCTCCAAGCCTAAGAGCATGTTCTTTATAGAAGTAGGATTTGTGTCCACAGGAGTGAAAGTTTTTCTTCTTTTTCCACCAGGCATTCCTTGCTCATATTGGAATTGCCTCAGGAGTTTATCTGCCTTGTATAAGGTTGCCCTCTGCAACCCAATAATGAAGACGTGATCTGATCTTGGAGACCATAGTAGAGGGGGTGGGAACTTCCACCAATAACAGTTCCATTGGATTGAGCTACTGGATTTCTTGTTCAAGAACTTCACCCAGTCACTCTCATTTTGGCACTTAGTTTTAATTACAATCCTGCTAAGAAAACTGTTAGGCCTATAATTACTAGTTGTAGGCCTGAAAATCATATCTAGTCGCTCCATCAGCCATATTTGCAAAGTTAAGGGACACCCTAGGAAGTTTTAAGATTCTCCACCATGAAATACAGCATCCAGGTCTAGAAGAATTTTTGCCAAGATCAAAGAAATAGGATTATCAATATCCTTAATTTGACTCACAATGCTTATGGCTCAAGCATCCACAAAACCGTGCCTTCCAGAGCAAAGCAAAAATTCTCCCATGAAGCATAAGGCCAAGCCAAAGCTTTTCTGCATATTGTCGGTCACTTCATAAGAGCGTTTGTCAATCAGCCTGGAAACAATTGCATGAAGATTCACCATATGTCCTTCAACCATACTACTAGTGATGGAAGTAGGAAGACCGAGAGCATCAGACAAAGATTCCCTATTCCTAGGATCACAAGAAACCGCTACAGATTTCCTGCCTGGATCATAGCCCAAGATGACAGAAAATTCTTCTATTGTGAGACAGAGTTCAGCAGTTTTAAATCGAAACACATGATCTTTGAGATCCCAGAACTTCACAGCAACACGAAGAAGATCCCACCTGATTTTAACATTCCTCAAAGCCTTGATTCCTTCTAGTTTATAGGCTGTAAAATTGGTCTTGGTACTAAAATCAAAGCTATGAACCCATTTGTTGATATCAAGAATTGTTGAATGAGAAAAGTTTTGATTGCTAGCCATGTATGACTTTTGCTTGTGATTATTGTGTTTTGCTAACCTTGATGCAGAGATTTGTCATAGGAGAAATCATTTATATGAGCTACATTAGTTCTTAATCAGGATTGAAATAGGTTTTAGAGAGTTTGTAGCTAAGTAGGAGAGTGTTTCATGATCACAAACAAAGAAAACATTTTTCAAAAAATATGAAAACGCAAAACATGCATCGGGAGAGCGTGAGGAGTTGGCCCACCATGACGTAAGAGTCATGGTGTGACCAAGTGCCATTTGGCACTCTAAAAGTGCCGAATGGCACTCATGTGCCAAGTGGCACGCAGCCCCTCCATCGTATGTCCATACAATTTTGCGTTCTCGGACATTTTTTTTAGGATCATTTAACACTCAAAAAGATTTTTTTTTGGCTAAACTGGGGCATTCTAATGTGCCTAACTCACTTATTTTCAAAAATCATCACTTCCATTATTGTTTTAAAAAATTGATTAAATCAAGGTTTCTTCCAAGACTCATGAATTCAAACTCTAAACTAGGGCCATTCGCCCATCGCTCATTAACTTTCAAAAAAAAAAAATCATCATCAAGATTTCCAAAAAATCATGCATTCATTTTGAAATAGGGGCATTCGGCTCCGCCTCATTCAAGTAAGTGCAAATTCCAACAGAGCCAACCAGGATAAGTTTAAATCGATACTACAAAACCTCATTAGGTGAATTCTAAACTTGTCTCAATTAAAGTTTCTACATGATCCAAGGTGATTCCAAGGAAAAAGAGCTAAACATGGAATGTAGTACAAGATTGTCTAAGGAACACTTCCTTTTGTTTTGCAGGAAAAATTAAAAATACAAGTCAAACATCATTGGGACTTTGGGTCCGCTTGCATGATGATCTCCTTAACCCACCTCTAGAGGAGCTGCCTTCAGTATTTCCTTCTTGACTTGTGAAAAATCGAGGATCATACTAATGATTTTCAAGTTCGAGGCTCTTGATCCTCTCCTTCAAAGTCCTTCTGGTGGAATCAACAGCTTCCATTTGATGTGCTTGAAAAGTCAGCAAAATCAAGTGTTAATTCCATCATCAAGAAAAGTCCAAGCCAAAGACACTCAGAAAGCATCATTGCATACCCAACTCACCTCATTGAGTACATATTGGGAGGACTGAGTACGAGCCAACGATTGCAAGTCTCCAATCACCTGCATGCTTTCCTCCACAAGATCCACATCAACCTGAAGCACAAATCTACCAGATTATGAGCCATTCAATAAGCCAAGAAGGAATAAGGACAAAGAAATAAAAATGCAAGAACATACCGGATCGGGCCAAGGAATGTTTGGTGTGTGCTCTGGCCTATTCAAAGGCATGGAACTATAAGTTCCATTAGGATTCATCACATCATATTGCCATGTCGAAAAATGGGGATAAGTCTCCATGAAGGAACTAGAAGAGCTACTAGCATGGTAAGGAGAGGGAATCTTTTCCTCTTCCTCTCCTCCTTCCTCTCCTTCAAAAGATGGAGGTTGAAAATCCAACATGCAAATTTTGTTGTTGAGTAGAAATATGGAAAAAGAATTTGCGAGATGAAAATTTGACTTCAGAAGGGAAGAGAAGTACTGTTATGCTAGCCAAGCAACCTTGCAGATGAACTCGAATGAATTCAGAATAATCCCCTTCTACTCCTGCAACGATATAGCTATCACGGGCCTGAGCAATCTCTTCATTAGTTAGAAAGTCAGCCAACTGGATGGAGGGATAAGGAGGAATTGGAATTGTTGTAGGAGGATACTCATGTTAAACTTGGGGCAACACCTGATCACCAAGATACCAATACCTTCCATGCCCATATTCAAACAAAACCCGACAGCCATGCAGCTCCAAAGCCTGCTCACACTCTGCACACCCTTCATATCTAGCCCAAGAATTTAAAGACATCTTAAAAATCACAAAGGAACCGAGAATGAGAAACGACCAAGTCATTACTAAGTACCAAAGATTCAAAAAAAAAAAGGGGGGGGGGGGGGTGGGGAAGGACTCATATCATCAGTAGTCAAATTGTCAATTACCAAGTGCCAAATTTCCAAAGAACGCCTGAAGGGCATCGACAAATGGTGTTTGGGCAACCAACAGAGAAATCTAGGAAAAATGCCAGCAACCTCCTCCCAGATTTCAGGACCAACTCCAAAGTATTCATACATCAAACCTGAAAAATTCACAACACCATTACTACACATAGCCAAGATAACCTTCCATTACAATGTAGCCAAAAAATTTTCCAAAACCTACACATAGCCAAAAATTCCAAACCTCAACTGCCATACAAATAGAGCCCCACCCAAGCTTGAAAGGCTCCGCCTAGAAAGTTGAGTCCTAAAATGCAACAGAGTAGCATAAGCCATACCGCCCCAGTCATAATTCCGGATTCGCTCAATTTTTCTCAAACTCCACAAGTAACGTAGATTCACTATACTGCCTAAATTCGGACACAAGAAAGTCCCAATAAAAAGAAGCATGAACATGCGAGTATCCTTTGTCACAGTATCACATTAGGGAATATTCTCACATAGCCAGGACAAAGGAATATTTTTACTCTTCATTCTGGAAGGCACTACACCTAGAAGTTTCTTGATTTCAGTTGAAGTAAGGGAGTCATTGACATGGATATTCTCACTACCCAACCTTAGACCAGTGATAACAAAAAAAGTCGTAAGGTGTCAACATTACCTCACCAATGCTTGGAAAGTGGAAGGTACATGTAGTGTCCCAAAAGCACTTTGCTAAGGCAAGGAGTAACTGAAAATCATTGTATTCATGTGTCTCTTGATTTAACAAAGTTTTAAAGAAAGTACCAAAGCTCGCTTCGTTGATGATGTTTTTAATGTTAGAAGACAATGATTCCCATGTGTTCTTCAACACTTGGAGACTACCTTGACTCTTGAGGCCTTGCAACACCAAAAGTTTAGCTCATCATTCCATGACTCACATGCAAAAAAAAAAAAAAAAACTCTCACATGTTAAAGAAAAATTCTCAAGACGCAACCCACGTGTCCAAAAATTCCATATCAAGACAAAAAAAAACCCATGTCAAAAAAAAAAAAAAAAAAAAAATTTCCCACAACCAAAACCCACATGACCAATAATTGTTACCAACCAAAAATCATGCGCCCAAAAAGGTCAATGCCCCACCAAAAATTTCACCACAATCAAAATGTTTCACATATCCATACACAACTACCAAATCTTTTTTTCATAACCATGCACAAAAATTTCTACATGACCAAGATAGCCAACAAATAATTTCCTACTTGTCTATGCACAACAAGTAAATTCTCACATAGCCAAAATTATAACCACAAAAATTTTCCATGAACCAACATCGCATACCCAACAAAATTTTTCCATAAGTCAAAGTTTCATGCTCACAAAATTTGTCCGTACCCACAAATTTATCCATGCATATAGCCACAAAATTTTGCCATGTTCATAAAACAAAGTTTACGCATGCCAACAAACTTTTCCACATAAATCATGAACATATTCATACAAGCCCACGACACAAAATTTTCACAATGCCAATGCTTCCAAAATTCAAGCCAAAATTCATCCAACAACATCACAAACTACCAACATTGTCAAAATTCCATAAGCCACCAATATTGTCCAAGTTACACCATGATAAAAAATAAACACTTCAAAAATGCTCCTAAACCAACATTACAACATGATCAATCATACAACACCCCAAATTCTAACAAGAATACACAACAAAATGACAATTTCTCACCATCAAATTTTCAAGAACCAGTAGATTAATTTTTTTTAATATATAAAACAATTTTATAGAAACCATATCAAACAAACTCGCTTGCAAGCCTATTTCCCTTAACAAAAATCACCAATCCTCACCATCTAGTCAAGAGAGAAGGGGAGATACAATTAGTATATTACTAGTGTGTAGTCTGTGTATATGCACAGGTACAATTAAAAACAATCACAATTATAAGGTTCAAAATTATACATTTTTTTTTAAGAAGATCAAGGTTCAAATTATACATGGTATTAACTTACACTTTAAAAAAAAAAAAAAAATCATATACTTCTAAAATATGTAATGATTTCTCATATATATATATATATATATATATATATATATATATATCTTGCCACAAAATTAAAAACTTAAATAGACATGTGGCAGAAAATTGTACTCCAATTAAAATCCAAGTTAGAATCTAATTGGATTTGGACTATTTGATTTTTATACGCACTAGTGTGTAGTCTGTGCATATGTACGGGTATAATTAAAAATAATCACAATTATACCATTCAAATCACACATTTAAAAAAAAAAAGTTCAATTTATAAATGGTATTAGCTTATACGTTTTTAAAACTATGCATTTCTAAATGATGTAATGTTTTCTCATTTGATTTAGAATTTAATTGGTTTTAGACTCTTCGGTTTTTGCACCCAATAATTCATTTGCCACAAAAATTACAAACTTAAATAGACACGTGATGAAAAATTGGATTCCAATTGAAAAAGCTAATTGGATTTTCTTTGAGTTTTGACTATTAATATATACTAACTTGTAACCCATGCATATGCATGGATACACTTAAAGATATATAATAAGATGCATAATATAATTCCTATATATATAATTGAAATACTATTGAAAGTCATTTTTATATGAGATAATTACACTTTACCCACCTGTGGTTTGCCTCTAATTTGACTTGCCTACCCGTGGTTTTAATTTTGACACTTTACCCATCTGTGATTCCCGGAAAATTATTAGGTACTCCCGGAATACCATAAATGCGTGCTCCTTCCTCTCACATGAATGATGGGTCCCACCATGAATTTAATTAGTGGGATCCATCATTCATGTGAGAGGAGGGAGCACGCATTTATGGTACTCCGGGAGTACACAATAATTTCCCGTGATTCCCTCCATTACTAATCCGTAATCAACCTCTCCTTTAGCCGTTACTCTAACACATAATATGTCAAAAATAAAAGCCCAAATAGATCAAAACACTCCTTACTCCCAAAACTCACTCCCATCCAACTTGCTCACCAAACTAAGATTGTAGATGCTACAATGCAATGCGCTTGAGACTCTAGACCGAGAACCATGAACCGTGGGAGACTCTTGACTTTCCAAGCCATGTACTGATTTACATAAGCTCATTGTGCTATCCAGAGTATCGTTTGTCCCACAACAAAAAGAAAGAAAAAAAAAAAAAAAGAAAAAAAAAAGAAAGAAGAAAAAGAAGAAGAAGCTAGAGTTCATGAAAGAAATCAACGAGAGTTTGAAACTTATGATAGACAGAGAGAGCCAATGAGTGCTTTCTGTTGAAGTGGGCAACGAATTCATCGATTTCCTCTTTCAAATTCTGGCCTTACCCATCAGGACTTTCATTCCTCTTTTCGAAAAGCAAGGAATGCAGGGCAGCTTCGGGAATATTTTCGAGAGCATTGAAAATTTAGGTAGTATTTACCTTCAACCAAGCGTGAACAAAGAGATTCTCTTGAAGCCCAAAGTCCACATCTCTGGTGGTGGTGGGTCTGGGCTCCCTCCTTTATTGCAAAAAGTTTAATCCTCACCCAACCAATAGATGAACCCAGAATCAAGAGAAAATAAACGGATCAAATACAAAAAATCAAAAATATAATTATTGCACAATGAACTCATCCAAGCAACAGATGAACCCAGAATCAAAATACCATTGTCATTGGTTGTTGTGGCCTCAGATGAAAACATTTGCTTTTTCTAGGACCGATGGACAGATTTCAATGGATCTCTTCTAATAAATTTAAAGTCACATATGTTCTTATGTAGAATAGGGAGCCATAACATTCTGTCATAGTACTCATACCTCTTCTTGAGCTTACGCCTTGCTATCCAATTACCAATATAGAAAATCTAGCTCATTCGATTTGCTATTTTAAGTATGCCATCCATGTCTTCTTGTAGTTCAAGTATGGTCTCCTCCACAAGCTTCACCCAGGCCTTCTCCGTTTTAGTGTCCATTCTAAGCCCAACTAAATCTTCCAAGAAAGCAAGCAGTAGCTTCAGCAGATTTGTGTGCTATTCCTTTACTTTGTTCTTATAGAAGTTCTTTAGCAATCAAAACCCTAGCTTTTTGATCTGTTTCAGCTTTTGTTTTTGACATATTATGTGTTAGAGTAACAGCTGAAGGAGAGGTGGGTTACGGATTAGCAATGGAGGGAATCACAGGTGGGTAAAGTGTCAAAATTGAAACCACCAGTAGGCAAGTCAAATTAGAGACAAACCACATGTGGGTAAAGTGTAATTATCCCTTTTTATATTTTGTTAACTCTTTAAAAAATTTTGTAAGGATACTATTAGGTATAAAATGTAAATTGTCCATTTAAAAAAAAAATTATTATGAAGCACTTTTTATTTTTATTTTTAACGATTCATTTATTCTAGAATCTTTGGTTTTTGTACTTAATAACTCATTTGGATGAATATTTATGATGTGGTCCCACATTTGATTCTAAAATTAAAAAATAAAACTCTTTAATAATAAATAATTTATGACACATGACACAAAATCAGAACTCTAATTTGGAATTCTAATTTGAGTTTCTCTCGACTTTACATTTTATTATATATATAGACTAGCATGTAACTTATGCAAACACATGGATGTATTTAGAATTAAACACAATTGTTATTATAAAAATATAAACAATTAGTCAAATTATTAAAAAAAATAGCATGTAACACATGCATACGTATAAATACATTTAAAATTAAACGCAATTGTTATTATAAAAATATAAATAATTAGTCAAATTATTTTTAAAAAATAGCATTTAACACATGTATATGTATAGATACATTTAAAATTAAATACAATTTTATTATAAAAATATAAATAATTAATCAATGTTTTTTTTTTAAAGTAAACGTAATTGGTCACTTATTAAAATTCTTAAATAAATTTAATACTACTTATGATCATTTTTAATTTTTTTTTTTAATAAGATAGAATGTGTG
Source organism: Quercus agrifolia (assembly GCA_029955455.1). Lineage (NCBI taxonomy): Eukaryota > Viridiplantae > Streptophyta > Magnoliopsida > Fagales > Fagaceae > Quercus > Quercus agrifolia. The sequence continues at coordinate 18,979,528 of JARQAD010000006.1, forward strand.
GTGATTTTTGTTGTGTGGTGATTTTTATTAAGTATATGTGATTAGTTTTTTATTTTATTTTATCATATTTTATAGTTCATTAATATTAGATTCTTAGTATTTTGTACTCATTAACTCACTTGGCACAAAGTTAAGTGGATAATTAAGGTGTGATCCCCACATAAATTTAGACACATGATGCAAAATTGGATTTTAATTTCAAATTCTAATTGAACTTTCTTTGAGTTTTACTTATGAATATATACTAGCTTGTAACCTTATGCATATGCATGGATACACTTAAAGATATACAATAAGATGCATAATATAATTTCTATATAGATAATTTAAATACTATTGATAGTCATTTTTATATTTTGTTAACTCTTTAAAAATTTTTTTAAGGATATTATTAGGTGTAAAATGTAAATTGTCCATGTTTTTTTTTTAAAAAAAAATTATTGTGAAACACTTTTTATTTTTATTTTTTATGATTCATTTATTCTAAACTCTTTGGTTTTTGTACTTAATAACTTACTTGGATGAATATTTATGATGTGGCCCTACATTTGATTCTAAAATTAAGGAATGAAACTCTTTAAGAATAAATAATTTAGGACATATGGCGAAAAATTGGAACTCTAATTTGGAATTTTAATTTGAGTTTCTCTCAGCTTCACCTATTATTATTATTATTATTATTATATAGATAAAATTAAGAATCCAATTAAAATCTAATTGGATTTTCTTTGAGTTTTGGCCATCAATATATATATATATATATATATATATATATATATATATATATATATATATTATCTTCCACTCAATGCCACAAAAGAATTTGGGCTTTTAGCCTAATAATATAATTTAATGCTCTATTTGTTTTAAAGTAAAATATTTTCAGGAAAATATTTTACACATTTTACCATGTTTGTTTTGATGTAAAATACAGTCAATTGTAAAATATTTTCCAGTTAATGTGGAAAATCGGGCCAACCAACTGTAAAATATTTTACACTTAAAATAAGTGTAAAATATTTTACTCACTCATCTCTCCCTACTCTCTTGACAATGTGTTTTCTCAATATCAGAGTTTCCCTTCCACAAACCAAACCACCAGCCACCAATCCACTCATCTGTGCCACTCATCACCAATTGCATCTTCACCGCTGTCAGCACCACCGACCAATTCACCTGCATTAGTTTTTTTTTTTTTTTTTTTTTTTTTTTTTTTTTTTTCTCATTTGGCTTTATCTATTTGGGTTTTTGGATGGTTTATGGGTCATGGTTGGCTGAGTTTGTGGGTTTTGGTGGATGGTTGGGATGTTTTATGGGTCTTGGTGGTGGCTAGGTTGTGAGTTTTAGTGGGTAGCTAAAATGGTTTGTGGTGGTGAATTTTTTGTGGGTTGTAGTGGGTGGTTGGCCATCTTTTTCCTCTCCAATAGGTGGATTTAAGTGGTTAGTGTGTTGGGTTTAACCCACTACGGTGGTGGTTTGGGTGGTCAGTGGGTTGTTTTTTACTAATTTAGTAGTGGTTGCTTGGATTTGATAGGTTGTGAGATTAGGAAAAAATTTTCATTTTACATTTCTTGCCATTTCATGTAGACAACAAAACACTGTAAAATGAAAATGCTTTTAGTAAAATATTTTACTTCGAAATATATGGAGTGTAAATTACACTAACTCCTTCAACCAACAAATGATTGTAATCACCATATCCAAGTATGAAGAACTGACACTATCCTGCCTAATCTAACAAAATTATCATTGGATTCAAAATATTCATTTTTAAAATAATATTTCCAATAAATATCAAAGGAAACAATCAAGTAACCATACCATTCATATAACCAGATACTCCCTCTTTCTGAGTTTCGTTCTCTTCTTTGTCACCGATGCTTCTTAACCATACTTTTGCACAACTATACCAACACAAAATTTCAAATTTGAAAATCATACAATTAAGATTGTTTCACAAATATATATTTATATTAATTAATGAATGGGCATAATTATCCAAATTTATATTCAATTACAAGAGAATAGTCCTTTAATTAAATTTCCTTGAAAATTTCTTTTGTTCAAGAATTATACCAATGTAATCTTGATTCAAAAACAAGATATCGTCCACTTTGATTGGAAAGCAAATAGAAAGGTCCTTGCAATTGAATTTGAACGGGCCATTTGTTAGGTATCAAAACTTGACATTCACCCCCAGAGTTCTACAAAAATGACACCCTCCCCTTTCGGTGTGGTAAACGTAATAGAAAAGTCATTGGTGCGGTTTGGATTGGGCGTTTACGTTTACAAATTTGCGTTTTTTGGCTTCTTCCTTCTTTTTTTTTTTTTTTTTTTTCAGTGCTTGAACAATAACATCACATGGGTTTACTGTGCAGAAGACAAAAATCACTGTTCACGGGTCTCACAACACTATTCACACTTTAAAAAATTATTTTGTTACAGTTTTCAGTTTTCAATTTTCAATTTCAACAAAAATAAATTGTATCCAAACGTACCCAATTATCTTCTAACATCATTAATAACTTCAACAAAATATTTGAAGTTTTGGTAAAGTTTCTTACTTCTCATTTACCAAGAGCCGAATTTGACAACACTCCTTGTTAAGAGTAAGGGCCTATAAGGGCATCTAAGACCTTAACATTTTTAGTATTTAACAACTTAAAATATTGTTTTATCTATTTTAACGTCTCAATACTTTACAATTCATCCAAAATAAAAGGTTTTTTTTTTTTTTTACACTTCATTTAAATATTATTTTTTTATTCTCTCTATGTTTTTTGTTTTTTTCTCTCCTCCTATTTGTGTCTCTCTCCTCTGAAGTAGTCCAAACATTTCACATTCTTCTCAACCCTCAACCAAGCAAACCCACGAACACACCCACCACTAGCCACCGCCAGCCACCACCACCTTAATAAATAATAATAATAATAAAAAACAGCCACCAGAGCGAAACAAACCTACACCGATCAAGTAAACCCACACCGATCATCCAACCAACCAAACCCACACCGAAAAAAATATTCCCACAAACGCAACAAACCCACACTGAAAAAAAAAAAAAAAAAAAAAAATCCCTCAAACGCAACAAACCCACATTGAAAAAAAAATCCACAAACGCAACAAACCTACACTGAAAAAACAAAACCCACAAACCAAAATCACCGAGACCCATTGCCGGAACCACCATAACCCACAGCACAACCGAGAGAATGAAAGAAGAGTGAAAATGTAAGAGTGAGAGAATAGAGAAAATATAAGAGTGAGAGAAGAGAGAAAATATGAAAATTTGAGAGTGAGAGATGGATTAGGTGCTTCACGGAGAATTGGTTCGGTGGTTCAAGGCAGGGGCAAGACGGCTGGGGCGAGAGGGCTAGCGGCGTGGATGATCGCCTTGGGTGATAGCAGGGGAGAAGAAACAGAGGATACACACATGAGAAGAAAGAGAGAAAAAGGAGAGGAAAGCACTTGAGAGGGATTAAAAAAATAATATTTTGCGTATAATATTCAGTTACAGTGAGTTACTATTTCCAGCAGTTCACTGTAGTTTAGTGTAATTTATTTTTGGCATTTGAGAGCTCTGATACCGGATCAGTCTGAATACAAATTATTTCATTCAACTACCAACACACCACTGCAACAACCATCAATCCCATAAAAATCACTACACAACCACAACTCCGCCGTGCCCATCAAAACCAGTGATGAAGAAAAAAAAAAAAAAGTAGAAAAATCAACACAGCCAAATCGGAAAACACAGCAAAAGTGAAACCCAGAAGAACCCACAGACCCAAAATCCCACTGTTGCAGATTCAGAGAACAGATTAATAAAAGGGGTAAATTCCTTTCTCATTGTACTCTTTTTCTTTTTTTTTTAATAATCCTTTTCTCGTTGTAGTAGAATAGGAGGAAACCACTGCCATTGGTGTCCTTGGCTTCAGCTTTTCAGGACTGGCGGTTTAGAGAGGAGATCGAGACATTTGGGTCTGGGTTTGAGAGATAGAAAGATAAGAAATCACCACCTCTGTTGGTGGTGGCGACTGTGGCCATGGGAGAAGGAGGCACTACTTGAAGGTTTCATCCATGGAGGCCAGAGAGAGAGGGTTTGAGAATGTTCTAGCAGGAAGAAAGAAGAGATGGAGAGGGAGAGAGACACGGAGAAAGGAGAAAAGCAAGAAAGAATAAAAAATAGATAAAGTAGTGTGAATGTAAAATAAAAAATTTAAATTTTTTTTTTCCTCCAAGCTACGGTGCACATCTAGATGTGTACTGTAGCAATTCATCTAAAATTTTTAACCATAACTCCACTGTTATAGGGGTTTTTTTTTGTGTTTGTGGAGCTAAATTTTAGTAATATAGTATTATAGCTACATTGCTGTGAATGTTTTTATGCACAGTAAATTCATGTAATATTACTATTCGCGCATTAGAGAGAAAAAAAAAGGTCTGAAAACACAAACATGGATTTGGAAACGTGGATCCAAATCCACACAAAGGGTTTTTTTTGGGGGTTGGAGGGGGGGAGGGGGTGTTGTTAGTGCTAAAACAATAATTTAGCACTTTTCACACCTTTGGTGTGAATGCTCTAAGGGTATTTATAGTATAGCTGGGCAGCCTTGGATGCATTTAGCCTTTCAGGATCATCAACGGAGAAATGTTTAATTTATGTATTATTATATATTAATATTATTGCATTTGCCATATTTTCTTAGAGTAAGCAAATGAATGGATTTGACCCTCTGATCTTAACCTAATAGAAAGGGGCAAAATGACATTATGACATATGGCCATTAGGTCATGTTACTGTTACTAAGAGAAAGTTTATTGAAAAACATGTGTGTAAATAAAAAGTTAAGTTAGAGAATTTGTAGAAAATTTTTGCAACTTGATTAAATTATATTTTGTTAAAAATCAAACGTAATTTAATCATATTTTTCTTAGTGTTAGGTTGCTTTATTCTAATAAAATAGTGAGTTCAAGTTGATTTAAACTATTATGTAAAAAAAAAAAAAACCACACTATGTGTGTGCAGGAATCATTAATAAAAAAATTAATGCAACTTTGAGGTGCGTTTAGAATTCTATCTTTAAAGTGATAATTGCTCCCACTCAAAAGAGTTTGCTGCTAGATTACTAACAATTCACCTCTCGGATATAAAAGTAAAAAAAAAAAATGCAAACTATAATTTTGAATTTTCTCATTTAGATTTTTCTTACAAAATTATGTATTTTGACTAGAAGTCTAGAGAGAGAGAGAGTATAATTTTTTTTTTTCAATTAATTCATAAGCTTATAATTTAAAAAATGTAAGAACTAAAATAGTCAAACTTGAAAATCTAATAAAAATATATATAACTTATATTTTATAAATTTTTAATATTAACTATCAAAATTACACTTTTACATTCAAGCATTTATTTATTTTGAATAAAACGAGTATTACACTGATGACTGATGAATTTCTTTTCATGGAGGGGGATAACCGAATAAATGCATGGTTACTGTGCACATAAGATGAGGCTGACATATATATATATATAAGATAAAGAAAAATAATAAAACAAATAAATAAATATCTATTGCGAGTTGCGACTTACACTAGACATGTGGAGCACATGTGCCAAGTATCTGCGGCCATCTAGTCAGTCGTTGCCATCATTAATTCTGGTTTTTTGTTTTTTGGGCAAGGGTACCCACTGAGACGTGGACAGGTGCACTGAACCTAAGACCTTTTTCTTTTTGGTTGGGCAAGACTTCTGTTCAATGAATCTTTTACTGGACATGGCAAGATTTGGACACATGTCTAAGAATGGACACATGTCTAAAATCCAACGTATTCAGTGAAAAAATTCACTGGACACAAGCCTTGCCCCTTTTTTTTTAAGGTTGGGAATGGGTTATTGTATCCAATATGAGCACCTTAAATTGTTCATATAAAAAAAAAAAAGTACTATAGATTAAGAAGTACCAATTAAGTTATAAAATTCTTAATATTTAGCTAAGTGATTATATTTTTTTTAAAACTGGTTAAGTGTTTGTTTGGAAACGGTTTATATAACTTTTTACTAAAAATTTGTTAAAATATAGTTGTACCTTATAAAAATTAAAAAAAGAAAGTGAAAAAAAATAAGAAAAAGTAAAGTTTTAAAAAGTTATATATAAAAATAAAAGCTAAAAGCTAAAGTTGGTGTCAAACAAACTTTAAGCATGCTTCTTCTTCTTCTTTTTTTTTCTTTTTTTTTTTCTTTTCTTTTTGTGCATGTGTTATTATATCATGTATATTTTCATTAGAGAGTTTTAACATATAGCGTCCCCTTTAATGTATATTTCCACTAAATTAAGAAGTGTAAGTTAAATCATAAAACTATTAACATTTTTTTTTCAGAAAGAAAAAATGGGACTCGCGTGTGGCAGTCATTGTCCCATGCCCCATGATATATTTGGGTAAGCCCATGGGTACCACCAACTCGAACCGGAGATCGGAGACCTTAAAAAAAAAAAAAAAACTATTAACATTTAATTGTGAATATGTGATATTTTCAAAAAGAAAAACATCTCCAAGAATACTACAATCTACAAATACAATAAATTTCACAAATTTTTTTTTTTTTGGGTGATAGATTGTAATAAGAGTAACATCACCTTTACTATCACTACTAACATCATTTTAATTGTCTACAAATCACAACCTATCAACTCAATAGTTCATATAAAAAAAAAAAAAAAAAAAAACTTATTGTGCCTTTACATATATTGAAAGATCTTATGTTCTAAAGGATATCAGTAAAATAATGATGTACTTCCTACTTGTTATAACATGAGTAATTAGTCCTGTAAGGTCACAAATTGCAGTCCAAACCTAAAAGAACTAGGTTATAAGCCTAATAAGTCCAATACAATAAATTTGTAAGAGAGTGGGTGAAAGAACTGGGCTTTTAATAGGTTTTCTAACGGTTAATCGAGGTTTCAAGCTCGTCCAAGGAGGAAAAGACACATAATTCAGGATGGAATATGTGTCCGAGGAGTAAGTTTTTAGATGAATTGGCTATCCCTGAAAGTTAGTTCTTCACCGTGCTACAGTAATTCTCTTCCAATATTTCTCTGTTAGTATTTTTCTGATCCCCCAAGTATCTATCCTAATTCAGGAACATAATTCAGGAACATAATTCAGTATTTCTCTGTTATCATCTAACCCTGCACTCAAGTATCTATCCTATTGAGCAACTTTTCTGGTTTTCTGTAAGCGGTAGTGGTTGAAAACACTGTTCAGAGGTCTTCTCCACATTAATGCAGCTAGGAAAGCTACTGTAGTGCATTTAATGCGGTGGTAGCAGCTTTTCCCTAAGATATTTTTGTGTTCTTATCCCTTCCTTGTGCACCTGAAGTCTATCTTCATTGCTGGAATTTCCTGGAAGGTTACCCAAGTCAAGCAAAAGTTCACTTGACTGACATTCGTCAGGTTTGAGGAGGATAACCCTCTTGGACCATTGCCTTCGACCATTTACTTGCACGTCCACCCACTATGGGGCCTTTCCAAACATTTTCTCGTCCTCGGATGCATTCTTGTTAGTAAATGGGGCTTAAGGCCCAATATCAAAGTTCAAGTCTTTGCCCCCCACAATAGCCCCTTAAAATTTTAATTTTTCCCTCTTGCCCGAGGAGAAAAAATATAATTTTGACTTGCAAATTTAATCGCAGTTAAAACTGCAAAGACATTCAAACTTACACACGTGAAAAGGTTATTTTAGTCATCTCACTATTGTTTCTGACGCTTCGGAACTCGCGAAACGTCATTAAATATTTTAGGTGGCGTTATGTTCCTGGCATCCAACGGTGGGGCTCTGATCCAACGGTCCGGATTTCTCTTCAAGATTTGGGCAGGATAAAATCCTCCTCGTTTTCAGTTTCTTATATAAAGACCCCTGAATATCATTTCCTCCTTTCTCATCGCAGTTCATAATCTTCAGAGCATTCAAACCATCAAACTCACTAACCATCAGATCGTTCGTCATACTTTCAAAAAGACTTCAAAGATCCTCAAGAACTACGAAGATCAGTTCGTGTTTCAGTCTACGTAAGTTTTAATTTCATAATTCCTTTTATCTCCTCGGATAACCTCCTCGGCTCTTCACTTTCTCTTCTACAAACTCAGAATGGGTAGATTTCAACGCTTAGTGAAGAACCCTGCCTTGATAGAACTGTTCAAAGAAAAATATCACATACCACAGGAGGTATCGATACGATACTGTTCCATAGAAGGGTTGGCATTTGACTGAGAGGTAGAAGAAGTTACAATCCCAATGATTGCCTTCATAGAAGGAGGCATGACTATCCCCATGGATAGGATTACGAGGGACTACTTACGTGCCCATAGGCTTTGCCCCCAACAGTGTGCACCTAACTTCTTTAGAGTTCTAGGAGCAATTGACGCTTTGAACAGACACTTAGGATTGGGGCTGACTTGGTATGATGTAGCCCATCTATACGAAGGCCACCAAGAAGCTCCGGCAGGATTTTACCTTCCCGATCCAATGCTATCAAGTTAATCTCGTGTCTCCCTAAATCTAACAAAGGGATGAAAGATGACTTCCTCATCGTATCAGACCCTTGGCATGACGGCCTTCCTTGCCCAACCAAGCTAAGAGAGCCAGGTGGAGTACCTTAGATCTAGGTTTTCTAACATTAGATTTAAGGCATTTGTCCTCAGCCTTGCTTTGTTGTACCAAAGTTTCATTTCATCATTTTTTTGTTTACCATCATCTTTTCTTTTTACATTGAAGTTGGAGTTTCTAATTGGTTGATTCTTTAACAGATAAAATATATACCAACCCTCGGCTCAGCTTAATCAACGTACCTGCGCTTAATTACTTGCAGAGGTCTCAAATTTTCGTGAACGACGATGGACAGCTTCATGCCGCTCACTTAATCCTAGACTACGAGCCAATTTCAAGAACCTTCTTAGACGTTGGCAACTCTATCAGAGCAAACGACTATCGTTTGGCTCGTATAGACGTCTCTCGGCCAAGCTTCTTAGCTCCGCACGACTTTCCACCCGTTGATCATCCCATTCCACAAGGAATTCCCTTTGCCACTCAGCCACTTCAACAAGTGTCACTCGGACAGGCTATTGTCGAGAAAGGAGCTGCCTCTTCTTCTTCTCTTGAGGAGGAAATTGACAGGTTCCAATTTGAAGAGGAAGCCATTGTTATATCAGAGGCTGAAGAAGAAGCGGACGAGTATTCGTGCGTTCAGACTCTTGCCCAGATAGTAACCTACGTTGGTGACTCTTCAGATGAGGAGGAAGAAATGGCCCCTAAGACTGGTCCAAGTTTAAGGGACCTTATGAAAAACAGAAACAAGGCGCCTTTTCCTCAAGATAAAAACAAGTCCAAACCTCCAATGAATCCTCCTCCTTAGCTTCCTACTGACTTCGGGCTAAAGCCCAACCTCGATTTAAGGAGGAAGAGGCACATTGAGGTTACTAAGGAAGGTGAGATGGGCCCTTCCAAAGGAAGCAAACAACCCAGGCAATCACGGGACCAACAGAGTAGGAGGTCCAACTCTGTTGATAGCCGAGAGGAGCCTTTTGTGGCTCAAATGCACTGACCAACTCGCACTTGGTCACCCAAGTTGGAGGTGGACGGTGTGCCCATTGCGTATGATACCTCCCTCAGGCATTACCATAGGGGGCATGCCAGTCATGTAGCCGAGGCTCTGGAGCAGCCCCTCCTCCCAAAGGATATAGAGGCTTACAGGAACTTCAACCATCTAGAACTCTTTCTATCCCTTAAAAGGGACCTGGCTATGGTAAGTTAATTGATTCATTGTTCTACTCATACTTCTCCATTTTCTTACATTTTATAGTAAAAGTAAAACACCTTTTGTTTTTTTTTTTTTTTAGGTCACATAGTAGGTTTTTGTGGCCGAGGAGTGGGTGAAGAATGCTTGCAGCGAGGCAAGGGTTGCTTTGGATGCTCGATCCGAAACGGAGGTGGAGCTAGGCGCCCTGAAAGAAAACCACTCCAAGATGGCCGAGTAGCTGAAAGAAGCTGTTAGGGCTAGAGATAGTGTTGAGGCGGGCTTAAAGACAATGGAAAAGCAGTTTGAAGAAATCCGGAAGCAGCTGCATTATACTGAAATAAATATGGCAACAGAGAAGCAGTTGGTGACGGACCTTCGAGAAGAACTTCGCAAGGCCAGGGAGGCTGCCTAACTACATAAGGAGGCGGCCGAGGCCGAGAAGCAAGCTGCATATATGCTTGGGATGGAGGAGACCCAAGCCAGACTTACAAAAGAATTCTCTGCTGTAGCTAGGGACTACTGCGACATTTCTTGGGGTAAGGCTCTTAATGTTGCTGGGGTCCCTGCTGACTTTGGCTTGAGGCGACCTGAGAGCATTTACTATGACCCAGATATTCGCGAGGTCTCAAATCCTAGCTCCTCTCTCCCTGAGCAAGCCGTCCAAGTGTCTGAGGTGCCCAAAGCAGACCAAGTCCCTCCTGCTCCTTTGGAAGCTCCAATGGATTCCCACCAAGATATTGGCAAAGGGAAGGAAGTTGAAACTCTTCAGGGCAAGGATAAGTGCAAGGACAAAAAGAAGGATTCTTCCAAACCTGCTGAGAAGGTCTCAGACACTACTATCTCTCAGCCCGAGCAAGTTGCTGACCCAAGGGCTCCCAAGGCAAAAGCTTAGGCTTAGGTCTTTTATCTTTTGTAGTATATTTATTTTTTCGTTATGTTTACTGTTTTTGTATCATCTTTTTCTTAAGGAAATGTATCACATTTTTGTCATCAATGAAGATGTCTTTATTTTGCTTCACATGTCACGATATGTAATGCAAGACTGATTTACTGACATTCTCACTTAATTTGAATGGAGTGTATTGTTACAATGCAAAAGTTACATAAGCATCTTCAAAAGTAACATGGTAACAATAATTCAAGTATAATTAACCCCAATCGGAATTTTAAGAAACATGTCCAGGTTTAAGTTTAAACGCTTAAGGAAACTTAAAGTGAGTGTTAACTAACCCAAATCATCTGGTCCGAGGACTTCAGTCATGTTTGGATTTAAGTTTAAACACTTAAGGAAATTTAGAACGAGTGTTAACTAACCCAAATCATCTGATCCGAGGACTCTAAGCATGATTGAATTTAAGTTTAAACACTTAAAAGAACTGTAAACGAGTGTTAACTAACCCAAATCATCTGGTCCGAGGACTCCAGGCATGATTGAATTTAAGTTTAAACACTTAAAAGAACTGAGAACGAGTGTTAACTTACCCAAATCATCTGGTCCAAGGACTCTAGGCATGATTGAATTTAAGTTTAAATACTTAAAAGAACTGTAAACTAGTGTTAACTAACCCAAATCATCTGGTCCGAGGACTCCAGGCATGATTGAATTTAAGTTTAAACACTTAAAAGAATTGTAAATGAGTGTTAACTAACTCAAATCATCTGGTCCGAGGACTCCAGGCATGATTGAATTTAAGTTTAAACACTTAAAAGAACTGAGAACGAGTGTTAACTAACCCAAATCATCTGGTCCGAGAACTCTAGGCATGATTGAATTTAAGTTTAAACACTTAGAAGAACCAAAAGATGAATAATATATACACTTTATCTAAAGAACAAATAAATTGATCATAAGAGTACTTATTAATAATAATACCTCTTTAGGTTGTTTACATTCCAAGGACGTGGTATCACATGTTCGTCCAGATCTTCTAAAAAATATGCTCCAATGCCAGCTTTGGAGGTGATACGATAAGATCCTTCCCAATTTGGCCCTAACTTTCCCCAAGCTGGATTCTTTGCAGCGCCCACAACTTTACGTAACACTAGGTCACCAGGAGTTAAAGGTCTTAGCTTTACGTTGACATCATAACCTTGCTTCAGTTTCTGCTGATAATAAGCCAACTGGACCATCGCATTTTCTCTCTTCTCCTCAATCAAGTCTAAACTTCTTGTTAGTTGCTCATTGTTATCATTTGGATTGAATGAACTGGTTCTTGTCGTTGGGAAACCAGTTTCTAGAGGGATGATAGCCTCAGCTCCATAAGTCATTAAGAAAGGGGTCTCTCCAATAGATCTACGAGGTGTGGTTTTGTAAGTCCAGAGTACATGTGGTAGTTCCTCCACATGTTTATCATCCAACCCTGCACTCAAGTATCTATCCTATTGAGCAGCTTTTCTAGTTTTCTGTAAGCGGTAGTGGTTGAAAACACTGTTCAGAGGTCTTCTCCACATTAATGCGGCGAGGAAAGCTGCTGTAATGCATTTAATGCGGTAGTAGCAGTTTTTCCCCAAGATATTTTTGTGTTCTTATTCCTTCCTTACGCACTTGAAGTATATCTTCGTTGCTGGAATTTCCTGGAAGGTTACCCAAGTCAAGCCAAAGTTCACTTGACTGACATTCGTCAGGTCCGAGGAGGATAACCTTCTCGGACCATTGCCTTCGACCATTTCCCTGCACGTCCACCCACTATGGGGCCTTTCCAAACATTTTCTCCTCCTCGGACGCATTCTTGTTAGTAAATGCGCAAACCCCTCCAATCTGTCATAAGCGTGTTTGGAAGGAAGTATGGCAAATGCAAGCCCCTCCAAAGACAAAAAATTTCCTTTGGAGAGCTTGCTGTAATGTACTTCCAACCAAACAAGCTTTGATGCGAAGGAAAATCTTGGAGGACCTGATTTGTGAAAGGTGTAAAAGGGCTGTAGAGGATTCGATGCATACTTTATGGTCTTGTCCAGAGCTAGATGTTGTGTGGGCTGATCAAGAAACATGGGGGGTTTAGGGGTGAAATTGATTTTACTTCTGTCAAGGAGCTGCTGTCATGGATGATTGAGAAAGGAAAATCACTAGGGTTGCTAGCATATACGGCCTGCACTATTTGGAATAAGAGAAACAAGGTGAGGCTCAATCTTCAAGCTAGTTCACTGCACTAAGTTGCTGCACAGTCAGCAGAAATGTTGGCGCACTTCAGAGCAAGCACAGAAGCTTCTGGTATGCAGGTGAGAAGCAATGGTTCCGGAGGTAACAGATGGCAAGCTCCACAAGCTAGTTTTGTGAAAGTGAACTTTGATGGAGCTGTCTTTGGTGAGTTAAATAAGTCAGGTGTTGGAGTGGTGATAAGGGACAACAATGAGGCTGTTTTAGCTTCATGTTTAGAGAAGTTAACTCAGGCATATAAGGCAGAGGAGACAGAAACTTTGGCTGCTCGGAAAGCCTTGATGTTTGCTCATGAGTTGGGGTTCCAAAGGGTAATACTAGAAGGGGATGCTCTTGGTTTGATTCAAGCTTTGAAGTCACAACAGTAGAACCTAAGCCCATTGGGTTCGTTGGTGAAGGATGTGAATGTTTACTCAAATCATTTTCAAAGAGTGTTGTATTCTCATGTAAAGAGAAACGGCAATAGTGTAGCTTATAATCTGGCGAAACATGCTATACACATACCAAATTTCCAAGTATGGATGGAAGATGTACCAACTCATATTGTTTCGTTTTTGTATTCGAATGTAACTCATTTACATTAATAAAAGTACTTGAATTCTTTCTCAAAAAAAAAAGAAAAAAAAAGAAAAAAGTATTGTATAATTATTCCAACCTCTTTAGCAAAAAAAATATGATTCCTCCGGTTCGATCCTCCTTTGATTCGTTGCACATGGTCTCTTACATTCTACACTCTTCTTGTTTCCCACTTTCTAGCCCCCCGAAATCAAGAAAAAAAAAAGAATAAGGTTAAAATGCAAAATTTAACTTTTAACTTTCTTCAAATTTTATTTCAGTTCTTTAACTTTGCTTTCATTCATTTTAGTCCTTTAAGTTTCAGATTTATTCAATTAAGGCCTTTCTGTTAACTTTTGTTAAAATTTTTTGAAAAAAAAATATGAAAAATATTTTTCAATCATTAATTGAATTTTTTTAATTTAAAAAATTTGAAGAAAAATTTATAAAATTGAAAAATTAACCACAACATATAACAAAAGTTGATAGAAAAGCCTTAATTGAATAAACTTGAAAGTTAGAGGACTGAAATGAATAAAAGCAAAATTAGAGTACTAAAATGAAATCCAAAGAAACTTAGAGGGTCGGTTTTACATTTTATCAAAAAAAAAAAGAAAACATATATATATATATATATATATATATATAAAATTAAATTAATTTTATTCTTTAAAAGAAAAAAAGAAAAAGAAAAAAAGCAAAACATTTTACAAGATTGAAGATTATAGAAAAGCACACATTTCCTAACTGTTATATGCTCTTAATATTTGTCCTAGTATTTTTTGTTGGGCTGAAATAATGTTTTAGGGCGACCGATCCTATGGAATCGGGATGGTATATCCTTCTTGACTTGGTTAGTCCCTTTTCACACATGGACCAGATTGGGTGTCGGCCAAGTTTCAAAATTTCTCCAACTGTACAAGCACAGATCTAACTTCATTGATTTGGTGGTACATAGCATTTAGACCAAAGTCTTGCGGAGGATAAAAGAAGGATATAATATTAAAATTTCCCAACATCTTAATAAAGGAAAGGGGTGTATTTTATGACTTAAAGATTAAGATATATTTGATTGAACTCTTTATAAATATTATATTTTTTATTTATTAAAAAATAAGTCAAAATTTTTTTAACTCAATTGGTTGATATTTTATGATATTTTCAATTAATAATATTCAATTATTTATTAAAAAAAGTTACTATATATCTTTAAAACTTTTTGTTAAATTTATTTTTATATATAAAACATTCATTTTTATTTATGAGTGAACAAGTTGCACTTTACAAAGTTTGTATTGACAAAGCTATTGGAGATAATACGTAAAGTAATCAAGAAAGGACAAAGTGAGCATAAAAGATAAATAGAAAATTAAATAACTTAGAGGCACAAAATTGTTATTCTTAGACAATATTTACCCCCACGTTATTGTTGCTAAATGGTTATTAAAATTTGTCCCCAAGATACAACTAAGTTTGTTAGGTTCTACAAATAGTAATTTTGGAGAATACCTACAGGATTTCTTGTGCTTTTTAGAAACTAATTTTGGGAGAGAAAAGAATTGGTTATCAAGTGAACACAAACCACTATTTATACGCACAAGGTTATAGTTCTTCAAAAGGCACAAACGGAGAATTAAAATGTTTTATAAAACCGTTCACAATGCTTAACACATTTTCAAATGTTCAGAACAGTTACCAATTTTTTTTTACAGAAATTCAATTTTTAATGAGCCTCGATCGATCAAGAGAAATCATGCATTAATCGAAGGTTCTTCTCAATTGATCGAATAGGAATCGAACTTCAATTGAGAGAGGTAGAAGCTCTAGATCAAATTTCTTGATCACTTCGATCGATTGAGCAAAATCTTGATCAATCTAATTTCCTGGACTTGAATTTTCACATAGAAAATTTCAAAACTTGAATTTTCATTTTATCATCTTTATAAATCAATACTCTCCAAACAATGTCATTATTACAACATATTCATGTATATACTTATATAGTTATATATACAACAATCCGCAAAGGGTGTCAAGAATCATGCCTTGCATAATGATCTAGAGCACGGGCTGATATAACAGCCCGGTTTCAAAACCCAATAACAAGTTTATGAATAATAATAATAAAAAAAGTACATTACAAAGAATTGGGGCTATCCTGACATTTTTAAATTGCCGGGATAACCCTAAAAAGCGCTAGTATAGTCTAAAATACCTTATCCCGGCACTTTGTAGTGCTACGCAATGAGTGTGACAATTGGTTCGAATGACCTACATCGGCGCTTTTAAAATTGACATACCATCTATTAATCAAAACCTGTTTGCAATTCCAATTTATAAACTCGTAAATTGGTGTATAATTTTTAAATATAAAAATATGAAATTTAAACATTTTATAAATAAGATAATTTTAAAATTATGACCAATATGGTCATAATTTAAAAATACTTAGTATTCGCAAAAGAAAAAATAGTGGGCTAATCCCACATTGAAAAATGAGTGTGAGTAAAAGAGATTTAAAGTATGTGCAGTGTATCTAAAAGTTAGGCTCTTTTAGATATACATCACTGTAAATTTTTTTGAAAAACATTCTTCCTTTTCTACGCGTGTGTGTTAAAAATATTTAGTATTCTAAAAAAAAAAATTATGACGAATATGATATTTTACAACTAAGGTTGTTATTACCGGGTGTTGTTCACATGAATATAAATTAATAAATAAGATTAATTTTATAATTTACTCAATCATTTTAAATAATAATATTTTAAAAAAATTATATACCAATTTAAGATGGAGAAAAAAAGAAGAAGAGATTATAGGTAATTTGATAAACTAGTTTTTACATTTAATTCCATAAATTTATGGGTGGCCAAGTAGAGAGTCCAGAGACGCAAACTATGACGTTTTTTTGAGATGATATATGCGGAGATATTTTCCAACCAATATAAAAAACATTTTTAGGTGCGCTGATTTTGGGAGACAAATCATTCAACAACTTGGCTACTCTTGTCGTTATCTTACTAATCTGCCCCAGCAAGGAAGATAAGAAGTTTTATAATAGTATTTTTATACATATCTAGATAACATTTTTTTTTTTTTTTGAGGAAGTACATAACTACATATCCATATGACATAGTTATAAAGAGACTACCATACTTACGTAAAAAACGGGAGTGAAGGATAATAGGATATAAAGAATAAGGATAAACTTTATAATTATTAGACATTAGACTAATTATATGTGTCTCTATGTAATAGGTGCAGGCGGAAGATCTATTTATAGGCCTAGTGAATCACTGAGGTAAAAAAAAAAAAAAGGTCAAATGAATATGAGATAATAGGTATAAAAATGTGAGTTTAACAGGGTTATAATTCTCAAATAAAACTCCATTTATGAGTAAAACTTTAAATTTTAACTTTACAATTAATGAGAAATAAATTGTAAATATTTTTATTTATTTTTATATATTTAAATATCCCAACAGAATGCAATGCACAATGGATTTGTTAAAGTATGATATCTAATAAAACGTAATCAAGAGTAGTAACATTAATCAAAGTTAAGGTATGGTGTAATTTGAAACTAGCATGATTCACACCCCGGAAGTTTTGGGGTCTTTAAATTTTGTACATTGAAGTCATATACCATTTTCTTCAACACCCCTTCGTTAAAAAAATTCTTATGTGTTTGTTAAGTGACACAAAAGACTACCACATACCCCAATTGATCCTATAAAAATATGGCACGTGTATCATACTATTTCATATAATTGACTCACTTAAAAAAATATTTATAGATATTAACTAACTACCTAATAAATGAATGCTTCAATTGTTTTTTGGTAATCGGTATACATTAGTTTGTAAGTTTATAGTAAAATTTCTACTATTTTTAACAAAAATCTTCATAATAACATTTCAATAGAAATTTTATCTCAAAAAAAAAAAAAAAAAATCATTAGAAACATTTCTTTTGGTTGTGCTCGCTTTCTTTCCCAAAATTTTGGACAATGTTGGGATGCAATAAGTTTGTCCTAGTAGATATCTGGTTAGAATGTATCTATGTCAAGTTACGATGGAGTAAAATTAAACACTGGGTTTTAAAAAAAAGAAAAACAACCAATTTTGCCCAATAGTCTTTGCCATTTAGATGTTTAAAACTTCTACAAAATATTTGTCATAATGAAGACAAATTTTATTTGATTTAATTGATCTTTTAATTAGCACAGGAACTCATCCATACAATAAGCACAAAAAAACACAAATTTATTTATTCTCTTTAACTTGTTGTATTTAACTATTTATTATTAGACGCTTCTTCAATTGTCTTTTCATTCTATTGTTCACAATTGTTAATATTTATTAATTATTTCATAACAAATTTCAACTTAAATCATCAATTGGGTTGTCTAAGGACCTGCCTAACCTTACCCACCACCACAACCAACCGAACTACACCCACGATCAATCTGTCTCTTAAGCTGGTTGTTGCCATGTGTGCCCTTCCAAAAACTGACGACATTGGATCAAGTGGAAGGTCTTCTCCTCCAAAACACAATTTGACATGATCCAATCGACGAAACTAGCAAAATTTGGCTAGATCTCCACTAGATGTAGCAAAACCCACTTTGATTTGGCAAGATCTCACTAAATTTGATTAGATCTCCATCGGAATTGGCAAAACCTCACTAGATCTTCTTTGTTTTTCGCCTCTCCCCACCATTATCTCATCGAAATTTAGTCATTTATTTGCCTTTCCTCATTGTTATCTCACCAAATCTTCGTTGTTCTTCTCCTCTCCTGTGTCAATCAATCTGCTTGCCACCCATGAGAGGCTCGATCAACCTCATCTGCCACTCCTCTCCCAATGACGGCGGGTTGAGTTCCTATCCTTAGATTATATAGGGATGGGTGCAGGTTGAGCACTTGATCTGAACCAACCCATGAACACTCCTAAATCCTAATCATGAATCAAAACTGAACTTGATGTTCTTTTGAATGTAAAAAAATCATCTATAATTAATCTTGTATTAAATTTTACAAAAATGTTCATTTAATGTAAAAAATCAAAGAGTCATATATTAAATAGCTCCAAAAACAACAAACATAGTTATATCAACTAGCAACA
The DNA here is from genome assembly GCA_029955455.1 of Quercus agrifolia. Taxonomy (NCBI): domain Eukaryota; kingdom Viridiplantae; phylum Streptophyta; class Magnoliopsida; order Fagales; family Fagaceae; genus Quercus; species Quercus agrifolia. The sequence continues at coordinate 18,998,165 of JARQAD010000006.1, forward strand.
CATTTGCAGGTAGTTGACATCTCCAATGCAATAACATTACATGAGCTTTGAGATTTGTTAACTACAGGGGTTTTGTTTATTTATTTTTGGCAAAAATACACTGTTGTCCTTGAAGTTTGCTTACTGTGCGTTTTTTATCCCTTAAATTTCAAGTGAGTTCAATTAATCCCTAAAATTTAAAAATGAGTGTTATTGGTCTCTCAATTTATTTTTGTTAAATTCTTACTTTGTGTCTAATGGAACAATTACATGGCACTTTTTATTATTATCAAAGAATCACACATGCAATTAAAACCCAAACAGTTTCTATTCCCCAATTTAAACCCAAACCGTGAAGACCTCGGTACTTTTCCAAATTGATTTCATAACTTATTCTTTTTTATGTTCCTGTTTACAAGTCTTAGGCATAAATTATAAAGAAGTGTTACGTCTACAACATTTTCACAACTCATAGATGAAAAATTGTTATTGGTTTTAATTTGAATTCAAAACTAAAATTACTTTTTACCCATTCGTAACAATTAATAACAATCTGCCATTTAAAATTTGTTGTGAAAATGTTGTGAATATAGAATTTCTCTAAATCATAATATACTTAGAAGTTAAGAGTTAAGAGTTTTCATTGTATGCTACCAGATCAAATTGAGGGATTATGAATTATGAACTTTTTGAATAATTTACGGTTTGAAAATGATGCAAAATGGTAAAACCATTATAAAATTGACGACGTGGATAAAGTTGCTGAGGAACATAAGAGAGATTTAGATAAAACAGATGCACCAAAATATATTGCCAAGCTTCATGAGATTGGAGAAGAAGCCACTATTAAGATGCAAATTGGAATGGATCGGGTTTATGAGAGTGTTTTTCTAAAATAAAAAAATAAAAAAAAAAATAAAAATTTAACACTATAAGTTGCCACAAGGAAAAATTAAGTATTATTTCAATGTCCCCTTAAACACATAAATTAGAATTTAACAGAAATTAACAGAGAGGCCAACAACATTCATTTTTTAAATTTCGGGAAGTAATAACGCTCACTTAAAAGTTGAGGGATCAAGAGTGTACAATAGGCAAACTCTAGGGACCAAAAGTTTTATTTTTACAAAAGATGTTCATAGTTATGACCCACCTAACTATTCCATTTTTTTTTGGGGGGGGGGGGGGGGGGGTGTTTTGGGTCCATTAAAATTTTGGAGGGGCAAGTGTAATTTTTGGAACCTAAACCTTACATTTTTATATGTGAAACTGAGGGAAAAAAAAAAAAAAAAAAGCACACACACACACACACACACGTCTCTCTCTCTCTCTCTCTCTCTCTCTCTCTCTCTCTCTCTCTCTCTATATATATATATATATATATAGACACACACGCACTAACTTAAGTTTCACTCTATGCTCTAACATGACTTTAGCAAATCTAAGATTTTAAGGTTATGTTTGGTTAGGAGGATGGAAAAGTTGGAGCATTGAAATTATTAGGACTTGAGAGGATAGGAAAATGGGAAGATAGATAATAATAATAATAATAATTGTGCGCCCCCACAGTTGGGTTCCTGGGCTCAATCTAACTTGGGCTCTATCCAACTTGGGCTCACAACTTACTTGTATGGTGGGCTTGAGTTTCCTGCTCCGGGTGATTCTCAGTAGAGACTCAATGAGATCACTTTTCTCTTTCTCCCTCCTCTCTTTTTCCCTCTTTTTCTAACCCCCATTTCTTCCCCAATTTCTCATATTTATAGCTCCAAGCCAGTGGTGGGTTCATGATTACTGCCATTGTTACTGCAATTAAAGGTCCAATGCTATGTGCTCTAAATGGTCATTCAAGCGAGAGTGGAAAATTGTGATCGTGGCTTTGGAACTTGGTTCCAATTTAAACAGATATGCCCGTTAATGAGGTCCAATGTTATCTGTTCTAAGTGGATGTTTAGGTGGGAGTGGTCTTGGAAATGATTCCCACTTCCGCAATATATTCGACATCGATATTCCCAAGGATTTGCCGAGCAACCAAGAAACAAGCATGCCAAGCATATTGTCGACTTCTCAGGGAACGACTGGTTATGCATGGATTGATCGAGGAGACATACAGGACATTTGTGATTAACCTCTTTGAATGGACCAGTGCTAGGTTCGAGGCTTAGTCCTTTCGGTGGGGCTACCGTGCTTGGGCCTTGGGCTCGATAGAATTGGGATTTCCTCGATCCCTACAATAATAATAATAATTTTATTATTATTATTATTATTATGCATATGTGTCACTGTTGTTTATACTTTTTTTGTAATGCATATGATAATCTTTCGTTTATTTTCTTTTAGTTAAGTTAGTTTGTTGTGAGTTTTAGTTTACTCAATTAATAAATTTTTTTTATGGTTGAATAAAAGATATAGGGTTTAAACCTCATCTATACGAAAAACAAATTAGTTTAGGTTGATGATGAGAATGGATAATAAAAGAAATCATTATAAAATGGATGCTATAGGTTTAATATCTATATTAAAAAAAAAATTGTTTATTTGTCTTTTTTTTAAAAGGACTGGACTATTCACAAGGAAGGTTTACTGTTGTTGGGCTTGTCCAATTCAACACTGCATGCCAGGGGCTTTCGGCTTTGCCAATTGCGAACCCCAAATGGAGGATTCTGTTCTCATACCCACATTACCCATAGGCCCAAAACATACACGGATCATTACATTACCACCTTATCGTTAGACACTGATGTAAGCCCATTCCTCATATAGGCCCTTCGTTTATTTATTTATTTTTAAACTAACCCGTCAATATGAATCAATGACTTGCTGTCTCAAATTTTGGGCCTAGAGTAACCCATGGTTGGTTCATTTCTTCTACTCATATTATTATTTTTGTTGTTTTTATTTTATTTTTATTTTTTGCTGATAAGATTGTCCAAAGTTATTTAAGCACCTCATTAACCCATTGTTGATTCTTTTAATCTTCTGCATTTATTTGGACAATGATGTTTTTGTCTAATGATAAAGAGTAATCATAAAAAAAACAGATACTATAGATTAAAATACTATCATATCTTTTTTTCTTTTTTTTTTTTAAAGGAAAATATTCAAAGATTTTTGTCAATTTGGAACGAAAATTCCTTGGAAACAAATTTTATAATAATAATTCCTTGGAAAGGTTCCTTAAAAAAAAAATGATTCTTGGAAATATTTCATTTAGTCTTGACTGCTTTCCTTCCTAATTTTTTGGACAATGTTGAGATGCAATATGTTGGTTGGGGGAATGAAAAAGAAAAATACATGATCTATAGAGACTAATATTTTCACTGCTCAGTTTGGTAGAGTTTAATAATATGAGAGAACGGAGTGGATTGTAGGTGAGTATACTACTCATGTGAGAGCCAAATATTCTTGAGTCTAAACTATAACAAAACCTCTTTGTGCGAGCTTAAGGGCTTGTTTGGATTGAGAAGGGAAGGAAAGAGAAGGGAGGGGAGTAGAGTGAAGTTGGTTGAAAATAGGCTAGTTTTAGGCCAATTCTATTCTACTCTACTCCTTATCTCTTCCCCTTAATCCAAACGGACCAAAACCTTGAGTTTTCTTCTCGTGAGTTGTTTTAAAAAATACTCATAGTGAGTAGAGTTGAGTTGTTCAGGGAGGAGGTTCATTCAAAAGGATTTTAGCATTTTGGAATCACTGCATTGGAAAGCTAGCAAGTCATTTACAAGGGTTACAACTTACATATATAGTCTTTGGATACAAAGGTTTTGTTTATAATGAGATTTTTATTTTTATTTTAATAAAATGGTTGGTTATCTTCAGAATGGTTTTTCTTTTTGAAGATGATGGGATAGTGAAAATTACATCTCATGTTCGTCCATATGGATCGTCCAAATGCCTTGAGCCAAATGTTCAAATAGATCGTCTATGAGCAAAAGAGTTGTTCGTGGGCAAAGCACATGGACGATCACATAACACTTCGTCTATGAACAAAAGAGTCGTCCATGGGCAAAGCAGATGGACGACCACATAACACTTGAGAAATCCTCAGGTGTAGATTCACTCATGTGTGTGGAGGATTTGAGCCACAAAATCTTGGAGCGGTTACTAAACCCATATTCATTGCCACAAATTCCTCATAAGTACTTAACTTCCACTAGCGGTTGTAACTCCTATAGCCGTTGAGGAAGTTATGTCCGGACTCACTAATTTCCACGAATCTTGGGGAAGTTACTAAGCCAATAACCGCTCCAAGGTTCTCTATATAAGGACCAATTTGAATCAAATCAAGGTAAGTGTGTATTCTGAGATTTTACTTCCAATAAAGTCAAAACTCTATTCTTGGAAGAAACTAACTTAGCCATTGGAGGGTTTTTGGCCGGTCCACCCCGGTTCGCTTTGATAGTGTGTTCATCTTCACAGGTCTTCACTACAACAAGTAGCCCCATTGAAGTCGGAACATTCAGCCTACTGATTCCGTGTAGCATTAGTTGGCGTCGTCTGTGGGCAAGGGCAATTTGTATTTTTGCAATTGGTCTTTCTATGACAAAAGGCTGAATGGGTCGAACCAGATCAAGGGCTACCAATCCGGGCCATTAGGAGAGTAGGGATGCTTCAAGCAATCCCTATCGCGACCTTCAAAGAGTCATATATTAAATAGCTCCAAAAACAGTAAACATAGTTATATCAACTAGCAACATATTTGCAGGTAGTTGACATCTCCAATGCAATAACATTACATGTGCTTTGAGATTTGTTAACTACAAGGGTTTTGTTTATTTATTTTTGGCAAAAATACATTGTTGTCCTTGAAGTTTGCTTACTGTGCATTTTTTATCCCTTAAATTTCAAGTGAGTTCAATTAATCCCTAAAATTTAAAAATGAGTGTTATTGGTCTCTCAATTTATTTTTGTTAAATTCTTACTTTGTGTCTAATGGAACAATTACATGGCACTTTTTATTATTATCAAAGAATCACACATGCAGTTAAAACCCAAATAGTTTCTATTCCCCAATTTAAACCCAAACCGTGAAGACCTTGGTACTTTTCCAAATTGATTTCATAACTTTTTCTTTTTTATGTTCCTGTTTACAAGTCTTAGGCATAAATTATAGAGAAGTGTTACGTCTACAACATTTTCACAACTCATAGATGGAAAATTGTTATTGGTTTTAATTTGAATTCAAAACTTAAAATACTTTTTACCCATTTGTAACAACTAATAACAATCTGCCATTTAAAATTTGTTGTGAAAATGTTGTGAATATAGAATTTCTCTAAATCATAATATACTTAGAAGTTAAGAGTTAAGAGTTTCCATTGTATGCTACCAGATCAAATTGAGGGATTATGAATTATGAACTGTTTGAATAATTTACGGTTTGAAAATGATGCAAAATGGTAAAACCATTATAAAATTGACGACGTGGATAAAGTTGCTGAGGAACATAAGAGAGATTTAGATAAAACAGATGCGCCAAAATATATTGCCAAGCTTCATGAGATTGGTGAAGAAGCCACTATTAAGATGCAAATTGGAATGGATTGGGTTTATGAGAGTGTTTTTTTTTTTATTTTTTTATTATTATTTAATATTGATGGTTCCCTCAGAAATCAATAGGTTGATGAATCTCGTATACTGATGGCCTTGAAGCTTGATCCTGAAAGCAGATAACAAGTCAGAGGGGACCGGTGTGGACCGGCCTAAGGTCCTCCGATGATGAAGTTAGTAAATGTATAATTTTTGGTAGAGAGAGTATTATTCTGGAAAATCAGTGTCTCAATGCCTTACCTTTGCGCGGGTCCACGCTTATATAGCATGCATGGAGCAGTTATATAACCGCTCCTCGTGTTATGGGATTCATAACCGTTGTGGAAGTTATGATATTTGAACCGGCGTTTTATAAGCAATTGTAGAGGCTTCGGATCAAAAAACCATAAACGTTTCCTTACACATAAATCGAGTCAAGGAAAACTTTAAGGAAAACTGCGGGCTCGTCCGTCTTTAGTCAAGGACAGACGACACAACCCAGGACGATTTCAGTTTAGGCCCAGAACCAATATGCTCGCCCGTCCTTCATTAAGTTGGACGATCATATTAGAGTATGATTCACTCATCCATTATTTCACTCGTCCCCCTTCTCACGGACGCACTTTTATGGACGGCAAAATGTACTTGTTACACCATCAGTTACCCCTTGTCCATAGGGGTCGTCCATGGGAAGGGGCCACTATGTGGAAAATAAACGTATATATATATTATTGCTATTTTATATATATGTATTTGTGTATTTTTCTCTCTCTTCTCTTTTTTTTTTTTTTTTTTTGCCACGTGTCGTAGTTTAATTTGTTGCCAGTCACGTCGATCAGTGTCCTTGAGGTGGGAGCCACGTGTCATTCTTGGATTGGCTTGTGTCGCTTCATATGCCCAGGTCAGTAGCCTATATATAGTGGAATTCCTCCGTTACCCTTTACATTTGCGAAATCTTCTCCTCTGACCTTCCTCGTCTAGAGCCTCGTCTAGAAGTCTCTGCGTCCATAGGCTTCTTTCGTCTAGATCCAGGTATCTTCTTTTTTCCTCGTCTTTAGGTTCCTTTCCTTTTTTGTTTTTCCAAAAATGTCTGTTTCTGTTTCTTCGTCCGACGATAGTACGGACAAGGCTATAGACGAGTATTATGACTCGAGTGATAATAGCTCTGTCCATAGGGCTCGTCTTCACGCTGAAAGGGATTTTCATTCCTTAGTTACTTTGAGGCGTCTTGCCAAGTGGGGACTCGGTCCGGAACCTTCAAATGAGGCAATCGCTCACGAAGTTACAGTGCGTAGAAGTAAGTTTTCTTCTGATAGTCGTCTAAACATTTTGTGATACTTGTTAATTTATTCATAACATATTACTTACTTTGTGTTTCTTGTCTTAGGAATGTCAACAATGAAGGAGAATAAGGAGAAGGAAGTTGTGGGTGAGGAGAACTGTCCTGAGACCCAAGCCCAGATTCGTCCGTCGGCTGGGGAAAAAAGGAAGCCTTTGTCTAAAAACTTAGACATTGGCAACCTCCCTAGCTGACGAGGTAAAAAGGCTAAACATATGTCGTCCCAAGTTGCCAAGCCCAACTCTCCTCCACCCTAATCGTCCATTAGGGTATATGATGTAGACTCGTCTACTCCAACTGAGACCACGCTGTCCAAGACTCCTCCGTCCAAGACGACTGCGCCTGCGACGTCTTAGCCTTCTGCACTCGTCCCAACAAATATTATTGAGAATGAGAACTTAGCTTGGGAGCGTTTCCAGAAGGCTGTTACGGACGAGGATATCAACGTTTGCTACGACATGTCCCTAAAGGATTTTGAACATTCTGGTGTTCATGATCTTTTTAAGGTAAGAATCCTTGCCTCGTCTTTAAAAACATGTATTTTATTTGTCTTTATTTTCATTATAATTACTTATGATTTTGACTATTTTCCCCTTACTTTTTTATACAGGGTATGTCAAAGTTCATAGCAGCGTCCAGACAGGCTACAAGGCTGGACAAGACGAGGATTTTGCTAGAGGCAAGAATCAGGTAGTTAAACGATGAATCTAAAAAATGGGCTGAGGTGGCTGCTTCAGCTAAGGAGAAGGGGAAAGAGTTGCTAAACCTGGTTGAGGAGCTAAAAGCTGATGCAGTGGAGAAGGACACTCGTCTTGATCACCTTCAAAGGAAGAACGACGAGCTGAGTACCCTTCTCTCCAATGCAAAGGTTGATGCAATGGCTGAGTTTAAATCGTCCAACCAATACACCAAGCTTCTGGACGCCAATTATGCAACAGGCTTTGAAGATTTCAAAATGGAGGCCATGGAAAACTTCCCTGAAGTAGACTTTGGTTCCATCGAACTTAATCTGGCTGCTGCTACCAGCTCGCTGCTTCAAGTTAGCTCTAAGGACGCCAATGTTGAGGACGATGCCAACCTTGCCTCCTAAGGACGATCCTAAAGCAAATGCCCCCCCAGTTTAAAGATGACAGTTTCTGTTTTGATTTTTATTTGGTCCTTAAGTTTTTTGACCATTGTTTGTAATTTGAATACTTTTACCTCGTCCATAGCTTTTAGGACGAGGTCTTAAATTATGTTTTAATTTAACAAGGGTTTTTGGATATTGGAAGTCCACCCTTTAGTTAATAGACGAAATTTTTATCTTTGTGAATGAATGTTTATTTTACCGGCTTTAGTTCGTCCATGACGCAGAAAACATAATCATTCACCTGATCTAACTCGTCTTGTATTTTCATTTAGCTTTTCTCGTCCTTATACTTACAATGCTAATTTCAATGTTTTGCCCTACCTTTACTTGTCCAAGGATTGTTATGGTTGGCCTTTGATTCTCGTCCTTGAGTTAAACGGAGCCCAACCTTTACTCGTCCATGGATTGTTATGGTTGGTTTCTGATTCTCGTCCTTGAGTTGAACGGAATATTTTAGAAGTCTTTTCCTCGTCCGTGAGTTGAACGAGTACAGTTTTAGTTTTTAGTTAGTTTTTTTTTTTTTTTTTTTTTTTTTTTTTTAACTTAGATGTTATATCCCTGCATCCAGGGAATTTACTTGTCTTGATTTATGAGCTCCCTTATTGATTAGTTTTGGACGAGAAAATATTGGAGTTGGGAGTTGAAATTCACACAACATTTTGTACATAACATAAATATTGTTTTACAGATAAGGCATATACATGTTTGATGTCTTCTTATTTAATAAATACACTCCATAACGTCATCCATCATATCAGCATAAATAAGTTCAACACATACTTGTAGTATTAAACACATCAAACATAAGTAGAACATAAGTAGACTCCCAGCTCGTCTATAATAGTACCCGTCCAGGCTTACTTTTACTGATAATACCTCCTTAGATGCTCCACATTCCAAGGGTGCTCCAATTTTCTCCCATCCAAGGCCTCCAAGTAATAAGACCCCTGCCTTTTACAGTTGATAATTCTGTAGGGTCCTTCCCAATTAGGGCCCAGTTTACCATGAGATGGGTCCTTGGTTGCCAAAGAGACCTTCTTCAGGACGAGATCCCCTATGTTGAAACGTCTTGGCTTCACCATTGCATCATATTGCCTAGTCATGAGGTTCTTGTACTTCACCGTCCTACGCTCTGCATCCATCCTGACTTCGTCGATGAGATCAAGATTCAAACGGAGTTGCTCAGTGTTATCTTTCTCTTGATACATCAGCACCCTATGGTTGGCCATGTGCACTTCTGCAGGTATAACTGCTTCGCTTCTATATGCTAGCTTGAAAGGAGTTTCCCCCATAGGGGTTCTCACTGTTGTCCTGTATGCCCACAGAACACCTGGTAATTCATCTGGCCATACTCCCTTTGCCCCCTCAAGCCGAGTCTTGATAATTTTTAACAAGGATCGGTTTGCTACCTCAGCCTGACCGTTGGCTTGGGGATGGGCAGGGGAGGAGTAATGATTTTGAATTCCGAAGTGCGCACAGAAGTCTTTGAAGGTCGTATTATCGAATTGTCGTCCATGATCAGACACTAACACCTTTGGCACTCCAAATCTGCACACAATATTCTTCCAGACAAAGTTTTTAACATTCTGCTGTGTGATGCTCGCTAATGGTTCAGCCTCCACCCATTTGGTAAAATAGTCAATATCCACCACTAGAAACTTTATCTGTCTAGTTCCGACTGGAAAAGGACCTAGGATGTCTAGGCCCCATTGAGCAAAAGGCCATGGGGCCGTCATCGGGGTGAGATATTCCGATGGTTGTCTTGGAATGTTGCTAAATCGTTGGCATTGGTCACACACCTTGACATAGGCCTTTGCATCAGCTTGGACAGTTGGCCAGTAATATCCCGCACGGACAACCTTGTGGATGAGGGATCTGGCTCCTGAGTGATTTCCACAGGCTCCTTCATGAATCTCCCTTAACACATAATTCGCCTCATGCGGATCTAAGCATCGAAGATAAGGTTGAGAAAAACCTCTTTTATACAAAACTTCATCAATTAGGACGTACCTAGCCGCTCTTATCCTGAGTTTTTTGGCTTCATCCTTCCCTTCTGGAAGCTTTCCATCCTTTAAGTATGATACTATCAGAGTCATCCAACTCTCTTAATCTTCTATTTGCTGTACTTGCAGGAGATCTATGCTTGGGACGTACTGGACTTCATTGAACTCATCTGTGGACTCGGTTGCTGAGGCTTCCTTCGCTAAAATATCTGCTTCCACATTCTCCTCCCTTGGGATTTGGATGAAATTAACTTCCTTGAATTTCTTCACAAGAAGTAACACTTTTTCCAAATATTTTTTCATCCGTCCTTCTTTTGCCTCATAAGTCCCATTCACTTGACCCATGACCAACTGAGAATCACCCAGGATAAGTACTGACCTTGCTTCCACAGACTTAGCCAATTCCAATCCTTTGAGGAGGGCTTTATATTCAACTTCGTTATTGGTTGGTTGATATTGCAGGCGGAGCTTGTACTTCAACTTATCTCCTTCGGGGGATTGCAAAACCACCCCGATTCCTCCTGCATGCTGTGTGGATGAATCGTCCACATGGATGACCCATCTTTTGTTATCTTCCATTCGTTCTATGTCATCACAGCCTGGTGTGAATTCTGCAATAAAATCTGCTAAGGCCTGAGCCTTTATGGCATGTTTGGATTGATACCGGATGTCAAATTCACTTAGTTCAACTGCCTACTGGATTAATCGTCCTTCCGCTCCTTTCAACGCCTTGCTGATATAGTATACCGGCTTTTGTATTCTTCCTTCCTCTCTTATCAACGCTGAGCTTACAGCGTGTGGAGTCACTGCCAGGTACATAAACAATTCTTTTCCCATCACGGACGGACTCAACAATGGTGCCGCAATAAGATACATTTTTAAGTCCTGGAAGGCTGTTTGGCACTCGTTCGTCCATTCAAATACTCTTTTCAGAATCCTGAAAAATGGTAAACACTTGTCAGTAGCTTTGGAAACAAACCTGTTGAGGGCAGCAACTCGTCCGGTAAGAGATTGGACTTCTTTGATATTCTGCGAAGGCTTCATGTCTAGAATTGCTTTAATCTTTTCCGGGTTTGCCTCAATTCCTCTATGAGAAACCATAAATCCAAGAAATTTTCCTGATGTAACTCCAAAAGCACATTTACTGGGATTCAATTTCATGTTGTATCGCCTGAGTGTATTGAAGGTTTCTTGCAAGTCGTCTAGATGTCTCCCCTCGTCCAGGCTCTTCACCAACATGTCATCCACATAGACTTCTACGTTTCACCCAATCTGAAGACGGAACATGTGGTTGACCAGTTGTTGGTACGTCGCTCCAGCGTTTTTCAATCCAAAAGGCATTACTTCATAACGAAACAAGCCTTGGCTGGTAACAAAGGACGTCTTCTCCTGGTTGGCCTCGTCCATCTTTATTTGGTTGTATCCCGAGAACGCATCCATGAAACTCAATAATTGATGACCTGCAGTAGAATCCACCAGTTGATCAATACGCGGCAATTGATAGCTATCATTGGGGCAAGCCTTGTTTAGATCTGTAAAATCTACACACATTCTCCACTTGCCATTCGCTTTTTTGACCATTACTACATTAGCTAACCAATCTGGATAATACACTTCCCGTATAAACTTCGCCGCTATCAATTTATGAACTTCATCTTTAATAGCATTATCTCTCTCAGGAGCAAACACCCTCTTCTTTTGTCGTATTGGCTTGAAGGACGGACTTACATTCAGTCGATGGGTAATAACTCTAGGGTCTATACCTAGCATGTCCTCATGACTCCAAGCAAATACATCAACATTCTTCTTCAAAAATTGGACAAGGTCCTTCTTAGTATTCTCTTCTAATTCTGCTCCCACCCTGGTATATTTCTTAATGTCACTCTCATCCAATGTGATATTTTCCAACACTTCTGTGGGTTCTGCTACAATTCTTCTTTCTTCAATATTCATGGTTTGCACCTGTTCATCCATGGCCAACATGGCCAGGTAACATTCCCTTGCCGCCAGCTGGTCTCCTTGTACTTGCCCTACTCCATGTTCCGTTGGAAATTTTATTGACAGATGGTAGGTATATGTGACGGCTTTCCAACTATTCAAAGTTGGCCTTCCAATGATGGCGTTATATGAGGACGAGCAATCTACTACAAGGAAATTCACATTTCTGGCGATTTGCTGCGGGTAGGCTCCTACTACCACCGGTAGGGAAATGGTGCCAACAGGTTGTACCTTCATCCCACCAAAGCCTACTAGGGGAGAATTTACTGGACGGAGCTGATCTTGTCCTATCCTCATCTGCTGAAAGGCTGGATAATACAAGATGTCTGCTGAGCTTCCGTTATCCACAAGCACTCTTCTGGTCGTATAGTCTGCAATGAGCAAAGTGATGACAATAGCATCATCATGAGGATGGTGAATTCTCTCGGCATCTTCGTCCGTGAAAGTAATTGGCTGCTCGTCCGTGGGTATTGCCCTTGGAAACCGTCCAGAAAGTTGGACGCTCTGCACAACTTTCAATTAAGCTTTTTTGGATTTGGACGTCTGGCCTATTGAATTTCCCCCTATAATAATTCTAATTTTTCCGAGTGGTGGTTGTAATGACTCTTCTACTTTACCCTTCAGTTTCTCGTCCTTGTGGTCTCGTCCAAGGAAGCTCTTCAGTTTTCCTTGCCTTATAAGATTTTCAACTTGCTGCTTTAGATTAAAACACTCGTCTGTATCATGTCCATGGTCCCTATGGAAGCGACAATACTTACTCCTATTGCGCTTATTGGGATCTCCCTTCATTTTCTCCGGCCACTTCAGGGATGGATCGTCCTTGATTTGCATAAGAACCTGCTCAAGTGGTGCATTCAACGGGGTATATTGTTGATTTCGTGGTGAAGGGCCAGACTTCTTAGTATCTCGATCTTTCCTTTCCTCCGTCCGTCCCTTCTTTGGACGAGGGCCCTGCTCAGATTGATGACTGGGATTTCCCTCAATTCTTTCAGATCTTTTCCTTTTCTTAGCTATAATGGCATCTTCTGCATTCATAAAATTCTGAGCCGAATGGACGAGCTCGGCCATGGACTGTGGCTCTTTTTCATAGAGTTTGTGAATAAATAAATCAGAATTAACCCCATTGTAAAAGGCTGCAAGCAAAAGCTTGTCATCCACTTCGTCCACGCTCAGGGCTTCTCTATTGAAGCGAGTGATGAATGACCATAGGCTTTCATTCTCTCCCTGTTTATAGTCAGCAAGCTGGACGAGGAACGCTTGTGTCTTTGTCCCTCAATAAAATTGTTGACGAACAGTTTACTCAGTTCTTCAAACGAGCTTACTGAGTTCGGGGGTATTTTGTTGAACCAAACTCGTGCCTGACCTTTAAGGGTGGTAGGAAAAGCTCTACACATAATTTCATCTGGAACCCCCTGAAGGTGCATTGTCATCTTAAAAGTAGCTATGTGATCAAACGGGTCACGCGTTCCATCATAAGAATCCAAAGAAGGCATTTTGAACTTTGGAGGTAAAGGGTGGCCATTGATGGAAGCCGTGAAAAGTGAATCAGTTCTATGGACCAAATCTTCTATAGGATTCGCTCTTCTCATATTTTCCTTCATTTCTTCCATGACTTTTTTCATTTGGTCCATTTTTTCTTTCAAGTGTGGCACCGTTCGTGAAGTGGTGCCTCGTAACTGACTCCCAATTTCAACATTATCTCTGTCATCATAACTCTGTGTTTGCCCTCCCCCTTCACATTCTTCACGTGCCTGCCTTCTCTGATTAATTTCCATTCTTAACTCTTGGTTCTGGCAAGTCAACTCTGCCATTGCGGTTGCCATAGATTGCACATGTTGGGCAGATGATGCCGGCATGGCTGGTGCAGATTGGGGACCGCGATGAGGGTTGCTTGAAACGTTTCTACTTCCCTGATGGCCTGGGCTGGTAGCCCTCGATCTGGTTCGAACCATCAACCTTTTGTCACAGAGGAAAATTGCAAAAGAGATAAAGAATTCCCCACAAACAGCGCCAACTGATGGTTCCCTCAGAAATCAATAGGTTGATGAATCTCGTATACCGATGGCCTTGAAGCTTGATCCTGAAAGCAGATAACAAGTCAGAGGGGACCGGTGTGGACCGGCCTAAGGTCCTCCGATGATGAAGTTAGTAAATGTATAATTTTTGGTAGAGAGAGTATTATTCTGGAAAATCAGTGTCTCAATGCCTTACCTTTGCGCGGGTCCACGCTTATATAGCATGCATGGAGCGGTTATATAACCGCTCCTCGTGTTATGGGATTCATAACCGTTGTGGAAGTTATGATATTTGAACAGGCGTTTTATAAGCAATTGTAGAGGCTTCGGATCAGAAAACCATAAACGTTTCCTTACACATAAATCGAGTCAAGGAAAACTTTAAGAAAAACTGCGGGCTCGTCCGTCTTTGGTCAAGGACGGACGACACAACCCAGGACGATTTCAGTTTAGGCCCAGAACCAATATGCTTGTCCGTCCTTCATTAAGGTTGGACGATCATATTAGAGTATGATTCACTCGTCCATTATTTCACTCGTCCCCCTTCTCACGGACGCCCTTTTATGGACGGCAAAATGTACTTGTTACACCATCAAATATTATTTTAACACTATAAGTTGCCACAAGGAAAAATTAAGTATTATTTCAATGTCCCCTTAAACACATAAATTAGAATTTAACAGAAATTAATAGAGAGGCCAACAACATTCATTTTTTAAATTTCAGGAAGTAATAACGCTCACTTAAAAGTTGAGGGATCAAGAGTGTACAATAGGCAAACTCTAGGGACCAAAAGTTTTATTTTTACAAAAGATGTTCATAGTTATGACCCACCTAACTATTCCATTTTGGGGGGGGTGTTTTGGGTCCACTAAAATTTTGGAGGGGCAAGTGTAATTTTTGGAACCTAAACCTTACACTTTTATATGTGAAAAAAAAAAAACACACACACACACACACACACACACCTCTCTCTCTCTCTCTCTATATATATATATATATATATATAGACACACACGCACTAACTTAAGTTTCACTCTATGCTCTAACATGACTTTAGCAAATCTAAGATTTTAAGGTTATGTTTGGTTAGGAGGATGGAAAAGTTGGAGAATTGAAATTATTAGGACTTGATAGGATAGGAAAATGGGAAGATAGATAATAATAATAATAATAATTGTGCGCCCCCACAGTTGGGTTCTTGGGCTCAATCTAACTTGGGCTCGATCCAACTTGAGCTCACAACTTACTTGTATGGTGGGCTTGAGTTTCCTGCTCCGGGTGATTCTCGGCAGAGACTCAATGAGATCATTTTTCTCTTTCTCCCTCCTCTCTTTTTCCCTCTTTTTCTAACCCCCATTTCTTCCCCAATTTCTCATATTTATAGCTCCAAGCCAGTGGTGGGATCATGATTACTACCATTGTTAGTGCAATTAAAGGTCCAATGCTATGTGCTCTAAATGG
The DNA here is from genome assembly GCA_029955455.1 of Quercus agrifolia. Lineage (NCBI taxonomy): Eukaryota > Viridiplantae > Streptophyta > Magnoliopsida > Fagales > Fagaceae > Quercus > Quercus agrifolia. The sequence continues at coordinate 19,013,615 of JARQAD010000006.1, forward strand.
TCATTCAGGCGAGAGTGGAAAATTGTGATCATGGCTTTGGAACTTGGTTCCAATTTAAACAGATATGCCCGGTAATGAGGTCCAATGTAATCCGTTCTAAGTGGATGTTTAGGTGAGAGTGGTCTTGGAAATAATTCCCACTTCTGCAATATATTCGGCATCGATATTCCCAAGGATTTGCCGAGCAACCAAGAAACAAGCATGCCGAGCATATTGTCTACTTCTCAGGGAACGACTGGTTATGCATGGATTAGATCGAGGAGACATACAGGACATTTGTGATTAACCTCTTTGAATGGGCCAGTGCGAGGTTTGAGGCTTAGTCCTTTGGGTGGGGCTACCGTGCTTGGGCCTTGGGCTCGATAGAATTGGGATTTCCTCGGTCTGTACAATAATAATAATAATAATTTTATTATTATTATTATTATTATTATGCATGTGTGTCACTGTTGTTTATACTTTTTTTTGTAATGCATACGATAATCCTTCGTTTATTTTCTTTTAGTTAAGTTAGTTTGTTGTGAGTTTTAGTTTACTCAATTAATAAATTTTTTTTATGGTTGAATAAAAGATATAGGGTTTAAACCTCATCTATACGAAAGAAAAATTAGTTTAGGTTGATGATGAGAATGGATAATAAAAGAAATCATTATAAAATGGATGCTATAGGTTTAATATCTATATTAAAAAAAAATTGTTTATTTGTCTTTTTTTTTATAAGGACTGGACTATTCACAAGGAAAGTTTATTGTTGTTGGGCTTGTCCAATTCAACACTGCATGACAGGGGCTTTTCGGCTTTGCCAATTGCGAACTCCAAATGGAGGATTCTGTTCTCATACCCACATTACCCATAGGCCCAAAACATACACGGATCATTACATTACCACCTTATCGTTAGACACTGATGTAAGCCCATTCCTCATATAGGCCCTTCGTTTATTTATTTATTTTAAAACTAACCCTTCAATATGAATCAATGACTTGCTGTCTCAAATTTTGGGCCTAGAGTAACCCATGGTTGGTTCATTTCTTCTACTCAGATTATTATTTTTGTTGTTTTTATTTTATTTTTATTTTTTGCTGATAAGATTGTCCAAAGTTATTTAAGCACCTCATTAACCCATTGTTGATTCCTTTAATCTTCTGCATTTATTTGGACAATGATGTTTTTGTCTAATGATAAAGAGTTGTGGGGGAGTAAAATATGGGCCCATGATCTAGGCCCAGGAACGACGTTTCATCAACAATACGCCCGAGGAGAAGAAATCACAGAGGATCGTTGTAACTAACAGTAGAGCGCGTAAGGATCCCAAGAGGCTGGTCCGAGAGGAATACCCTCCTCGGACATGACGTCTGATGGTGAGAAGAATCTCTGCTTTCCCTTAGTCCACCCTCCAGGAGGTTCCGGAGGTAAAGATAGATTACCAATGCATATGGAAGGGATAAGGATGCAGAAATATCTTGAGAAAAAGCTGCTACCACCGCATTGAATGCATCACAGCTGCTTTCCTGGCCGCATTTATGTGGAGAAGACCCCTGAACAGTGTTGAAAGTGATCTTTATCCCCAGAAAGTCAAAAAGCTGTAAGAGAAGAAGTGGGAAACTCAAGTACCAAGCTAGATGGCAGACAAGTGGACGATAGGATTGAACGATGAAGGACTATATAATGGAGTAAGACCTCCAGAAGAAAAGGGGGAGAAAGAAAAAGAGAAAAAAAAAACCAAAAGGAACCTCAAGAAATAATCACCGTAGCATCTGGAAAAATACAACCCAAAGAAAAGCATTCTATCTAAGTGCATACCCCTCGGACCTGACTGGAATCCATCAATTAGTCCAAAACTTACTCCTCGGACACGAGATCTCAACTTGTGTGTGTGTTTTAGTCTCCTCGGCCAAGCATTTTATCTTCAGTAACTGTTGTAAAGAGCGTTATTAGCCCAATTCTTTGACCCACTCTCTTACAAATTTATTGTATTGGGCTTATTGGGCCTATCTCCTGTATTCATCCGGGTGTGGGCTACAATTTGTGACCCTACAAGAGTAATCATCAAAAAACGGATACTATAGATTAAAATACTATCATATCTATTTTTTTTTTAAAGGACAATATTCAAAGATTTTTGTCAACTTAGAACGAAAATTCCTTGGAAACAAATTTTATAATAATAATTCCTTGGAAAGGTTCCTTAAAAAAAAAAATGATTCTTGGAAATATTTCATTTAGTCTTGACTGCTTTCCTTCCTAATTTTTTGGACAATGTTGAGATGCAATAAGTTGGTTGGGGGAATGAAAAAGAAAAATACATGATCTATAGAGACTAATATTTTCACTGCTCAGTTTGGTAGAGTTTAATAATATGAGAGAATGGAGTAGATTGTAGGTGAGTATACTACTCATGTGAGAGCCAAATATTCTTGAGTCTAAACTATAACAAAACCTCTTTGTGCGAGCTTAAGGGCTTGTTTGGATTGAGAAGGGAAGGAAAGAGAAGGGAGGGGAGTAGAGTGGAGTTGGTTGAAAATAGGCTTGTTTTAGGCCAATTCTATTCTACTCTACTCCTTATCTCTTCCCCTTAATCCAAACGGACCAAAACCTTGAGTTTTCTTCTCGTGAGTTGTTTTAAAAAATACTCATAGTGAGTAGAGTTGAGTTGTTTAGGGAGGAGGTTCATTCAAAAGGATTTTAGCATTTTGGAATCACTGCATTGGAAAGCTAGCAAGTCATTTACAAGGGTTACAACTTACATATATAGTCTTTGGATACAAAGGTTTTGTTTATAATGAGATTTTTATTTTTATTTTAATAAAATGGTTGGTTATATTTAGAATGGTTTTTCTTTTTGAAGATGATGGGATAGTGAAAATTACATCTCATGTTCATCCATATGGATCGTCCAAATGCCTTGAGCCAAATGTTCAAATAGATCGTCTATGAGCAAAAGAGTTGTCCATGGGCAAAGCACATGGACGATCACATAACACTTCGTCTATGAACAAAAGAGTCGTCCATGGGCAAAGCACATGGACGACCACATAACACTTGAGAAATCTTCACGTGTAGATTCACTCATGTATGTGGAGGATTTGAGCCACAAAATCTTGGAGCGGTTACCAAACCCATATTCATTGCCACAAATTCCTCATAAGTACTTAACTTCCACTAGTGGTTGTAACTCCTATAGCTGTTGAGGAAGTTATGTCCGGACTCACTAATTTCCACGAATCTTGGGGAAGTTACTGAGCCAATAACCGCTCCAAGGTTCTCTATATAAGGACCAGTTTGAATCAAATCAAGGTAAGTGTGTATTATGAGATTTTACTTCCAATAAAGTCGGAACTCTATTCTTGGAAGAAACTAACTTAGCCATCGGAGGGTTTTTGGCCGGTCCACCCTGGTCCCCTTTGATAGTGTGTTCATCTTCACAGGTCTTCACTACAACAAGTAGCCCCATTGAAGTCGGAACATTCAGCCTACTGATTCCGTGTAGCATTAGTTGGCGCCGTCTGTGGGGAAGGGCGATTTGTATTTTTGCAATTGGTCTTTCTATGACAAAAGGCTGAATGGGTCGAACCAGATCAAGGGCTACCAGTCCGGGCCATCAGGAGAGTAGGGATGCTTCAAGCAATCCCCATCGCGACCTTCAATCAACCCTAGTGATGCAACAATCCTTTGTTCAACACATGCAATCTATGGCAGCTGCCATGGCAGAGTTAACCCATCAAAACCAGGAACTGACCAGGGAGATTAATTTGAAAAAGCAACGTTAAGAGGCGTACACTGAAGGTCAAGCCCAAAATCAGGAAGATAGGGGAAATGCTGAGCCTGAAAGCCAATCAAGGGGTACCACGTCAAGAAGGATGCCACATTTGGAGAAGGAAGTGGACGAGATGAGGAAGGTTATGGCGGAGATGAGGGAGAACATAAGGAGGGCAAATCCAGTAGAGGATCTAGTCCACCGAACAGATTCTCCTTTCACGACTTCCATCAACGGACACCCCTTGCCTCCGAAGTTCAAGATGCCTTCATTGGATTCGTACGATGGAACACGTGACCCATTTGATCATATTTCTACTTTCAAGACTACCATGCACCTTCAAGGAGTCCTAGATGAGATTATGTGTAGAGCCTTCCTTACCACTCTCAAAGGACCAGCACGAGTGTGGTTTAGCAAAATACCCCAAAACACAGTGAGTTCTTTTGAAGAATTAAGTAAGTTATTTGTCATATTTCATTGGAGGACAAAGGCATAAACGTTCTTCGTCCAGCCTGTTAACCATAGAACAAGGGGAGAATGAAAGCCTACGTTCCTTTATCACTCGTTTTAATAGGGAAGCCCTAACTGTGGATGAGGTGGATGACAAGTTACTCTTGGCGGCCTTCTTTAATGGGGTTAATTCTGATTTATTCATCCATAAGCTTTATGAGAAGGAGCCTTAATCCATGGCTGAATTCGTCCATTCGGCCCAAAACTTTATGAATGCAGAGGACACAATTATAGCTAAGAAGAGGAAGAAAGCTGAGAGAATGGAAGCAAACCCTGTGCGACACTCCAAGCAAGGTCCCCGTCTAAAGAAGGGACAAACGGAAGATAAGAAGGATCGAGATAATAGGAAGATGGGCTCGTCCTCAGGAAGAAGTCAAAAATACATGCCCTTAAATGCTTCACTCGATCAGGTGCTTATGCAAATCAAAGATGACCCTTCCTTAAAGTGGCTGGAGAAGATGAAAGGAGATCCCAACAAGCGCAATAAGAATAAATATTGTTGCTTCCATAGAGATCATGGGCATGACACGGACGAGTGTTATGACTTGAAGTAGTAAATTGAGAATCTCATTAGACAAGGAAAGTTGAGGCACTTCATTGGAAGGGATCATAAAGATAAGAAGTTGAAGGGAAAGATGGAAGAATCATCATGTCCCCCACTTGGAGAAATAAAGGTTATCATAGGAGGGACTTCGACAGGACAGTCTTCCAAGTCAAAGAAGATGTATCTTAAAGTGGTGCAAAACGTCCAACTCTTTGGACGATCCCCAAGGACGAGAGGGATTGATGAGCCAACTATTTCATTCACTGACGAAGAGGCTGAAAGGATCCATCACTCATATGACGATACAATTGTCATTACTTTACTCATAGCATATTATACAACCAGAAGAGTGTTGGTGGGTAATGGAAGTTCAACAGACATATTGTACTACCCAGCCTTCTAGCAGATGAGGCTTGGACGAGATCAACTCCGTCCGGTATGTTTGCCATTGATAGGATTTTGAGGAATGAAGGTGCAGCCTGTAGGCACCATCACGTTACCTGTAGTGGTGGGATCATGCCCACAACAGATAACCAAGAAAGTCAATTTCCTTGTGGTAGATTGTTCATCCTCATACAATGCTATTATTGGAAGACCAACTTTGAACAATTGGAAGGCGGTCACGTCTACATACCATCTATCCGTTAAATTCCCTACAGAATATGGGGTAGGACAAGTGCAGGGAGTCCAACTAGCAGCAAGAGAATGCTATTTGGCCATGTTGGCCACAGACGAACAGAACCAAACGATGAATATTGAAGAAAGAAGAGTTGTCGTAGAACCTATTGAAGTATTGGAAAACGTTTTATTACAAGAAAATGATCCTGAAAAGTTCATCATAATTGGAACAAGTATGAAGGAGAAGGCGAAAAAAGTCCTCGTCCAGTTTTTGAGGAAGAGTATCGATGTTTTTGTGTGGAGTCATGACGACATGCTAGGAATCGATCCAAATGTAATTACTCATCGATTAAATGTGTACCCCTCTTCTAAGCCTGTTCGTCAGAAGAAGAGGGTGTTTGCTGCTGAACGAGATAAGGCTATCAAGGAAAAGGTTCAGAAACTAACCACAACATAGGTTATTCAGGAAGTCTATTACCTGAATTGGTTAGCCAATGTGGTGATGGTGAAGAAGTCAAATGGCAAGTGGAGGATGTGTGTAGACTTTACTGACTTGAACAAGGCTTGCCCTAAGGATAGTTATCCTTTGTCGTGCAATGATCAATTGGTGGATTCTACAGCTGGCCACCAATTGTTAAGCTTCATGGATGCCTTCTTAGGATATAATTAGATAAAGATGGACGAGGCTAACCAAGAAAACACCTCCTTTTTTACCAGTTAGGGTTTGTTTTGTTATAAGGTGATGCCATTCGGTCTGAAGAACGTAGGGGCAACTTATCAAAGGTTGGTGAATCACATGTTCTGCCCACAAATAGGACGGAATGTGGAAGTGTATGTTGATGACATGCTTGTGAAGAGCTTGAACGAGGGAAGCCATTTGGACAATCTTCAGGAAACCTTTGAAACACTTAGGCGATATAAGATGAAACTAAACTTGCATTCGGGGTTTTGTCAGGGAAGTTTCTAGGATTCATGGTTTCACAAAGAGGAATTGAAGCAAATCCAAATAAGATCCAAGCCATATTGGACATGGAACCTTCAAAGAATATCAAGGAAGTCCAGTCCCTAATAGGACGAGTTGCAGCTCTAAACAGGTTTGTTTCTAAAGCTACAGATAAATGTTTACCCTTCTTTAAAATTCTCAGGAAGGCATTCGAATGGACGGACGAATGCCCAAAGGCCTTCCAATCTTAAGGTCTACTTTACCACAACTCCGCTGCTAAGTCTATCCACACTAGGTGAGGAGTTATACTTATACTTAGTAGTATCCCCGCATGCGGTAACAACATTGATTAGGGAAGAAGGGAAGGTGCAGAAGCTTGTATATTATACAAGCCGGGCACTGATGGGAGTAGAAGGATGATATCCACTAATGGAAAAGCTGGCTTTTGCATTAATAACGACTTCTAGGAAGTTAAGGCGTTACTTCCAATCTTATGTAATTATTGTTATGACTAATCATCCGTTCAAGAAGGCGATGAACAAGTTGGAAGCCGCAGGACAGTTGATCCAATGGGCTGTCGAGTTTAGTGAGTTTGATATCAGGTACCAATCAAGAAATGCAATAAAAGCTCAAACTCTAGCAGATTTCATTGCAGAATTCACTCTAGGCCATTGTGACTTAAATGAGATGGAAGGCAATAAAACATGAGTCGTCCATGTTGATGGATCGTCTACACTACATATAGGAGGAATCATAGTTGTTTTGAAGTCCCCAAAAGGACATAAGTTGAAGTATAAGGTTCGTCTGCAGTATCAAACAACCAACAATGAAGCTGAATATGAAGCCCTCCTTAAAGGGCTAGAATTGGCTAAGTCCTCAGGGGCAGAGTCAATACTTGTCCAAGGAGATTCTCAGTTGGTTATAGGTCAAGTGAATGGAACATATGAGGCTAAAGAAGAACGGATGAAGAAATATCTTTACAAGGTAAGACGCCTTATAAAGAAATTCAATGAAGCTCACTTCGTCCAAGTCCCAAGAGAAGAGAACATTGAAGCAGATACTGTAGCAAAAGAAGCATTAGTGAATGAACTGACAGACAAGTTCAATGAAGTCCAGTACATGCCAAGCATATATCTTCAAGAAGTACAGTAGATAGGGGGGTGAAGAAAATTGGATGACCTCAATAGTTAGCTATCTAAAAGAAGGAAAGCTTCTAGAAGGAAGAGATGAAGCCTAGAAGCTAAGGATCAAATCAGCCAAGTATTTCCTTATGGATGAGGTGTTATACAAGAGAGGCTTTTCCCAGTTTTACCTGAGGTGCTTAGCTCCAGACGAAGCAAATTATGTATTAAGAGAAGTTCATGAAGGAGCATGTGGCAACCATTTAAGAGCTAGATCACTCGTCCATAAGGTCGTCTGTGTAGGTTATTACTGGCCAACCATTCAAGCTGATGCTAAAGCATATGTCAAGGTATGTGATCAATGTCAGTGATTTAGTAACATCCCTAGATAGCCGTCAGAGTACCTTATCCCAATGATGGCACCATGGCCTTCTACACAATGGGGGTTGGATATTCTAGGTCTCTTTCCAACTAGAACTAGACAAATGAAGTTTTTGGTGGTAGGGATTGATTACTTCACCAAATGGGTGGAACTTGAACCCTTGGCGAAAATTACACAACAAAATGTTAAGAACTTCCTCTAGAAGAGCATTGTGTGCAGATTTGGGGTACCTAGGGTACTAGTGTCTGACAATGGACAACAATTTGATAACACACCTTTCAGGGATTTTTGTGAACAACTTGGAATCAACAATCATTACTCCTCACCCTTCCACCCACAAGCCAATGGACAAGTAGAAGTAGCAAACTGATCTTTGCTGAAAATTATCAAGACTCGGCTTGAGGGGGTAAAAGGAGTATGGCCAGACGAGTTACCAGGTATTCTATGGGCTTACAGGACAACTATGAGGACCCCTACAGGGGAAACTCCCTTCAAACTAGCCTATGGAAGTAAAGCAGTTATACCTGCAGAAGTGCATATGGCTAACCACAGGGTAATGGGATACCAGGACAAGGAGAATGAAGAACAACTCCTTCTTAACCTTGATTTTATTGATGAGGTAAGGATGGATGCAGAACAGAGAACAACAAGATGCAAAAGTCTTATGGCTAGACAGTATGATGCAATGGTGAAACCCAGGTGCTTTAACATTGGAGACCTCATCCTTAAAAGGGTCTCCTTGGCAACCAGAAACCCGGCTCATGGAAAGTTAGGGCCTAATTGGGAAGGACCTTATAGGGTTATCAACTGCAAAAGGCAGGGGTCATATTGGTAAGGACCTTATAGGGTTATCAACTATAAAAGGCAGGCGCTTTAACATTGGAGACCTCGTCCTTAAAAGGGTCTCCTTGGCAACCAGAAACCCAGCTCATGGAAAGCTAGGGCCTAATTAGGAAGGACCTTATAGGGTTATCAACTGCAAAAGACAGGGATCATATTACTTGGAAGTCCTGGATGGACGGAAGCTGGAACACCCTTGGAATGTTGAACACCTAAAAAGATACTATCAATGAAAAGTGACCATGGACAAACATTGCCACGGACAAGATCCTTGGACGAATGAAGTAATGTGTTGTTTACAATGTTATTTTCTCGTATTTGCTTATTACTAATGTGTTTTAGATGTATAAGTATTTTATGCTGCTCATGGACGAACTTGTGTTGTATAAGTATTTTTAATTCCCTAAAGGCACTAGCTCTCAAGCATGTGCCATGACTGTGGATGAATGTTTGCATAGTTTGGATTTCCAAATATATATATGATGTATTTCCAAGTATATCCATGATTGTGTGGGAATTCCTCATTTTTGCAATTTCATTCGGAATAATCCATAGAAGGCAAACAACCAAAGACGAATAAAATCCTTGGACGCAAGGATATGCCGTCTATAAGCTTTCCTCAAAATAAGGACAAAGCAAAGAAAATAAACCAAAGGTATATTCGTCTAAAGTTTAAGATGAGATAAAACCTAAGGAATAACCGTCTAAGAGATAGACGAGTCTAACCAGCCTAACAATCCATTACATGGACGAGAAATTGCTGGAAACAATTTAGCTAAGGAGGGACGAATGATCATTTGATTTTGTTGATATTGGTAACATAAACGTGCATACATATGTTTTGTTTGAAACATAATTTCCAATTAGCTTTTGTATAGCAGACAATTTAGCCTCACTATAAAAATTACTGGTGTGTTTTGAACTGAGTAGAATTTATTTAATTCAGCAAACTACTTATTTTAAGATCAGTGTTAATGTAATTTAAAAGTTCCAGTTATTAAGCCAAGAGCATCAACTTTTGTATTTAAATCTTTTTGATATTAGTGTGAAGCATTTCAGTTAAAAAGAAGCTTAGATTTGCCACACCACAAGCCAAAAAATATATTAATACATAAATAAAAATTTTTGGCTAAAAGAAGCTTTTTAAAATTTCTAGTTATTAAGCCAAGAGCAGCAGCTTTTTTATTTAAATCCTTTTGAGATTAGTGTGGAGAATTTTAGTTAAAATTTTTGGCTAAAAGAAGCTTTTGTGTTTTGATTTTCTTAAGTGCAAAAATTGGCTTTGTCATAACTAAACGAGCATATCTTATAACAAATTGATGACATTTAATTGAATCTTCTTTGTTCATGAAGGTAGTAAATAATGAAATTTTTCTGCGATCATGAAGAACCAAGTAAGAATTTCCACCAAGTATATAAAATTTGTTAACTCTGACAAACTTTAGCAATTTGGGAAAACCTTTTAACATTTTTGGTAGTTATAAATAAACAGTTCAAAAATGTGAATATGAATTTGAAACTCAATTAATTTGTATGGATATTATTCTTGAATTACAAAGTTAGAATTCAATCTGCGTTGGTAAAATTACCATCAAAGTTTGAGAATTTGACTTTTCATTGTATCATGGTTCATCTATTTGATTTTTAAATAGTTTTTATGTTTGTATTTGTGATTAAAATGAGCTTGGATGCTACAATGGGTCATAAGCTGTGCTCACAACCTATCCAAGCATCAACAATAGCAACAATGACAATGACACCAAGGTACACTAAAGTCTCTATCCTTGACCTGGCTATGTTTTTAAATTACTTTTGCAATCACTTTGGTCTTGCACATCTACTTTTCCATTTGGTAACCAAATTTGGTTCTATTTGTGGAGCTAAATTTTAGTTTCTTTGTTATTTGTATATATCAGTATATATTATATCTTGATGTTGTTTAGTCATTTTATCTTCAATCATAATTGCAAATTATTCATGAAATCATTGATTTGAAAGGAATTATCTTAGAGTGGTTTGTAAGTAGATTTTAATATGGTAGAAACTTAAAGTCAAATTTCCATTTTAAATGTTGGGTATGATTAGGCACACATCAATCAATCATTAGAACGTAAAAGGAAGTTAGAGAATTTGTAATATACCCAGAAGATAGTTGGAGAGGATTGTATAATCTGATGATGGTGGTGGCAACAATGTTCCCTCATCAAGTAGTTTTTTCATCTTATTATTGCAATTTTTTACTAAAAGCACTATTTGTTTGTTTTTTCGTTTGTTTGTTTTGTTTTTTTTTTGTTTTTTTTGGTGTGCTTTAGTTTTAAAATTTCAATTGATGGTTTCAATGTTTTATATACTTTTATGGTTTGAAGAATACTTCTTTAATGATTATATATAATAAAAAAAAAGATTAATGGTGCTGGCATTGTAGAATTCAACAAGTCATGGATTATAGAGCGCCTCTATGCACAAATTTACTAATCTATTGTTTGGTTTGTTATCTGCTCATCCAATAACAATGTAAAAAATCTTGATGAGCTAAAACTTTCAAAGTTGCTTCATTCTGCTCTCTTCAAATATTATGATTATTTGCTGGTGATATTTTCGCTTTATGGTGTTTTTAAAACAAGACTGCTTTTGAAGCAATTTGTATCTATGTTAATGGTGTATATACTGATAATGATTAATACTAATGGTATGGAAGATTTATATGAAATCATGACTCTAACTTTTGTTGAGGGCTGCAAAAGTAGGAAATGAAAATTATGGGATTTTTCTTTGTAGACAAACATCTGTTCTTGAAGTGAGAAGCCAACGTTGCATTGGAAACCAGGTAGTACCATCTTCATAAAAGTATTCAACAGACTTCTCAATTTAACCATAGAACCCTTAAGTATCCCATCCTCAAATGTTTTTCCTTCCATTGAGATGCTATATAAAATGTCTCAAAAATCTGCACTACACATTGTTTTGAATAACTTTCTGCATAGTTTTTAAATAACATTTTGTAAACCAATTTTCTGTTTCATATGTCAAGTTCTGTAAAAGGAACAATGTGAGTTTGTTTGTGTTGGTTGAAAAATTCTGATTTTTTAGAGATAATGAGTGATTTCATTTCGTTCATCAACTGATTAGTACTAAACTATTTCTCAGAAACTTTGCCACAACAATATATTAGTAAAAAATGTGTAGTTTATTTCTTTGTTTATTTGTTTGCATTGATTGAAAATTTTTGGAATTTTTATCATAAATTTTTTGGAATTTTACTAGAATTTAAATCTCTATCTCTCTTCTTCTAATTTTTAGATTCTCCTTCCCGGCCTTAATATTAGACTGTTCTTTTTCGGTAATTGGGTGAGATTACCTGCAAATCTGAATTTGGTTTATAATTTTTCCTATTCTTTTTCTTTTTAAAAAACAATTCGATGAATTCAGAGCTGTTGATCAAGTGTGTTGTGATGGTTGTAATGTTTGGGTGCATGCCGAGGGTGAGAATATTTCCAGCAAGCTTTTCAAGGTGTGCTTAATACACTTGATTTATGAATTGTGATGTCAATTTCTGTTCCTGTCTTATAGGTGTTTACTCATTGACTTGTGTATGGTTTAAAGGATCTAGAGAATGTAGATTACTATTGAGCAAATTGTAAAGCAAAGTCTAATTATGAGTTATCAACTTCAGAAAAATGTTAGCCAAATATGAAGTATGTCTATCCTATTTTTGTGTGTGTGTGTGTGTGTGTGTGCAATTCTTTTTCCTCCAGTTGATTTTTGGGGCAATTGTATATTTGACTTTATAGACTAAGGAGTTTATCATCAGGTTTTAAGCCTAATTTTGTGACAATTTTTGAAGTAGGTCTTTAGAAAATAGTGGACAAAATGTTCTACCTGAGAAGGGAGCTATGGTGTGCAATGGCAAGGAAGGAACATACATTCCAAACCTTCATATGTAAGCCTTGAACTCATTTCTAAATATTACATGTACGTTGACATATTTTTCTTTAACATTCTTGTAGGACCTTTATGCACTCCTTTCTCACCACCACATTCATTTTCTTCTTATGTAATCCTTACAGCAACTTTCTGTTTGTTTTGTTGAAGGATTCATTAAGATGCTTCTTTATTATTTTATTTTCCCCCCATCTTAGAGTTATGTGCAAGTGCAGTTCATGTGGGTCAAAGAAGTATACACCTAGAAGATCAAATTCTACCTGAATTGTTATTAGGAATTTTCATTTTCTGGGTTTCAGTACTTTTTTTTTTTCCCAATTAGGTGGCACTCTCCATATCTATATAAAGAGGTTAGTATTTTCTTTTAAGCTTTTGTGTTTTTGTCAATCTTTACAGTTTACACCAACCTGGACAATTCCATTAAGACAAAGAAACCAATGATGTTTCATAGTTATCAGAAGGACAAGATCAAGGACTCATATTGAAGGTCGAGCAAGTTTGGATTGTAGCTGTTGACTCAGGTAGAGAGGCAAAATATCAGAACAGAGCAATGGAAGAATTGTAGCTATGACTGTATATTCGATAGTGTTTATATTTAAAACAACTGTACTACCTGTACTTTAGGATTAGTTTAATTTATAGCTATTATTTATATACACGTGTATTAATTTGATTGGTTGTAGAGGCTAGATCCGTATATTGTGGAGTTAGTAAGAAGTTAGTTACTCTTAGACTTTGTATAAATACTTGATGTGCTTTCATTTTCTTTCAATGCAATATAGAATTCTCTCATCAAATTCTCATAATAGTTACTTTGTTGTCTCAAATGACATAGTGCCTCAATGAAAGAGCTAGCTAGATGCTCTAAAATATTAGTGGCTGAAAAGCTCAAAATTCCATTTTTGACAATTTTGAGTCCAACCTTAGGAATAAACTCCGGCAGCCATGGTATGGCTCCACCATGCGGGTTAATCCTATCCTCTAAGAACTTTCCCGTGCATCGCACGGGTTAAAGACTAGTAATTTTATAATACCAAGGTAAGTCATAACTCATATATATACAAAAGTTATATGCCTAAAAAATTATTTTATATGCAAACTTTATCTAAACTCTATTGAGTATAAATACTTGATGTGCTTTCATTTTCTTTCAATGCAATATAGAATTCTCTCATCAAATTCTCATAATAGTTACTTTGTTGTCTCAAATGACATAGTGCCTCAATGAAAGAGCAAGCTAGATGCTCTAAAATATTAGTGGCTGAAAAGCTCAAAATTCCATTTTTGACAATTTTGAGTCCAACCTTAGGAACAAACTTCGGCAGCCATGGTATGACTCCACCATGCGGGTTAATCCTATCCTCTAAGAACTTTCTCGTGCATCGCACGGGTTAGAGACTAGTAATTTTATAATACCAAGGTAAGTCATAACTCATATATATACAAAAGTTATATGCCTAAAAAATTATTTTATATGCAAACTTTATCTAAACTCTATTGAGTATACAAAATTTTTCTAATTTGCTATAGACATGTATAACAAATATTCAAGAATTGTTTTTCCAAGAATCAAATACAAAGACAAATTTGAGTAGAAGCCAATATGGAATTCAAAATAGTGAATAAAACCTATCAATTAGTTAAAATAAATTAAAGGAAAGAAAAAAAAATCATAAACCACAAGATAAGTAAATAGAAATTAAAAATGAGAGAGAGTTTTGTGCCTCTCAAAAGAATACTATGGTGACCGACCTGTTAATCATGTTAGAGAACACTATGCTACTAATATCATCTTTATTCTAGTATCATTTAAAGGGCATTGGTAGCTAAAGGTAGATATCAAAGAGAGCTTAAGCTAATGTGAGTAGAGTAGAGAGCCACGTGATGATGATTTGAGATTTTTTTTAGTGGCTAGAAAGGAAAATGAAGCAGCAAAAAATTGTAGAAAGGCGATGAAGTTCCTAAAGAAAGCTATTGCTAAGAAACCAAAACTAACCACTTATTGAACTCTTGAAACTTGGGAGGGGGATGGAGAAAGTTTTAAAAACGTGAGTCTAATTGGGAAGGAGAATGAAACTCAGAAAGAAATACATTGTGAATTGTCAATAATTTTGACAACAAGAAAGTTGAAGTCTTCTTTTCGGTGCAAATGGGAGGAAATTGGTGAAGAATGCATATCCACCTCCTTTTGAATCATGCATTATTGCAACCCGGACAAGCTACAACAAATTGCTGTTAACTTACCTTTTCTATGCCCTATTTCATAAAGATATTTCTCCTACAAAGTGAAAATCCTGGTACTATCATAAGTGTTCTATTTTATGTTTTATCAATTACAACTTAACACATGAGTGTTCGTAATTGATGGAGTATAAAGTAGAACTCTGAGAGTGTACGTTTTTAGACCCCTTAAAACAAGTTGTTTAACCTAATATTAAGCCAAGTTGATTAACAAGTTCATTAATAAGATCTAGGTTAAACACATTCAAATGATATCATGTGAATAATGCGGAAATATAAAGAACACAACGATATAATAACTCGGAAAATCAAACTAGTAAAAAACCTGAGGAAGATTTAACCTAACTATCCTTAAGGTAAAACAGATCCACTATGAAAGAATTGAATTTTAAAATAATGACTTAGACCACTAACATCCTATTGCTACATCGAGTAGAAAATTTACTACCACAACTACGTGACAGCTCTGAGTCCACGGACTTCTTTTTTCCTTGATCCACAACAACCATAAGTACTCCCACTTGTGTTTTCTTTAAGCTCTTGAAACAACAACTAAAGAGATCACCAAGCTCTTGACATTAATCTTAATATTGATAACCTTAAGTATGTATGAAGATAAACACCTTTAAATCTCAAAAGAGATTCATACACATAACATATCAACAACCTCTGAGAGTGTACGTTTTTAGACCCCTTAAAACAAGTTGTTTAACCTAATATTAAGCCAAGTTGATTAACGAGTTCATTAATAAGATCTAGGTTAAACACATTCAAATTATATCATGTGAATAATGCGAAAATATAAAAAACACAACGATATGATAACTTAGGAAAACCAAACTGGTAAAAAACCTGGGGAAGATTTAACCTAACTATCTTCAAGGTAAAATAGATCCACTATGAAAGAATTGAATTTTACAATAGCGACTTAGACCACTAACATCCTATTGCTACCTCAAGTTGAAAACTTACTACCACGACTACATGACAGCTCTGAGTCCACGGACTACCTTTTTCCTTGATCCACAACAACCACAAGTACTCCCACTTGTGTTTTCTTTAAGCTCTTGAAACAACAATTGAAGAGATCACCAAACTCTTGACATTAATCTTAATCTTGATAACTCTAAGTATGTATGAAGATAAACTCCTCTAGATCTCAAAAGAGATTCATACACACAGCATATCAACAACCTCTAAAAACGTGGTTAGAGTTTTTCCTTTTATACTTGAAGCAATACATAGAACCTTACATGTCATATGAGCTTGGGCTGAGTTGGAAATTTTGCAGAAAAAACAATCTGCACGAGCTTTGATCAATTGAGTCTAATTTTCGATCGATTAAGCCTTATAGAAATTGAATAGTAATTTTCTGCAATTACTCGATTTCAATTTTACACATAAACACACTTTGAGCAACTTAAATCTAAACTCTAAGTTTTGATCATGGTTTGCCAATATTATACATTGAAGTTCTAATACATTTAGATCCTAAAGTCTTAGAACCTAATAGAGAGCACAATTTATTTTTTTATTCTAGCTGTTTGACTTTCCTTCTTCTACTTCCATTTTTTGGGGGGACTATTCTTTATTCTAGGTGTTTAACTATTCTTTATTCCCTCACATTTAACGATTCAAACGAGAGGTTTTTCTTTTCCGGACTGCATTTTTCCCATGTCAACTTCATGAACACTGGTGTCGCTTCCTTTGTACTTGTACCACTTTGCACATATTATAAAGTAACCCAAATTTACGACCTCTATTGCAGCAATCAAGTAATAGAAGTAATCCAATCTCCCCTTGTTAAGATCTTCAGGCAGCCATTGCCCAGTTGCAGCTCCAGAAGTAGTCCTGTGAATCACTGACACCAGGAAACTACTAAAGTAACTGGACAAAGCAAAACCAACAAATAAGAAAGACCCGCCAATGCTTCTCATGTTTTCTGGGAATTGCTTGTAGTAGAATTCAACTTCACCAACAAGAGTAAATGCTTCAGAAAGTCCTACTAGTGATAGCTGTGGTATCAACCACATGCCAGAAAGGGAAGAGATTGCACCTCTTCTTGGGTCTATACCCACAGGTTTAGTTATAGCCAAAGTTCTTCTCCTTTCTTCAACAAGTGCTGACACAAGCACGGTGATAATAGCAAGAACCATGCCAACACCCATCTTTTGCAGGACTGTGATGCCACCTTCTTTGCCTGTGAACCTTCTTAGTGTTGGGACTACGATACGGTCATAAACAGGTATCCAGATAGTGAGGGCAAGCATGGTAAAGATAATGTAGGAGGCAGCAGGGATGGTGAAATTGGTATTGCCAAGGCGTCTATCAAATTGGAGGGCTTGGAATACTACGTATGTTTTTTGTTGGACTATGACAACATAGTATATACTGGCTGCAACCCCTATGGGAATCACTCTCATCAAGCATTTTACTTGTTCCACTTGCTGCATACTGCAGAGTCTCCATGGATTGGCTGCTGATCCGTAAGATTTTACTTGGTCATAGATTGCAGCTTTGTCTAGAAACCTGAGAAAATCATTGCTTTGGTTAGTTAATGCATATCTTGTGGGCTATGTCAACTAAATAAAAAAGAGTTCCTGTGTGATTGGACTTTGTTGTGTGTGTCCTAATCATGGTTGGCAAAATCCCGATTTGGATTTTACGATCCTACGATTTTACGATCCCACCTGCTCAAAATGATCCGGATCTTTCAAGAATCTTTGTGATTGTTCAAAATCGGTAGGATTATATGATTCTGATGATCCTAAATGACTTTGGTTTCTTGTAATCATCTTTAACATGACAGAAGGCTCAGTTGGATCCAAATGAAAAATAAAATTCCAATAGACCAAATTTTCCATTCTAATATAGAGAGACTATCAGTTAGGCCCAAATAAAAAATATTTCAATAGTGTCATGTTTTGAGGTTTTTGGCTTCTTTAAATGATGCTTACAAATAGATATAGTGATGTTTGGTAATTATATCAATTAATATATAATTAATGTAATTATTTAGCATACCAATGTGTATTTTTTATTTTTTTTTTCAAATAATGTAGGATCTTGCGATTCACGATCTGATCCTACGATTAACGATTCACTTATCTCTCACGATCTTATGTAGAATCCAGATTTTGACAACCTTGGTCCTAATCCTAAAAGTAGAATAGTCTTAAATCTTAATCAACACCAGTACCACACGCAGGGGCGGAGGGAGGGGGGGGGGGGGGCGAGGGGGGGCACCTGCCCCCCTTGAAATTTCAAATGACCCCCCCCCACTCACTAAAGACAAAAAATAAAAAATAAAAAATAAACCCCCACACTAAAGACAAAAAATAATAAATAATAATTAATAAATAAATAACTCAATTAAGTGAATTCACGTTACCTTTCCAACTTTCCTAGTAGTAGTAGTAGATGACTTCTACTCCTAGTACAATTCTATATATAAAATTAATGGGTCCCACTTAATAAACTTGATGGACTAGACCAAACTGTCTGTAGAATTTTTTTTATGTCTCAAGTTTCTTTCTTGGATAACCAACTTGAGATATACATCCATGACATGCAGTCCATTGAAGAGTTTTTAGCATTTAGAGGAATTGGACAACTTGTTGAAAAGATGGTAGAAATGAAAAAGAATGTTTCATATCCATTGGTTTACTCATTAGTGACTTTCGCATTGATCTTACTAGTTGCAACAGCTACTATTAAAAGAGCTTTTTCAACAATGAACATAATTAAAAATCGATTACGCAATCAAATTGGAGATAAGTGGATGAATGATTGCTTAGTTACATATATTGAGAAAGATATATTCAAGACTATTAAGTGTGAAGAAATCATGCAGCGGTTTCAAAATATGAAAAATCATTGAGGGCAATTGAGTAAAATAAGCTAGGTGTGAAAAATAAATTAAAGTTTACATTTTATGTTAGATTTTGTATGACAATTAAATTATCATATAGTTCTTTACTTATTTTGTTATTAATATTGATTAATTTTTTTATATTAATTTTTTATTTCCAATCTTGTCTTTTAATCTTACTCCCCTTAACGTAAATTCCTGACTCCGCCATTGACCACACGTCTCTCTCTCTCTTTCCTTTTTGAAATACTCTCTTTCATTTTTTTTTTTTTATTTGGTTTTATTATAAAGTAATCAAAATTTAAAATGGAATAAAGAAATTAGCATCTGCACTTGATAGAATATGAAGTGGAACACTATGAGTGGGAACAATGATTTTTGTTACACGTGTGTTATATAATCAATTTTTAAGGTACGACACTCATAAAAAATGGCAAGAGGCATGGAGTTTTAAAGAATAAAATTTACTTTAGTAGATGAGCAGTTTCCGTTACCTGAATTGATCGGTGTAAGGAAGCTTGGAGTTGATGGTACTTGTGTGAATATGGTTAAAGAGGGAGAGCCATGGTTGCTCTGGTAACTTCAATTGCCTCTTCTTGACTGCGGCCACTATAACCTGCACTATGCTTGCCAAAGGACCACCCTCGGGTTTTAGAATCACATAAATTCGTGTACCAACAAAGAATAGTACACATGACAAGAGCATAAGGAAAGTAGGAATCGCCAACCCCCAGGCCCAGCTCACATTGGATTGCACGTATACAATGAATGTTAAAGATACCATCATGGCAAACGTGTAGGTGAAGTAGTACCAATTGAAGAAGCTGCTGATTCCCCTCTTTCCAGATTCAGTGTTGGGATTGAATTGGTCAGCACCAAAGGCCAAGTTACACGGTCTAATGCCACCAGCACCAACAACAAGTAGTCCCAGGCTGCTTAATAGAAAAGCCATTTGCCATGGTGTTGGTCCAGGGCAATTCCCTATCTCTTTAGTTCCACAGTGGGGAGGATGCAGGTTTGCAATCGCTGCTGTTAAACACAGTACAAGCATCCCCTTTAAAGAAGAAGAAGAGAAAAAAAAAGAAAAAAAAGAAAAAAAAGAAGAGATTAGAGATGTAAGGTATCAAATGGACAGAGTCATAAATGAAAAGTTTACATGGATATTCTCTATTTGAATTGCTTCAATTTCATGGTTTATATTAGATATTACAATTATAAAGGTATATTTACTGCCACGTCAAAATTTAAAATAACATGTCAGTTTGTACATTATTAAATCCAGGAAACATAGTTTAGTGAAATGAAGCTATTATGACTTGGATCCATTTGGAGGTCCAATATGTATTGAATGGTTTATCATATGGGAAAATCGAATTCAGTACTCTGATGCTCAACTTAGTTTGGCATCGGTTTTGTTATAGTTGTTTTCAATTCCTTGAAGGAGCATGCACACATGCTCATCTAAAACTATGTTTAAATTTCATATGAAAGATTGTGAATATATAATAGTGCTATAGCAGTACCAAAAAAGAGGCGACTGAGGCAAAACCCAGTGTGTGGTAACGACCAAAGTAAGTATCACAGAGGAAAGCTCCAAGTAAGGTAGTAAAGTTGGTGGTACCATTGAAGATGTTGATAAGAAGTGTAGCAGTGATGCTGCTCATGTTGAACACGGTAGTGAGATAGACCAATAGGTTTGTTGAGGTGCCAATGGTCCCTAGCTTCACAAAAGTCTCATTGCCTGCATTTTTGGTCATCAAACATAAGAAGAAAAAAAAAAGACGTACTTATGTTTTAGAATTATGCTCGGTCCCTCTCTCTCTCTTTTCTTTTCTTACCTATAACAAATGGCATGGCTTTAATTCCTCTGTAGTTTAACTGGGGCTCATCTGTTGTAGCGGCCTTGTCATTCTTCTCCATATCTCCCTGCTCCATCCTTTTGCTGGTTTTGTTATATGTTTGATTGTTGCATAGAAAATGCTTACTATAATGAGGATATACATAGCTGACAGGATAGACATTGAAATTTCACAATGCTTTTCAATTATTTAAGTTCCTCCTCAATGGAGAGTCATTTCTTTCACTTTCGGTATTACTTGTCAGAAAATGAGAGTCTTTGAATTATTGCTGTATTTCAAAGTTATCGATCTTGTCCACAGTAATATTAGTGCAGGTGCATACAAAATATTTCCAATGTGTTCTCGGCTGACTTTCTTTTATAAAAATGAGTTTAGAAAAAATAAAATGACAGTAAGGTAATAGCAATAACAGAAAATTAAGGCCACTCGTAATCAACAGCCTTCATGAAATCACAAATAATTTTGAGTTCATGCGTAGAGCAGCTAAAATTTATGCTGTTTGATGTAGAATTTCAACTTTTAATGTTGGCCACTCTTATTAAAAACCATTTCATATGTTGATGTAAATTCCAATTAACAAACATAAATATTATCAATAGGGAAAAAAAAAAAATTGCCCCCTTTATACTTTATTGAAGTCATTTAAAGTTAAGAATTCTAAATTCAAATCTTTTTTTTTAATGCTTTGTTGAGATAGATGAAGCCTTAATACTTATTTGTTATCACTGTAGTAAACAATAACGAGTTTATACTAAATAGAAATAGAGAATGGAAAATAAAAGAAGCAATCACACAATAAAAAGATAAAGATTTTCGTGGTTCAATCTTATAGGCCAAAGTTCATGGGCCATGTTTAAGACAAAGTTTTGCTAAGAAAATGGGGTGATTATAAAAGTAGCATAAAAGCACTCTCAAAACCAAAACTCTAAATATACTTTGCACACCACAAGAAGTCCTACTTGTCTAAAGCTTGTGTGCAGTTTACTATAGGTAAAAATGTGACTCAATGTCCCTTTTTTTTCAACGAGCTGGCCTCCTCAAGGAAATTGATTGGACCCCCCACGGCCTGGCCCCACCTGTCCATGGCCCTTTCCAACCTCAGATTGCTTTCCCAAACATGTAGCCGTTAGCAAATTAATACTTTTCCTTTTTGTTTTTATATTTTTTTTACTGGCTTCTTTTTCATTTTCTAGTAATTTCCCTTTCCCATTACTTTACTTCAGCCATGAACCACTCAATTCTAAGGGATTGTTTGGCAAGTCATCTTAAACTCACATTTTCATATTTTAAACAATATTACATATATTTTCACACATTTTTTTCACCCACACCTATTTTAAAAAACTACAAACAACATTACTCAAACTACTCTACCAAACACCCCCTAAAAGACTCTCAATTTGGTGTAATTTTTCTAGTCTCACACTTCATTGACTTCCATCCATTTAATGGTCTCATAGTCATGTTATTATTCAATTACTTTCTTTTTCTTAATGAGGAGTTTTCTTACTTGAAGTTAAGGGAAAATAGTTTTAAAATCTTGAGAGGTTCAAAAATTTTCTTATCTTTATTATTTATATTTCAGTTCAATCTCTATTTATTTATCTTGTGGCTTATGATTTTAATTTTTTTTTCTTTCTAATTTATAAAGGCAATTGATTATCTGTTGATGAATACACTTTTCTTTTTATATTGGCATGTTTATTCATTCGATGCTTTAAAGAGGAGCTAAATTTGATGGCAAATGTTTTCCTCTTGTAGCATAATGCCACATTGCCACTTTAAGGTCAAGATGCTGAGCCTATTTTTTTTTAAAAAAAAAACATTTTTATACATGTGTATTGCAAAATAGAAAATTTTTGTATACTCAAAAAGATTTGAAAAGATATATTGCTCTCATAATGCTTTGATTTTTTACTTGAGTGGTGACTCAAAATAATAGTTTAATCTTGACTCCAATAAAAAATTTATAGTTCCGCCCTTGTGTATATATATAATGCAGTTAGTAACTAGGCGTACGTCTGTAGCTTACTTTTAAACTAAGTTCAATACAGCTAACATTATATTTGTAGTGTAATACGTGTCTGTTACTATGCTAAATAATTTTTTTTTCTTAGTTTTCCACCGTATTTCCTCAAATCTTTCGATTAGAGACAAATCATTGTTGTTATGCTAAATAATCGTTTGAAGGATAAAGCAATTATTGGCTGAACGTCAAAGACTCAAAAATTCACAAAGTTCAAAAAGTTTAGAAAGCTAGCAGTGTTGGAGTGTCAAAATTGAAGAAATTATAAGATCCACATTGTGGACAAGTGATGTGGTCCACCATTCCACTAAAAAACTTTCACATGTTTAAAATTATTAGTTAGAAAATTTTTTTAAATAAAAATTAATTACTGACTTAGCAATTTTAAACAAGTGGAATTTCTTTAGTGGAATGGTGGACAAATGACGTGGTTCACCAGAGGACTCTCTAATTTCTCCAAAAGCTGCCATTTATCTCTTCAAAAAATAAATAAATAAATAAAATCTCTTAAAAAAAATCAAAATCAAAATCAAAATAAAAAAAATTGACAATCATTAAATCTCTTTTACTTTCTCCCCATTTAATATAAAAAAATGGTTACGTTCACAATATTTTCATAATAGAATAATTCTTAGATACTTTCGAAGTATAATGAATGGTAATCCATCTTCTCACATTCATGATGAAGTCCACCCATTAAATTCATAGTGGAGCTCATTATCAATGTGAAAGGAGGGAATACTATTTTACTTTACTTTGGGAGTACCTAAGATTTTTCATTCATGACAAATTATAGGTGATAAGTTATTATTGATTTTAATTTAAATCCACAACTTAAATTACTTTTTTGTCCATTCGTAACAAGCAATAACTATTTGCCACTTTGAATTTGTTATAAAAATATTTTAGACATAGCATTTCTTTTATTAATATATCTTATTTCTTTTACATTCCCCCCCCCCTCTCCCTAACTCTTTTATTAAGTAGATTATTTCAATTAAACTGTTGAGAATTTTCTATATATTAAATTATTTCATTTATCTTTAAAAAATTATATGCTTAATTTTTTCGTATTTTTATTGTGATATTTTAAAATATAAACGTATTATACTCGTACTATACACATATTGTGTATTTTCCTTTTCCATATTTTTTTGACGAATTTTTGAAACGTACTTTTTAAAAAGATACCAATCTATACCCGCCCGTATACTTAATGTATTATACACATACCGTATATTTCTCTCTCTCTCTCTCTCTCTATATATATATATATATATATATATTCATATTGTGGTCCCCAATTATTTATTAGTGGTTTCCTAACAATCCTATGCGTATGGCTCCAAACACTAACTAGATAGTCCAATTTGTATCTTTTCTATGAACTTTTGGACCTACATGCCTCACCCTCTGGTAGTTCTTCTTCTTCCTTCTTTACTCACACCCCCTCTCTCTGTTTCCACTATTTTCCTAATTTTTTTCTAGTTTTTCTAGTTTTCTTTCAACCGACCCCCCTTGTCTGCCTTCCCTTTCCTTATATAGTCTCTCTTTAGTGGGATACTAATCAATATTGCTTCACCAATTCTCATGCATCTCCACTTTTGCCAGAATCCCAAGAAACCATCATGCCTTCTGAGGATTCTCTTGAAACTTGTTCCAGACGCCAAATAGCGTTTGGTAGTGAGTTCCCCAAAGGCATTAACAACTCTCGACAACTGACTTTGATTTAATCATTTCTTCATTGATTTCCCACCACCTCATCAATTAGTAGTAGGCCGAACACTATGGGATTCCCTCGAATGATAATTTCTATGTCTCAATACACGTTTTGTCGGGCTGGGCTCACTCCAGCCAGGTCTGAGGTTCACTTCCATCTTATGGGTTGGCTTTGGCTACTTAGGCCAATCTTAGGCTTAGTTAAGTAGGCCGGTATTGATTTTCTGGGCCCAAACCCCCCACAATAGCCCCCCACGATCCTATTTTCATGAAGTGGGGATAGGATCGGGGATTCCTACCTCAACGCTCAGCTAAGCTTTTCAAAAGCGATAGTTATACCTTGGGAAGACAAAACGTCACTCCATTAATACAGCAGACATGATAGCTTGCTCTTTGTGAACGTGTGGCAGCATCTGACACATTGAACAGTCTTGATAATCTGACGTTTTGATTACCGAGGCACGCATGAGTAGAAACAACGGTAAGTATTGATTAGTTGTTTTGCAGTTCCATTAAATGACCTTTTTCCCTATAAATACTGTCATCCTTCTCATTTATAACTTTTTTTGGTTCCTTTCAAATTTAGAATCCTTCTTGATGAAGTTCAAATCGTCAGCCTTGTAAGTTCGTCCAGATGGAGTTGGGTCTTCGTCACTGTCTCTGCAAATGTGGAACAATGGCTCCCTTAAGATGGTCACCTCCGATGCCAAAGTTAGTATATAGAAGTTTTTAGAGAATAATAAGAAAGGACTGTATATCATAGTGTCTATGAATACTTTTGGGTGAGTCTATGTACCTGGTTTGTCTCTGATTAGTGTGTATATATACAATTTCAAGGTTCCTAGCTATTGGGACCTTAATTGTGGCTTTAGTGCCCTTTTTGTAATGCCTCAAGGCTCATGATATGGGTTTTGATGAGACTTCAACGATCTGCCAACTATTTAGTAACTGTCGGAGCTATTTGATGCTCTTATTAATGACCTGCTTGTGTTCGTCCATGTTCAACCAAGGTGGACGAGTATATTTGATGAGGTCGTCTAGGGAGGAAGGTCTTATTAGTCCCATTAGCTACCCCCTAGGTTTCGTGGTCGTCACTATGTGTCAGGACGATCATCAGAAGATGAAAGGTTCTATGACCAGACATGGCTCTTGGGTTTTCGTTCTGCATTTAATGCGTAGTGGCGACGCCACACGCATCGTGGCCACGTGGCGTGTTCTGACCAGTGGAGTTAATGCCCCAATTGTGTGACCCTTGGGTTTCCCGCTGAATTTTAGTTTTTTGTGCCTAGTTTTTAAACTTCCTCTCTTTACTCTTTCATTTTCACTTTTTCCAACTTTCAATCATTGCTCTGTGCTTCTTCTTCTCCAATCTGTTCTAACGATTTTCTTTAAGCTTTTCGCATTTCGTGGTTGTTCCTTTTGAGGTATGTTCATCTTCTTCTTCTTCTTCTTCTTCTTTTATTTATTTTTTATTATTATTTTTTTATGGCATAGATAGGTTGTGCTCAGTTTTGGACTTTTTATTTTACTTTTTTTTAGGGGGGGGGGGGCTTTTAGGATTATTTTCTTCCTCTATTTTCTGGGTTTCTATGGTTGGTAGCACTGAAGTTAGGGTAGCTTGCCCCTCAATCTCATTCCTTTTTGCGTGTCTAGGGGCCTCTTTAGGTGTTTCCCGTGCCTTTCTCTCTTTAATTGAAGATTTTGTCTTTGAGGGTAGTAGTTTGAGTGTTGCATTGGTTGATTTAGTCCCCTTGCTTTGTCAGTCAATTGATTGGTTCAAGGGTATAGTGGGTGAGCGGGGGGGCAATGTCTGAGGTAAGATCGAGTGAACTTGAGACCGGGTTGTCATCTAGTGACAGTCCGGTGGAGATGGAAGAAGACACTGCGGTCTCCATTCCTCGAGAGGTCAGGGCTTTCCAGGCCCTCAGGGAGGCGTGCGGTTTAGACGATGAGACACTTTCTAGGTTTAGAGACAGATTTCAATTCCCTAAGAGGGTTAGGGTTCATCTTCCTCAAGGGGAGGAACGAGCTTACCACTTCTTGCCTGGGGAGGTATGCTTCTACGAGGCTGCTTTCCTGTGCGGGCTTAGGTTCCCTGTCCACCCATTCATCATGGAGTTCCTATGCCACTTCGACATTGCTCCTGGGCAACTTATTCCCAATTTGTGGAGAATAGTGGTCAACTGTATGGAAATATGGCTAGCTGTTACTGAGGAGGATATGATTAAGGTGGATGAGTTGGTTTATTTATATCATCTAAAGGAGTCTAAAGAGCATGGGTTCTACGAACTGGTGCCTTAGGAGAGGAGGACTAGGATTGTCAAGGACCTGCCCTCGTCATTCTGATATTGGAAATCCCACTTCTTTTTTGTGTCTGGGGATGACTGGGAGACTCCCTTTGACGAGGTGTGGGGTGATCTCCCTGGGTTGCTCTATCAGTGGAGAACCCTGAGTCTAGGTGCGTCGTTATTTCTTCCAGCATTTTATTCTTCATTCGTTCTTGTTCATTTTGTTGTTGCTAACTCTTCTGTTCATTGTCTCGTGCAGTCAAGAGACAGCCTAAGCTTAAGAGTAGGTATAAGCAACGTGTTGAGGTTGCCATAGAGAACGCAAAGTCAATTGACGATTTCGATGATTTGGTCGAACCTCGCATGTTGGCTTTGTATTGCCTTAGCCCGGAGCCCTCTGCTTACGTCCTGCGCACTATCGAGAGAGAAGAGAAGAAAAGTAAGTGTTTCATTTAGTTCGTCATTGCTTCTGTCTTTTTTTTTTAAATTTTTTTTTAAAAAATTTTTACAAGTGTTTTCTTCTTGCAGGAATGACGACTAAGTTTAACCAGGACATGTATGCGAAAATGAGATCGAAGAAGAACAAGCCACTGTCTGATCTCGGGAAGAGGACTGTGTGCATTGTAGGGAAGGGGCCCCTCGTCACTCCAACTGTCCTTGATACTAGGACAACGACGATAGCTTCTCCGGCCACTTCGGTTGAGGAGATTGCTACTACCATCTCGAAGAAACCACGCTTGGCCGACAAAGGAAAGGAAAAGGCTGATTCCCTTCCATCCAGTGTTTGGGATGATGCTGGGCTCGTGGTGGAAAGGGCACATAAGGTCATCGCTATTGAGGACTTGAAGGTTTTCTCTAGTATGCCTTCCAACAAGGTTGTGGCTCGTCATATTCACAAGTTCGTTCAGGTAATATACTTGTGCAATTTCAACCCTTTTTTATTTTTATTTTTATTTTTATTATTATTATTTTTTTCGTCCTGAAGGGTTTAATCTGTTTTTCAAGTGTTGGGGAAGGGCCTTCATATCACCTCGGAGTACCTCACTCAAGAAGCAAAGGTCGCATCTGTGATGTCCAAGATAGAGGCTCTAGAGGCGGAGAACTCCCAACTGAAGAAAGACCAAATTGTCGCCATGGATGAGGCCAACACCATCAAGGAAAAGGCCAAGACCTTGAGTGATAACCTCAGAGCTGAGCGGCAGCTAACTCTGGAGAAGGACGAGCAACTTTTGGCGGCCAAGGAGAAACTTAAGACCATTGCTACCAAAGTCGTTGAGGCTTTCCAGCAGACTGAGAAGTACAACACAGTGCTCTTCAATTGGTATTATAAAGGTTTTGAGCTCTGGAGGAGGCATTTCTTCAAGCACCACATCAGAGTGGATTTAGGGAATTTGGATCTGGAAGAGGTGGATAAATAGATGGTAGCTGACAAAGCCTCCCAGTCCACGGCTCCTGAGGGTGATGCTCTTGAGAGTGCTCCTGCTAGTGGTGACGTTGCTGTCGATGCCTGAACCTGTTACTTTTGTAATCTCTCTCTCTCTCTCTCTCTCTCTCTCTCTCTCTTTTTAGGTGCCCGGTGTATTTTGGGCCTTCTTAATTCTAATTCCAGAACAATATTTTTATTCTAATTTAAGAACAATGTTTTTGGCCCAGCGTTTATGGGCTTTTAATTTTAATGTTGAAACAATGATGGCTGCCCGTTGTTTTTGGGCCTTTAATTATATTCGTGATTACATACTTACTTGTTTGTATTCTTGTCTTTGCATGATCCTTGCCTACTTCGTCCACATAGTTGCTTCATCTGCGTTGGTACCTTGTACTTAGTTAAATTTTCTGTTGTGACTTGCACTTTTGAAGGGGTATTGACTCGTCAGTAACTTACACCCATCTAGGCGGAGTCTTTGTCACGTAGCCAATTTTTGAGACCTACACCAATTTAAGGGATTTTGTCATTTTTATGGCTTTGTCAGTAACTTACATTCGTTTAGGCGGAATCTTGTTATTTAGCCAATTTTTGTGACTTACACCCATTTAAGAGATTTTGTTATTTTTTTGGCTTCGTCAGAAACTTACATCCCTCTAGGTGGAATCTTGTTACTTAGCCAATTTTTGTGACTTACACCCATTTAAGGGATTTTGTCATATATATATCCATCTAGGCAGAATCTTGTTACTTAGCCAATTTTTGTGACTTACACCCATTTAAGGGATTCTGTCATTTTTTTAGCTTCGTCAGTAACTTACATTCATTTAGGTGGAATTTTGTTACTTAACCAATTTTTGTGACTTACACCCATTTAAGGGATTTTGTCCTTTTTTTGGTTTTATCAGTAACTTACATCCCTCTAGGCGGAATCTTGTTAATTAGCCAATTTTTGGTTTTTAAGTTGTTTGGTTTGCGCACATTAAGTCATTGGCTGAATAGTTCTTTTATTGCTGTAAAAAATGAATACAATTGTTCTGTTACATCTATTGGTGGTACTTTTTCAAGTGCTCGATGTTCCATGGTTGCGTAGTCTTTGCCCGTCTATGTTCTCTAGGTGATAACTACCTTGTCTAGAGTAATGGATGAATCGGTAGGGTCCTTCCCAAGTTGGACTGAGTTTCCCTTGGGCCAGATCTTTGGTTGCTGGGGTGACTTTGCGTAGGACGAGGTCTCCTTTTTCAAGTCGTCTAAGCTTTACCCTTCTGTTGTAGTACTCGGCCACCTTTTGCTGGTACTTCGTCATCTTGTTAGAAGCTCCATCTCTGACCTCGTCCAAGCAGTCCAAGTTGACTTTTAGTTGATCGTCGTTGCCCTCCTCGTGGAACATCTCTCGTCTGATGCTACTTATTCCCACCTCGACTGGGATTACTGCCTTAGTGCCGTAAGTGAGTCTGAAGGGGGTTTCTCTTGTTGGGGTTCTTGTTGTGGTCTTGTAGGCCCACAGGACATTGGCCAATTCCTTGAGCTAGGCTCCCTTAGCATCGTCCAACCTAGCTTTGATGATCTTGAGTAACGTTCGACTAGTCACCTCCGTCTGTCCGTTTGCTTGTGGAATTCCTAGGGATGAGAACTGGTTCTTGATCCCTAGACTTGAACAAAAATCCTTGAAGCTTTAATTGTCGAATTGCCGCCCATTATCTTGATATGTTCGTGGAATCCTGAACTTGCAAATTATGTTCTTCCATACGACGCTTTAGATTTTTGCTTCGGTGATGGTTGATAATGCCTCCGCTTTAACCCATTTCGTGAAGTAATCGATAGCGACTAGTAGAAACTTTACTTGTCCTTTACTCTCAGGGCAGTGGGCCGAGGATGTCAATTCCCCATTATGCAAATAGCCAAAGGAAGGCTATCGTCGTCAGTCTCTCGATTGGAGGGCGTTGGACATTTCCAAACTTCTGGCACTTGTCGCACATCTTGACAAGCTCCCTTGCGTCTACCTGCATAGTAGGCCAGAAGTAACCTATTCTGATAACTTTACTTATTAGGGATCTGGGGCCTGTATGGTCTCCGTAAACCCTTTCATGGATCTCTTCCAGAATATACTTGGCTTCCTCTTCGTCGATGCACTTCAAGTAGGGCACGGAAAAGCTTTTCTTGTATAGGGTGTCATTCAAGATCGTGAATCAGGCTACTCTCTTCCTAACCTTCCTGGCTCCCTTAACGTCCTGTGGAAGGTGTCCGTCTTGGAGAAAGGATATGATCGGGGTCATCTAGCTACTTGTGCTTTGGATTGCAAATGTAGGGACTTCTTCAATGTTGGGGTGTTTCTGGACTTCCATCTCTAAACCTATGCTCGTTGATCTTTCTTCTGACGATGCTAGCTTCGTGATTTCGTCTGCTATCATGTTCTGGCTTTTGGGGATCTACACAAATTCCACCCTATCAAACTTCTGTGTTAAGTGCTTTGTTAGCCTGAGGTATCTTTGCATTCTCTCCTCCTTTGCTTCATATTCCTCTTTTATCTGCCCTATTACCAGCTTAGAATCACTCTGAAGGAGCAAGTTTTTGGCTCCTAGTGCTTTTCCGACCCTTAACCCCGTCAATATTCTTTCGTACTCGGCTTCATTATTGGTGGCCGGGAATTTTAGCTAAACTCCATATTTAAGCATTTCTTCGTCTAGGGTGATGATGATAACCCCAACTCCTCCCCTCTTTTGGGCTGATGAGCCATCAGTTTGTATCGTCCATCATTTTATTTTGTCGAGGAGGTTATCCTCGTCTGGGATAGTGAACTCGACAATGAAGTCCACCAAAGCCTGCACTTTAATAGCTATCCTGGGGTAGTACTCAATGTTGAACTGAATAAGCTCGATCGCCCATTGGACCATTCTCCCTGCTGCATCAGGCTTGTTCATGGACTTCTTAATGGGTTGGTATGTCATTACCAAGATGGGGTTCGCTTGAAAATACGGTTACAGCTTGTGCGAAGCTACTATTAATGCGAATGCAATCTTCTTAATCCTTGGGAACTTGACTTCTGCCCCTTGGAAAGCTTTGCTGACGTAGTAAACTGAGAGTTGTTTCCTATCCTCTTCTCGAATCAAGGCTGCACTCATGGCTGTGGCTGATACTGCTAGATACAAGTTTAGGTTTTCCCCTTCCTTGGACGGGCTTAGGAGGGGTGGATTGCTTAGGTAGCGCTTAAGTTCTTGAAAAGTTGCCTCACATTCGTCAGTCCAGGCGAAGGCTTGCTTCAATGTCTTGAAGAAGGGTAAGCATTTGTTCGTCACTCTAGAGACAAATTTGTTGAGTGCCGCTATCCTTCTTGTGAGCTTCTGGACTTCCTTGACGGTCTTTGGTGACGTCATATCAAGTATAGCTTGTACCTTCTTTGGGTTTACTTCTATCCCCCTTTGGGACACCATGAACCCTAAAAACTTCCCTGGGATTACTCTAAATGTACACTTATTGGGGTTCAACTTCATCTGGTACTGTCTGAGTGTGGTGAATGTTTCTCTGAGGTCGTCCAGATGAGCAAGCTCTTCCTTACTCTTGACGAGCATGTCGTCCACATATACCTCCATATCTCTCTGATTTGCTTGCTGAACATTTTATTCACTAACCTCTGGTAGGTTGCTCCTGCATTTTTCAGTTCGAAGGGTATTACGTTATAGCAATAGAGCCCTTTTGGTCATGATGAAAGTAGTTTTCTCCTAGTCTCCTTCAGCCATCTTTATTTGATTGTATCCCGAGAATGCATCCATAAACGTCAGTAGTTTATGCCCTGCTGTGGAATCCACTAGTTGGTCTATCCTTGGCAGAGGAAAACTGTTTTTTAGGCAAGCTTTGTTCAGGTCTGTGAAATCTACGCACATTCTCCATTTTCCATTCGCTTTCTTCACTAAGACGACATTGGCAAGCCAGTCTGGGTAGTAGACTTTTTTAATAAAGCCTACTGACAACAGCTTGTTGACCACAACTGAAATTGCTTGGTTTCGTTCTAGAGCGAAGACTCGTCCCCTCTACTAGACGAGCTTCTTCTCGGTTTCACGTTTAGCCTATATTGAATGACTTCTGAGGATATGTCTAGCATGTCCTCGTGACTCCATGCGAAGACGTCCAGGTTTTCTTTAAGGAGCTGGATGAGTCTCGCTCTCATCTCGGGGCTCAAAGTCGTCCCTATTCTGGTCGCCTTTGCTATTTCTCCTTCAACCAACTCTACTGTCTCCAGGGCTTCCACTTTGTCTTCTTCCTTCTCCTCAATCATCCATGTGTCATTTTCTTTTGCAGCTAACACAATTTGGTAGCATTCTTTGGCCAGTACTTGATCTCCTTTTACCTCACCTACACTGTTTTCAATTGGGAAATTTACCTTTAGGCAATAAGTGGACGTGGCTGCTTTTCAACGGTTGAGTGTGGGCCTCCCGATGATCACATTATAAGATGAGGGATAGTCCATTACCAAGAAGTCCAATTGACGAGTCAATTACCTCACGTGAGTTCCCACTGTGACCGTTAGTGTCACTATGCCTTTAGTATACACTTTGTCTCCGTTAAAGCTGATGAGGGGAGAGTCAAATGGGCGCAACCTTCTTGAATCTAGCTTCAACTGTTGAAAAGCAGAAAGGTAGATGATGTCTGCGGAGCTGCCATTATCCACGAGGATTCTCTAGGTGTTGAACCCTTCTATCATTAACATTATGACCAAGGGGTCATCATGAGGCTACTTCACCCCTCTGGCATCTTCTTTAGAGAAAAATATGTCCTTGTTCGTTCATCTCTGTTTCATTGGGGGCATTCTGTGGATGCTGTTCACTTGCCTCCGATATGACTTCTTGAGGGATTTGAATGACCCTCCTGTGGATGGCTCGCCTGTGATCGTCTTTATCTCCCTGATCACACTTGGCGAACGTTGGGGTGTACGATCCTCGTCCCTTAGTGAGGCTTCACACTTGTCCTTGTCATTGTCCTTAGACCCACTGTGCTCCCCCTTCTTCACAAATCTCTGCAATTTCCTTTTTCGTATGAGCTCCTTTATTTGCTCATTCAGGTCTCTACAATCCTTTGTGTAATGGCCGTGATTCTTGTGGAAACAGCAATACTTCTTCTTATCATGCATGTTGGGTGACGAATGTAATGGCCTAGGCCACTTGAGATAGTGCTCATCTTTAATCTGTGCCAAAATTTTATCAACATGCATAACTAAAAGAGTGAATTTTACCATTCGAGGAGCTTTTTTGTTTTTCCTTTTACCCTTGTCGCTAGTTTGACGATCTTGAAGTTCCCTTTTTCGTCCTCTACGGTAGTCCTTCCTTCCTTTTTCACTGGTCTTTTCCTCATCTTGTATCATAGCTAAAACGTCTTCCGCATTCATGTACTTTTGTGCCTTCAAGAGCATTTCCGCCATCGTCTTAGGAGGATTCTTCGCGAGTGAAATCACGAACTCTCTAGACTTCAATCCAGCTTTAAAGGTTGTTAACTGCACTTTGTCATCAGCCTTGCCTACCTTTAGAGTTTCCCGAGTAAAGTGCTTCACGAACAACCTCAGGGTCTCTTTCTTCCCTTGTCTAATAGTGAGTAAGTGGTCTGCTAGCCACTTTAGGCGTTGTCCTCTGACGAAATGACATAGAAAGGCATTGCCCAACTGTTCAAAGCTATCGATAGATGATTTTGGTAACTTCGTGAACCACTTCCCTTGTAGCTCCTTTGAGAGTGGTGGGAAAGAAATGACACAGTATTTCGTTAGGAGGTTGTTGAAGGCCTAGCGTTGTCTTGAAGGTGTTGAGGTGGTCCAGGGGGTCCTTAAGTCTGTCGAATGGTTCGAGTTGGGGTAGGCAAAATTTCGACGGCACTGGGCATTCCAAGATTGCCATAGTAAAAGGCAAGTCTGTCGTCCTGACCATTCTATCCAGACTTCGATTTGTCTTCCTTTTAATGGCATTCCTCAGCTCGTCCATCTCCTTTCTCATCTTTTAGAGAAGATCCGAGTTTGGTTCATCTGGGGTAGATCGTCCTTGACAGTCGCTTCTTCTATAGGTATCTCCCTTATCTTTTTGATTGAACCTAGACTGGTTCTCCTTTTGCTGAAGCCGTAGCCTTATCTCCTGATTTTGTCTAGTGAGCTCTTCGACGCTAGCTGCAAGTGCCTGTACTTGTAGGGCTAGTGTTGCAAGATCTTAGTTGGACTCCATCTGAATTTAGGAATTGATTGGAAACTATGTTTTCGAACCTAAGTGTGAAAATGTCATTTCCCACGACGGCGCCAAACTAATAAAGTTCAAATTGTCAGTCTTGTAAGTTCGTCTAGATGGAGCTGGGTCCTCGTCACTGTCTTTGCAAATGTGGAACAATGGCTCCCTTAAGATGGTCACCAGTGTGGTGCCTGCCACCACGCCTCCAATGCCAAAGTTAGTAT
This sequence comes from Quercus agrifolia, assembly GCA_029955455.1. Lineage (NCBI taxonomy): Eukaryota > Viridiplantae > Streptophyta > Magnoliopsida > Fagales > Fagaceae > Quercus > Quercus agrifolia. The sequence continues at coordinate 19,048,120 of JARQAD010000006.1, forward strand.
ATAGAAGTTTTTAGAGAATAATAAGAGAGGACTGCATATCAGAGTGTCTATGAATACTTTTGGGTGAGTTTATGTACCTGGTTTGTCTCTAATCAGTGTGTATATGTACAACTTCATGGTTCCTAGTCGTTGGGGCCTTAATTGTGGCTTTAGTGCCCTTTTTATAACACGCCTCAGGGCTTATAAATATGGGTTTTGATGAGGCTCCAATGGCCTGTTAACTGTTTAGTAACTCTCCGAGCTATTTAATGCTTTTATTAATGACTTGCTTGTGTTTGTCCGTGTTCAACCAAGGTGGACGAGTATATTTGATGAGGTCGTCCAGGGAGGAAGCTCTCATCAATTCCATCACTGCTTACTCTTTCTTCCCGAGCCCTTAAATTTCTTCTGAGACCATTCCTTTTATCAAGAAGTTACTCAATAAGTCTTCTTTCTCCTGTTTCTTTTATTCTCATTCTTCCATAGTTATCTTAATAGGAAAAGATGGGTTTTTCGTACCTTTTAAACATAAATGCAGACGTAGAATCCTTCAAGTCTAGGTTTAATATCCCTCATGACGTGAATATATCATATTGTCACGAGGGAGATATAGAAGACCAAAGACACTTTTATCTTCTGGAAAATTCTCCTTTTCCCTTTTCTCAATAATCTCTTTTTCTTGTGTATTCTGTGTGTTTTTCTGCCTTTATCCTTTCTTATATTAGCCATATCTTCTTCTTTAGAGCATGTTGTCCTTGTCCACCTAAATAACTTCCTGTTCCATCAGGCTCTTCTTTCCTTATTTTTCATCATGAAAGGAGACTTCTAGGGCTTTTTATTTATTTATTTATTTATTTATTTTTTATACTATTTAGGCTTGTAATTCTGCATTAAATGCGACAATGCCAAGTAGGTGACCTTCATCAATGCAGAGATTACTGTAAAATCATTAGGGAGCTTCAGAAAACTTCCTCGAAGAAACTCATGCCTTCTAGAATTTTGCCTTGGAAGTTCGGTTAGACCTTAGATGAGGTCTTCAACATTTGGATCTAGGATGACGCTATAGGGATGGCAATTTTGCCTCGCCCCGCCCCGCCCCGCAAAGGTGGTGGGGTGGGGATGGGGCAAGATTTTAGCCCCGCACTACGGGGCGGGGCGGGGATAGGTTTAGACTTTTTAACCCTGCCCCGCATTGCTAAGGGTTATAATTGTAAATTTTTCATACCCTAAAACCCTACTATTTAAACAAACATATCAATATTTGTTTATTTTATTCTACCTAATGTGGTTCTCTGCCTTTATTTTGTTATGTGTTATACTATGAGGTTTTTTTTTTTTTTTTTTTTTTTTTTTTTTTTTTTTTGTGATTGTCTTATTAAACACTTGGATATATATATATATATATATATATATATATATATATATATATTCCTAAAAGTTGATTTATTTTTTATGGGATAAATTTAGTTGTAATTTCAAGTATATTTTTATTAATAAAATATGTTTCATTAAAAAAATTGTACTAGTGGTAAGACAAATTAACAAAAAGTAGAGTTTTACAGGGTAGGTCGGGACTTCGTGGGGCCCCAAGGGGTGAGGATGAGGTGAGAAAGTTTCCCCCGTCATGTGGGGCCGGGCGAGGATGGGACAAGACAAAAATCATGTGGGGCGGGGATGAAGGCCCCATCCTTCGGCCCCGCCCCACCCCATCATCATCCCTAGGCGCTATGCCTGGCCTATGGTCCAAGGCTTGATTCTCTTGGAGAGGCTTAATCTCAAAATGGACTAGTCAATGTTGTGCTTATTTCTACTAATTAGGCTGATGTTAATTGGGTCCTATATTTCATTTCCCTACATATACCTAAGAAATAAAATGTTCTATTGGACGGTATGGGAAAAATAAAGTTGATTTTTAAAGAAGTTGTACTTTGAAAAATTGTGGGTTTAAGGGGTCATTTGGTAACGTTGTTCTAGTAACGTTATTTGTATTTTTTTTTTAAATACGTGTGAGTGAAAAAATATGTGAAAATGTGTGTAATGTTGTTTAAAAACTGAAAACATATTGTTAAACCACTTTACAAGATGGGGCCTAAGTCTCCGAAACAAATATGCTCTATTTAACAACATCCTTTCCCACTAATAAATAAAGTCCTATAATGCTAAGGAAAAAAAAAAAAAAAGTCCTAAACTAATGCATCTATTACGATAGAGTTAAGATAATTATTAAAACTAGCCTTATAAGTTTTTTTTTTTTTTTTTTTTTTTTTTTTTAATGTCATAATTTTTCAGTCACCCCAATTTAGGATTTATGCTATTGCCAGTACAGTTTATGTATTAGCTAATCATCCAAATAGCTAGGAGTGTAAAAAGACCTAGCATAAAAAAAATGACACATTTACACTTACATGAAAATAATGACCTCAATGCTATTTCAATGTTCACTTTTTGTTGCAAGGTCTCGTTACACTCTTAGCTTTTTTGGTGATTAGCAAAAACATAAATCTTACTAGCAAACGCATAAAAAACTAAATTGGAATGATTGCAAAATATTGACATCTAAAAAAAAAAAAAAAAGTCTCTGAGCATGCATGTATAAACTAGTTAAATTCTTTATTTTTTGTTTTTGAGATAAAATTTTACTTTAATCTAATCTAAGTCTATGTATGTGAAACTCTCTCTTGGAGATTTAAATCTTGACCCTTCTTTTGTCACATAGCCCACAAACATTAATACTTATGAAATGACTATCATGTTAAGAGTGTTATGCTTTAGACCTAATGGGAGCCAGAGACAAGAAAATGAATGGAGAAGGAAAGGTCATTATTCATACTTGAGATTAATGACAATGGACCAGAAGTCCAGATTCTCCATGAGCCCATACTTATCGAGTTCCAAACCCCTAGTTGTCCCCTATCAATTTAATTTAATTAATTAATTAAATTTTTTTTTTGACTGAGAGCGATAGAAATTAACATTTTTAATTTTTTGTCCCCTACCACTTTAATATTCCACTTAGTTTAACAATCTGATTGTTATCCAAAAAATGTACTGCTTTTAGTTTTTATAGACACAAAGGCAACATGGCTGTTCCGTTTGCGATCAGCTCATCGCAGTGTGTTATACTGTTTATCTTTGGCACCTTTATCCCAATGCCAAACGTCCTTGACTTCCAAGGCATCATAAAAGCTGCATCTCAAATTCCAACTTCTTGACCATTTTCGGCACAAAAGGGTTATATTTTTGTACCTTTATTTATTACTTTTTTTTTTCCCCAAAAAAAAGAAGATATACATATACTAAGCACCTATCAGCCACTAATCTTAGTAGGGAATTGGTCGGTTGAAAAATTGCCGGCCACATACATCAATCTCATCAACTTTACGTATAGGCAGAGGATGCTTAATTTTACATTAGCCTCTTAGAACTCTAGCATTGGGGTGTAAACACCCTAGTTGTTATTTTACTATCTAAGCTATCCAAAATTTATTCCATCCGAGTTTGTCAACTTAAAAAATTGCAACCTATGATTAGTATTACTATTCATAGGTTGTAAAAAAAAAAAAAATTTTAATATGTGATGTGTGTGAAAAGAAAAAGTGAGTATGAAAAAAAGAGAGAATAATACTTTTTATTATTTTACTAGGTAGTTTATATTATTTTATTGAATTGTATGTAAAAATAAAAACTTGGATGTAGGATGGGTTGTAAAATGGGTTGATAAAATAGATAAAGTAGTGTATAAGGGTGCAAAATAAGTTTTTCTTTTTTGCATTCCCGGATGCTAATTCTAACACGCCCAAGTTCTCTATCTCAATTTTAATTGGTTTATTTATAACTTTTAGGCTATATATATTACTTTATCATCAAATTAATATGTTATATTTGTCTTATAAAAGAAAATTATATCTGTTGTTTTTGTTTTATATTTATGTGTTAGTGGAATTCTTATTTAGAAGACCACCCAATAAAACAATTTATTGATAACATAATTATTAGTCTTTAATTTTCAAGAAATTTTGCAAGCACAGAGGGTATAAGAAGAAGATGAAATCCAATAATAGATTTGTTAAAATTCATCTCCAATAAAAAGATATTGAGTAATTTAAAATTACAACTAATTTCGTAACTAAATTTTGTCCTTAAAATAAATTGGAATCCATAAAATTATACATATACACATACTTCTATTTATAAAAAATTTCACTAGTTTTTTAGAATCAATAGATGGCTTCACAAGCTGGATAATTTCCTAATTTGCTTATGAAATTGAATATATACATAGAGAGAGAGAGAGATATGAATTAATGGACCAATAATTGCCAGAATTTTTTTTTTATGAGCAACGTTTGTCAAGATACTAAAAAATATTTGGCAGCAACTAAATCTAATTGTGGTACTTAATACGACATTGGCCCTTTAAGATTATTATTATTATTTTTTGGTTGGGAGAAGGGCCATTAAGATTGGTACTGATTGTTATTGTTAAGATAAAAAAGTAATCTTAGTGTTAGGTTCAAATTTGAACCAATAACAACTAATCACCTATAATTTGTTATAAAAATGTTGTAAAAATATTGTGGACATATTATTTCTTAATATAATGGTATAATAAAGAGAGCAACTTAATTACACATGCCACAATTAATAAGTGAAAAGAGCCTTCATAGAAATTTGATAAAAATAGCATCTTCCTTTCTTTACATTAAATCTAGGCTTGCCTAAAATAAAAGAAAAGAAAGAACTTATTCACATTTAAAAAAAATAAATAAATAAGGAAAAATTAAAAAAAAAAAAAAAGAAAGAGAAGAAAAAGACAAGAAATTGTACATGATATACAACACATCAAGTGAGAGCAAGAATATGATATAAGGTAGTAGTAATGGGGGGGTTTAAGCATTCGATGACGGCAGTTGGAAACGGGTATCCAAGTGATGATAATGGTGGGAGTGGGAGGGGGGTTCCACATGTTCAACGGTGCAGAAAGAAAGTGATTTACATACAGCTAGATAATGACCAGTGAGTGCAATGGATCCTAGGTGTCCCTCCCAACTCTTATCAACGTTCTTATTTTCCCCACTTTCCCTCAAATCATGCCATGCACTGCTTCATGTAGATGTAGGCCCCAAACACCTTCACACTCTCCAACATCAAAAACACCCCCTTGAAAGTTCTCTCTCTCTCACTCTCTCTCTTTCAAAACAAAAGTCCCGGCAAATTCGCCTATGATTGATTTTCTTTCTTTAAAATCTAATTTTCCACCAATTTTATTATACTCTCTCCTTCATTACTTTCAAATCCAAACGAGTGTGATTATCGCATGTTGGTAGGATGTGCACCTATTCAAAATTGCGTATACAAAATGTGTGCAACAAATATTAATGTTTTATTTTTAGAATCTTTGTTAGTGTTTCTTAAACTCGCCGTTACAATGCCAAAAAGATTGTGTATCTGATGAATGAATGAAAAAAGTGTGACAGATTGGAAATTGGTTTAGTGACGGGGTCCCATGTAATGGAAATGGAATACTAATAGCTGGCTAATATTTTGAAACCTTGACAGTCTGGTCCTCATCCCCCTATTCCAAAATTCCAACCCCACAAACCCATCACAAGACACAACCCAACAAACAATAACCCCACAAAACCACAATCCCCTCTCTTTAAAAACCCACATCCCACACATCTCTTTCCCACAACCCCAACTCCTCTTCTCTCTTTGTCTCTCTCTGTCTCTCATAAACTCTATATTTAAGGTGTTCGGTTCCTATAGAGTTTACAACTATATTGTGAAACAAATTAGACATGGCTGAGGGTGAGGAAGTTCATAGGCAAGCCCAAGAAACATTGGCAAGGGTGGAAGAAGAAGTGGTGGTCACTGATGTTCCACAAGCTGAGAAAGCTTCTACCACCACAGCAGAGAAAGTGCCACCACCTGTGCCAGAGACAGAAGAGCCAACAAAGCCCAAACCCATTAAAGAAGAGCCTGAAGAGGGTGCTGCTGATGCTGAGGTATCAAAATCAGGTGACAATATCAATGATGAGAAGAGTATCCCTCTATCTGGCTCCTTCAAGGAAGAAAGCACCAGAGTTTCTGATCTTCCTGAGACCGAAAAGAAAGCTCTTGAAGAGCTTAAGCAACTCATCCAAGAAGCCCTTAACAAGCACGACTTCACAACTCTGCCTTCACCACCACCACCACCACCACCACCACCACCCAAAGAAGATCAAGAAAAGCCAGAAGCTTTAGAGGAAAAGGATAAGAACCCAGTTGAAGAAAAGCCTTCCCAAGTGGTTGCTGATGATGAAACTGCAAATCCAGAATCTGAAACTGTAGCAGAACCAGAAAAGATAGCAGAACCAGCAAAAGAAGGAGAAACAGTAGAAGTAACAGAAACAATGGTGGTTACTGAGGTGATTGAAGAGAAGGTGGCTGCTGAAGTTGTAGATGATGATGGTGCAAAGACTGTGGAAGCCATTAAAGAGACCATTGTGTCAGTCTCTTCTTTGGTTCCACAAGAGCCTACTCCTACTACTTCTGAAGCAACAAAAGAGGCAGAAGAGAAGGCTGCTCCATCCTTGGAGGCAGAGGCAGTAGAGAAAGATGCAAAGGTTGAGACTTTAGCTTCCCTGCTTGCAGAGGAGGTATCCATATGGGGGGTACCTCTTCTTGCAGATGAGAGAAGTGATGTGATACTGTTGAAGTTTTTGAGGGCAAGAGATTTCAAAGTGAAAGATGCTTTCACCATGATCAAGAACACGGTTAGGTGGAGGAAAGAGTTTGGGATTGATGAGTTGGTTGAACAAGAGTTGGGTAGTGATTTAGAGAAGGTGGCGTTCATGCATGGGTTTGATAAGGAAGGACACCCTGTGTGCTATAATGTGTATGGGGAATTCCAGAACAAAGAGCTTTACCAGAAAGCATTTTCTGATGAAGAGAAGAGGCTAAGATTCTTGAGGTGGAGAATTCAATTCCTAGAAAGGAGTATCCGGAAATTGGATTTCAAGCCAGGTGGTATTTCCACCCTTGTTCAGGTCAATGACTTGAAGAATTCTCCTGGGCCTAACAAGTGGGAGCTTAGACAAGCAACCAAACAGGCTCTCCAATTGCTTCAAGACAATTATCCTGAATTTGTAGCCAAACAGGTATGCATTTTTTTCTTTCTTTCTTAAATTATTATTTGTAACGTTCTTAATTGTGTCATATGTTGTTTTAATTTTGGGGTTGACTGTTTTTTAAAGGTGTTTATCAATGTCCCTTGGTGGTACCTAGCAGTCAATAGGATGATAAGCCCATTTCTGACTCAGAGGACTAAAAGCAAGTTTGTGTTTGCTGGTCCTTCCAAGTCTGCAGAGACCCTATTGAGGTCAGTACCATTGTACCAAATATTGTATCTACCTCTCTTATTTCTCTATGAAGGGTTACTTTAGGAGGCTGCTTTGCTTAATAAATTTTGCCAATGCAGGTACATAACTGCAGAGCAGGTACCAGTCAAATATGGAGGACTGAGCAAAGATGGTGAATTTGGCACAACAGATGCTGCTACTGAGGTTACTGTTAGGCCAGCGGCAAAGCACACAGTAGAATTTCCAGTTACTGAGGTGTGTTATTCTATGTCTTTATGGTCAAGGGTGATTTTTGAGAACCAAGGAATTAAAAACTCATACATTCTAGACTTTACTGTGACTTTAAGCCTTAAAATACGATTTTCTATTATATACTGTTTTTGGTAAAAATTTTATACTATCTTGTGTTGTTGAAAATGGGAGGAATCTTTTCTTGGATTCTCTGAACAGTCTGTAGTGACATTGTATGTACATTTTTGTGTTTGTTTTTACTCTGCTGGCACAATTTAAATGGGCTCCCTTTAACTAGGGACAAGCTGTGAGCCTATGATTTGTAGATAAAAAGCAAATTATAATTAAAATATGAAATACTAAGACATACATTTGATTAAATGATTTCTGAGAATTTGGAATTATAGTGTAGGGAAAGATAATGTGATATATTAAATGTACCATAAATGGAGAAATGTAGTACATGGCAATTAATTGATGGTAGAGGACTTGTGTGTAAATTACCAACTTTCCTAGGTATGTACTTCATGTAGTAAATGACAATAAATAGATTATCGTGTGTGTGTGTTTGTTTCTTAAAAAAAAAAAAAAAAAATGACAAGAGAAGGAAAAAGGTTTACACTTCATTTGGTCTCCAATATGAGAAGTGAACAGGAATCAAGATTTGGAATACTACTAAAAGTTCATATCTTGAATAATTTTACTACCTGCCTTCTCCGCAAACAAATGGAACATTTCTCCCTTTTATTTGTTAAATTATTATGTCCGTCTTTGGAATCTACACAGCAGCTATGTATAATAAGTAGATACTGATTAACATTAGAGTTGCGATGGCCCAAAGCTCTTCTGATGATAGGGCTTTCTTAAAGCGGAGAAATGATGTTAGTACCATAATTACTCCTGCTCCCATGCAATGATAGCTCTCATTGAAACTCATTATTATAAATAAGTAGATTATATGCCTAAAGAAGTGATTATAGCTTCAACTTTCTGAATAATTAAAAATAATATGGGAGGAAAATCTTTAACTATTTGCACTGTAAGTTTACGAAGATATAGCTTTTGCAACAAAGTAGGTGCAATGCACTTATATTAACATATAACTACCAATTAGAAAAATACAACATGAGAAAGTCAATAGCCTATAACAAGCAAAACCCCCTCTAGATGCCTTTTTATGGTGATGTCAATTACATTAAGGGGTTGAAGAAAAGCTGGTTTTCTATATTGTTTTGTGAACTGATTATATTTCACCGGAGGTAACAGCATGATTAGAGCGCACAAGTTATGCAAATATGGCACATTATCAATTGATTTGAGCATATCATTAGGGAAATATCTGTGCTTGTTAACAACTGAAGTTTAAGTGTGATCAAAGTGATAATAGCAGTTATTTCCTCCCCTCTTAACCATACAAGAGAAGATAATTTTGTATCTTCTTTTGATGAACATTAAACTAAGTTTTTATAACATAAAATTATTGATGTGCAGTCCTGCCTTCTCACTTGGGAGGTCCGAGTTGTGGGATGGGATGTGAGCTATGCTGCAGAATTTGTGCCTAGTTCAGAAGAGAGTTACACTGTGATCATACAGAAGGCTAGAAAGGTCGCCTCATCTGAAGAACCAGTTGTTTGCAACAGTTTCAAGATTGGTGAACCTGGCAAGGTAGTACTGACCATTGACAATGCTACCTCTAAGAAGAAAAAGCTCCTTTACCGCTTGAAGACCAAGGCTTCTTCTGATTGAATGAATTGAATTGTTCAAAAAAAAGAACAGTAAGGCCGTTTTGCTTACTTTCCTGCATCCAGTTTTATCTTCATCATGATCATCAAAGATTTAAGGATGGGGTTTGTTGATTATAGATAGGGAAGCAAATATATTTGTTGAAGGTGGTTTTTTCTGTTTTCTTTTTTAAACTGAATGTTTAAATATACATTTTGTGGTTATTTATTAAATATGAATATGCTTTTTTAAATTAAATTTGTAATTGGTGGTGGCATGTGAAATCTTACTGATGTAGAGAACATAATTCCATTTCATGAATTGATTTTTCGGGGGAGCTATAGATATATAACATTTGTGGGGGCTGGAATGCAGCTCAGTTACAATTGCCATAAGAACTGTTCCAAATTTTTTCTGTGTAAACTTTTGTTGTCCCCTCATCCATTTTTTTCTCTATGTAATTAAGTATTTTCTGGAAAATAGTACTATGCATTGGTTGCTTGGTGTACCTTGATAAAAATATGATATCTTGTGACACTGACATATATGACACTCCGCCCAACATATGGGTCTCACCGGCATTAACATATGGGGCTCACCAAATATGAGTGGGCATCTTATAAAATCGTCTCATAACATAAATTTTCTTTTTACCACATTTCTTGTAATTATCTTGACTACCTTTAAACTACAGAATGTTGAACCTGATGTAATTGACAAGAGCAATAGAACTTGTTTTACGCAATCTAGTTCTTTATGCCTGGTTTAAATACGTAGGAGATTTTGAGAACCTTCAAGTTTCAATGAAAGAAAGATTTGGCACAATGTGATGCAAATAATTTTTTTTTTTTGGTGAAAGAGGATATTAGATAATTAACTAGAAAGAAGTCCGTTACAAAAAGCTCCCTCTCTATCAAGGGAGCATAGGTGCTCCATCACAAGCGATAATGTGATGCAAATTAAGAGAGCTAAAATTTGGAATCATTATTATCTTAGACATGTCAAACCATGGTTCATCCCTAGCCTTTCGGCTGAAGTGTTACACTTACATTACATCGGCCTCTCTCCCCACATATAGTCTCTCCCCATGGAGAGAGTACTTGTTCAATTCGAGAGGCTAGAGTATCCTCAAAACTACATGTAAAAAAAAAAAAAAAATGGTGATAGTATACCGTACACACAATTGAAATCATGTTTTAAGTTTTAACAACTTTATTTCAATTAAAAATGTGAAATCGTGTTTTGATTTTAAAATTATTACTCAATTTAGTTTCAACTTTTGTGCGTACAATTGTGTATAATTTAATGTGTATAACAATAACTATCGTAAATAAAAAAATAAAAAATAAAAATAAAAATCCTTGGAACTGGGAGACATACTTTGCTAAAAGCCAGTTTTGATATTTGTGAGATACCTTTCTTATAACGTCATCTTCTTATTTAGTGTTCATTGTTTTTTCCATTACACTAAAGCCACTTCCATCAAGTCAAGTTTTGCAACTTAAGAGATACATCTTTCAAGATTATTGGCAATTAGGAATTACTAAAATAATCATATAATGTCTTTCTCGGCCGAATACATTTTGAAAATTTCAGCGGCTGGTTTTTTCCTGAATTCTTTTACCTTCGTCAAATTCCTTCATGCCTGAAGTCAAGTACCCCTTTAAACATCCATATTAATTTGGGATCATATTATTTTTCCTCATTAAAGGCCAACTTCAAACTTGTACTGTGTCTCAAATATCTTCTTTTCCATGTCTTTTATTCCAGCTTCCTAAACTGTGCCAGCCATGGACCATGGTTAAACATGCCAAATGCACAGAACAATTTATATTTTGCAGACATCTTGGGACCCATGAAATAATACACATTGTTCTAAAACTTTTTAAATATTTTTTTCCCTCTCTTCCGCACTGATTTTCTTTCATCCTGAAACCCACTACCTTTCAATAACATAATCCATTTTACTATATACTTTAAACATTATGAGAGCTTCTGGTGCCATAAACTAGTGCACAACTATGTACACAACTTGCCCATGTGGCGAGTTGTGGTTGGTGGAGGGGTGATGGTGGGTCACCCTTCCACCAACCATAACTTGCCACATGGATGAATTGTGCACTAGTTTGTGACATCAGAATTTTTCAAACATTATTTCCTTTTTCTCCCCGACTTTTGAGTCTTTTTAGGCATGAAGAGAGGTGATTTCTTTATCTTGTAAAAGTGGTAGATGGTCATCATTTATACTACCCCACCTTACCTTAATAAAGTGCACGGTTGTTTTCCTACATTACTTTAATAAAGAATGTCATATAGTTTGTTTATTTTATTTCTCATAATTAATCAAGATCGCCCAACATATTATAAATGCAATCCCTCAATGTACTATGATAATAAAGGGTAAAGAGGCATCCAATGTGAAAGGCATTTGAAGTTCAAACTGGTATATGGTCCAAACCTTGTCACGTAGTCCTTTTCTTTTGCTTCTTGTTTGGTTTATGTCAAAATAAAATGACAAAAGATCATTCTCTGATCTGGCAAAGTAAAAGCTTGAGCGGCAAAAGTATGGACCCAAAGTATATTATGTGGTCGGGGGTTAGATGGAGCAAACAATGCAGAGGCTGCGGCAGCAAAATGCAGGTGTACATTCACTTCAGTGAGTTTGGCACTTGGCATCATTATTTTTGTGTGTGCTGGTCCCAACTCTCAACTCTCAAGGCCAAAGTGCATATTTCAAGTCCTCTCTCATGCCCCATGTGCATTATTTCCATTCCCTTTTAATTTAGTGAAGTCCTTTCTATAAACAGTTAAAACATCAAATGAGAGCATTAAAGTTTAAACATGGGCCTCTTTTCATTATTTTTCCTTGATGGCCATCGTATCAAAAGTTGTCTATCTTCATCAAATTATTTAGAGAGTGGACTGTCCTTGCCCAAACACAGGCCTGTTCATTACTTTCTTGACAGTTTCTTTAGAACAAGTTGCCTTTAGCCCTTACCTACAGCTACAGGCTACAGATGTTGAACAGTACGTTAGAATATAATTGTTCGATGAAGGGTTCAAATACCGCATCCAAGGTGATAAGATTTTGTATTTTCTGATATTTCGTTCGGATGAACCTCGATCGTTTTAGTTGGAAATATCAAAGAATGAGGAATTCAATTTTTTCTCATTATAAACTTGTCTCATCATGAAGTTTTGTGTAACACTAGAACACAAACACATAAATTGCTTCTAGTCAACAAATTGACCTACTAACTAATTTGTAAATATCTTCTAACCTTATTTCATTAATTGGAAGTATATTTTTACTAAAATGTTATACGAATAACCCAAGGTAAGTCAAGCTACAGGCTAGTTTTTATGTCTATAGGCACCCGATAGGCTAGCCAATTAGCCCAACTTGATAACAAAAATATAAGGGGAGTATGAGAGATCAATCTTAAAACATTATAGAGAATTTTTTTTTAAAAGAGAACTCCTCTAACCACTTAGATACTTAAATTGATTGTGTTAAATTTAGTTTTATATATATATATATATATAGTAGTCTAACAACTTTGAATTAACCATTGGACATTTTTTTTAATAAAAAGATAATAAAATAAGATGCTAATACAAGCTCATGGGTAGCCCATTAAATCTAACTCTGCAAAATGTGCATTGTCCATGGGCTAGGGTTTTTTCTTTTGGCCCAAACTGTATTCACCATACTCAACCCATTGTACACATGGGCCAACTAAAAATGGATTGGACTGGGCTGACTCGGCCCATTGTCGATTTATGTATTATTAGCAAAATATATATTATATATAAAAAGTTACAAAATTAGATGTGTGCAAACCCAACCCCAACTCTATTTTAGGGTTTTTTTTTTTTTTTTTTTTTTTTTTGGATTAATAGGTTGGAATTTTATTTTGAGTCTTGAATTGGATTGGATCGGTTGATAGTTTTTGTTTTTTTCAACTCATCTAACCCAACTTATTGTAAAGCATATATAATAAAGTTTATTTTAGGGATAATTACAGTTTATCCACTTACTCATGGTTTGAAGAGTGTTACTTTACTCACCTGAAGTTGAATTGTTAGACACTTAGCATCCATTACATGTGCCCTTCCTATTTTCTTTTATTTCTTTTCCCTCTCCTCTCTTTTCTCCTTCTAATGGACATGACAATGGAACTAGAACCTTTTGGGTCAGTTGCTGACATGGAAACGGTGATTTGTAATCGGAGGCGGAGTAGCAAAGGCCGCGGATTTTAGAGGTGGAAGCAAGATAGAAGTCAAGGCTCACTTTGGGATCCTTAATCTTAAACTTTTACAATCAAAGTATAACATAACTAGGGCTGTCCACAGAAAATCGGTACCCGACCCACCCGAAAAAACCGTCCGATCCGGCCCGAGTACCGACAGATCTGACGCCGGTGGCGGTTGGAGGCAGTTCTCCGCCTCTAGAACCCGTAACCGGCGGGTCGGTTGGCGGGTTTCCCCCCAAAATTCGAAAAACCCGAACCGACCGACGAAAACCCATAATCCAGTGAGAAACCCAGATTCCGGCGAGAAAAACCCAAATTCCGGCGTTATTTAATAATTCCGGCGAGTTTTGAGATGTATTTTGGCTAGATCTTGACTAGATCCAGCGAGATTTCGCTAGATCTAGTTGAGTTCTTAGCTAGATCTGGCGAGATTTTGCCCGATCTAGTCGAGATCTTGGCTATTTCCAGCGAAAACTCAAAGGATTTGACCGATTTTCATCATTTTCTAGCCGGATTTTCTTTATTTTTCAGATCTCGACTCCGACCGAACCTGACCGCCGCTCGTTGATGTTCTAATCCGTCCGAACCGACTTCTCCGAAGGTCGGGGGCGGGTTGAAAGTTTGCCCACCCGATCTAGTCGAGTTGGTTCCGAGTTAGGCACAAACCCAACCCGGACCGACCCGTGGACAGGCCTACATAACCTCAATTTGCAGCATACACAGTAAGAGCGAAGCATGGATAATAGCATGTGTACATATATATTGAAAAGCTTATAAATAAGAGTTTGTTGCATGAAATAGCTCTTAGTGGCTTCGTCTGGGGCTGCCTGGAGGCCCAAATTATTATTATGGTAATTAATTAAATTATATCATCGAACTCAAACAGATAATAGAAATGGGAGGTGAAGATTGAAATAGAAACTTGGCTCTGATTCCTTCGGAGAAGAGAGAGAGAGAGACAGGATAAGAGCTTTGATTCGTCTTTTAATTTCCTTTGTATTTTTCTTTTTCAAAATTTATTGTATATTGTTGGTAGTTTATTGAGATGCTACATAGTTTTGCAACATTTGCTGTATATTCAAAATGGATTGTGTTTAAAATTTTGCTGGGATATCTGACTCTGTTTATGAAATTTTTAGTGTTGTTGAGATAAAGAATAAACAACTTCAACAATTTTTACAAATCCCCTCTTCAAATCTTGATTTTTATTATTTATTTTTTGTTTTATGGTTTTATGGGTTTTTTTTTTTTTTTTTTTTTTTTTAATGTTTTATGTTTTTACCTGTGGGAGTGATGTGGTGGGCAATGACTACATAATAAAGCTCACCTCGGATGGATAAAGTGATATTTTACCAACTATAGGTAGATAAAATTAAACCGAGCTTAATTAAAAGTAGGTAAACTGTAATTATCAATTTATTTTATTATTTTTATTTATTTATTGATATTTAGAGAATTAATTTTGACGAATGTGAAAATTTGAAATATAATTTAGACATACTATGTTGATTATAATAATTTATAAAAAAATACTTAAATAATTTAGGAAGTGTCTTTTGGCTTTGGATTTGAGATGGGTTTGCTTTGCTTTGATTTTTTTTTTTTTTTTTTTTTTCCTTTGCTTTTTGTGGGTAATGAAATGGAGATAGATTTCTTGTGCTGGTTTTACCAAAACAAGCTTAATAGATCTAAAAAATTTCAAAATTGGTTTTATTTGGTGTTGTGTTTGTCATCAAGACAAGAAAAGAAAATGTGATCTTGAGTTTTTTTTTTTTATTAATTTCATTTTTTTTATTCTCTGTTAAAAAAGCATCATTTTGATTTTTTTAGGTGAATTTATTATTTATAGAGATGCAAATTTGTCTTTTTTTTTAATAATCAATTATTATTATTTGCTATTTTATTAGCTGTGTTTGCCAAGTGAGAATTTCATCAGTCATGTCAGCTTCTTCTATTAATGAGATGACGATAAGGTATATGAAAAAATTTTCATAACTTAAGGATCAAAATGATTTCCAAAAAATAAAACTTGAGGAAAAATCATGGTTTTTAAAATCGGTATGGTCAATGTACCGTTTTTGCTCCTAGTTTCCGATTTTTACCTATTTTTAACTGGTTCTAGCCCCTTTTTGACGAAGTAGTACACCACAAGGGAAAAAAAAAAATTTGGTAGCTTCTCAACCATTTTACCACACATAAGAGGCTTCATAGTGTCAATGTTCACCCTAATGCAGAGAAAGGGACCATATGCCAGGCCAAGGAACATCAACAATAATAGGTTCTCTAATTTCATTAGCGATCCGATGTCCCACATCCTTGTTCATGCTTCTAATTGGGAGATTAAATACCCGAATCCAAAAATATGAATTCTAGAACTTCACATTACTTGGCCTACACTACAACAAATCTAACTTCTTTCAAGGGTCAAAACCCTTAAAAAAAGTACTGTATTAAAAAATCTTGAAAAAATTATTTTAAGAGTCCAATTGACCCTTGATAATCTTCGAAATATATATCATTGAAAAGGAAATTTTAAAGGCCATAAAATATGAACCAAAGCACTGAAAAAAAAAAAAAAAAAAAACTAAATTTGCCTCAACCATTCTGTTATCTAAACAAAAACCCGTGTCCATTCCAATTTACCATCAAAAGAAAAACCGATAACATTTCAATAAACCCATCATCCCAAACACAATGTTTAAAATATTAAATTACGAATTAAGGTCCTCTGAGTCTCCAAAGTATTAGGGTAACTCCAATCTAGAATTGTTAAAATACTACTATTCCACTATAAACCCAAGTAAGCTTTAAGCACTACTAAAAGAAGACCAACTTACCTCCATAACCATAGAAAATGACCGAAACACCCCTACCATCCAAAAAAGGGCTAAAACACCCCTGAAGCAAGAAAAATAGCTGAAATACCATTGAAGCCTATAAAAAGACCACAACACCCTTGAATCATAAGAAAATTTTAAAATTGGAGGAAATATAATTTAAAATTCATTTTAGAACAACTGAAATACCCCTAAGACTAAAAGAAGTCCAACCTACCCCATAAACTCAAAAAATGGCTGAGACACCCCTACCACCCAAAAAATGACCAAAATACCCCTGAAACTTAAAAATGACCAAAATACCCCCCCCAAAACCCATAAAATGACCAAAATACCTTTAAAACCCAAAAAATGACCAAAATACCCCTAAAACCTAAAAATTACCTGTGGGGTCATGGGCCCAAATCATACAATTGGGTCTTAGGCCTTGGCTGAGAGCGCGTGGGCCTTGGCCGAGAGCGGGAGTAGTCCAAGTCCGAGGAGGAACATCTACTCGGATAAGCTAAACATAGATCGGATATAGATCTTGATGATCAAAGTGACCTTCCGAAAAGCTCTAATGATAGGGACGAACATCATGAACGTACAAGAAGGATAGGAACTTAAAAATATCTAAGGGAAAGCTGCTGCCACCGTATTAAATGCACTGCAGTTACTTTTCTGACCGCATTTATATGGAGAAGACCTCTGAACAGTATTGTCTTGGTTACCACAACTCACAGAAAGCCAGAGAGGATATCTTATGGGACAGATACTCGAGTAGGGGCTCAGATGTCCAACAAGTGTAGGATCAAGATGATCCAAAGGGAGTTATATAATGTAAGAGACCCTCCATGAGGAAAGGATCCGGAAATCAATGGAGAAAATACTGTAGCAATCTAAACTATTCTTGCAACCATTGTCATCTAATATACACTAGAATAGAGCTCCTCGGATTGGGCCGAGGACAAACTTTCTTTTACAAACTTGGTTTATTTCTGTTTGATTGTCCTGGAAACTCATTATAACTGTTATCTCATTCACTTAAGCCTAGTTCTTCTATCCACTCTCAACAAATTCATTGTTTTGGGCATTTTGGGCTTAAGTCCATTTGTCTTGGGCTTAGCTACAAATCTAGACCTTACATTACCAAAATACCCCCAAAACCCATAAAATGACCGAAAAAACTCCAAAACAAAAAAAATGACCAAAATACCCCCGAAACCTTAAAAATGACGAAAATAACCCTGAAGCCTGAAAATTGACCAAAATAACCTAGAAACCTAAAAATGATCGAAATGCCATCGAAACCTAAAAAATGATCAAAATACCCTAAAAACCTAAAACTTAACTAAAACGCCCCCTGAAACCTAAAAATGACCAAAGTACCCTTGAGACCTATATATGACCAAAATAACCCCTAAACCTTAAAATGACCAAAATACCCTCGAAACCTAAAAAATGACAAAAATACCCTGAAACCTATAAAATGACAAAAATGCCCCTTAAACTTGTAAGTCGATAAAAATACACCCTAAACCTAAAAAATTACCAAAATCCCCCCTAAAACTAAAAAATGACCAAAATACTCCCTAAACATAACAAATGACCAAAATACCCCCTAAACCCCTATTTTGGTAATTTTAGAGGCTTCGGGTGTATTTTTTTCATCTTATAGGATTAGTGGTATGTTGGTCATTTTAGATATTTTGAGGGGTATTTTGGTCGTTTTATAGGTTTAGAGGTATTTTGGTCGCTTTAGGGGTTTCAGGGTATTTTTGGTAATTTTAGAGGTTTCAGGTTGTTTGTGGCCATTTTTGAGGTTTTGGGTTTATTTGGGTCATTGCAAAGGTTTGAGGGTATTTTGATAATTTTTTAGGTTTCAGGGGTATTTTGGTCATTTTTTAGGTTTAAGGAGGTATTTTGGTCATTTTATAGTTTTAGGGGGGTATTTTGGTCATTTTTAGGTTTCAATGTTATTTTGATTAATTTTTAAGCTTTGGGGTTATTTTGGCCATTTTTTAGGTTTCGATGGTATTTTGATCATTTTTTGGATTTTAGGGGTATTTTGGTAATTTTTAGGCGTCGAGGGAATTTTGGTCATCTTTTAGGTTTTAGGGGTATTTTAATCATTTTTTTGATTTTAGGGTTATTTTGGTAATTTTTAGGTTTTGGAGGTATTTTGGTCATTTTTTGGGTTTCAAGGGTATTTCGGTCATTTTTTGGACTTTGGGAGTATTTTGGTCATTTTTTTTTTGTTTCAGGGGTATTTTAGTCATTTTTTTTTGTTTCGAGGGTATTTTGGTAATTTTTAGGTTTTAGGTATATTTTGGGTTTTAGGGGATATTTTGGTCATTTTTTAGGTTTCGGGGGGTATTCTGGTCATTTTTTTAGGTTTAAGGGGCTATTTTGGTCATTTTATAGTTTTAGGGGGGTATTTTGGTCATTTTTATGTTTCGGGATTATTTTCCTCAATTTTTAGACTTCGGGGTTAGTTTGGTCAATTTTTAGGTTTCGATGGGTATTTTGGTCACTTTTAGGTTTCAAGGTTATTTTGATCACTTTTTAGGCTTCGGGGTTATTTTGGCCATTTTTTAGGTTTTTAGGGTATTTTGATCATTTTTTAGGTTTCAGGGGGTATTTTGGTCATTTTTTGGATTTTAGGAGTATTTTGGTCATCTTTTGGATTTTAGGGGTATTCTAGTAATTTTTAGGTTTTGGGGGTATTTTGGTCATTTTATCGGTTTTAGGGGTATTTCGGTCATTTTTAGGTTTCAAGGGTATTTTGGTCATTCTTTGGACTTTAGGAGTATTTTGGTCATTTATTGGGTTTGGGGGGTATTTTTGTAATTTTTAGGTTTCGAGGGTATTTTTGTCATTTTTTTGGGTTTCAAGAGTATTTTGGTCATTTTGTGGTTTTGGGGGTATTTTTGTCATTTCTTAGGTTTGAGGGTATTGTGGTCATTTTTTTAGTTTCAAAGGTATTTTGGTCATTTTCTAGAAATTTAGATTTTATATTGTTTATTTAAATTTTAGATGGGTTTTAGTGGGTTTATCCATTAAGACCCATATAATTAAATAACAAAAAAATACACTATAGGTGACCTATCCCAGCGCTTTTGGAGCGTTGGAATAGGTAGACCTTATTCCAACACTTCCGAAAACGCTGGGATATGCCTCTATCCATAAGGGAATGGAGAGACTTATCCTAGCACTTTTGGAAGCGCTAGAATAGGTGAACCCTATTCCAGCATTTTCAAAAGTGCTAGGATAGGTCTATCTCTATATGGAAATGAGTGATCCTATCCCGGTGCTTTTGGAAGCGCTGGAATAGGGTCCACCTATTCTAGCACTTTCAAAAGCGCTGGACACTTCTCTCCATTCTCTTATGGAGAGGCCTATCCTAACGCTTTTTGAAGTGCTGGAATAGGTGGACCCTATTCCAGTGCTTTTAAAAGCGCTAGGATAGGTCTTTCCTAGAAGGGAAATTAGTAACCTTATTCTAGCGCAATAAGGCTCTCAAGTATAAAGAACGCAGTGAGGCGCTTTACAAAATAAGATGCTTCTTCTAGTTATTCAATACTTCCATTCTCTTAATGCTTAAATTTCCATTTCTTTCTATCAATGCCTTCAACTTCTTTAGGGGGGGTGTAATAAGCTGGAACATTAAAAGAATCCACTTTTGCTTCCTCGACTAATCCCTACAATAAAGAACAACCTTAATAACCTAATGTAAAAACCACGGTCTCCGCTAACCTTCATGCTATAATTGCTGTTGTCTAGTGTCAACTTACAAGGCATTTTTATATACACTCTAGTCTAGAATATAGATATTGCAATAAACACCCTTACTCAAGATTAATTCACAATGTCTATCTAGTATCCACCATCTAATCTAGTCAAAGTATCATATTGTGGGAAAATTAGTGTCAATTTCTCATAACCTTGGTGAATATTGTCCCTTAATTTGCTAATTTTAATATTGATATAAATTGTAAAGTAGACAAATTGTAAATTGATCTCAAATTCTGAGGTTGGTAGAATATTTTTGAAGTGCATAATATTGTAAATGTCCCATTATAGTTTAGGATGGATAATTTATATCTCAATTCCACTTAGTGAAAGTTGAACTAAGTTGGGACAAAGTTTTTCTCTAAACCAGGTTATAGGAGATTCCTTCAAGCTATTGCATGACATTTTACAAGACTATCTATGTGTATGTGGAAAAAACCTATCACATGTTTAATTAAAACCATTTGATTAAAATCCCACTTCAATACCTATTTGAGTTGTCACATAGTGTAGTGGGGGAAAGGAAAATTGTGTCCTAGCTATATATCCTGCTAACCAGTATGTGGAAAAAAACCAACTAAATTATCAATTGCATCAGTCATCCTTGTATAATGGAGAGGAATTGCTCACTTACCACTTTGGCCATATCCATTAGGCAAGATCCCAGAATGTCTAGCTCTGTACTAGTAAATGTGTTAGAATTGCTCATGACATCAGGGATGATAGGTACAAAGAGTACTAGTAACCCTTCAGCCACAAGCTCTTGTGCTCTAGAAAATAGGAAGGGCTCCATGTCCTTGGCAAATTGAGTTTCATAAACCTCCACAACTTCCTTTGTTGCATTTGTGTAGTGAATCCTCCCTTTATTCCATGCAGGATAACTTTCATCCATAACCTCAATGGGAATCTAGGAAAGCCAGTTTAGTGCACAAGAGGAGTGAATCAAATGCAGAGATGCCTTGGGAAACAGGCAACCATGGAAAGAACTCAGTACCCTAGCTGCAAAGTCTTACCTATTGGGAGGGAGGGACTTGAACAGAGTATTGAAATCATTGGAGACATTGTCATTAAAGAACACTAGAAAGTCTGGGATTTGAGTATTTACTCCTTTTGATTTGTATTTGAGTTTTATAGCCTCTACTATGTTTTGCACTGTAATGAAGGTATTGGCTCCTGTAGAACAACCCAAATCTACTATACAAACTGGGTTTTTAGAACCAAAAAAGGTCTGGATGTCAAAGTGATTGGCTATAGCCTCGTTGATTTTTTCTTTGGCAGCTTCTACAACTCCTCTCTATAGAACAAAGGGTGATTATCATAATTAGAACGATGAAAATCACTATATATTTTTGTTAAGATTTAAATATTTTATTTTATAATATTTATTAGAAGTGTCTTTAGATATTTGGTAGTTTGACCGAGTCTTTAGATATTTGGTTATTTGATCTCAACCAGATTTCATGGCTGAGAAAGTGTTTCACGTTGCTATCCTAGTTTGTAGGAGTTGTGGATAGTGCTATTGGTGCGGACACGAGATACAGGCCCCCAATTACGCGCACATATAGGAGGAAGAACAAGAAGAAGACGGCCCTACCTGTGGCCTTATGGATGGAGCATACTAGTTATTGGGCTTGACATTAAGCAAGCCCGAACATTTATTGATTAGGGTTTCTTTAGGGTTTCTTTATGCATTTTTTATCGTTGGCTATTTAAACACTTTTTCAGATTATTGTAACACAGTTTTGAGAATTATAAAAAAACGTTTGTTTTCTTTCACTGGTGCCGACTCCAGTTTGCTTGGTGCTGACTCCAAGCAGCCCTTAGGTGCTGACTCCTAGGGTTTATCTATTATCTTATTGTTAGTGTGGTTGTCCTACGTCAGTTTTGGTATCAGAGCAAACTTCCGATCCGTACAACACACAACCGTAGACAACCAATAGAAAGCAAAAAAAAACCATCAAGCCTAAACCAGCCAATATGTCAGTACCTTTCAAGTATTTGCCCCATGAGATCTTTCAGAAGCCTAGACCAGCCCCGGCAATCCGTGTATACCCCGCAGCCCCACATGAGTTCTTTATCCCCAAGCCAGCAGAGAAGCCAGTGATGCCACCCAAGCCAGTGACCGCCATCCGTGCCCGCCTCTGATCACAGAACCCGCACCCACAAACCCAAAAAAAAAAAAAAAAAAAAAAAGAGACCCAACGAGACCCATCAGCAACGTCGACCCACCAGCCGCCGGAACCCACAGACCAGCACTCCGCCGCCGCCGCCGACACCATCTTCACCTTCAACCACCGCCGCTGAGGACGTCGACCACCACCGATTCCAGTCGCCGCCACTCCTCTGCGATTCCAGCCGCCGTTGTCTTCACCGTCCTCGCGCCACCACAGCCGTCGATCCCAAGCGCCGCTGTCTTCACCGAGCCGCCGCTGTCTTCACCGAGCCTCTTCTCAATTTAGAGGATGTCGTCTTGATTTCTCTGGTTTTCCTTTTCTTGTATTAAGTCTGTCCTGTTAGTTGTGTTTTTAGGTTTATTGTTTATTTTCTTTAAGTTTTATACTTCCTTTAAGTCCAGCCGTGCATTTTATTATTTTGCAATAAAAAAAAAAAAAAAAAAAAGAAAAGAAAAAGAAAAAAAAGAAAAAGAAAAAAAAAAAAAAATTGCTGTTACCGTGACACAGCCCATTGCATGTATTGGGCCTCCTTAAATTGCTCTTTACAGGTTCACTTGTCCAAGTCAGATCCACTTGCTTGAGGAGCTAAGCCCGTGACTATTTAGTGTGGAAGGTTGGCCACTGACTAGGGTACAACTCTTACTCTCTTTGGTGGGTTCAATTTTGTTTCATTGAAAAATATTATCTTTATATTTTTTGTGTGCATATCCCACCATACCCCATTGGCCTACCCATTTTGTGCTCCAAATAGCTATTTTATTATTTGTGCTTTCCTTTTGGTATCCATTCTAAAATTCAAAAAAAAAAAAAAAAAAAAAAAAAAAGCCAATTTCTTTGAAATATTTGATTCTCATTATTAATTGTGGAGCTTATTGGAAATTGACTTTTATTTGGGCTATCTTTCAGTATTGTGAACCCTGTCACTACTTGACTGCAATTTACTCATTTGATTCATTGATCTAATCTCTACATGCACTCTTGCTTGACCTAATTTTACATTGAGAATTAGTTACTTAAACTTTTGTGAATCTCATTTGCATTCTGAAATATAGTGTGCATGCGTTTACGTAGTGGTCGCATTATGTCAAACTCTGAACATCAATCCACTTCTGAACCTAGGCCCTCTTTAGAGCAAACCATAGATGACCTAGTAAAAAATGTCCGTAGTTTAATGGATAGGGTTGGGCAAATTGAAGCGTCTCAAAGAGAAACTGGTAACCATGAAGGAGATAACATACCTAGGCAAAATCACCACGGTTACTTTAATAGGGCTCCAAACTTTGAACATGATCACCATAATCACAATGACCCTAGGGATTTTGATGATAGGATGTTCAAGGACAAGATAGAAGCACCCACCTTTGATGGCTGCCTTGACCCATGGGTTTTCACTGATTGGTTACGTCAAATGGACAAATTCTTTGACTACTACCATTGGGCTGAGAATAAGAGAGTGAGGTATGCCAGAATGAAGTTAATTGGGAGAGCCGACCTCTTCTGGGAGGATTTTGAGGATACCCTTAGGCGACGGCATGAGCCCCCCGTTACTGATTGGCTTGAGATGAAGGGTGTGCTCTCAAGGAATTATCTTCCTTCAACTTATAGGAGCTCCCTCCTTGAGGAGTGGGATCGCCTAAAGCAAGGCACTGCTCCTGTGGTTGAATATATAGAGAAGTTCAAGGAGTTCAGGAGGCGAATTCGAATTGTCGAGGAAGAGGTTGTCACACTCAATAGGTTCAAGAAAGGTTTGAATGCTAACCTACTAGGCGAGATTATCACCCGAGGAGTCACTACCTTGACAGAAGCGTATGACCTCGCTAGGAATTGTGAATTGGCATCCAAATCTATCTTTTGGCGACGTTCTGAGCTCCGAAGTGTTCCCACCAACCCTCAACCTTTTGGTAACAAACCTAGGCTTGCCTTACCCCCTAAGGCCAACCCTAATAGCACCCCAATAGAAAAAGAGGACAAGGGAAAAGGTGTGGTCAATGAGCCTTCAAGATTAGGCTCTCGCCTCCAATGCTTCAAATGCAATGGGATTGGACACATCGCAGCTAGATGTCCCTCTAAGACCCTTGTTATTCAAGAGGATGATGAAAAGGTAGACGATGTTGAGGAGCTAGTGTATGATCCAAATGTGGAAGAAACCCAAGATGTGGAAGCAGAATGGGAAGATGATCCTAGCTACCTCGCATGCATTAGAGCCGTTTCTCCCCAAGTTGATGAATTCAAGAACTTTGGTGTCCCTAGAGTGAATGTGGTAAGGTGTGCTTTGGCAGAGCACAGGGGCACTGATGATTGGCGAAGGAGTGCCATCTTTCAAACTTACACTAAGTGTGGAGACAAAACCTGCAAGGTTATCATAGATAGTGGAAGTTGCATTAATGCAGTATCTTCTAGTGTTGTTTCCCGCCTAGGCTTGAAATTGACCCCACACCCTAACCCATATAAAGTTTCTTGGGTTGATACCTCCTCCATAGCCATAAAAGAAAGATGTGTTGTCCCGCTTCAATTCCTCACCTACAAGGCTGAGATATGGTGTGACGTAATTCCTATGGATGTAGGGCATATCATCTTAGGTCGACCTTGGCTTTATGATTTGGATGTCACCCTTCATGGGCGAGCCAACTCTTGCTTATTTCTGTTTGAGGGTAAGAAAATTGTGCTCAATCCTTTGAAACCCAAGCCAATCGACATGAGCAAGAAGGCCGAAGCACCAAAGGCGAAGGGCCTGCACATCATAAGCCCAAAGGCATTTGAAAGGGTAGCTGTCCAAGAATCTATGGTGTTTGTCTTAGTTGCTAGGGAACTTCATAGAGAGACCCGTGAAGAGCAACCTGAAGAGGTGAAGTCAGTGCTCCAAGAATTTAAGGATGTTTTCCCTGAGGAACTCCCCGACCATCTACCACCCATGCGTGACATACAACACGCAATAGATTTTGTGCCCGGGGCGACCTTACCTAACTTGCCTCACTATAGGATGAGCCCTGCAGAGCATGCCGAGTTGCAGAGGCAAGTAGAAGAATTACTTAGAAAGGGTTTTGTTCGTGAAAGCATGAGTCCTTGTGCAGTCCCTGCACTCTTAACTCCAAAGAAAGATGGAACCTGGAGGATGTGTGTTGATAGTCGTGCCATCAACAAGATCACTGTGAAATATCGTTTTCCTATCCCTCGATTGGATGACATGTTGGATATGATGGCTGGAGCAACGATTTTCTCCAAGATAGACTTGAAAAGCGGCTATCATCAAATTAGGGTTCGTTCTGGTGATGAGTGGAAAACTGCCTTCAAGACGAAGGATGGTTTATATGAGTGGATGGTCATGCCTTTTGGATTGTCTAATGCTCCTAGTACCTTTATGAGAGTGATGACTCAGGTGCTCAAGCCTTTTATGGGGAAATTCTTGGTTGTATACTTTGATGACATCCTCATCTATAGTAAGTCTAGGGAGCAACACCTCGACCACCTAACTCAAGTTTGTGCTATCCTTAGGAAGGAGAGTTTATATGGTAACCTTAAGAAGTGCTCTTTCTTCACCGATAGAGTCATCTTCCTAGGCTTCATAGTATCCTCTGAGGGAGTTTCTGCCGACCCCCAAAAGGTTCAAGCGATTGTGGAGTGGCCCGAGCCTAGAAATATCCATGAAATTCGAAGCTTCCATGGGCTCGCTTCCTTTTATCGCCGATTCATCAAGGGGTTTAGCACCATTATGTCCCCCATCACTGATTGCATGAAACAAGGGGAGTTTGTTTGGACTAAAGCTGCTGCTAAGGCTTTCAATGAGGTAAAGCAAAGGATGATTGAGGCACCTGTCATGCGTCTCCCTAATTTTACCAAGCCTTTTGAAGTGGAATGTGATGCCTCCGGTATTGGTATAGGGGGAGTACTTAGCCAAGAGCGTCACCCAATTGCTTATTTCAGTGAGAAGTTGAATGACGCTAAGCAAAAGTACTCCACATATGACAAAGAGTTTTATGCCATTATTCAAGCTCTTTGGCATTGGCGCCATTACCTGTTGTCTCAAGAATTTGTTATCTACTCTGATCATGAAGCCTTGCGCTATCTCCATTCCCAAAAGAAGTTGAATTTTAGGCACGGTAGTTGGGTTGAATTTCTGCAACGCTACCACTTTGTAGTGAAGCATAGAGCGGGAGTTGAGAATAAGGCTGCTGATGCACTAAGTCGAAGGGTGTCTTTGCTATCCATCATGAGTGTTAAGGTTACTGGGTTTGAACGACTTAAGGATGATTATGAATCATGCCCAGATTTTGGGGAGCTCTACATTAGCCTAAGTAATATCCCACGGCCAATCCTGGATGATTATTCCCTTCAAGATGGATACTTGTTCAAGGCCAACAAGTTATGTATCCCTCGATCTTCAGTGAGAGATTTCCTAGTTTGGGAGATACATGCGGGAGGTCTTGCAGGTCATTTTGGCCGAGACAAGACAATTGAGGAAGTGGAACGTCAGTTCTATTGGCCTGGTCTTAAGAGAGGTGTTGCCAAGATAGTTGGTCAGTGTCGTACATGTCAACTAGCCAAACATCGTAAGCAAAACACTGGCCTGTACACACCGCTACCTGTGCCAGACCGCCCGTGGCAGGACGTGAGTATGGACTTTGTGTTAGGTTTGCCCCGTACCTTTAGGAAGCATGATTCCATTCTAGTAGTTGTTGACCGCTTCTCCAAGATGGCTCATTTCCTACCATGTTCTAAGACCTCTGATGCTTCTAAGATTGCAAAGCTCTACTTTGATGAGATTGTCAAACTTTATGGTCTTCCCAAAACCATAGTATCTGATAGGGATGTTCGCTTCATGAGTTATTTTTGGAAGACCTTGTGGCATTTAGTGGGCACCAAATTGAAATTTTCCACGGCATTCCATCCTCAAACTGATGGTCAAACTGAGGTGGTTAATCGTAGTCTAGGCAACCTCCTTCGGTGTCTAGTGGGCGAAGCCAATCGGAATTGGGATTCCATTCTTCCTGTAGCCCAACTTGCATATAATAGCTCTGTCAATAGGTCCATAGGTGCTAGTCCTTTTGAGGTTGTGCATGGATATACACCTAGGAAGCCCTTAGATCTTTTGCCCATGTCCCCACATGTTAGGATTTCTGAGTCTGCTGAGGCATTTGCACGACATATTCATGATTTGCATAATGAGATTCACAAAAAAATTCAGGCAAGTAATTCTCAATATAAAATTCATGCTGACACTCATCGACGTCATGCAGAGTTTCAGGTAGGGGATTATGTCATGATTCGGATTCGACCTGAACGGTTTCCCTCTGGGACCGTTAAGAAATTGCAGGCTCGTAGTGCCGGACCATTCAAGGTATTGAAACGGATGGGCCCAAATGCATATGTCATTGACCTTCCTCATGATTATGGTATTAGCTCCTCCTTTAATATTGAGGATCTAGTGGCTTATAAAAGCCCCACAGCTATTCCTGATACCCTTTTTGATGAGTCTTTGCCTAATCCTATTGATGCCCCTATTCCCATTCCTTCACCCTTAAATTTGCCCTATGCACATAAAGAATCTATTGATGCTATTTTAGATGAGCAGATTGTTTCTACCAGGGATGGAGGAGTTCACCGTTTCTTAGTTCGGTGGCGAGGGCGACCAGATTCTGATTGCACATGGATTACTCGAGATGAGCTACGACGACTGGATCCCGATTTGCTGGAGTACTATCAGAGCTCTTCAGATTTCCACTCGACGGGGTCGAGTTCTTCTCACCTGGGGGGAGTTGGTGCGGACACGAGATACAGGCCCCCAATTACACGCACATATAGGAGGAAGAACAAGAAGAAGACGGCCCAACCTGTGGCCTTATGGATGGAGCATACTAGTTATTGGGCTTGACATTAAGCAAGCCCGAACATTTATTGATTAGGGTTTCTTTAGGGTTTCTTTATGCATTTTTTATCGTTGGCTATTTAAACACTTTTTCAGATTATTGTAACACAGTTTTGAGAATTATAAAAAAACGTTTGTTTTCTTTCACTGGTGCCGACTCCAGTTTGCTTGGTGCTGACTCCAAGCAGCCCTTAGGTGCTGACTCCTAGGGTTTATCTATTATCTTATTGTTAGTGTGGTTGTCCTACGTCAGCTATCCTATTTTATAGAAGTTGTGGTTAGTGTTAGATGAAGTGTTCTGATGTAAAGCCTATTTATAGGCTCTTTGTTTTTTCAATAATATATTAGAGTTTTCATTCCAACACATCTCTTTCTGTCTTTTGCTTTTAACTCTGTATCAATTTTGATTGGCTGCATTAACCTAAATTTGACAAAGAACTCTAACATAAGCTAGATTCAGAATGTAATTTTCTAGGAAATGAAATAAAAGAATTTTGAGTAATCAATATTACAATACTTCCAACATTCAATCACCTCTCCTATATTTCGCAAAAATGAAAGTTTTATGCATTAGGTATGACATTTCTTTGCTTTTATATTAAAAGACTGTCATGTCCTCAAATTGTTATTTCCACCATATTCTCTCAGGATAATGTAATGTAAAGACACTCATCTTCTGCAATTATTTTTCTTAAACAGTACTTTCAATTACTCATCCCAAGTTGTGTGTAGAAAATAGTTATTGACTCTCATAGGAAAGTAACTTGGTCCACTGTGCTAGGAAATTACAAGTGATTGCTATGAAGCAGGACAGCATAAATTAATTTAGTTTCCAACTGATTTCATACAAGACGTTGATGCTTTCAACAAACAAACCAATGAATGGCAGGAAAAGTGAAAAAAGAAGTTCTAAATATTAAATAATACCTGATAATTGGAGTTTTAAGAATAGCTATAAGGTCCCTCTCCTCCATTCGGTGCATATAATTCAGGCAATTCATGAGTCCTTTTGTCCTCCATTCTCTCAGAGACACAAACTCAGATGCACCTGCTATATGTAATTTTTTTATTTTATTTTATTTTTATGTGCATGCCTTTCGGAGTTTGTTGAGAGAAGATGTGAATATAAAGGCAGCTCAATTGATGCAGTTGTAGAGAAGGAATCGGTATTTTAGGATAAAAAAAGAAGAAGTAAAGTAACTGTTTTTTTTAATACATATCAAATAAATTTCTATAATCTTATAAAAAAAAAATCAAAGTTTCACTAAAATCTAGAAAATCATCTATTTATTGATTCTAAACTTAGGTTTTGCAAAAATTCAGTTATAAATTACAATATATAAAATCAAAGATTTCGTAAAAACTTTTTTTTTTTTTTTTTTGGGTGAAACTTAAGTTTGACAATATTTATGGCCATTGTACAATGTAAACTAGAATGGTAAAAACTTATTATTTATTTATTTTTCGAGTGGTGAAACTTTAGTTTAACAATATTTATGGCCATCATTACAACACAAACTGGAAATTTTTTTTTTTTTTTTTTTTTGTGGGGTGGGGGGGGGGGGTGGGTGAAACTTTAGTTTGACAATATTTATGGCCATCATTACAACGCAAACTGAAATGGTAAAAACTATTGGAAAATTCTAGTGACACAACCACTTGCACAACTTTGTACACAACTCGTCCACGTGGCGAGTTGTGGTTGGTGGAGGGGTTATAATTCCATGGCAGAAACAGGGATACACACACCTCCACTTTGGAGTAGGTGTTTTGGTCCTGATAGGTCTTTGGTATATACTGTGTTTGATAAACCTCAAGTCTCTTTCAAAAAATCCATAAAAAAATTGTTAGGCCCTTCTCAGTCCTCCACTGTTAAAGAATATGTCCAAGCTTCCAAGTTTGACCAGTATAATATTCCAGCCAATGAAACAGAAAATTTCATTACCTTTGCACTTCCCAGAGAGTTTATAATTCCATGGCAGAAACAGGGATATACACACCTCCACTTTGGAGCGGTAAGATTAGCATTAACTTTCCATGGAAGAAAGGGATTCCCTGTAGTCTCTAGAATTTCACTTCTTGACTCCAGATTTTTGGAATATCAAAATGTAGTCATCGGCCGAATGATGTCTCTTTTCCCTGGGATAAAGAACATAATAATCAAACCTTCCAGAGGGTTCTCCTAAAGGGTATGGCTAGCTCTTTATACAATAATTGCCGAGACTGGTAGGCAGGGGCGGAGCCAGAAATTTTTGTTTGGGGGGCCCGATTTGTGTTGCTAATTTATTAGTCTATATAAACTTTTATATACATACACAAACACATGTATCTATACACACATACAAAAAATTAGTATCTTTCATAATGAATCCTTAAAATTAAATGTTTCATAGAATTAAATCAATCTTTCACCATTTTCCATAGTGAAATCTTTACAATTTTCATTTTCAATATAAGTTACCAAATTGTTTACCATTGTGAGTAAAAAATTTTCAATTGAATTAATAAAGTGTTTAAAGACATAAATGATCCAAAACTTTAAAAAAATACGAGAACACATTTTACCATAAAAAATGAATTTGAGAAACAATACGTTCTCTATAACTACTAGACAAATTGGACAATTTTTTTTAAGAACATTATTGGACCAACTCAAATAGTTAGGGGGCCAAGTCCCATTTTTAAGGACTAATTATTAAAATATTAAATATTTCTATATAGTAAAAAAAAAATTTCAAAAATTTTGGTGGGGCCATGGCCCCCCCACCCTCACATGTAGCTCCGCCCCTACTGGTAGGGCATCTGGACATGCACTGGAAGGGCCTGGCTGGAACAACATTACCATTGCTTTCTGGAATTGGGATGGGGCATTTTTAAGGCCAAAAGGCATAACAGTCCATTGGTAATGGTGATCTGGGATGCAAAAAGCCGTCTTGTATCTTTCTTTTGGATGGATACCTAGCTGCCAAAATCCTGCTTTAAGATCAAACTTTGAAAATACTTTTGCATTTGCAAAATGCTGGAAAAGGGCACTCTTGTTTGGCAGGAGAAATTTGTCATCTGCAAGAAAGTGGTTAAGATCCTGGTAATTGATTACCAGTCTGAGTTTGCCTCGAATTTGCTCAGCATGCTTGTTGACATAGAAAGCTTCACACGCCCAGGGAGAAGTTGTGGGTTCAATAAGGCCTTCAGATAGGAGAGTAGCTAGTTCTTGTGTGGCCAAGGCTAAGTGTTCTGGATTCATCCCTCTGTGACTGGCCATTGACTCTGTACTTGAAAACAACAAAAAATTTATGGCGGTTTGCAACTTGGATTTTTGATGTTGGACGTAGGATATGGCAAAGTGTGATCATGATGCAACTTATCAAGCTTCATAGTGATCACGTTTGGTAATGTCCAGATGCGACCGACATGAGTCTATTGAGGTCCAATTATAGAGGAAGGTCAAATAAAATTGGTAGGATATGCACAGTTACTAAAAAAATTTAAGATGGTACATTTTAAAAAAAAAAAAGAAAATTATTTTTAAAAAAATTCATAAATACAATAATTTTCATGACTTTTTTATTTATTATTATTATTATTATTTTTTTTTTACAAAATAGAATTTTACTCTAGCCTAATCTAAATGCATATATGTGTGAAGTTCCTTCCTGGAGACTTGAATCTCGGCCTTTGCCCTTTGTTAGGACATATGTGATTTGATGTTAGGAACGTATGTCAATATTTTATGTAATTGGCTAATCCTTTGATAAAACGCACTTTACTTATATTTTGGTAGATCTAGGATGTGTTTAACACTTCAAAGAACAAGAGTTCAAGTCTAGTATTGAAGCCATACAAACCTGTCCAAGAAATAAGTGAAGAAGGGTTGTTCATTAAAACTGGACAGATTCCTGACAAATACCTATCTATCAAGCTCGACAGCTACTCAACAAATACTATCTATCGAGGTATCTATCGAGAATTACGAAAATCAGTTTTTTAGATCTGATTTTCGGCCCATGCTTATGTATTTGTGTAAGGTTTCTTTTCTCTCAACCCTAGACATATATAAGACTTGTTTTAAAGGCCATCACATAAGAGAATACAAGGAGAACACATACAAAAAGTGACCAATACTTTATTCTCTCTGAAAGAAGCTACTGTGTCTTTGCGCCTTAAGATTTTATAACCAAGTGCTTCTTGATCTTCATTGTTAATGAAGTGAAGAACTTTGCAGCCAACATCTTCTTCAAGTTGGTGTGTTAGTCACGTACTGGGAGCCGTGCATCATTGGTTAGTCATGTACTGTGATCCATGCAAAAAGGGTGGCGTTCATATATTGAAGAGTTCAGAGGTTCTGAAGTGATAGAATGTTTCTGCTGTAAGTTCATCTATGAGGATTGTAGAGTTTAAGGACAAAAGTTTTGTATTAGATCTGAAACTTTTCTTTACTATAGTGAATTGTTTTTCGGGAAGGTTTCCCCCTAGGTTTTTTACTATGAAACTAGTTTGTTTCATTGGTTTTCCTAGGTCATCATATTTTGTCTTATTTATTTTTCCACTGCATGATTTTGACATGATATTGATATTTGTTTGTTTTAATAAGTTTTATTCACAATAAATCTAATTAACAACTTGGGTTTAAAACTTGTTAATTCTATCAACCGAGGTCTAAATTTCCCAACACCCCCCACACCCCACAAGTACTTATTACTTGTGGAGTGACCATCACACCAAGGGTGTGTGGTGATTTTTCATAATAGATAAGTGTGTTGATGTCAAATTAATTCGCTACGGCCTCTTGACCTTTTCTTTGGTAGTTTCCACAATTTCTCTTTAAAGAAAAAGGTGGTTTTTAGGTCAAATGTTAACACGTTCAGGTTTAAATATTTGTCTAATTTCAACTATTTAAAAGCTAAATCAGCTCCAATTTAAGGTGAAAGATGTAGTTTAGACATTTCTTATAAAAAAGTTGTCAAATTTCCACAAATAAGATTGTTAAAAATGAGAAACATACAAACATTATGAAGTAATATATTACAATAACCATAACATGCTTTTAAATTTGGTTTAACAAGTATTACAAAAGAATTAGTAAACAAAATAATATATAATTATGCTTGTATCTTCAAGCTTTATCCAATGTCTTTTTGGGTTTTGCTTATTGTGAAAGATTCTAATTCTTTTTGTTCATTATTTAGCTATTAGATCCATACAAATATTCTGAAAGATCAAATGACATACTAAAAACAAAAGATATTTACCAGATATGATCGTGCCCTTAACTCTTTCAATTAGCTTGGCTACTCCACCAAAAGTCTAGTTGTAAATGAACCACCAACGCACTTTGATTCGAGCACAAATGAGATGAACTAAGGTAAAATATGATAAAATAGAACTCAGTTGGATTCAAGAAAAATTGCTAGAAAATATGTGACTTCATAAAAACCTGTTTGGAGAGAGAGAGAAAGAAAGGTGGGGATAAACGAAAAGTTAAGGGAGATTCGGACTACTAGACTTGAGCTTAACCACTAAGAGTTCCCTTATGAGATCTATTAAGTTTGATGGAAAGAACTTCATCTTGTTAAATATATTAGCAACGAGATGTGTTATACCATGTTGTATATGTTAGAGTGGATGCGGAAGGGGAAGCATAGAATAGGAACATTGAGAACACGAGGATTACGTGATTCGGCCTTGTTGGCCTACATCCACGGAGGAATCCCTTAAGGATTACATCTTTATTGTATAAGAGTATAGTATAATAACCTATGTTATAATGAACCCTTACATGAGTATATATAGGCGACTAAACCGTAGATTACTAGTACAAGTAGGAGTGGGCTTGAGCCTATTATATTGGGCTAATATGTCTAATATATCTCTAACACCCTCCCTCAAACTCAAGGCGGAAGCTTGATAAAGGCTTGAGGTTGGATAAGCATGAGAAGATCCCTTGGAGATACCTTGAAGAATACCTTTGAAGAAACCACAATGAAGAATGTGCCAATTGACCAATTTTGGAGATTCAAATGAAGAAATGGAGTCCAAAATTGGAATCTATGCGAAAAACTGAGCAAGATAGGTCTTTTCGGAAATTTTAACTTTTGGTCAAAGATCAATGCAAAAGTCAAAGTCAACAAATCTTGGTCAAAGTCACCGATCATTGCTCATGAGTCAGAACCGAGTGGTTCGGGTTGGGTCGGTTTGGGTCAACGGTCAGCTAGGTGATGTGGTGTTGAAGAGGCAGCACTGCTGATGTGGCGAGCTGCGTGGCTGATGACGTAGCTAGGGCTGACGTGGATCAAGCTGGCGTGGCTTTGCTAATGTCAGAAGAAGTTTACGTAGTTCTTCGGCGAGTGGATGGTGCGTGAGATTTCCACCGGTGTGTGCAGGAGAAACTAGAAACCCAGGCGGCGTGTGTGGGTGCGTGTTGGCGAGAACAACGGCCGGTCTTTTCTGGTTTTGCATATCGGTGGGTTACGAGGCTGACAAAGCGGTGTGTGTAAGCATAAACCTACCTGGGAGTTGAGAATTTCAGTGACGCATAGGGAGGTTTCAGAGCTATTGACGGCATGTGGTGGCATGTGAGGTTTCCGTTGGGGGCTGAGTTGTTGGGTTTTGGTCGCGGGAGGTCATGGAGCACATCTGTAGCATTGGTTTCATCAGGCGAAGCTTGGATTTGCACAGATCTGATAAGTTAAGTCACGGCTTGCTTGGTTGTTGGATTTTGACACAACACAGAGCCACGATGGCTGCAAGATGCCGTGGAGTCTAGATCCAGCAGGTGGTGGTGTGTACGTGCTAATCTTCTTTGCTTGATAGAGATATTTGTTTGATGCCAAGAACGAAGTTTGGCTCTGATACCATGTTAAATATATTAGCAACGAGATGTATTTGTACCATGTTGAATATGCTAAAGTGGATGCGGAAGGGGAAGTATAGAATAGGAACACCAAGAACACAAAGGCTAAGTGGTTTAGCCTTGTTGGCTTACATCCATGGAGGAATCCCTTAAGGGTTACATCTTTATTGTATTAGAGTGTAGTATAATAACCTATATTACAATGAATCCTAACATGAGTATATATAGGCGACTAAACCCTAGATTACTAGTACAAGTAAGAGTGGGCTTGGGCCTATTACATTGAGCTAATATGCCTAATATATCTCTAACACATCTATTAGCTATGATGAGTAGAGATATTCTTAAAGAGGAAAGGGATAATTTGATCATCTATTAAATGACAATCCATCATCTTTTAAGATTTGTGAGTGATACTACTATTTTAGATTGCCATACTATCTTTCTCACCTCCACTGCCCCCAACAAGCATTTGAAATCAAGAGGTCAACCTTATCATGTTTCTAAAGCTATTTAGCATAGAACCCAATAATGGGGGCATTTTGTTGCGCCTTTGATTTTTAAAGTTCATTTAGGAGTGTTTGCAACCATGGTTTTAAAAACCAAACCGGGAGTCCAATCGTTTTTTTTTTTTTTTTTTTTTAAATTCCTAGTTCAACCCCCGTTTTTGACCGATTTTCCTTTTTTTGACTGGTTTTTACCCGATTTTTGGGGTTTTTACCAGACCGAATTGTCTCCCGGTTCTCAACTAAACCGGTCGAACTGGCCGATTCGGTTCGGTTTTTAAAACACTGTTTGCAACACATCTATTATGTAACTGAGAATATCATTCGTTTGTATGATGTCTATAAGTGGTACTTAAATTTTAAGCAAGCCAATTAGTGATTTAGGACAAGAAATGGGATTTAATTATTATCTTTGGTTAATTTTTGAATTTTTATGTGATTTTTGATATTTTAGCATTTATGATTTTATTGCAATTAAAAAAAAATCCATAACAAAGGACAAACATAGAATTGATATAATTAATTAAGAAATCAAACAAACAAAATTCTAACAATTTTTTATACAACAATATCTAAATATTCAAACAAAATCCTACTATATCATAGCCAAAAAAGTACCCATGAGCCTAGAACGAAACTTGTGTCCTCATTCTTAGAATAAGAAAATTAAAATAAATAAACAAAAAAATTGATACTAAGATTTGAGCAATATGGAGATTCAAAGAGAAGGGGTACTATATTAATGTAGAGAGAGTAGCATGGCTAGGGTTTTGGTTAAACAAAAAGACCTCAAATGTGAGAAAAAAAAAATACAATTCGTACTTGTGCAGTCATGCCACGCACACAAAAGACAATTTAACGCAATGGCCTCTCTTTATTTAGAAGGGGGCCTCTTTTATTGGTCTTTGAATTTGCATTGCACAAAAATTGCAACAAAGAACAAAGAAAAATAAAAGAAGACAAAAGAACTTAAATTCATAGTGAAGATAAAGAGGAAAAGCAATGTTACAGTTGTAATGTACCAAAGCAATCGGGCTTTCTAGATCTTCGTTGGAGATAAGAGATTGGATTGGAGTGAGAGAGAAGGAAGGTGGCAATTGACGCTTAAGGTTTTCACCATGTGTAGAGTTTTTAGAAACTTGGAGTAGGGTTCTTCAAAATAAATAATAAAGAGAATAAATCAAATTTAAAAAATAATAATGATGTGAAAAATTATGGAGGCTCCAAAGCTTATATGGCACAATATAAGGAAGTCAACAAATAATCAAACATCTTTCGTTTATATATATATATATATATATAAATACTTTTGGGTGATTAGTTTCAAAACACTATCTTGCTCTCAAATTGTTAGGCTTATTTCCACTATATTTTATCAGGGGAATTTAAAATAAAAATACTCATCTTCGGCATTGGTTGTCTTTATACATTGAATTATATATCCATCCTCAGCTCTTTATGAACAAATGCGTTCTTATGTCTTATAGGTGGGGCTATAAAATAATTTGGTTCAAAATTAGTTTGGAGTTTTTTTTTTTTTTTCAATTCATTAGGTAATATGTGACTAAAATTATATATAAATAATCTCTTTAATCGCCACATAATAGGTCGAAGCAAGATATTCAAATTAATTTTGAGCTAAAACTTTCCAACAATAAATGACTCTAATTGTTCATAAAATATCTTCAAGTTCCACCAAAATATATATATATATATATATAGTTACAATCCTAACCTAGGAAAGTACTGATTACTGGTTCACTGTGATTGGTAATTCGAAGTGATTGTCATCGAGTAGGTCAATTTCAATCATTTTAGTATCCAACATATTTTTAAAAAGTTGTAGTTGCTTTAACGAACACCATTAAATGGCGATGTGATACAAACCACCAAATAAGAAAATAGATCAAAAAGTATATTTGATAGGTGGAGTTTTGAGCATAGCTGTTAGAGGCTTAGAGCCCTCTCCTCCGTTCATTGTGTATGATTCAGATTCAGGCAATGCATAGGTCTCTCTCTCTCTCTCTCTCTCTCTCTCAGAGACAGAAATTCACATATAAATTATTGCTATATATTTGTAGGTGCATGTCTTAATATGTTTGTTGAAAATAATTGTCGTTATAAGAGCATTACAATTGATGCAATATATAGTCGTCAACGAAAAGTGTGGGCAAAAACAAGTAGTAAAATGCCTCTGTTCTGAACCTATCTACCAAAATACCCCTATTTTGAAACTAGATTTTTTAAAAATCATATTTCAATGAAAAACTCGATTTAATGAAAATCGAGTTACTTGCAAAATGTTACATAACTCAATTTTCTAAAAATCGAGTTTTTCATTGAAACTCAATTTTTAGAAAATCGAGTTTAAAATAGGGGCATATGGCTAAATAGTTTCAAAACATTAGCATTTTACTACTTGTTTTGGGCGAAAGGGGCAAATGCCCATTTTGGCCAAGAAAAGTGTGTTCACCAAGATATTATTTCCTAATGATGTCAAATACATAGTACAATTTGAATCTTGATTATTTTCATAAAGGAGAAGAGATGATATCATTGAGCTGTAAGGCTATATGTGTGATGTGAAATCCAAAATACACTTACACAACACACTTAATCAATACCTAATTAAGCTAGGTAATGATGAACTCTATTTAACTATTTTTGACATATTGAGCCCACAGAGAATTATTAGATTGACTCTAATACCATTTGTAATGACCCAGATCAACCCAGTAAATGATTGATGTGGGACTTCAAACACATCTATACAACCCACACTCAATCAATTTGAGCTTCACAATACATGACCAATGGTTCCATTTTTTGTCAAGAACTCCTCTTTCATGTAATCGTAGAAGCTTTTGTCTTCTTCAAAACTAATGATCGATGATCTTGACTTTCGCCTTGGTTCAATGTGGTATATTTTGGTACTTCTATTTAGAAGGTGATAATATACTTGATTCGCTTGATTTCCATGGAGAGCTTTGACTGGGTTCCTACTTCCTCTTCAAGAGAAACACATCTCATATTTCTAACAAATAACAACCAAAAATCTTGTTAATATATTCAGTTCATTTGTAGAAACAAATAACAATTAGAATGAAATCAACTTTCTCCATCTATTCCTTCCCTGTTTGGTTACCGAGAAAGTCATTGCTAGCGAATGAAAATTTACTAGATTTTATGTGTTTTAAAATTTCAATTTTTTATTAGCTTTTTTTGATCCGGATGTTCCTCAATTGTACGTAGGTGAAATGTTGTAGAATGTATTTGAATTGAAGGTTTTAAGATAGAAAAATCAAGAAAGTGTGTTTGTATTTGATTAATTGTCAATAAAGTATGAGAAAATGTAAGAAAAAATTGTAATGTTGTATTGTTGTTAGGTGCTAATTTTTTTCATGAGAACTATTTTTTTTTAATCTTTCTTTAAATTGAGAAACCAATTTATTTTATTTTATTTTATTTTAAATTGAGCTTTTTAAAATAAATTTAAATGCTGACATGGCATTTTAAAAATCTATTTAAAAATTTTAATATTATTTTATTTTGCTACGTCAGCTAAAATGTGCCACGTGTACATATCGTTTGTCATGTAAGTATTTTTCGTTACTGACTTAATGGTAGTGACCAAATTGACTGTAAGTTTAAAATAACAGAGTCCAAATTGACTGTTATCAAAATGTCAGAATTAAATTAATTGTGACCTCAAAATGTAGGGACCAAAATAGTATTTTCACCTTTGTTTACTATCTTAGATTCTCAGTTCAAGAGCCAAGACAAAGGGAAGAATGATACAAGGGATGGCGGTTAGTACACTGTTCCCGCAGGACCTAAGTGCTTTGGGTGTCATGGTTTCGGTCACATGAAATAGGAGTGTCCTACATATCTCAAAAGCATTGGGAAAAGCAAGGCACTTCCTGCTACTTTGAGCAATATCGAGTCTGAGGATGATTCTGACAATGAGGATGACGGAATCTTGAATGCCTTCACTACCACTGTCAATCCTACTGATGGGATTGTTGAAGATGTGGTTGAAGAAGAGGAATTGGTGGAGTACAAGTTTGAGAAGATGGATGATCAAGATGATATCCATACAGCCTATGAGAAATTATACAAGCTTTCTGAGAAACACGAGAAACTTTAGAGGCTGACGACCAAGAAGCTCAGTGATGTGGAACTTGATCGTGAAGAGCTTTCCACAAAGGTTGATGAAGCTAATCAGACTATTGGAGCACTGAAGTTCGAGAACAATTTCTTGGCTGAGAAGATTAAGAAGCTTGAAGTGGAGCTGTTTCAAGTCAAAGCTCAATTGGAGAGGACTTCAAATGCAAAGCTTGATGAGATGCTCAGTTTTCAGAAATCTGCTTTTGATCGAATAGGTTTAGGGTATGGTTTCTCTTCCTCTAATATTGCTTCAACAAGTACTACTGTTTTTGTTCCTTCTGCTAATAATGTTGAAATTGAGCTAGTGAGAACTTAGAAAAGGGTAAATCTATCTTAGAAGCACCCTCTAAGCAAGATAAGAAGGAAGCTAAAAACCCTAGGGCTAAGAAGGCTAACTCTCAAAAGCCTAAACTTAAGAAGTAGCACCTCTGTCATCATTGTGGAGTTGCTAGTCATACTCGACCAAATTGCTATAAGTGGTTAGCCACTCAACAGAGTAATGGCATGATAGCATCTGAAAGCCAAAATCAGGTTCAATCTTCTCTTGCTCATCTTGGAGATCTTCTCAAAACTCTCATGTTCCTTTCAAACTTGAACCGTTTTAATTCTTCCCCCTCACCGCCGATTCAAGGGTTGAATCAAAGGAAAGGTTCTTTTAGGGTGTGGAAGGAAAAGGGCTCCAAGTGATTCTATCACTTTTCTTTTTCTCTCTTCTTGTTTTTGTGTGTGCATTACTTATGTGTTTTGCTTTCAAGTTTTGAGGTAGTCTAATTTTTATGCTTTGTTTTGTTTAACATGTTATTGTTTAGTTATTTTTCAGTTTTGCTTTGTTTTGTTTTTTCATACAAAAATATAAAAAAAAAAAAACAAAAATTGAAAAATCAGAAAAATACAAAAATAGTGTGTATTTTGTGTACATTGGTACTTATGTACCTTGGATGGCTATTGAAACAAAGTTTTCTAAACTTTGTATCTCTTGTAGCTTAGATGAGCATCTCTATGCACAACTAAGCAAGTGTGCTTTGTGGCTTTTTTTTGTGATGAGTAAGATCAAGTTATCTCTTGTACTTAACACTCGTATCACTCTTTTTGAAGGGAAGGACTAGAAAATCCTAAGAGAAAGGCATAAATAACCATCTCACCACTGTTACCCATCAATCATAATATGACACCTGTATGGTACGGTATAGCAAAAGTGCAGTGTCAATGACATTTGTGTGCTTCGGCATAGCAAAATTGGAATGTCAAATGCTTACCATCATTGGGTATTTTCTCTTTTCTCTCTCTTATATGCCCATGCATGATTTGCTTAAATAAAAATATGCAAAGAAAATGAAAAGCAAAAAGATAAAAAATGCTTTAAAAATGATTGCAAGCGTGTATTCTAAGAGATGTGGGAGTTACATGATGTACCTCGAAGGTGATAATCCCCATCAAACAATTATGATTGTGTGTGAGTTAAAGTGATTTTCTTATATCTCAAATTGTCATAACTTGTATACACTTAAGCAATCTTGAGATGTGTTTCACACACAACACGCAATATTCTTTGCTACTCTTGATACATGTGCAGGTAAAATGTGATTTGGCCATCACAAGGTTTTACATGTGTTAATGTATGTTCACTAAACTATCTTGACTTTTTTTTTTTTTTTAAATATAAAAGTTGGTTAGACTTGTTTAGTGTGTGTGTGTGTGTGTTTTTGGGATCCATGTGCTTAAAATTGCAGTTGAGAGATGATTTTGAGAGGTTTATATGGTGTTTGGATCATTGATTGTGTTGCATATTTGATTGCATTCATGTCTATGTTTTTCTCTTCTCGAAAAACTGTTTTTAAAAGCTTGCTCAACACCTCCTCGACACTTGGCTATTTATTGAGCTTCCAAGCTTTTTCTTATCGCAATCTCGACACCTCCTCGACACCTGGTGGATCTATCGAGAATGTTCTTGTCTCCTCGATAGCTTCTCTCGATAGCTAGGTTGATTGATCGAGCTTCTGTTCTTGATATGGTGGTTTGTTCCTTGACACATGCTTGACACCTGCATTTGTCGACGGCCATTTTCTCGACACCTACCTCGACAAATTTCTAGACACCTCTCGACACCTTCATCAGTCGAGATTTATTGATGGCCTATATAATCTCCTCGTGCGATCCGCATCTCATTTTTGTCGATCTCTCTCTCGATACCTCTATATTTTCATCTCCCAAACCTCTCTCACTCAATCCTAACCTCTTTCCAAAGGGATTCTCGAGCTTAATCAAGTTTTTCCTCACTTGATATGTCTCTAATCCCTCATTTTCATGCATTTCATTCTCTAAAACCTAAGTTTTGGGATTTTTGCAAAATTTGGGGTTTTTAAAAATTAAAGGGGTTATTGTTGAAACTTTGGGTTGGTTTTTGTTTAAATGAGTTTAAAATCTCATGCATTGCATTACATTAGCATAATAACAGTATTATCATGCATATTAGATGTGTGCAATTGATTGTGTGCTGGTAGGATTGGATTAGGCTGAGCCCATGATGCAATTTCTTTTGCATGTCATATGTTCATGCATTTCCCATGCATATGTTCTCTACTTTTCAATATACTTGTTATATTTGAACTGTTTTGGAGCTTTTCTGATTGTCTCTTTCTTCCCCCTCTCTATTCTGTTTACGTTAGTTGTGTCTATGGCACCCAAGCATAAATCTACTCCGGCCTGGAACCCTTTTCGTTCCGGTGCCTCTTCGTCTTCTGATTCTGCTCCTTTCTCTCTTCAGTTCCGTGATGATGATGCCCACAAGGCATTCTCGGAGAACTTTTCTAGACGCGGCATTCATTCTAAACGCCAAGTCATTCTAGCGGACTTCGCCGACACCGACCTTCCCACTGTCATTCACAGTCGGGGATGGGAGTCACTGTGTAACGTCCTGGTCACTTGTCCTCTCGTGCTTATCCAGGAGTTTTACTTCAACATGCACGAGATTGATAGTTTAGTACCTCTCTTCTTTACTCGCGTT
Organism: Quercus agrifolia; assembly: GCA_029955455.1. Taxonomy (NCBI): domain Eukaryota; kingdom Viridiplantae; phylum Streptophyta; class Magnoliopsida; order Fagales; family Fagaceae; genus Quercus; species Quercus agrifolia. Next base: position 19,090,823 of record JARQAD010000006.1, read on the forward strand.
TGAGGTACGCGCATTCCTGTCACATCATAGCTTGTTTGCGGATGTGCTTAGGGTTCCTAGGATAGAGTTTCCTGACTATCCTAATTGTGAGCGTCTACGGATTGTGTCTAAGGATGAGCTCAAATCCACTTTTTGTAAGCATCCTTCTAAGTGGGGTAAGTGCCAGTTCACTTACTGTTTGGCCTTTGCAAAAGGCTCGCAGTTTTTGAACATGGTGATGACCTTTGTACTCTATCCTCTCTCTTACTATAACTCTATCACCGAGCGAGAGCTCCTAGTGACACATCGCTCCCTCCTCTTCTACGAGCGATGTGTCACTAGGAGACATCATGGCATAGCTTCAGCGCATAGATGCTCGCCTAGATACACTCTCTACAGAGTTGTATCAAGTGAACGTTCGTGTTGGCCGTATTGCTAGACGGCAGGCGACCATGGGTGGATTTGCTTCTGAGGCTACCCCTTCACCACCTTCTATAGATTCTGATTCCGATGATGATGATGGTGATGATGATGATGCTTCTGAGGATGATGATGAGGAAGATGCTAGCTCTACCGATGAGATGTCTACTTGACACTCTTACCCTTTGTCACTCGTGACAAAAAGGGAGAGTAGTTTTTGATATAAGGGTAGTCATACTTAGGGGGAGAGTTAGTATAGGACATTTTATTATGGGGAGTGTTGATATGAGGGATGTAGTGAGGATTACTTGTATCTTTTCTTCTATTTCTTTTATAGATACATTGTTCTTGTACTTTAGGTCTTATGACATTTTTTTTTTACATACATTGTACTTATCTTCTTTATATGTGGATGTATGTTTCTTTCACCTACCCCTTACATGTATTGTTTCTTTTCTCTCTTTATACACATGCTTCTTATTACTTGTATGCAATCTATTATTTCTGTTTCACACAAAGATGCCTTGATGAGTTTTGTTTAAAGTGTTTCAAAAATACAGGTTGTCAAAGTCTACTTGCCATAAACTCTCTTCTTGCAAAATTTTTCAAGAGTTTGTGTTAGGATAGATTTTATTGTATTTAACAAGTGAGAATGTGTTGAGTGATTTATGACTTCTCTCATATGTTCATTTGTTTGTTGTGGTATTGTCACAGATTGCCAAAGGGGGAGATTGTTAGGACATATATGATTCACTTGTTAGGAACATATATCACTATTATATGTAATTGGCTAATCCTTTGACAAACGCACTTTACTTGTAATTGGGTAGATCTAGGATGTTTTTAGTACTTCAAGAAACAAGGTTTCAAGATCAAGTGTTGAAGTTATCAAGTCTGTCCAAGAAATAAGCTGAGAGGTGCAAGTTCATTAAGGCTCGATAGCTGTATCTATCGAGTTTAAGAAAGCTGTTTCAGCCCCGTGTGCTCGACACCTGCTCGATAGCTTCTATCTGTCAAGGTTTAAAGAAACAGAAATTCTGATATGTTTTCTTGGAATCAGTGAATGTGTCTTTGGGCCTTCTTTTCTCCTAACCCTAGACATATAAAAGGATTATTTTAAGGGCCGTCAAAGAGTTCACAAGTTGCACAAGTATTGAGCAAAGTTTGTTCAAGCAAATTGTGACCGGAGACAAAGTTTTGCCCTAGTTCATCATTCTTGTAAAGAAGTTGCTGTGTATATGCACCAAAGGGTTTTGTGACCAAGTATCTTCTTGATCTTCATCGTTGGGATGAACTAAAGAACTTTGCAACCAACAACCTTTTCTAGTTGGTGATTAAAGTCGCGTATTGGAATTCGTGTAATTGGTTAGTTATGTACTTGGGAGCCGTGCATCAAAAGGAGGAGTCATTACAGAACAAATCCAATTAGGTATTGGGGTAAGGGTTCAACTGTAAGTTGGTATAAAGTACTAGGATTCCTTTACTTGTAACTGCTTGTTGTGATAATAGTGGAGTTTTGAGAGTGGTGACTTTAAAATCACCCGGTGGGGTTTTTGCCGTTAGGTTTTCCCCATTTGTAAACAAATCACCGTATTATTTATTTTCTGCTGCATAATTAGTTATTGGTGATTTGTTTGTGCTACCACACACTTTGCATGTTAATTTGATTAATTAATAAATTTGGTTAATTAATTAATTAATTTGTCACAAAAGGTTAATTCGTTTTTGGCCTATCACATTGTAAAACATTATCAAAATCACCCTCTAATCTTTACCTCAATCTCTTTACAAACATATGTGGGTTTTTCATTTTTTTTTTAATATTTGATTTTTTTTTTGGGAGAAAACATAGTGTTTTTTACATTTAACTAAACCATTCTAAAACCGATCTAACTGTACTAGTTTTTGGTTTTTTTCTATTAAACAACCGGTTTTTCAATTATCTCTACTTTTTATGTAATTTTTGGTTTTTAGGTATAATCAAACCGAATTGATGTCCGGTTTCTGGTCATATTGGCCAATTCAATTTTTAAAACCATGGAATCTTGACCTTTTTTTTATTTTTTATTTTTGTTCTCTCCTCTCATCTTATTTGTGATCCATTTGTTGTGATACATTTACAAAAATTTTAGTTTGTTATTTTATGACCTATAGCAGATTATCCACACACGAAAAGAAAAAAGAAAAGAAAAGAAAAGAAAAGACCTATAGTGAATGCTCTAAAATGTGTAAAAACATAAGAGCTGTTTAGACCCTAAGTTAAAAATTACGGCTTGATAAATTTTACTTTAACTTAAACTAAGTGCGGAATAGAGTAAAAGCGAGCGGATGAACAAATAAACTAATCTAAGCCATATTCAATATAACACAGCAATAATATGAAAGCTAAAAGAGTTGGAATGAAGAATGCAAACACAAAGACAACACATCGATGTGTTATCGAAGAGAAAATCGAAGTTCTCGGCGTAAAACCTCTCCACCGCTCTCCAAGCAATAATCGATCCACTAGACAATCAGTTGGGATACATGAGTTAGCAAGAGACCCTTCAAGCTTAATCTACCCGATGTATCTAAGCCCTCCAAGCTCCTACTCCAACAAGGTTTCTCGGAACCGTGTCTTGTCTAGCTCTCTGGATCTCGCAACAAGCTCTATATTGCATCTGCCATTCTTGGCTTCTTCCAATGCTTCCCAACACCACCAAAACTTTACTGAAAACTCTGAAAGGGTGTGGCAAGTGTTTGGGCTATCAATCTCTCAATGGTATGGAAATGAAGAGGTAGGAGTTGAGGAAAGTCCACAAGCAAATGTATAGAGATATGTGGATATAACAATCTCTAATTCTCAAGGTTTGTGGCTAGGATTTTCTCTCTGAAGCACTCCTCAACATTTGTGGGTAATGTGGGTATAGATAGTGTAGGCATAAAAAGTGTGTATTAGAAATGACAGTTTGGTAAAACAGAATGTTTCGCGGGTGTCTCGCGGGAAGGCCTTACCCACGAGCTACTCATGAAACACAGTTGTCTCCATCTGGTTTGACTCTTCGCATTCCAGTCATGTGCAGGGCACATGCATCTTTTCACGGGATGCTTAGTCGCGAGCTACCCGCGAAAACTCTTCTGTCTTTAATTGCTTGAGTCTTTACATACTCTCTCTATCACACAACCCTTACAATAAAGTCCCACAATAAATACAAGGTATAAAAGATTGAATAGAATTACAATCAAATTTGTCACGGAATTAAAACTAACAAAATACATAGTTATAAATCACAATTTTACCTATAGCATTATTGGATTGCCTTGCTCAGGATTTTGAGTTACCATGTGAAACAAACACAAAGTGAAACAAAATTAAAAGAAGATAGCTAGGAAGGTAGCTATCTAAAAGCAAGTTTCTGATTTTTGAAGAATAAAAATACAATTAACATCAATTTTTCTCTAAAGCTTATCCTGGTAAAAAAATGTGGGGTCAAAAAATTACATTTTGTCAAAAAGCATTCGCCGTGGAGTTAAAGTAATAATTGTTGAATTATTGGCAATGCGGGGTCAAGTCAACCACGCGATAAGGTGGTCCTGTGTGCAACTATGAATGCATGAACCTAATCTATTGGCTAGAACTGAATCTACTTAAATGTCTTATAAGAACTAAGAACTGCACAGGCTTTCACAACACAAGCAAAAACCAATCTCTTCTAGTTTCCTGGAGTTACTCACTTTGTCAATTTCTTTCCATTGCCAAAAAAGAAAAACATGGCTGAGACCCTAGTAGGAGGAGCATTAATGTCTGCAGCCTTGAAAGTGTTATTTGAAAAGATGACATCTCAGGAGGTCGTGAACTTCATCCGGGGAAGAAAATTCACTGCTAAACTACTAACAAAGCTGAAGACATCGTGTCTTACCCTCAGCAAAGTGCTCAATGACGCAGAGGAAAGGGAAATCACAGACCTAACTGTCAAAGAGTGGGTTGATGAGCTTAAGGATGCTGTCTATCACGCAGAGGACCTTTTGGATGAGATCGCTACTGAAGCTTTGCGGTGCCAGGTGGAAGCTGATTTTGTAACCTCTACAAGTAAGGTACGTAACTTAATCCCTACTTCATTTAATCGGTCTGGGAAAAAACTGGAATCAAAGATAAAAGGAGTCCTAGAGAAGCTGGAATATCTAGCTTCACAAACAGATGCTATAGGTCTGAGTGAAGGTGTTGAAAGGAGATCTTCCCAAAGAGTGCCCACAAGGGCCACAGCTTCTCTGGTAGATCCAGAAACTTTAATTTACGGTAGAGATGATGACGAAAAGGAAATAGTCAACTTGCTGCTCTCAAACGATGTAGCAAACAACCACTCAGCTGGTGTGATTCCCATTGTGGGCATGGGTGGGGTTGGAAAGACAACCCTTGCTCAGCGCATCTATAACAACCGAAGAATCATAGAACATTTTAACCTTAAAGCATGGGTTTGTGTTTCAGAAGAATTTGACGTTCCTAAGATATCCAAAAAAATTCTTGAGTATGTCAGTCCACAAAAATATGATAACACTGACTTAGATAAGATCCAAACTGAATTGAAGGATTATTTGATGGGAAAGAAATGTTTACTGATTCTTGATGATGTATGGAATGGAAATTATGATGATTGGGCGCAGTTGAGTATTCCTTTTAAATATGGAACATCAGGAAGTAGAATTATTGTGACAACACGCAACGAAAGTGTTGCATCGATCATGCGCCCTATTAAAATTTTTCATCTTAATAAATTATTAAAAGAAGATTGTTGGCTATTATTTGCAAATCATGCCTTTGAAAATGGAAAATCTGATGCATATCCAGAATTAAAAAAAATTGGGGAAGAAATCATTAAGAAGTGTGACGGTCTACCATTAGCAGCAAAAACACTCGGTTGTCTATTGCACTCTAAATTAGATGTAGAGGATTGGAATAAAATTTTGAAAAGTGAAATTTGGAGTCCGTCTAATGATAGGGGTAATATTCTTCCAGCTTTAAGATTAAGTTACAATTACCTACCCTCACATTTAAAGCGATGTTTTGCATATTTTTCAATCTTCCCAAAGAATTACTTATTCAAAAAGGAAGAACTTGTTCAGTTGTGGATGGGAGAGGGTTTCCTGGAACAATACAACAATAATGAAGAAATGGAAGTTATAGGTGCCGAGTACTTCCTTGATTTAGTATCGAGGTCACTTTTACAACGATCAAATGAAAGCAAATTGTGCTTTCTAATGCATGACCTAGTCCATGATTTAGCTAAATCTGTGTCTGGCAAATTTTGTTTCGGTTCAGAAGGGGATGACATAAACAAAATTATAGATAAAACTCGTCATTTTTCCTACTTAAGAACCAAATATGACACCCCGGAGAAGTTGAATGCTTTGTGCAAAGCTAAAAATTTACGCACCTTCATTTCGTTAGAAATGAAAGAAGCCAATGAGAATAAGCAGTTCTACTTAACAAAGAGGGTACTACATGATCTATTATTGACACTAAGATTCTTACGTGTGCTCTCTTTTTCACATTATTGTAATATAGAGTTGCCAGAATCAATTGGAGATCTCAAATATCTACGCTATTTAGATGTCTCTTTTAGTAGTATTGAGAGATTGCCTAAGTCTACCTGTATGTTGCTCAACTTACAAACGTTGAATTTATCAGGATGCAAATTTCTAGTTGAGTTGCCAAAAAATATGAGAAATCTCATTAATTTGCGTCATCTTTATATTAGTGGAACTAGTATAAAAAATATGCCAATACAAATGGGTCGATTACAATGTCTTCAGACTTTGACCAAATTTGTTGTCGGCAAGGACATTGGATTCAAAATTGAAGAGTTAGGAAAACTTTCAAATCTTCGGGGAGTCATTGTGATATCGAATCTTCAGAATGTGATGAACTCAACTAATGCTTTGGAAGCGAAGTTGAAGGATAAGGAGCACCTTAAGGAGCTAACATTGGAGTGGGCTGCTGCCAATGACATTATTTGTCGAAGTGAAAGAGACGTACTCAATAATCTGCAACCTCATACGAGCTTAACAAAGCTTGTTATCAAGAATTACAATGCCATAAGCTTTCCAAATTGGGTTGGAGATGGTTCATTTTCAAGTTTAACAGTTATTCAACTAAACTCTTGTAGAAAATGCTCTAGTTTGCCATCACTTGGACAACTCCCCTCTCTTCAAGACCTCTTCATTTTTGGGTTTGATGAAGTTGTTACCATCGGTGCTGACTTTTATGGTGGTGGTTCTTCTACTATTACGCCATTTCAATCACTGAAAAAATTGAGATTTGAGGAAATGTCGAAGTGGGAGAAATGGTTTCCTTATCACGGAGAAGGCGAAGACGAAGGAGGAGCTTTTCCGAGTCTCCAAGAGCTTTATTTTGAAAAATGTCCAAAACTAAGTGAAAGCTTGCCCAAACACCTTCCTTCTTTAACCAAACTTGAGATTAAGGAATGTGAACAGCTTGAGACTTCTCTCCCAACTGCTCCTTTTATTCGTGAATTAGAATTAAGAAATTGTAATGATGCGTTGTTGAAAAAATTGCCACCCACGTTGCACGACCTCACAGTAATCGGATTCAAAAACCTGGAGTCTCTGCAAGAGGGAGTGATGGACCACATCCACTATGTTGATAAGTTATTTATCTATGATTTTCCTGTGCTCAAGTCTCTTCCTCTTGGTGGTCTATCCAGTCCCACTGCACTAAAATGTCTTGGTATCCGTAATTGTAAAGAAGTAGAATTCACGATGTACCCCTGCCACTCTTCCCTTGAGCGACTGATGATAGAAAATAGCTGTAAATCTTTAAAGTCATTTCCTTTAGACATCTTCCCGAAGCTTCTTTATCTCCAAATCGAAGGGTGTAGCAACATGGAGTCCCTTTCAGTTTCGGAGGGACATCGCCAAACTGATCTCCTAGAGTTGAAAATCAATGATTGCCCTAATTTTGTAGCTTTTCCTAGTGGAGGATTGTCAGCCCCCAATCTCTCAGAATTAAAAGTCAGTAATTGCTCTCGTCTCAATTCACTCCCAGAAAACATGCACAAGTTTCTCCCGTCTCTTCAAGAATTGGATATCATTAATTGTCCACAAATTGAGTCTTTTCCGGAAGGTGGTCTGCCATCCAATATAGCTGTTTTAAGAATCTACGACTGCAAAAAACTAATTTGCAATCGAATGGAGTGGGGCTTGCAAAGACTGCAGTCTCTTAAAATATTAGGATTCCTAAATGATGATCTTGATTGCTGGGATGTGGAATCCTTTCCGGAGGAGAATTTACTGCCCACAACTGTTACCCATCTTCACATCAGTGGATTTGGAAATTTGAGAACGTTGGACAACAAGGGGTTTCAACACCTTACTTCTCTTCAACATTTGTGGATCGGAGCCTGCCCTAAGCTCAAGCACATGCCAGAAGAGGGGCTGCCTGTCTCCATCACTCACATACATATCTTGGAATGTCCTTTGTTGACGAAACGGTTGCAAAGGAAGAAGGGAAAAGAGTGGCGCAACATTGCTCACACCCCCTTCATAGAGATCATTGAGCGCAACACAATAAATAAAGCCAATCAGGTATTCGTTTTACTTGACCCGCTCTTGATTTTACTTGCATTCTTTTTAATTCTATTTATTGACATTTAATTTAATTTTTTTTTTCTATAAATTGTCAATTAATTATATATGATTGAAAAAAATACTACTAATAATAAACGATTTCTTTGACGCTTGTTAATTCTTCGTCTGATTCGCTTTTTTACAATGTTGGGCTCATGAAGTTGTCCGTCGATGGTGAATCAAGCATAACATTTGTATCTCGATTTCTGTGAAGAAGCTGCCAAAAGTATGACAAGATTTATGCTCAGTTACCTGTTCTTTGTTAAACAAATGCTTTCAAGGTGAAAATGGAAAAGTGTGCAACTCAAAATTCATGCATAGCTACCTGTTCTAGCGAACCAGTTAAGTACCCATATGATTTAATGATTTGCTTTATTGGAAAATAAGAAAAATTGCTTGAACATTTGTTAAATGATGTTTATTTGACTGATGTAGATCCCCTGTATGCAAGGTTAATTTCATCACTTGGTAAGATTCTTCTTTTACCCAAATGCTTGATGATTGGTGTCCATTTGGTTTTGAAAGCATGATTTTTAAAATCTTAATTGGGGGTTTGGTAAAATCTATGAAAAGTGTTGTTGTGAAAATCTGTAGTACGAAAAAACAATTTTCTTTGAAAGTGCCAATTTGAGGATGCAGATATTCCCTAATTTTAAAATGCAATTTTCTTAAAAAAAAAAACAAAAGCCAGAGGCTTATATTTTATTATTATTAGTTTCCTTTTTTCTCAAAAAAAATCACAAGGCCAAATGGGGGTATTGATGACAAACATATTTATTTAATCAAATTTATAATATATGGAGTAATTCCCACATTTGCCCTGTGAACCATGCAGATGACCTTAATTTCATGAAAATTCCGTGGCTGTTGGAAAGTAGGGCAGAATTGATTAAAAATTTTGAGAACTGAATGCGCCAATAACTATTTGTGGGAGGCAATATTTTGATTGAGCAATGCAGGTCAGTGTTTCACTATGATTCTGATTGCCATCCTTTTATTCATTATTTTTTTAAATGGGAAATTAAATAGAATTTACCATATATGAAAGAAAATGGGATTGAAAATGTTAAACATTTTCAGAATTTTTTTTTGCTTTTCAAGATTCAAGTAATGAAATCTCTTAGATGAAATCAGTGTTGAATACACGTGACTAAGGAGTTTAGTTTAAACAGATTCAGTTAATCAAATTTATTGTATAGAGAGTAGTTCTCACATTTGCCCTGTGAAATATGCAGACGACCTTGGTTTTTTGAAAACTCTGGCTGTTGGAAGTAGGGCAGAATTGATAAAAAATTTGAGAATGGAAAGTGCCAATGACTATTTGTGGGTGACAATGTTTAGATTAAGAAATGCAGGTCAGTGTTTCACTGTGATTCTAATTGCCATCCTTTTATTCATTATTGTTTTGAATGGGAAACCAAACAAAATTTACCATATATGAAGAAATCATAATTGAAAATGTTAAACATTTTTAGGATTTTTTTTGCTTTTCAAGATTCAATTAATGAAATCTCTTAGATGAGATTAGTGTTGAATACACATGTGACTAAAGAGTCTAAATAGATTCATTTAATCAAATTTATAGTACTGAGAGTAATTCTCACATTTGCCTGGTCAAATATGCAGACGACCTTAGTTTATGAAAACTCCGTGGCTGTTGGAAAGTAAGGCTGAACTGATAAAAGAAAATTGAGAATGGTATGTGCCAATGACTATTTCTGGGTTGCAATGTTTTGATTGAACAATGCAGGTCAATGTTTCAATGTGATTCTGATTGCCATCCTTTTATTCATTATTGTTTTAAATGTGATGAGAAATTAAATAGAATTTACCATATATGAAAGAAATTGGAGTTGAAAATGTTAAACATTTTTAGGATTTTTTTTGCTTTTCAAGATTCAAGTAATGAAATCTCAAGATCATTGTTGAATACACATATGACTAAGGAGTCTCAAAAGATTCATTTAATCAAATTTATAGTATAGAGAGTAAATCTCACATTTGTCTAGTGAAATATGCAGATGACCTTAGTTTCTTGGATACTCCATGACCGTCCAAAAGTAGGGCAGAATTGATAAAAAAATTTAAAATGGAAAGCGCCAATGACTATTTTTGGGAGGCAATGTTTTGATTGAGTAATGCAGGTCAGTGTTTCATTGTGATTCTAATTGCCACCCTTTTATTCATTATTATTTTAAATGGGAAATTAAACAGAATTTACCATATATGAAAGATATTGGAATTGAAAACGTTAAACATTTGAAAGTAGATATTCATCATTTAGAGTAAATTTATCACAAGGAAAAGTTGAAGCATTTAAGAAAGTGAAAGAGAGCTTTCTAATTTTTAAGGTGGAGTATAGATTAGTAGCTCAATCTTATAGAATTTAATGCTTTGTCCTACATAAAGGATTTATATCTCTAGTTTTAATTTTTTTTCATAATGCTTTCTGTTTATCAAAACATAAAGGATATATATTACCACATAAAGAAGGATATTTGTATATCTTATGTTCCCTAGTTTAATTCAAGTTACATCATCTGATGCCACAAACTACCTGTGGATGCAGATTGACTAGCTAAGACTAACTCTCTTTACATTTTGGAATTGACATGAAGCCTCTCTAGAGGATATGTCTACTTTTGGTTATTACCTCTCTGTGGGTGCAGATTGTCTTCCTAACTCTAGACAGCTCAAAAGGCTCAGCATGTCATTGCTCCTTTTGTCCTCTTTGTCCACACCAGTAGGATCTGCCCAACTCCCTTCTTAACATCAAGAACATAAAATTTAACTATGCTAAGACAAGGGTCCAGAGGCGCAGAGAGCAGGAAAACCAGCTGCTAGCTCAATATTGCTTAGGTTGAGGCTCACTGACTACACTAAAAAATCTTCAAAGGTATCTTTAAAAGTAGGGAATTAAAATTTCCTACATGCCTATGTCACTCTTCCCTTGAGTCTTTTGTCATATCTGATAGATGTAATTCTCCGTCATCATTTGGTTTGGATATCTTTCCAAAGTTTTGTAGTCTCGAAATCAACATGGGTGGCAACATCAAGTCTCTTTCAGTTTGGGAGGGACATGAACTTGTTATCCTAGCTTTGGAAATCAAGGAGTGCCTTAATTTTGCAGATTCTCCCAGTGGGGGATTGCCAGCCCCAACCTTTCACTATTAAAAGTCCATGATTGGCTTCATCTCAAGTTAGTTCCTGAAAACATGGATATGCTCCTCCCATCTCTTCGAATTTTGGATATTGCATACTGCTAACAAGTGGATTCTTTTCCAGAAGGAGGTCTGCCAACCAATATGAATTGTCTTGTCATCAATGCTTCTAAGAAACTCATTGCCAATAGGAAGCAGTGGGGTTTGCAAAGACTACACTCTCTTAATCAATTATTATTGTCTTCCTACCAAAATAAAAAAAAAACAAAAACAAAAATTTTGTCTTGTCATGATTGCAGGGAAGTGAAGTGCTTGCCTGAGGAGGACTTCCACAAGTTTTAACACTCTTTCTACAAAGGAATTTCAAAATCTGAGATCCCTAGACAAGTAGGGCCTTCAACTCATTACCTCTCTTCAACTATTGTCTATCTCAGTATTTATCAAAAAAACCATTGTCTATCTCAGACGCCCCAGACTGAAGTAGACGCCAGAAGATGGGAATTCTTGTTTCCATTCTAAGCTATAGTTTCGTTAATTTCTTGCCTTGACAAAACAATACCAAAAAAAGAAAGAATAAATGTGTAGTACAAAATTTCTCACATCTCTATTATACAAATTAATGATGAAGTCTCATCATCTGAGCCAAAAGTGTAGACGAGATCAAATCCCACTTCACAATAAGGTACTTGTTCCACTCAACCGTCTAAGCCTCCATTTGGTTTTATTTATGCTTCTTTCTAACTTTTTTTTATGGATAAATAAATTTGAAAATTTTGTTAAAATCTGATAAAAAGATGGAAAAATAAAAGGATTTCTTCTAAGATGGTTAGTCCAAAGCTGGAGTTCTCAAGTTTTAATGGGTTCTTTTGTAAAATTATTTCCATTTGTCAGTAGCAAGTGCCACAAAAGGCTTGGTCAAACACATGCCAGAAGAGTAGTTAACAAAAAAATTCCTAGGAAGAAGGGAAAATAGTGGCAAAAGATTGGTCACATCTGCTGCAAAAAAATGGATGCCCCAAGTCAAGTGTTTATTCTACTTGAGCATCTAATTTTCAATCTTGTTTTTAATTATATTTCTTTTTAGTTGTACAACAGAATATATATATATATATATATATATATATATATATATATATAAACATACAACCATATGTTTGTAATTGAAATTGAAAATATAAAACATTCTCTTGAATTTTTGAAAATCATAAAATTTCCACAGCTTAGTCTTTTCCAGAAGGTGGTCTACCATCCAATTTAATTTCTTTAGCAATCGACGACAGCAAAAAACTTATTTCCACTAGAATGGAGTGGGGTTTGCAAAGACTGCGGTCTCTTAAATAATTAGGATTTTCTAAATAGTGATCTTGATTGCTAGGATGAGGAGTCCTTTCCGGATGAGTCTTTCTTTTTCTCTTCTTTTTGCCGTTTTGCCTACCTATTTTTCTTTTGGAGGTGCAGATGAAACATATCTAGCTACCTTGTCCTCAACTATGTCACAACTTGATTTGAAATTTTTACAAGGAAAGAATCCCATTAATTTTTTTGATTTCTGCTATGTCACTCTAGTATTGGATTCAATGTTGAATACACGTGACTAAGGAGTCTAAACAGATTCATTTAATCAAATTTATAGTATAGAGAGGAATTCTCACATTTGCCCTGCGAAATATGCAGACAACCTTAGTTTCTTGGAAAATTTGTGACTGTTGGAAAGTAGGGCAGAATTGATAAAAAAAAATTGAGAATGGAAAGTGCCAATGACTATTTGTGGGAGGCAATGTTTTGATTGAGTAATGCAGGTCAGGTTTTCATTGTGATTCTGATTGCCATCCTTTTATTCATTATTGCTTCAAATGGGAAATTAAATAGAATTTACCATATATGAAAGAAATTGGAATTGAAAACGTTAAACATTTTTAGGATATTTTTTTGCTTTCAAGATAAAAGTAATGAAATCACTTAGTTGAGATTAGTGTTGAATGTAGGTGACTAAGGAGTGTAAACAGATTCATTTAATCAAAGTTATATTATAGGGAGTAATTCTCACATTTGCCTTGTGAAATATGCAGATGACCTTAGTTTCTTGGGAACTTCGTGGCTATTGGAAAGTAGGGCAGAATTAATAAAAAAAAAATTTGAGAATGGAAAGTGCCAATGACTTCTTGTGGGAGGTAATGTTTTGATTGAGCAATGCAGGTCAGTGTTTCAATGTGATTTTGATTTCCATCCTTTTATTCATTAATGTTTTAAATGGAAAATTCAACATAATTTACCATATATGAAAGAAATTGGAATTGAAAACGTTAAACATTTTATGATATTTTTGCTTTTCAAGATTCAAGTAATGATATCTCGTAGATGAGATCAATGTTGAATACACGTGACTAAGGAGTCTAAACAGATTCATTTAATCAAATTTATGGTATGGTGAGTAATTCTCACATTTCCCCTGTGAAATATGCAGGCGACCTAAGTTTCTTGGAAACTCCGTGGCTATTGGAAAGTAGGGCAGAATTAATAAAAACAAAATTTGAGAATGGAAAGTGCCAATGACTTCTTGTGGGAGGTAATGTTTTGATTGAGCAATGCAGGTCAGTGTTTCAATGTGATTTTGATTTCCATCCTTTTATTCATTAATGTTTTAAATGGAAAATTCAACATAATTTACCATATATGAAAGAAATTGGAATTGAAAACGTTAAACATTTTATGATATTTTTGCTTTTCAAGATTCAAGTAATGATATCTCGTAGATGAGATCAATGTTGAATACACGTGACTAAGGAGTCTAAACAGATTCATTTAATCAAATTTATGGTATGGTGAGTAATTCTCACATTTCCCCTGTGAAATATGCAGGCGACCTTAGTTTCTTGGAAACTCCGTGGCTATTGGAAAGTAGGGCAGAATTAATAAAAACAAAATTTGAGAATGGAAAGTGCCAATGACTTCTTGTGGGGGGTAATGTTTTGATTGAGCAATGCAGGTCAGTGTTTCAATGTGATTTTGATTTCCATCCTTTTATTCATTAATGTTTTAAATGGAAAATTCAACATAATTTACCATATATGATAGAAATTGGAATTGAAAACGTTAAACATTTTATGATATTTTTGCTTTTCAAGATTCAAGTAATGATATCTCGTAGATGAGATCAATGTTGAATACACGTGACTAAGGAGTCTAAACAGATTCATTTAATCAAATTTATGGTATGGGGAGTAATTCTCACATTTGCCCTGTGAAATATGCAGGCGACCTTAGTTTCTTGGAAACTCTGTGGCTATTGGAAAGTAGGGCAGAATTAATAAAAACAAAATTTGAGAATGGAAAGTGCCAATGACTTCTTGTGGGAGGTAATGTTTTGATTGAGTAATGCAGGTCAGTGTTTCAATGTGATTTTGATTTCCATCCTTTTATTCATTAATGTTTTAAATGGAAAATTCAACATAATTTACCATATATGATAGAAATTGGAATTGAAAATGTTTCAATGTGATTTTGATTTCCATCCTTTTATTCATTAATGTTTTAAATGGAAAATTCAACATAATTTACCATATATGATAGAAATTGGAATTGAAAACGTTAAACATTTTATGATATTTTTGCTTTTCAAGATTCAAGTAATGATATCTCGTAGATGAGATCAATGTTGAATACACATGACTAAGGAGTCTAAACAGATTCATTTAATCAAATTTATGGTATGGGGAGTAATTCTCACATTTGCCCTGTGAAATATGCAGATGACCTTAGTTTCTTGGAAATTCCGTGGCTATTGGAAAGTAGGGCAGAATTAATAAAATCAAAATTTGAGAATGGAAAGTGCCAATGACTTCTTGTGGGAGGTAATGTTTTGATTGAGCAATGCAGGTCAGTGTTTCAATGTGATTTTGATTTCCATCCTTTTATTCATTAATGTTTTAAATGGAAAATTTAACATAATTTATCATATATGATAGAAATTGGAATTGAAAACGTTAAACATTTTATGATATTTTTGCTTTTCAAGATTCAAGTAATGATATCTCGTAGATGAGATCAATGTTGAATACACGTGACTAAGGAGTCTAAAGTATAGGGAGTAATTCTCACATTTGCCCTGTGAAATATGCAGACGACCTTAGTTTCTTGAAAATTTCGTGGCTGTTGGAAAGGAGGGCAGGATTGATAAAAGAAATTTGAGACTGGCAAGTGTCAGTGACTATTTTGTGGGAGGTAGTGTTTTGATTGAGCAATGTATGTCAGTGTTTCACTATGATTCTGATTGCCACCCTTTTATCCATTTTTTTTTTTAAATGTGAAATTAAATAGAATTTATCATATATGAAAGAAATTGGAATTGAAAATGTTAAACGTTTTCAGGATGTTTTTTTGCTCTTCAAGATTCAAGTAATGAAATCTCTTAGATGAGATTAGTGTAGAATACACATGTGACTAAGGAGTCTATATCTATTTCCCCCTACCCCACCTCACTGTAAACATTGGCTATGACCCAAAATATAAAAAGACTTCACCTATACCAAAACATTTTCATTCATTATAGGAAATTTTGAATATATTCCTAGTTGCATACTTATATTTTCAATGATTTGTTGTGCCAATATATTTTCTTTACTAAGGATTCCGTTTCACTGGCTTTTGGGTTCATTACAGTCCAACTGGGGATGTCTCATGATGTTGAATGATTCTCCTTTTGTTGGTACCTCATGGAAATAATATGTATTGGCTTAACTAATCACATGTGATTATGTATGCTCTATAAATAGTTAACATATTGAATGATTTTCTTGCCTAATTAAATGTTCTATAATTGCAAACAATAAAAATCCATGCGGTATGGATCCTGTAAATTTTCAAAACACGGAATTTTTAAACACATCCTTTGTTGCTAAAATTAGAATTCTTCAGTCCTTATCAAACAATTCCTTTTTGTTGATTTTTATGACGTTTGAAAGTAGATATTCATCATTTGGAGTAAATTCATAACAAGGAAAAGTTGAAGCATATAAGATAGTGAAAGGGAGATTTTTAATTTTTATGGTGGGTTTAGATTTGTAGCTCAATCTTTTAGAATTTTTTTGTTTGGTCCTACGTAATGGATATATATCTCTAGTTTTCATTTTTTCATAATGCTTTCTGTTTATCAAAACATAAAGGATATATATTACTACATAGAGAAGGATATTTTGAATATCTTATATATGTTCCCTAGTTTAATTCAAGTTACATCATCTGATGCTACAAACTACCCGTGGGTGCAGATTGGCTGGCTAAGACTACCTTTCTTTACATTTTGGAATTCACATTAAGCCTCTCCAAAGGATAGGTCTGCTTTTGGTTATTACCTCTCTATGGGTGCAGATTGTCTTCCTAACTCCAGACAGCTCCAAAGGCTCAGCATGTCACTGCTCCTTCTATCCTTTTTGTCCACACCAGTAGGATCTGCCTGACTCCCTTCTTACCATCAAGAACATTAACTTCAACTATGCTAAGACAAGGGTCCAGAGGCGCAGAGAGAGGGAAATCCAGCTGTTGGCCCTATATTGCTCAGGTTGAGGCTCACTGACTACACTAAAAAATCTTCAAAGGTATCTTTAAATGTAGGGAATTAAAATTTCCTTCATGCCCATGTCACTCTTCCCTTGAGTCTTTTGTCATATCCAATAGATATAATTCTCTGTCATCATTTGGTTTGGATATCTTTCCAAAGTTTTGTAGTCTTAAAATCAAAATGAGTGGCAACATCAAGTCTCTTTCAGTTTGGGAGGGACATGAACTTGTTATCCAGCTTTGGAAATCAGGGAATTCCTTAATTTTGCAGATTCTCCCACTGGGCGATTGCCAGCCCCAACCTTACACTGTTAAAAGTTCATGATTGCCTTCGTCTCAAGTCAGTTCTTAAAAACATGGATACGCTCCTATCTCTTCAAATTTTGGATATCGCAAACTGTCAACAAGTTGAGTCTTTTCCAAAAGGTCTGTCAACCAATATGAATTGTCTTGCCATCGATGCTTCTGAGAAACTCATTGCTAAAAGGAAGCTGTTGGGTTTGTAAAGACTGCACTCTCTTAATCAATTATTATTTTCTTGTCATGATTGCAGGGAAGAGAAGTGCTTTCCTGAGGAGGACTTCTGCAAGTCTTAGCACTCTTCCTATAAAGGAATTTCAAAATCTGAGATCCCTAGACAAGAAGGGCCTTCAACTCCTTACCTCTCTTCAACTACTGTCTATCTTAGATTGTCCCAGACTAAAGTAGATGCCAGAAGATGGGATTTCTTGTCTCCATTCTAAGCTACAGTTTCGTCAATGTCTTGCCTGGATAAAAAAATTCCCAAAAAAAGAATTAAAGTGTGGCGCAAGATTGCTCACATCTCTATCTTACAAATCAATGATGACGTCTCATTATCTGAGCCAAAAGTGTAGATGAGATCAAATCCCACTTGACAATAAGGTACTTGTTCCACTCAACCCTCTAAGCCTCCATTTGATTTTGTTTATGCTTCTTTCTTACGTTGTTTATGGATAAATAAATTTAAAAATTTTGATATCCGATAAAAAATTGAAAAATAAAAGGATTTCTTACGTTGCTTCTTTCTTACGTTGTTTATGCTTCTTTCTTATGGGTTCTTCTGTAAGATTATTTCCATTTGTTAGTAGCAAGTGCCACAAAAGGCTTGGTCAAACACATTCCAGAAGAGTAGTTAACAAAAAAATTGCCAAGGAAGAAGGGAACACAGTGACGAAAGATTGGTCACATCTGCTGCATAAAAATGGATGCCCCAACCCAAATCAGGTATTGATTCTACTTGAGCGGCTAAGTTTCAATCTTGATTTTACTTATATTCCTTTTTAGTTGTACATCGGCCAAAAAAAAAAAAAAAAAATACAAACATACAAATGAATGTTTGAAATTGAAAATATGAAACATTCCCTTGAAGTTTTGCAAATTATAAAATGTCCACAGCTTGATTCTTTTCCAGAAGGTGGTTTGCTATCCAATCTAATTTCTTTAGCAATTGAGGACAGCAAAAAATTTATTTCCACTAGAATGGAGTGGAGTTCGCAAAGACTACAGTCTCTTAAATAATTAGGATTCCTAAATAGTGATCTTGATTGCTGGGATGTGAAGTCCTTTTTGGAGGAGTATTTCTGTTTCTCTTCTTTTTGCTGTTTTTCCTTTCTATTTTTCTTTTGGAGGTGTCGAAGAAATATATCTAGCTACCTTGTTCTCGACTATGTTACAACTTGATTTGAAATTTTCACGTGGAAAGAGTCCCATTTTTTTTTTTTTTTTGGTGCTATGCTATGTCACTCCAGAATTGGATTCATATGACCACTGCAGAATTATGTTTCTCTCTGTAGGGGATTTTCTAAACTCAAGTCTTTTGTGCACATTCTAGTTGGAAAGGGCTTTCAGCATTACATAATAAAATTTCTCTATAGAAATCACAAAATCAAAGGAAAATAGGAAATATTAATTGGGAAAAGTGACAACGTTTGATATGTTGGCTTCTGTTTCAAGTGAGCTTTTCAAGCATACCAGTAGCATGATAATGCATTCTACTTGCTATTATTCAAATGTCAATCTTCTCATTTGAGGCTTACAGAAATGATTCTTTGAAGAGGTGGCTGAGGTTGCTTGTCCAATACTACTTAAACCACTGAAAACCGTAGTTGCATGCTCAAGCCAAGGGAAGATTGCCCACTGTATTGCTGAGTGGTTAGTCTTATCTCAAGGTGGTTTCAATCATTAGTCTGGCGATATTCCTCAATCTCCTTAAACT
Organism: Quercus agrifolia; assembly: GCA_029955455.1. Taxonomy (NCBI): domain Eukaryota; kingdom Viridiplantae; phylum Streptophyta; class Magnoliopsida; order Fagales; family Fagaceae; genus Quercus; species Quercus agrifolia. The sequence goes on from JARQAD010000006.1 coordinate 19,109,798, forward strand.
TTTTTGGCTTGAGTGGTTAGTATCTATGCAATCCCACTTTATGGTTGCATAGTCCAGTGATATTCGTCTATCACCTTAATACTTTTTTGGCTTGAGTGGTTAGTATTGATTGATGAGTGGTTAGTCTATTGTCCCATGGCTTTGTGTTTTAGTGGGTGATCTTATATCACACTTTTGGTAAATGTGACACGGTTTATGTCTCCTGTGATAAGTGTCCTAAATAATTGAAAAAACATGAATTAGAACTATGGTGTGACACATGTATGAAAGCATGTGAATTTCCAAAAATTAGGTATGTAATTCTATATATTTACTATTGGTTAACTTTGAATACATATATATATATATATATATATATATATATATGCTAATGTAAATTGAAAATAATATTTCAGATATAGGCTTAACAAGCAAGTTGGTGATATAACAGAACATGCAAATTTTGTAGTATTTGACAAGGAAGAAGAGAAGTTAATTAATGTATTTGGTATGCAACTCTCCAATATGGAAGAAGAGGTAAAAATGATAGAAATAGGTTATTTGTTTAATTAAATTAATTCTATTACATACACTATTTGAAATCTAATTTTTTGTTTATTTTTTTTAATAATAGGATGAAGATGGTGACAATATTATTTCAAATAGTATCAAATGCATTATTGGAAAACCTACATCTTCCAAGTGAAAGTTACTGCATACAATTTCTTCGTTCACAAACAAAACTTTACAGTAACTAGAGTCTTTGAAATTGAAGGAAATGAACAATTACAGGTAAAAATGGTTCGCTTATACTTTATTGATGAAGTTATAATATTATCAGTGATACATAATGACATATTGTATCTTTGATCATAGGAAACAACAAAAAGAGGGACTAAGAATGGAAATGAAGTATCCAAAGAAGCAATCTTTGCTGAAGTAAAGAAAAGAAAATTTTTGAAGAAGTAAGTACAATTGCACAAATAAATATTATTTGGTTCTTTTTAAAACTTCACACAATCGTTAATTTCCTTAACAAGAAAATAACTTATGTATTTTTTCTGTTTTGCAGATAAATCTAAAACGAGAATGTGGAAGCTCAAATAGAAGTGTTAGATGATTAGCGAACATATAAAATATTTAAATGAAACTTCGAATATTTAGACTTTAAATTAGGTCGTGATGTTGTGCTTTCTAATAGATGACTAGTTTCAGTGACTACCCAGAGGGGAGCACAGCAATAATATGGAAGCATAAACAATGATAAAATAGATGATAAAGAAGAAAATAGCAAAATAGATATATTCAAAATAAGTTAAAACGGAATATGGGATATGAAAACTGAAACTGAAACAAGTAAAATCTTACTTGAATAAAAACTTATGTCTTTGATAAACTTGAAAACAACTGTCTGTTACAAGCTTGAAAATAAAACTGTCTGAAGAGTTACAAGATAAAAACTGTCTTAAAGATTACAAGATTATGTTTAAAGGGAAAGGTTACAAGCGTACAAGAGGGGAATAGAGTACAAAAGTCTTTCTGAGGGAGAGGGAAGACTATTACAAAGTCTTTCTAAAACTTTTAATATGAGAAACTTCTATTCTGAGAACTTCTATTGAGAAAACTTATCTTCTGTCTTCATAGTCTGTCCCTTTTATAGATGCAGTGAATCATGGTAAATTAACCTGAGTTAGTAAAGTTAACTCAAGTTAAACTGTCAATGAAAACTTGTAGAGAATATTATTATTGATGAGCAGTAGTTTGTCTAGGAATTTGCCACGTCTTTTCACGTGTGCATGCTAATGAACAAAGTGACTCATCTATCTGTATCTGTCTGGACAGTCTTGGATTCTTTACACATGCTAGTGAATAGTGATTTGTCTGAATAGTAGTGACTCATATGTGTGTATCTATTTGGACTATCTTGGATTTGTCTACACTCATGCTAGTGAATAGTGATCTGTACTGGTGAATAGTGATCTGTTATGTTTATCCTTGTTGATAGGCCAAAAACGAATTGATCCATTGTGATGAATTAATTGATTAATTAGCCAAATATATTAATCAATCAAATTAATATGCAAATGTGTGGTAGTACAAACAAATCACCAATAAACTAAGTATGCAGCGAAAAATAAATTGACACGGTGATTTATTTACTAATGAGGAAAACTAACACGGTAAAAACCCCACCTGGTGATTTTAAAGTTACTACTCTCGAAATTTCACTATTATCACAACAAGTGGTTATAAGTCAAGGAATCACAGTACCTTATACCAAGCTACAATTGAACCCTTATTGTAATACTCAATTTGACTTGTTCTGTAGTGACAATTTTTCCTTTTGATGTCTGGCTCCCAGTATGTGACTAACCAGTTGCGCGGATCCTAGTACGTGACTTCAATCACCAACTAGAAAAGGTTGTTGGTTGCAAAGTACTTCAGTTCATCCAAACGGTGAAGATCAAGAAAATGTTTGGTCACAAAATCCTATGGTGCACAAACACAGCAACTTCAAGCACATCCTAGATCTACACAAATACAAGTAAAGTACGTTTTGTTAAAGGATTAGTCAATTATATAAAATAGTGACATATGTTCTTAACAAGTGAATCACATATGTCCTAACAATCTCCACATTTGGCAATCCGTGACAAAATTACAACAAACAAATGAAATATAAGAGAAATCATAAATCACTCAACTCATATTCACTTGTTGAATACAATAAAATCTATCTTAACACAAACTCTTGAAAAATTTTGCAAGAAGAGAGTTTATGATAAGAAGACTTTAACAACCTGTATTTCTGAAACACTTTAAACAAAATTCATCAAGACATATTTGTGTGAAACATAAATAATAAATTGCATACAAGTAGTAAGAACCATGTGTATAAAGAACAAAAAGAAATAACACATGCAAGGATAGGTGAAAGAAACATACATCAACATAGAAAAAAAAATACAATAAATGTCAATAATGGTCACAAGACCCAAGGTACAAGAATAAATGTATCTAAAGTAGAGAAAAGAATAAGATACAAGTAATCCTCACTACATCCCTCAATATGCACTCTCCCACTATCAAAAATCTCCTATGCTAAACCTCCCCCTAAGAATGACTACTCTCATAACCAAAACTACTTCCCTATTTTTGTTACGAGTGACAAAGGATAAGAGAGAGAAAGGGAAGAAAGAGACAATCAGAAAAGCTCCAAATAGTTCAAATATATAGAAATATACTAAATGTAAGGTATGTATGCATGAGCATGTAACGTGAAAAGTAAAAAGCATCATAGGCTCAGCCCAATTCAAACCTACTAGCACACAAACAGTTCAACATGTATAACACACAACTAAATGCATGAAAATACAATTATAATGCACATGTAATGCAGTGCATGAAGTTTTTAAGATTAATCTTCAAAACCCATCCCAAAAATTTCACAAAAACCTCTTTAATTTTGAAAAACCCCAAATTTTGCAAAAAAAATCCCAAAAACTTAGGTTTCAAAGAATAAAATGCATGAAAATGAGGGATTAGAAACTTACCAAGTGAAGAAAAACTTGATTAATTTCGAAAAATGCTTGAGGAAGACGTTTAAGGGAGAGAGAAGCGTGTTTGGGAGGTGAACAGCCACGGACAGATCGAGGGAAATCGAGAAAATGAAGTTTGGATCGCACAAAATTTATATATAGATCCTTAGTAATTCTCGACAGATAAAAGTGTTGAGAGGTGTCAAGACATCTGTCGAGGAAGGTGTCAAGAAAAAGAGCGTCGACAAATGAAGCTATTGTGAAGCTGTTTAGGGACAATACAATAAAAGCTAAAAAGAAGCTCGATCAATCCACCAGTTGTCGAGAAGCTATTGAAGGTCCAGAAATTTTCCCGATCAATCCATCAGCTGTCGAGACAGCTATTGAGATTGCGATAAGAAACAGTTTAAGATCTCGACAGATAAGCCAGGTGTCGAGAGGTGTCAAGGAGGTATCGAGATTGCATAAAAATAGTTTTTCAAGAAGGGAAAAACACAGATATGAATGCAATTAAGCATGCAACACAATCAAAGATCCAAAAAATATTTTGAATTCTAAAAAACGTCTCTTAACAACAATTTTTAAGCACATGGAACCCAAACACACACACACACACACACACACACACACACACACCACACACACAAAACAAGTCTAATCAATTTTATATTTTAAAAACAAGTTAAGATAGTTTAGTGAGCATACATTAATATATGTAAACCTTGTGATGGCCAAATCACATTGTACCTGCACATGTATCAAGAGTAGCAAAGAATATTTCATGTTGTGTGTGAAAAACATCGCAAGATTGCATAAGTGTCAACTAGTTATGACGATTTGAGATATGAGAAAATCACTTTAACTTACATACAATCATAATTGTTTGATGGAGACTATCACCTTCATGGTACATCCTATAACTTCCACATCTCCTAGAAAACTCGCTTGTAATCATATTTAGAGCATTTTGATTTTTTTTGCTTTTTATTTTCTTTGCATATTTTCTTTTTAAGCAAACCATGCATAGACATATAAGAGATAGAAAAGAAATATCTAATGATGGTGAGCATTTGACATTACACTTTTGTTATGCCGAAGCATACAAATGTCATTTAATGATTGACAGGCAACAGTGGTAAGATGGTTATTTATACCTTTCACCTAGGATTTTCTAGTCTTTTCCATAAAAAAGAGTGATACGAGTGTTAAGTACAAGAGATCACTTAACCTTACTCATCACAAACACGAGCCACAAAACTCCCTTACTTAGTTGTGTATAGAGATGCTCATCCAAACTGCAAATAATACAAAGTTTAGAAAACTTTGTTTTAATGGCCATTCAAGGTACATAAGTACCAATGTACACAAAACATACACTGTTTTTGTATTTTTCTGATTTTTCAAAATTTTTTATATCAAAAACAAAATAAACAAAATAAACAAAACTGAAAACAAACAAACAAAAACATGTTGAACAAAGCAAAGCATAAAAGCTAGACTGACTCAAAATAAAAACAAAACACACATGTTATGCAAAAAAAAAAAAAAAAAAAAAAAACACAAAGGGAGAGAAGAAAGTGATAGAATCACTTAAAAACCCTTTTCCTTCCATACCTTGAAAGAACCTTTCTTTTGATTAAACCCTTGAGCCGGCGATGAGGGGAAAGAATTGAAACCGTTCAAGTTTGAAAGGAACATGAGGGTTTTGAGAAGATCTCCAAGAGGAGCAAGAGGATTGAAGCTGATTTTGGCTTCTAGATGCTATCATGCCATTGCTTTGTTGAGTGGCTAACCACTTATAGCAATTTGGTCGAGTATGACCAGCAACTTCACAATGATGACAAAGATGCTGCTTCTTTTGTTTAGGCTTTTGAGAGTTAACCTTTTTAGCCCTAGGGTTTTTAGCTTCCTTCTTATCTTGTTTAGGGGGTGCTCCTAAGATAGATTTATCCTTATCTATGTTCTCACTAACTAAATCAGTTTTAACATCATTGTTCTCAATTTCAACATTATTACTAGGAGGAATAAAAACAGTAGTACTAGTAGAAGCAATATTAGAAGAAGAAATACCATACCCTGAGCCTGTTTGATCAGAAGCAGATTTCTGAAAATTGAGCATTTCATTGAGCTTTGCACTTGAAGTCCTCTCCAATTGAGCTCTGACTTGGGACAACTCCGCTTTAAGCTTCTTGGTCTTCTCAGCCAAGAAATTGTTCTCAAACCTCAGTGCTTCAACAGTCTGATTAGCTTCATCAAACTTTTTAGAAAGCTTTTCACGATCAAGTTCCACATCACTGAGCTTCTTTGTGATCAGCCTATAAAGTTTCTCATGTTTCTCAGAAAGCTTGTATAATTTCTCATAGGCTGTGTGGATATCATCTTAATCATCTATCTTCTCAAACGTGGATTCCACCAATTCCTTTTCTTTATCCACATCTTCAACAATCCTCTTAGTAGGATTTACAGTGGCAGTGAAGGCATTCAAGATTCCGTCATCCTCATTGTTGGAATCATCCTCAGGTTCAGTGTCACTTAAAGTAGCAGTGAGTGCCTTGCTTTTCCCAATGCTCTTGAGATATATAGGACACTCCTGTTTCATGTGACCGAAGCCTTGACACCCAAAGCACTTAGGTCCTGTGGGAACAGTGTACTGACGGCCATCCTTAGCATCCTTCTTCCCTTTGTCTTGACTCTTAAATTGAGAAGAACTGGACTGCCTACGGTTCTTGTCGAAGCCCTTCCTATTGGCATTCTTCATGAACTTCTTGAATTGCCTGGTGATATAGGATTTCATCTTAGAATCTTCATCATCTGAAGACTCATTTGTGTCACTGCTCTTGGCCTTCAAGGCCATGCTCTTTCTCTTGCCTGACTTACCAATCCTTGTTAACCCTAGCTTGTAAGTCTGCAAATTACCAACCAGCTCTATCAAAGGAATCTTGTCAATGTCTTTTGATTCCTCGATTTCCGTAATCTTGGCATGGAATCTCTCAAGCAAAGATCTGAGTATCTTTCTCACAATCTTGGGTTCAGGAATGGTTTTCCTAAGATTGAAAGCTAAGTTCATTATGTCCTTGAGCTTGGCATAAAACTCATTGAACGACTCATCCTCCTCTATCTTAATCTCTTTGAAGCTTGTAGTGAGCCTCTGTAGTTTCGAATCCTTGACAGCCTTGGTTCCCTCATAGGTTGCCTGGAGGATGGTCCATGCCTCATTAGCAGTTTCAGTAAAGGATATCTTCTTGAACTCCTCATTGGTGACTGTACTGAATAAAGCATTCAATGCCCTACTGTTGAAGTTTGCCACTTTGATCTTGGCATCATCCCAATCAACCAACGCTTCCTTCGGCTTGGTCCAACTTATCTCAACGAGTTGCCACACCTTCTCATCTAGAGACTGCAAGAAAGCTCTCATGCATACTTTCCAGTATGCATAGTTAGTGCCATCAAATAAAGGAGGTATGATTAAAGACTGTCCTTTATCTATGACAAATAGGGGTCAATGGATCAGCACAGCAAAGATTAAAACCTAATCAGAGTGTGCTTGCTCTGATACCACTTGATAGGCCAAAAACGAATTAACCCCTTGTGATGAATTAATTGATTAATTAGCCAAGTATATTAATTAATCAAATTAACATGCAAATGCGTGGTAGCACAAACAAATCACCAATAAACTAAATATGCAGTGGAAAATAAATTGACACGGTAATTTGTTTAAGAATGGAGAAAACCAACACGGCAAAAACCCCACCGGGTAATTTTAAGGTCACCATTCTCAATATTCCACTATAATTACAACAAGCGGTTAAAAGTAAAGGAATCCCAGTACCTTATACCAACCTACAGTTGAACCCTTATTCCAATACCCAACTGGACTTGTTTTGTAGTGACAATTTCTCATTTTGATGCACGGCTTCTAGTACGTGACTAACCAATTGCGCAGATCCCAGTACACAATTTCAATCACCAACTAGAGAAGGTTGTTGGCTGCAAAGTTCTTCAGTTCATCCAGATGATGAAGATCAAGAAGATGCTTGGTCACAAAACCCTACGTTGCACAAACACAACAACTTCTTCACAAAAACGATGAACTAGGGCAAAATTTTGTCTCCAGTCAATTTGCTTGAACAAACTTTGCTCAATACTGGTGCAACTTGTGAACACTTTGACAGCCCTTAAATAATCCTTTTATATGTCTAGGGTTGTAAGAAAAGAAAGCCCAAACACATAATCACGGATTGGAATCAAAATAGAATTAGAATTCTGTTTTTCATAAACCTCGACAGGTACCCTATCTATTGAACTGCTGTCAAGCCACGGGGTTGAACAGCTCTTTAAGGTCGATAGATGACTAGCTGTCGAGCTTTAACGACAGGCACTTTTCAGCTTGAATCTTGGATAGACTTGCATGGCTTTAACACTTGATCTTGAAATAAAGTTTCTTGAAATATTAAACACATCCTAAATTTACCCAAATACAAGTAAAGTGCGTTTTGTCAAAGGATAAGCCAATTACATAAAAGAGTGACATATGTTCCTAACAAGTGAATCACATATATCTTAACACCTATCTGCCAATCTGTATCCACAAATTAGAGTTATCTTATTGCTTATGGAGTCTCCATAGAGTTTTTGGAAGCTATTCACACATGCTAGTAAATAGTGATTTGTCATGCTGATGAATAGTAATTTGTTTGAATTTTCTGGACATTCTGCAAATCACTACTTGAAAGGATATTGTCTCTATTGAGATGCCTTCATGCTCTATTTGAAATCTTCATTGAGGATTTCTGTTTTGGCAAAATGTGGTTTGTTATTAGCCTTAGGATGGCTATCTTGCTTGCCAAGCAATTGACCGTGAATTTTAAAATTAACAAATAGTGCAAGTACGCCTAAGTTGAAGGCCTTCATGCATCTGTCGAACAAATTCCTTCATGAGTTTAGTCAAGGGGCTTTTCAAAAGTCTTTCTATTTCTGAGAGGGACCTGAGATTTTGAGAAGATCTGGGAAGGACATAAATTGTAAAAAATCTTTTTGAAAGCAAACTTTAAATAAACTTTTTTGAAAAGAGATAATTTTTTTTTTTTTTGAAAATAATATGTATATGCATATACTTAAGTGCTACTGGGTAGAGTAGTATTATCTGCCTTTGGATTAGTAGTAATCTCATTTGTAAGAATCCCATCATTGTTTGCTATTGGCTCATCAGTATTTATGTCCTTAAATATTGAGATTTCTTGTAGCAAATGTATATCCTTAGGGATTGGAGGTAGGATGAAATTAAAATTTATTTTTGTTTCCAAAATATTAGTATATATTCCATTATCTGTCATGGAAAAAGGATAAAGCAAAGCCAAAAAAGGATTCCCTAGAATAACTTTAGAGGACAACTTGTCTATTAAAAAGAAAGGTGTTCTGAAATTGATTCCATTGTTATGTATATATGCCTTAGTTAATTTATTACTTATTCTAAGTCTATCACCATTGGCTTGGGTTAATCTGTTTGTTGTTGATTCATAATATTTGGAAGGTATTAATCCTTCTTGAATGCAATTCATATAAGCACCAAAATCAACAAGTGCAACAACTGTTAACGAGAATTCTTTATGAACAACCGAAGTTATTTCAGTATACCATTTCTAAAATACCATTCTGTCAATTATATTTAAAAATTCATCTTTATGAAAACTTTTATCCGTATAATTATTTATGTCAGGAAGAGAGGAGTCTATCAAAGATTCATTACCATATCTAATTCTATCCTTTACACTAATTACTTGTGCGGCTATTTGATCAATCATGTCCTTTAAAATGAAATTTTATGATTTTAATTCTTTTAATTCTTTTCTTAGATTATTGACATCTATCTATAAATTTGTTATTGTTACAGGTTTACTGGGTTTAAATCTATTAGTAATTTCTGCAAAATTATAAGTTGACTTATAATCTTTCAAATCTATTTCGAGTCTATCAGTTTGAGTTAAAGATTCTTTTAATTTAGATAAATAAACTTTTTTGGATTGTAAATCTAGAAGTCTGTCTATCAAGACTATTATTATATCTTCTTGTTTTGTTAAAACACTTATTTTTAGTTTTCTTTTACAATAACAATTATTAGGAATATTGCAATTACATAATTTAACTTTTCCATTATCTGAAGAAATATCTGTCGATGATGAGGTGGTATCATAATTATCTATCTAGTGAATTTCATTATTTGTTTCATCACCATCCGTCTGTTCTAATATTCTCATTAATTTATCTTTTAACTTTCCTGATATGTCAAGTTTATTTATCTTTCTTTGAAAGTTACAATATCTACTAGTGTGTCCCTTTTTGTCACATTTGAAGTAAATAATGTCTCTTTCTTTATATCTATCACGTTTCTTTCTTTTGGACTCTTCTTTCTTTTCTTTAGTCCTACTTTTATGATATCTTCTATTATTATTCTTGTATCTATCTACATCTTTCTTCTCTTTTGTTCTTTTCCTAGAGGGAACAATCAATGGTTCAATGCCATATTGCTCACAAAATGTGCCTGGCTCTTTTTTCTTTCTCTATTTGATTTTTCAATCTTAAATCATTACATAACCATAAAACTGTTTTATTGATTGAAGATATTATGTCACCATATGTTAATTTAGGATAGTCTATAGTTCCATCATCATTATTGGCTAAATCAATTCCAACTTTTTGAGCAAAGAAGTAAGGTAAACCAGCAATAAATTTTTCTTTCCAGTATGATTGTTGACAATCATTCCTACTTAAGACTTTTAAAATAAAAACATTTTTATACCATCTAAAGTCTGAAAGTTGTGGACATCTTAAATTAATTAAAACATCTGAAGCTCTTTCTTTATATTGATTGGGATCTCCAACAAAATGTTTAGTTATGGTAAAAATTAAAGTATTAACTGCATCTTGTGAAGGCTGTCTGTTTGTCATGATCACACTTCCATCTGTTTCTTTTTTAACAGCTGTTAATATTTCATTTCTGTCATCATTATTTAAATAGTGATCCCACCAACCTTTCAATTGGCCAGTAAAACTAGTGACAATTAAATGGGCTATCTGGTGATCTTGTTTTCCATGGCTCTTATAAACATTAGTGAGCAAAGTCATTTCATGTAAAAGATTTATTTTATTTCATATTCTGACATTCCATCAATATTCCATTCATAAATTAAATCTGGTGAATAAGATGAATTTACAAAAGTATGTCTTTCTTCAAACTGTAAATCAGGAGGAGTAGTACTAATTCTTTTTGGGGTAGGGTTCCTTAATTCTTCCTTTTTTACGATCTTGTGATGAAGATGATAAAGTCAATTTATTAATTTGTAATTTATCAGTAAATTGTGATTCTAAATTATCTATATTTGATGAATCTGTCAAATCTATCAATTGATTATCTTCTGAATCTTCATCCTCTGAAGATTTAGTTCTTCCTATTGTATTTAATGTCCTATTTTTGTTTTTAGTGGGTCTATGTCTTTTTGGGATTCCAATTTCATTAAATCTAACTTTTTATTTATTTCATCAAGTAGATTATCCGTTTTTTCTGTCATGGGTCTCTTTAAAGGTACCTTAAGATGAGGAGGTATTTCATGAGGGATAAATAAAGGGGTATTAGACGCATTTTCTTTTTTATATATTAGTATAATTATTCTGTTGAATTATACTATCTAGTTTCTTATTATCATCACTTAGACTAGGTATTTTAATAGGAGTAGCCAAAACTTGAGCTCCACTACTTTGATTCAATATAACTGATTCAAAGGGTGGATAAGTTTGGTACACCTTTTCATGATTTTCTGTCTTTGTCCATGACAATTTTTTTTTTCTATCACACTTACCTTTTTGTTATGATAGTCCAAAAAGTCAAAGAAACTAAAGTGTGTCTGCAAGTCTGTCACCATTTCATAATATTTAGTTCTTAAATTATTCCTTTCTTGCTCATTATATTGTTCAAAAAAATTGGTTTTTTCTGTGAGTATTTTCAGGGTTTAAATAATCATGTTTTAATAATTCTTTATCTAAAACAAATTCTTTAGATAAAACATTAATTTGTCTATCTTGTTCTGTAAATCCTACTATGTCTGTGTGGGTAGGAGAATCGGGTTGAGGTTGGGGCTGATAAAGGGGTTGGTGAACATTAGGGGTAGGCTGTGTGGTATCTTCCAGATAATAAGCTATCTCTATCTAGACAGGGGTTTTTTGGTATTTATGGGAGGAAGGTGTATAACTAGAGGGAGATTTTAGGGAGGTAAAGGTCTAGAATCAGAGAAAGATGTCTTAGTGGAGAAGGAATTTCTAGGGGTAAACATCATAAGGGTCCTCTTGCCTGAGGAACTACTGGGTCTAATAAAGCTGTCAGTTTGTCTGTCACTATTATTGAAAGCAATAATAACTGTACCATCTGTCTTTCGTGCTATGAAGTCTAGTTTAGTGTTTTCTATCTTTGCTGTGGGAGCTATGGCCTATAGTTGCCATTGTTCAGGAAGGTTTATGTCTTTCCATTATATTTGTTGGGGTACACAAAGTCTACTATTTGGAGTTGAGGCTTGAAGAAGGAGATCATGTCCTTTAGGAGATGCCTCAACCATAGATTGAGGATCAAGGGTGGTTTTCATAAGTTTATAATAAATCCTATAAATAATAGCTAAAGGTTCTGAGCCTTCTTTCATACAATAACAATTTATTTTAACATTTAAAGTTAAAGCATCCATAATATTTCTATCAGATAAACTTAAAGCAAAATTAGGATAACAATTAAAATATATTGGTCCATTATGTAAACTTGTTTCCATCATTCCAAGAAGTGAGTCATTAAATCTCAAATGTCTGTCATCTCTTAAACAAAGTAAAACACTTGTATTTAAAGCTTCTCTTGTTAATGGTTTTATAGCTACTTGAACCAAACCAACATGTAAAAAGGCATGTTTTTCTCTATGTCTTCTAATTGAGTTGATTGAAAATAACTGAATTGTTTCATATTCATTAAAGAAAGAGTAAGTTCTTTCAACAGTTTTTATAGTGTAGTCTATCATGAAGGATAATTCAGAAAAAGTAGTTTGTCTATAGATTTTATCAGTTCTTTCTGTCGGTATATTCCATTTATTCCATTCTAACAAATTCTTGTCTATATCTTTCATGCTATATTCCTTAGTATTAACTATCCTATCATTATCTATGTTCATATCAGTGTGTGCTTGACCTAAGTGTGACCTAGCAACAGATGATGAGCGACTAAACATATGCATTTTACTTCTAAGCAATTAATAATTATTGGCAGAACTATTACTAACCACTAGTATCCTTGTTATCGGGCCACCTCCTCGGGAAACTCCATTGTGGGACCACCCAAACACACATTTGTCTATCGGCTAACAAAAAACGGGCTGACCAACGCGAAACTATGGTTTGCCAACAAGTCTTGAGGCTGACCAACGCTAACAAGGAGAAAGTAATGGCTATGCAGTAATAAAAGTTCCTAGTAACTTCTTAATTGCAAAGAAATAAAACTCATACATCTACCATCCATGGCTCTGATGGACTTTAAATCAGGTCGTGATGTTGTTCTTTCTAATAGAATACTAGTTTTAGTTAACAGTCATATTTTAACTCAGCAGTAAAATGGCACCGTATCTCATTAGTGCAAGCGGTGACGTTTTGGTTTTAAAGAGAATTCTTTCAGTCAAGCTATACGATATTGTTTAGCCTTGAAGTCTTGGCTTGTCTTCTTCAAAGGATAAGCTGCTGAGATATTTTTTTGTAATTAGATATTTTCTGTTAAGAGCACATTAATCACATGTGTAAATAGTGTAATTAAATTTAAGCTTATCTCTTGCTCTATATATAGAGAACTATACACATTGTATTATTCAATTAGTATTGCTAATATTCAATCACATAGATTTTATTCTCTGTTCTTTCTATTCCGTCATTGTTACATTGTATACTTTCTTGTTTTCTTCACTTTCATTTTAGAAGGATTTGAGTTTGGAAATAGTTACTATTTAAGCTATATTTTTTGGAACCCACAAGGGAGCTGAGTATATGCTTTATCTACTTTTCAGAGAATAGTAAACATAAATTGACTATTGACTCATCCACCCCTTTTTTTACTTGGCCATGGATACACTAAATTAAATGGAACACATGATTTCTTGTGAGCATTCAAATAAGACAAGGTGTAATGCACCACTTGTGACTACCAATCACATTCCAGATGGATTTGTGAGAGCAACTTTTTAATATCAGGTATTGTGGATAACGTGATATTATTAAGGCTTCTATATGCAAAAGACTCAAATTTGTCCATTTGGGTCTCGTATATGCAAAACTTGTCAGTTTACTTACAAAATCATTCCACATTTTACCTGATCCATCATTCATCCTATTTGGCCATCTAAGGTCACTTTCAATACATCATCCAAGGGGTTATATATAATAAAGTTTTAAAACAGAAATACAACTTGACATTTCAAGATACACTTTCAAAACTACAACTATACATAAAATTTATTCCACTCTTAAAACAGAATTAAAGATTCACGGTTGACTGGAAACTATCTAGATCAATAGTGTTTTTCTTTTTTGCTAAGATAGTTCAATAGAATTAGAATTTACCATTAAATTAAAATTTATTCTAGATTTCTCACCTAATCAATTTCATAATGTCTTCCTTTATTTTAACTCAATCAGAAACTTTGAAAGTGTACTATCCTACATATATTGTAATTATGGTAGTGAGTACTTTATAAGAGCACAATGTTTATCAATTTCTTTTTTTTTTTTTTTTTTTAAACATGTATATGAATGTTTCATAATATATATTCATATTACAAAACCATTATTGCAAGTGCATTATTCTTCTTCATTTGCTTCTTCTTGAACGAATAATTCCTTTTATTCTCATACAATCATTTGAAGCAAAGCTCACATGTTAAAAACATATCATGACTATGCCAATGAAATTGAAACAAATCAATTCAGAATCTCAGATTGATAGATTGGTAAGACTGAAATAAATTATATTGAAAAGATTGCAACATGAGCTATCTAATGATCTATATTGATGGTTTTGTGCCTACTGGCTGGGCAAAAATGATAGCGCCTAATGCTAACCCAAAATAACATCAATTAGAATTTATAAGATCATTTTATTAAATAGTCTTAAAATTATCAAGTGATTGTAGAAATATTACTTGGTAAGCCCAATATATATATATATATATATATATAAAACAACCAGCCAGATGGGTTAGTTTTGAACTTAACTTTCATCCAACGAAATTGATTCTTGGAACACATCATGTTTTTACTACAAAAGAGACTAGTAAAAAGAAGTAGATTAACTAGATATAATTACAAATAATCAAAAAATCAGAAAATTTGCAGACATTGAAGAGCTTAAAGGGAAGAAGATATCAGATAATTTGATGCTTTTTTAATATTAGACTTATGTTATTTCGCACTCTGTAGGTAAGCATGGAGACGAAGGGAAAATAAAAATAAAAACCATTGGAGATCAATGGATCTATGAGAGAGAGAGAGAGAGAGAGAGAGAGAGAGAGAGACTTATGGATAGTCTCTTTGACTTTTGAACCAATAACTCATTGGCTCAAAAATTTATAAAGTTAAAACTGGACACATGAAATCTGATTAGTGAGTTTCGTGATTAGTGTTTTTTAATTAACTTTCGTATTTATTTGTTTCTAATTTCAGTACAAATGAAAGTCAATTATAAAGTCATCAAAGGATAAATATAATTAACAAATTAGTAAATAGCAGAGTACTAGAGTTGTTCTTCCATGAAATCTAAAGATCAAAACCCACAAACACCAAAAAAGAATAAATGCTATAGAGACCACAATCATAAATCAACAATCATAATGTATATGTGAGAAAAAACTCACAAATTCAAATTGAGTTCAAAACTTCAAATACACAGGGAAAAGAAAAAAAAAAAAAAAAGGAAAAAACCAATTTAATTAAGTATCCTAAAATCCAAAAAATCATATATAAGTATATAACCCATATAGGCTCTTATTGAATCAAAATCCCATAACCTTCCTAGCAAGAAGAGTATTAATATAATATATACAAACATATATAAGAACCGTATACAGATATAAAAAGAAACCAACTTGAACTAATTGATCCTAAAACCCAAAAATTCATATATAACCCAACTGGCAAATTATGGTCTTTTAAGAGAAAAACCCAATAAATTTGCAGCAACCATTGTTTCAATATTTCAGGATAGCTAACAAACATGAACAACAAAAATTATTCAATAATCCTAAACAAGTAAATATCATAAAATTAGTATTTGAAAAAATTATCTCATTGGACCCATTATAATAGCTTGACATATCAGTGGCCAAAAATATCATTCAGATGCAATTACTAACATATCAAACAAACATAAACACACACACACACACACAAACAAACAAACAAAAAATATTCTTCTTTTTTTAATTTTCCAAATAGTTATAGCTGTAAAACTAAATCATTGTTTGAGCAACGTAGCAGATCTATATTAATGAGCCATTACAATTTACAATATTAAAAATATTAAAAAAAAAAAAAAAAAAAAACTCTTAAAAACTGCCAATCTGAGAACCAAACGCAAAGGCAATAGTTTTAGAAATAAAACTAAATCATGATTTGAGCAATGTAGCAAATCTATATTACTGATCAACTACAATATTAAAAAAAGTAGGAAAAAAAAAAACTCTCAAAATTTGCAAACAATACTTGCATGACTTTAATAGAGCCATCCGTAAATGGGTTAGGGGATATGATGGGGAGACTAAGAAAATAAGGAGAAAGAACTGTGTGAGGAAGAAGAAGAAGAAGAAGGTCATGGGAATGCATTAGAAAGAGAGAGAGTTTGATCAGGTGGTTCTGTTGTCCAAAAGAAAAACCAAATCTAACACATATATCTGATATTAAAAACCATTCTATCCCAAATTCCTTACTCAAAACAGAGTCTAAGCCAAAACCTAAATGCAATCCAATACAATCCAATCCAATTGAAACACCCAGACCTAAATCATATTTAACCCAAATTTAAAGAACCAAAAAATAGAGACTAACCGGTGGAGGATACTGATCTGATGGCCTGTCTCTCTATTTCTCTGTTCTGCCTCTCTCTATCTCCGTATCTCAATACCTCTTAGACCTTTCATCGCATTTAATTTTTACCGGTGGTAGTTCTCTCTATCTCCGTATCTCAATTCCTGCATGCACCTTTAGGTTACCGGTGTTGGTTACAGTGGTCTAAGTCTGGCAAAGGATGGTGATGGCCGGTCGTACGAACTCTATCTCCTTTGTATCACAAGCTTTTTTTTTCTCCTTCCCTATCTTTGTATCGCTAGTTTTTTTTTTTTTTTTTTTCGAGTTGCAAGCCTTTTTTTTATTTTATTTTAACCGTTATATATATATATATATATATACACACACAAAGACTATCAAACGGTGTTCAGGTCGTGAAACAATATAATTTATCACTTTTTAACTTATACGTGGGTGAATTTTAGATGGACATTTTTTCTACATGGCAGCACCATCTTAATTACAGGAAAAAACATATGTTATTATATATAGTGTATATAGGGTTTTAGAAAAGTTTTTTTTTTTTTTTTTTTTTTTGTATTTATGTTTTTTTTATCTAAATATTGTGCTGGCGTGGAAAATTGAGGGAGTTTCAGAGCTTTCGGTTATATATATATATATATATATATATATATATATATATATATATATATTATAGGGTTTAACAACGAGGTGGAGATTAGAGGGTGTCTCGTTGCAATATTTTAGTGTTAAGAGTTCAAAATTACTGAATTCACTACTCGGTTTTTGCAATTTGGAATTAAATTTTTGACTCTTTTAGCATATCGTTGTCAGCAGTCAAAAGGGTTTCCAATATTTGGAACAACGTTTGATTGAATGTGTCTTTTTTTCTATTTCTTGCATTGTTACCAATGAATTTCATTCCAACAGTGACCTCGCACATTGCAACCATATCATATATTTCGATATTTGTTATTGATGAGATTCTTCACAGGTAGATGAATGTAACAACTAGAATTGCACAAATATTGAAATTGATATAAGCATATAGATTATTATTTCTAATGAGTCAAATCGAGCATGATACATCATTGTGAAATTAAAGCAATTAGCCACAACTGCTAGTATTAAGCAATTTCTCTCTTGAATTCCCTCTTTCTCAATTCTACCTAGAATTAAGTCAAATTCCATCCGTTCCCATTCATTTTCACTAGAACCAAATTGAAACATTATATTATTATCTCTCAAGATTTCATAGAAATAATGGTTAGTTGACTAAATTCACATTAGTCAATTAACCTAAACTTTTTGGTCAAGTGATAATATTGTTTTTGTTCATACAAAACTCACAATAGACCGTTTATGATATTTGTAGACCGTTGACCATTATGTTACTACGCAGTTTGATATAAGTATATAAAATTACTTCAAATATTTGGGGAGTGCAGGAAACATACATGCATCCTCCGTTAGTTAGATGAACACCAAGCATCATTAATAGCATTAGCCTGTAGCAATTTGGAGACACCTTATCTCGTTATCCACTGTATGAAAATATGGTTTGTTCACTACAACAAATATGACTTTTTTCAAGGGTCAAAACCCTTAAAAAAAGTATTAAAAAACCTTGAAAAAATTTATTTTAAGAGTCCAATTGACCCTTGATAACCTTCAAAACATATACCGTCAAAAATGAAATTTTAAAGGCCTTTGTGCCCCTCAAAACAAGTGCTCTAATATTATTTTGAGGGTCAAGAGACCCTTAAATAACCTTTTACCAAGGTTTAAAATATTTATATTTACAACCCTTGATAAATAAGGTTAATTAAGGGGTCTCTTGACCCTCAAAATAAGATTTTATTTTATTTAAAAAAAAAGAAAAAAACCACAATCATGCACAAAATATATATATATATACACACACAAAAATTCACAATTGTTGAGATGATATGCTATGATATTGATGTATAGCAAAAGTGGTATATTACGACAATTACATTTTCTTTGATCTCTAAACTCAAATCTACAAATTAACAGATTAGGGGCCGCATACAAACTGCTGATATGTCAATTATTGTTTAAGAGAAAAGATATCAATAACCACACTTTGTACAAAGACCAAATCTGTCCAAGAGTTAAAAGTTTTGATACATTTTATTCTTCATCATCATCTCCAAAGCAAGAAGTTATCAGCTAGTACAATTGAACATTTCAACCATTATGGGTGCCCTCAAGTTTCTGAAAAAGAGAGAATGATACCAAAAGTTCGTTAATTTCCCAACAAATATATCTACACACCTTTCCACAACATCAAATTCAAGATACCCACAATTTCAAAAAGAACAAAAAAGGCACAACAGAGTTCATATATCTAAATAAAGCATGCTGATTAAAGAAACGTCATTCACCAAAAAGAAGAAAACTTGGAAGAGAAGAATACCAATACTCCATGGAAAAGGATATTCCAATCCCACACCCAATAGAAACCCCAAAAGAAAGAATTTTAACATGAAAAGAGAAACTCCTATTCATGTAAACTCTCATCTAAAAGTTATTTTAACCCGATCAATATTAACCAAGCAAGCAAATTTAACATCCATACTCCAAAACCTAGAACAGGGGTCACAGTCATTAACAATCTTTGCTTAGATATATTAAACCAAAAAAAAAAAAAAAAAAAAGAATCTTTCAAAAAAATAGAACACAGAGATTAGAGCACACCAAATTATTGTTAAAACATTGGGTTTATCTTTATGTATAACTTGAGCTCTAAAAGCCTCTAATCCAACCTAAATTCAATTTGCATAAAGATCACACCAACAAGAGGGCGATAGTGCAATTCAAAACTTGCAAGTGGGAAACATTATAGTTTCTCTATTGTATGGAGGTCAAAATGATAAAACAAACAAAAATGTTAAACTCTGCAACAAAAACAAGGCATACCCATAAAGAGATAAGATCATTAAACAGACCAAAATCAGAGACACAAAAAGAGAGACAATCAGTGAGTGTGAGTGGCTTTTGGTGTGGCAATGGCATCTACAGCTTCGACTCAGTCATGGAGTTCTTCTTCGTGGCTCAAGAGTCTCGGTGGAAACTCAAGTGAAGCTTCTAAACTATCGGATAAAAGAACAGCCTTGGTCATTTTGGCTTAGAAGAAAGGTAGATATATAAATTAACATAATCATAAAAAACCGAAGTTGGATTAAAATTTTTAAAAAATCTTCAATGAGGGACATACCTTAAGTTGTCCTCAACCAGAAAAGAGTACTAAATCCAGTGGAAAAGCCTACATAAAAGAATATTTCAATGTAGAGTTTGAGACTTATATAATACAATAGACAAAATACAAAAAATAGAATAAAGTACTTGATGATCTTAAGCACTAAGGATATAATAAAAGAGGGACCAGAAACAATCTACCAGCCCATTGTTTCTATGACTACAAACAGTTTTTTTTTTTGGTGAAAAATTTATTTGGTCATTTAGAAAGTGTATTTACTATTTAGTGCATATACATGTTAATGCAGCAAATCAAAAACTCATTGGCAAGCTAAGCAGAAACTTTTCAAGAAGTGCCTGCTAAGAACTATCAGAAACTAGACAACAAGAACAGCCCGAAAATAGTATAAGTAAATGATAGTTTTTAGACTCCTTAAAACCACAATTGGATTAACCTAGGAAATTAGCCGAATTGTTACTTAGTCAAATTAATTAAATATAGGTTAACACAAACAAATAATCATATAATGTAAAGCAACAGAAATATAAAAGACAGAAGATATGATCACTCAGGAAACCAAACCGGTAAAAACCTGGGGAGGATTTAACCTAGCTATCCTCAAGGTAAACTTGAATCCACTATCTTGAAAGAATCAAAGTTCATACAATAAGACTTACAAGCCCCCACGCTCGACTTCTTATTGCTACCCACCAGTAGAACTTACTAACACGACCACATGCAAGCTCCGAATCCACGGACTCCTTCTTTCTTGGATTCTCCACCAAATACAAACACACTCGCTTGTGTTTCTTTAGGCTTCAATGGCAGCAACTGGATTGATCATCAAGGTGTAGAAAACTTCTTCTCCTTGAAAACCCTAAGTTTATGTGAAGGAAAACTCCTAAAGGATCTCACAAGAGATTCACATAAACCGCAATATGAGCAACACTAAAACGTGGCTAGGGTTTACCTTTTATACTTAGGGAAAATTAGAAACCCAAAACGCTTTAAATCACTTAGGGCTGAGTTGGAAATTCTGCAGAAAAAACGTTAGACCCGATTTTTGATTGATCGAGCCTAAGCTTCGATCAATCGAAAAAGGCTAAAACAGTTTTTTTAATCTTGAAATAATTTAATCCAACTTTACAACAATAAACCAACTTTGAGCAAGTCTAAAACAAACTAAATACATTGTTTTGATCATGGTTTGCCAACAATACAAATTAGAGTTCTAAATACATAAAAACCTAAGTCTTTAGAACCTAACAGTAAATATCAAATAATGGGAGATCAAGGGGATTCTAGCAACAAACATCCAAAGTGCATAAAACAAACTAGTAGCTGGGTTATGTACATTTTTTAGATCAAGGGGATTCTCCTTGTTGCAGCATCATTGTCATCAATCAACTTTATGTTACTGCCATTTTTAAGTTTATTTAACTTATTTATTTATAGTTTCATGTTTGTTAGAACTTCACTTTCTCAAATAGGAGAGATCCTAATGCTTTAAGTGAATAAACAAACCAAAACCTTGGCATATCTTAATACTTCAAGTAAATAAGCAAATCCAAACCAACACTAACAACGAAAATTATTGCATTCATTTACTTATGTAGAAGCCCACAATCATGTCCTAAAACAGGTATTTATGGATGTAGTGTAACACACACACACACACAGACAAAAACATTGTATATCACAAGAATAGGGATAACTCACCTACCTAGAATGAAAGAAATAATTCTCCCTGGCCAATTTTGTTGGTGTTGACTGATAGAAGTTGTAGCAGGTCCAAGCAATCTGCAAAAGAAGAAATAATAGAATCTAGTCAACTGCCAAAAGAGTGGTAGCTGTACAAGGCATGACATAGTGGATAGAATGGGATCAATGGTGCAAGGAAATACCAACCATCCCCCCCCCCCCACCAAAAAAAAAAGAATAAGAAATTAAAAATACTATATTGTGCCTCATCTTGATCTCTTGCCCCTTTATCAAAGCACATGAGCGCTCTAGATTCATGGAATCTCCAAACAAGTATTAGATTAAAAGCCATGCTGACGCTTCTTGACCAAAGGCTCAAAGCAGGGAAACAAATGACTGAATATGTCCTCAACAAATAACTAAAGTACAAAACTAAAAGAATGAGTTGAAGTGGAAATATGCAAAAGTCATAGAAGATTTCTTGATAATTGATCAAAAGAATGAAAACTGTACAAGAAGCTTACTAAATTTCTCTGATATATAGGCCATAAAATCAAAATTACACATTTTACAGTTACAATAACATGATGGTTCTTCTCAAAAAACAAAGGAAAATTTTCTAATTCAAGGGGATTGAATGAAACTTCACCTATTGGATATGAGTTACTTCAGAACATGTATTAAAAGAACATAGAAGAAGCACAATTCATCAGACAGTTTTTCTTACCTTGGCTTCTAGTAAAACAAGATGAGATGGAATTTCATAGCAGAAACATGGATTAGTGCAACCAGGTTTAGCAAATGAATGACATTTTATAACAGAAATTGTGGAACCATGTTGAGGGTGAATTGCTTTAAAAGTAAAAGGGGCCCGATTTCTTTTAAAAATTCCTATGAGAAAATTTCAAGAATGAATTCACATAATGACAATTTCAAACTAATAACATTGACTCTAGATGCAATTTGACATCAGGAAATTCAGGATGTCTAAACCATGATCAACATCTACCGTCCAGTTGGAGGAATGTATATTAATGATGGCAAAAATACATTTTTGGTTCCTACATTTTGGGCCAATTCTCATTTTGGTCCCTAAATTGATTTCGCTACTAATGTAGTCCCTAAAAAAGAAAATCAATTTTAGTTTGATCTTTGCCGTCAACTAACTGACAAAATTATCCTACATATTGACGGATCGCCACATGTCAAGCCCACCCATTTAAATAACAATTAAATAATCCTACATGTCTAATGAAACTCATCTGTCCATGTTAGCTTCCCACCACTCAGCCCCACACGTGACCCCACGTGACCTCACTCAACAACTACTTCACACGCTACCTTACCCAGACACACTTGAAGAACCCTAAAAAAAGCTCTACCTTTGCATCATTGAGACGAAGGCACTCCAAACCTAGGGAAGAAGAATGGAAGTTAGCTCTACCTCTACATCATCCGAGAAAAGCTTGAGGAGGAGAGTAGCACCCATGTGCTATTGCCCAATCCCAGGGAAGAAGAATGGAAGTTAGCTCTGCTTCTGCATTATCTGAGAAAAGCTTGAGGAGGAGAGTAGCACCTATGTGCTATTGGCCCTCCCCTACGAAAACTGTTCTAGTGGTGTCCTGGACAGAAAACAATCTAGGTAGAATGTTCTACAAGGTAAATGGGGGTTTCTTGTTTCGAACCCTTTCAATTCGTTCTTCATTACTTCGTTTTGGGTTTGGGTTTGGGTTTTTTTTTTTTTTTTTTTTGTGTGTAGATTGTGTATGTTGATTTGGTTTGAATTTGGGTTTCATTTAAGGTTGGTAAGAAGTACAAATTTTTCCAATAGGTTGACGATGAGATTTATGAGCATGGTAAGGTGCTTAACCCATAAATGAGGCAGACTATTCTCAGACTCCAAGCAGAGATTTCAACCGGCAAGAAGAAGGAGAAATTTTTGACAGTGTGTTTGATATTGACATTGGTGTTGTGTGGGATTAGCCTTTGTGTGATTCTAGCTTTAGTGGGTTAGATGGGTGGGTTATGTTGTAGCATGTTTTGGACAATGTGACTTTAAGCAGGGTTAGGGCAGAGTTATGGTGGTGTGGGAGACCGGGAAAATTAGGCCTCTCAAAAAAGAGAGATTTTTGGAGTGCTTTTTAGGGCACTTCTCTTTTTGGGTAAGTGGTATAGAGTCACCACTTATTTTTTATACAAAAAAAAAGAAAAAAGAAAAACTAAATACATGACTGAATTATTCTCTTCATCGATTGAATAAAAAATTACATATTTGGAAAATTGAAAAATTATATGGTTTTGGGTCATAGTTACAAACTACCAAATAATTACATGTCTTTTTGTCCTAGTTACATTCTACCCAAGATAAAAAGTAAAGACAAGGGTTAGATCTACTTAACCAAAAACCTAAATCCGGAGGCTAGGTTACGGAATGGGAAGGTGTTAGGCACCCATTTCGCCCAGACAAAGTCCGGTCTTCTAGACTCTTGTGACCAATGTACCTTTTTATGCATGTTATGAATGATATGTTGAACATGTAAAAAATATTAATCACACAAATTTATTTATGAATGAAATCGCTTCTTTTGTTTTTTTAAAAATTCAGATTTGTTTTGGTTGGTAAGAAAAATTTATTTTGATTTGTCAAAATACCAAATCTGTTTTGTAGTATGTAGAAAAAAATGGTTTTTGGAGATAAATATTCAAATCTGTGTTTATTTCATAAAATAAAGTCTTTTGATTTGAAAAATATCAGATCTATTTTTAAGAACAAATAAAAAAGGTTTTTGATTTATAGAAGGCCAGACTTGTTTTATTATAATTAAAAGAAAAAGGTTTTTTGATAGTAGAAAAATTAGATCTCGTTTTTATATGTTTTAAAATAATAAAAAAAAGATTTTTTAAGAAGAGAGTTTCACTCATAATTTAAATTCATGCAACATGAATTAAATAAAACAAATGCAAACACAATTATGTTTTATCTTTTTCTTTATTTCAAAAATCTACATGCATTAAACAATCATATCTGTATCTAAGGAAGATACAAATCGGTTTTTTTGATAACAAATGTTCGGATTTGCATATAATGAAGACAAAACCAGTTTTGATTAAGAAAAATCTAGATCTACATCTGTGGAAGATGCAGATCCATTTTATTTTGAAGAAAAATTCATATCTATATCTAAGGAAGATACAAATTTGTTTTATTTTGAAGAAAAATTTAGATCTACATCTAAGGAAGATGCAGATCTGTTTTATTGTGAAGAAAAATTCAGATCTATATCTAAGGAAGATGCAAATCTGTTTTATTGTGAAGAAAAATTAAGATCTACATCTAAGGAAGATGCGGATCTGTTTTATTTTGAAGGTAAAGAGTTAATTACATGCAGATCTTTAAAACTAAGAAACAAATTATAGCAACAATAAAGGAATCAAGAACATATTTTCATAAACTAAATTAACAAGGTAGAATATGAATATTTGAAACAACCAAACATGCATCATCATGATAAGAGAAGCATAAAAACAAAAGGGTTAGAAAGCAACCTCTTGCATTGAGCACTTCTTGTTCTTGAGAGGATGTTTTAGGGTTCAAAGAAATTTATGCAATTATTTTTGAAACCTAAAAACCCTAGATTCAATAGAAAATCAGAGAAGGGATCAGAAAATATGAGCAATTTGAAAGCCTAAAACATATGCCTATCAAAGCGTAAAAAAAAGGTGTTGAATTATGAGGTTTAGTCTCTATTTATAAAGGCCAGAAGACTCAAAAAAATAGGCACAGACGATTAGGATGTGAATTTGGACGCATCCTTCTGTGAAAAGATCGAAAAGGGTATGCCTTATCGTCACCCAAAGGCCGTTGGGCCAAAGCCCAAAAGGGGGAAATTTGGCCCTTTTAGAATGTTGTTCGGCACTCCAAAAGTGCTGAATTGGCTCTTGGACACCGAATGCTCTTTTGTGTTCGGGTACTGTTTGGACTCCTCTTTTAGGTTTTTTTGACCGGTACTTGCACCTACATGTGTTTTCATCCTCCATCTATGATTTTTTTTTTTTTTTATCTCTTTCCTGGATAATTCAGATTTTTTAAGAACAATTATCTTGAAGATAAATATCCTAAAATAAGTCTTGATAAAGTTCAAATTATCCACAATTTTATTGTTATCCAATTATCCCTTTTATTCCTATGATCCTTATTTTAAACACTAATTATCAACTAATCAAAAAATTATTTAATTAATTTTAATTTCTTAACCAATCAGAATTAATTTAAATTAATCATATGTGGTCGACTCTACCTAGACATAATGCATGTTGACCATGCAAACTTGATGATGCGATATCTTTCGATCCGATGGTCCGATTTGGAAATCGGAAACATCATTGCGACCATTAGAATCTTAAGATCATTTTCATGATATGCAATGAATGAATTGATGTATCTAATGCAATCATGATTTTGGGGTACACGGATGGTCATTTAAGTTGAAAGTTCAATTAGTGTATAAAACACCTTGAACATTTAGACCCCCAATTTACAAATTACCAATTCAAGCTTATTATCAAATAATTAATGTGCAGAATATGAACAAAAGAATATAACAGAATTGATAAACAATCTTAGACCAAATAAAATCACATTCACAGCAGAAATTAAATGGCAAAGATTAAGGGAAAAGAGATGCAAACACAAGGACAACATACGATGTGTTATCGAAGAGGAAACCGACGACCTGGGCGTAAAACCTCTTTGCCACCCTCCAAGCGGTAAATAATCCACTAAAGAATGTAGTTGGAATACATGAACAATAGAAGACCCTCCAAGCCTAATCTACTCAGTGTACCTAAGCCCTCCAAGCTCCTACTCCAATGAGGTTGCGCCGAACCAATTTCTTCTTTAGCTTACAGGATTCCGCTATAAACCATAGCATCAACCAATGTGAATTGGTCCCTTCCTAACTACTTCCTAAACCACCAAAAAGCCCTTTCATAGATGTGGGTATGGTGAGAAAAAGTTTTGGTAATGAACCTCTCAAGGATGTAACAATGGAGAGGGTGAGAGTAGAGGAATTTGAAGAGTCTCTATGTAAAGATTGTGGATGAGTCAATCTTGTTTTTCTCTAAGGTTTCTCTCTCAATATTCTCTCTGGAAGCTCTCTACATTTCGTGGGTATAAGGGGTATTTATACTGGAGTGAGAATGGAATGCGAAGAGTTAGGTTTTTGAAAACTGAACTGGCTGGCGACTTGGCCTCATGACTTGACTGAGTCGCGAGTTTAAGCCGCGAGCAAATAGAATTGTCAGACTAGACTTTTTGTCCTGTAGTGCTCTAACTGGCGTGACTGTTCATCTTCTCTGCATGCTTCACTCGTGAGCATCATCTGGCGGCTTGCCAACCACAAGTTCCAGTCGCGAGTCCCTGCTACTTTACACAAACTTGAGCATTTCTTCACACTCTCTCACACATGATCCTTACATGATTCCTACCTAAATATAGGGTTACTAATTGCCAAATTACAAATAAATTTGGCACGGATTAAAGCAAACAAAATGGTTGATTAAATTCAACCTTACAATCTCCCTCTTTGGCTATTCTGTGACAAAACCCTAAAACAAACTCTGGACTTAACATGTGAGTTGGGAACAGTTAAACAAAACTCACTCACACCTAACTCTAGAATCTGTGAAGCTCTTGAATCATAAGAACAAGTATCTCCTGAAACACAACAACACAACTTGATCATTGTATGCAAAAAACTTGTAATGTAAATGAAACAAGTGCAATGCGATCAAGCAAAATGGAATAAAGCAATAAACCATGGCTTGACCATACAAGCTGTTGGTTTTTAGACCCCTTAAAACACAATTGGATTAACCTAGGAAGTTAGCCAAGTTGTTACTTAGTCAAATTAATTAAATCTAGGTTAACACAATTAAATAATCATATCAAGTATAGATGCAGAAATATAAAGAACACAAAGATATGATCACCCAGGAAACCAAACCGGTAAAAACTTGGGGAGGATTTAACCTAGCTATCCTCAAGGTAAACTTGAATCCACTATCTTGAAAGAATTGAAGTTTATACAATAAAACTTACAAGCCCCCACGCTCGACTTCTTATTGCTACCCACTAGTAGAACTTACTGACACGACCACGTGCAAGCTCCGAATCCATGAACTCCTTCTTTCTTGGATTCTCCACCAGATACAAGCACACCCGCTTGTGTTTTCTTTAAGCTTCAATGGCAGCAACTGGAATGATCATCAAGGTGTAAAAAAATCTTCTCCTTGAAAACCCTAAGTTTATATGAAGGAAACCTCCTCAAAGATCTCACAAGAGATTCACATAAACCGCAATATGAGCAACACAAAAACGTGGCTAGGTTTCCCTTATATACCTAGGGTAAATTAGAAACCTAAACCAATTAAAACACTTTAGGGCTGAGTTGGAAAACCTAATTAAAAAACGTCAGGTACGATTTTCGATTGACCGAGCCTAAGCTTTGATCGATCGAAATGTACTAAATCAGTTTTTTAATTAGCTTAGTATTTCATTCCAACTTTACAAAAAAGAACCAACTTTGAGCACTTCTAAAACAACTTAAATACATTGTTTTGATCATGGTTTGCCAACAATACAAATTAGGATTCTAAATATATAAAACCTAAGTCTTTAGAACCTAACAAACTCCCCCTTTGGCAATCCGTGACAAAACACAACTTAAATAGCTCAAAGTTTACAAGTAAAAGCCCTTTACAAAATAATGCTCAAAAACACAAATTCAATCCTAACTATTATCCATCAGTTGCAAGAGTAGACAGCAGCTTAATTGAATCAACCTGTATATTTCCTGAAACACTTAAACAAAATGCATAACTGCATGTGTGGAAAAAAATACAAGTAAAGAAAAATAAAAATCTTGATTTCAAACACAAACAAAAAAGACATGTAATAATGAAGAACTCATAATCATAAATCAATAAGAAGTTTGAAACAAGAAACACAAAATATACTCCCCCTAACATGAATAACCCAACAAAGTAAACTCAATGTGGCAAGAGCTAAAAGGTAAAATACAAAGTGAAGCACTTAGATACAATAAAGTCTAAACAACTCCACAAGCTCCAACCAATCAAAAAATAAAGTCTCCCCCTAAAAACAAAAACAGGTACAAAGAATGCCAAAAACATCTCATATGTACTCCCCCTTTTTGTGACGGAATGTCAAAGGGCAATCAAAATCCATCATCAAAAGGAGGTGGCAACGAAGAACTCCGAAACCGTGCCAAATCTGCTCGTAGACCTCTAATCTCATCCAAAATGTCCACCAAAACCTATCCTTGAGCCGCCTGAACAGTCAAGACATGATCCAACGTACGTCGAATGTCGGAATCATCCGAAGTAGTCGGTGGAGGAACATCAGTAGCAGCACCACCACCAAAAGTCTCAGCAGCACCTGTAGAGGAGGGAGGAGGGGGGACACTACTAGAGGATGCACCACGAGAGACCGAAGGATCAGCTCTCAAATAAGCAGCCCTTTGACGAAGGAAAGTAGCACCTAGGGGACCAACAACATGGACAGGCTCACTAGAGGGAAAGTCAGCTAGACCTAAAAACAAAAGTATCCTATGAATGAAAATAGGATATATAAGCGCATGTCCTATGACAGAACTCCTATGAACTTCGTTCAAAGAACGAAGGAACAAGTGAGGAAAACTGATAGAAGCACCAGACATAAACGCATATAAAAACACACATCGCTCCAAAGGGATGGTGTGGAGATGAGAAATGGGCCACAAGGAATGACACGCAACTTTAAGAAACAAATATGCGGTCTCAGAAAGCGCAGAAGACGTGATCCGAAGATCAAAACCCCACTAGATAGATGATCCAGTGATGTGTGACATGACCTCATCAATAGGAGGTGACTTATCATAGGGATAGATCGGATCAGTGACAATCGGAACCCCACAGCCTCAGCCACTACCCTAGGGGTAATGGTGAACTCCTCACCTCGTATCTAACTCCGAACAACGGTGTTAGAATCATAGATGTGACATGAGAGGTTAGAGAAGAACTCTCTAATCAAAGCGGTTAGGGGTGGATGATCTATCTCTAAGAGTGACAACCAACCTCTAGACTCAAGATTAGCCCTAATGGCTGGATCGACCTCATCTAGAATCACAGAATGCTCAACCCAAATCTTATGTTTACTATTAAGTTTCTCATAGGCCTCACGCGCACGCTCATTCCTAAACAATTGAACCCTAGAAGGAGACACAGCAGGGGTAGAGGGAACTCTATTAGCTCTAGTCTTCCTAGGCATGGAGCTAGAATAAGGAACAAGAGCACCAAAAAAAAAAAAATGGAAAAAAAAAACAAAAACAAAACCAAGGGCAGACTACAAGCTAGCAAAAAAAATATAGAACAAGAAGAACTATATTATGCATGAACAGATTAAATGATATGATGCATGAGCTAATGCAGAAAATTAAGTCCAAATTAAGTTCAAACTCACAAAATTGGCTTGAACATAAAAGTTTCTAACTAAAACCCAAAAAAAAAATTTCAACCACTTGTTAATTTTTCAAAATAAATTGACCAAATGACCATGACACAAGTTAGAAAACTAATTAGAATGATCAATTTCATCAAAACAACAAGCCAATTTCATCAATTTCAACTAAATTGAACAAAATCCCCAAATCGGATTCAACATAAACCCTAGAATTTTCAATTTTTCATATAACCTCAAATTGATCAAATTAATCAACAACAAACATGAATATAACAATATCCCATTAAAACCCAATGATCAATTTCAGAAAACAAGCCGTGAATCATCAAAAATCCCAAAAATATAGAGGTCCAAAAATGCCCTCTAAATGCATGAAAATATGCATGAAAACATGAAAATAAAAACAAAAGGAGGGATAAAATGGTCTTACCGGCTTTGAGGGAGGAAAACCTTGCAAAAATTTTGGAGAAAAATGACAAAAAATTCGTAGTGCTGCCTTACCAAGTTAGAGAGAGAAGAAAAGTTGAAAAACTTTTGAAAAAGATGTTTTGAAACAGTCAAAGAACTGTTTTAAAAAAACCTGAAATACGATCTTCTATTGATCGAAAAACAGGTTTGATCAATCAAACCAGGCAGAGGCTCACAGAATTTTTAAAGAAAGATTTCGATTGATCAAAAATTAGATTGGATCAATAGAAATTCTGAAAAAAACAACTTTTGAGAGAAAAAACCTGAATTTTTGAAAACTTATCTCAAAGCATTGAATATAACAAAACAAATGCATGAGTATGAGATGAAATGCTCTCCCAAAACACAAATTTTAAACCCAATTTTCTAAAAATTTAAATTTTAAACAATCTCCCCTATTTTTTAAAGCAACAAAAAACAGTTTTGCATAAAAGTCAAGATATTTTTAAACGTAGTTAGTCAGACCATAAACACACACAATGACATGTGCAAAGTTTAGCAAAGAGTAACTTTTGTTGTGTGTGCAACTAGCAAAAGCCTGAGATACATGTGAGGTGATATGTGAATAGAAATCAACCACAAAGTCTACACAATTCATCACATAGAATTTAAAAGAAACTATCACCTAAAGAGTTACATCATATAACTCCCACATCTCCTAGAACATAAGCTTGCAATCATGTAAGTTTCTTGAATTTTGCCTCATAATATACACACCAATTTTTAATTTAAGTGATTTATCATTTAAACCGAGGCTTCACCTTATGTTCTTTTTGTGCATGTGCTACACTTTCTTGAGCACAAAAATCTTATGATATGCACTAAGGTGTTCATGATTGGCTAGTGCACAGTGGTGAGATGGTTATTTATGCCTTTCTCAAAAAGATCAAGTCCGACAGTCAAACAACATGTGCTTCAAGATTAAGACAAAGTGATAAACACCATAAACATCTTTCCCACACAACATGTTCTATAAAACTTTCACTAGTGAAGTGCAATAAATAAGCTCATCAAAGCTAAACAAAGTACAACAAAACATGTCATGTGAAAATAAATTGACCAACCTTGTTTTCAAAAACAAAGAGAATAGAGTAAGAACAATATTGTGCTTCCTTTTTCTTTCATTTCTTTCCCCCTTTTATTTTTATTTTTTTTTAATATTAAATAAAAAAACACCTAGAATGAAATGCATGAATGTAATGCAATGCAAATCCTAGAGACAAAAAAAACAAAAACCAAAGAACAATGGTCACAAAGGAAAAGCAATGAAGTACAAGGACCATGTCAAAAAGACTCAGTTAGTTTGAGTCTTTTGCATCCAAAACTTTTTAGATGCACCACGAGCATTAGAGTTTGTATTCACATTAGAGTGATTTCCAACTCCAAGATTGGAATAAAGGTTGAGCGCCTTTACCAATTCACCAATAAATGCTATAGGATCTTGTGCTTGAGGTACTAGCACTTTTGACTTATTTGCTCTCTTAGCAGCTTGCAGCTTGTAACAGTCTGGATGAATGTGTCCAGACTTCCCACAAAAATGACACACCCAAGCAGGCTTACCATGCACCTTGTCCTTAGAAAGGGTAGACATTTTAGGTTTAGATTCTTTCAGATCAACCCTAATCTTCCTGGATGATGAAACTTCAATGGGTTTAACTACCTCACTAATAGGGGGTTTAACAGTTTCACTCACAACTTCACTCACAGAAGGTTCAGAAGAAGATGAAGGAACAAAGTGTGTGGAATGGGGAGCAGACACAGAGATGCTTTCAACAAAAACTATACCAGATTTGTCAGAGGGAGACTTTTAAACACCCAGCAGTTGATCAAGTTTAGAACTAGCAGATCTAGTAACAGATAAATCAAGTTCCAAAGTCTTAACTTTATCAAGCAATAACATGTTCTCAGTTTTCACATTGCTCAAAAGTTCATTAGCATCAAACAGTTTAACAAGTAGATTCTTCTTATCAAGCTGAAGAGATTTAATTTTCTTCAGGCCAAGTTCCACATTCATAGCATCCTTTGCAGCAACTTTGCAAAGTTTATTGTAGGCCTCTCGAAGATCTGCATCTTCAGAGAGTTCCCTATCAGAAGGGTTCTCTTCAGCAGATATGCTTTCACTCACTACAGCAGTAGCTGTGAAAGCAATGAAGTTTCCATCCTCGTCACATTCTCACTCATCATCAGAAACTTCACCATCACTAAGGGTTACAGCCATAGCCTTACCCTTAGAATTCAAGTAAGTAGGACATTCAGATTTCATGTGGCCATACCCTTGACATCCAAAACACTGAGGACCCATAGAATTATTAGAAGATTAACCTACTTTTTCTCTAGGTTTGTCAATATTGTTAACCTTAGTGGGATCATTCTTCCTAAAATTTCTAGGTTCAGCAGTGTTCACACCTCTTGCCTTTCTATTGTTATTTCTGAGAAAGTTTCTAAAGTTCTTGGCAAGGTAAGCAATCTCTGTAGCAGAGAGCTCATCATCAAATCCACCAACCTCAACATCATCAACTGACTTAAGAGCCATTGATTTGGATTTGCTAGTTTTGGGTAGGTCCAACTCATAAGACTGAAGAGATCCTACAAGTTCATCAACAGGGATGGAGTCCACATCCTTACTTTCAGTTATGGCAGTCACCTTGGGTCTAAAGTTCTCAGTTAAGGATCTAAGAATCTTCCTAACAATTTTAGGTTGATCATAAATTTCACCCAAGTTATAAGCAGAATTAACAATATCATTCAGTTTAGCATAGAATTCATCAAAAGATTCATCATCAGACATCCTAATGCTTTCAAATTTAGAAGTTAATTGCTGTAATTTATTGATTTTGACAGTCTTTGTGCCTTCATGCACAGTTTGGAGGATATTCCAAGCAATATGAGCAACCTCAACATTTGAGATTCTCTTAAATTCCTCCATAGAAACAGTGTTAAAGATAGCATTCATAGCCTTGCTATTAAACGCAGCTGCTTCTTTTTGAGAAGTTTGCCACTTACTAATAGGAGTAGTGGGCTTCTCCCATCCATATTCAACGGAATTCCAGACTCTCTCATCAATGGATTTCAGGAATGCTTTCATCCTTACTTTCCAATAAGCATCATTGTTCCCATCAAAGTGAGGAGGAATAACCAGAGAGTGTCCGTGTTCCATGACAACAGGGGTCAAGGATCAGCTCAAAGCTCAAAGGATCAAAAACAAAAGAGCTACCCGCTCTGATACCACTTGTTGGTTTTTAGACCCCTTAAAACACAATTAGATTAACCAAGGAAGTTAGCCAAGTTGTTACTTAGTCAAATTAATTAAATCTAGGTTAACACAATCAAATAATCATATCAAGTATAGTAGCGAAAATATAAAGAACACAAAGATATGATCATCCAGGAAACCAAACTGGTAAAAACCTGGGGAGGATTTAACCTAGCTATCCTCAAGGTAAACTTGAATCCACTATCTTGAAAGAATCAAAGTTCATACAATAAGACTTACAAGCCCCCACGCTCAACTTCTTATTGCTACCCACCAGTAGAACTTACTGACACGACCACGTGCAAGCTCCGAATCCACGGACTCCTTTTTTCTTGGATTTTCCACCAGATACAAGCACACCCGCTTGTGTTTTCTTTAAGTTTCAATGGCAGCAACTGGAATGATCATCAAGGTGTAGAAAAATCTTCTCCTTGAAAACCCTAAGTTTATGTGAAGGAAACCTCCTCAAAGATCTCACAAGAGATTCACATAAACCGCAATATGAGCAACAAAAAAACGTGGCTAAGGTTTCCCTTATATACCTATGGTAAATTAGAAACCTAAACCAATTAAAACACTTTAGGGCTGAGTTGGAAAACCTAATTAAAAAACGTCAGGTACGATTTTCGATTGATCGAGCCTAAGCTTCGATCGATCAAAATGTACTAAATCAGTTTTTTAATTAACTTAGTATTTCATTCCAACTTTACAACAAAGAACTAACTTTGAGCACTTCTAAAACAATTTAAATACATTGTTTTGATCATGGTTTGCCAACAATACAAATTAGGATTCTAAATACATAAAACCTAAGTCTTTAGAACCTAACACAAGCAATCACTATAGAATAGTGACCACAATGCTCATTCACATATGGAATGAATATCCGGACATGCAAGCTAATAAGCTTAAACGTGAAGTATCATTTGCATGTCCAACACTCAACCAATGCACACAACAAATATGCATCTAGAAACAAGATCCTACTAGGGCACAAGAGTGAGAGTACTTGAAGTAATGCATTACAAAACAATAAGTACTATGCAACAAGGCATAGGTACAAACCATAAAAGCCTACAAATGTATGAAAACAAACCCTAAAAGCTTACAAAAGCAACATGGGTACAAATACAAAGTACAAAATAAACTGAATATAAACTTATAAACATATGAACCAATAAGCAAAACATTAAACATAGGCAGCTCCTGCTCTTCAACATCAATACTCCCCCTTTGATCAAGCTTTTACTCCCCCTATCATGAATCATAGGAGCTGTGATGAACTTGGAATAGATATACCTGTAACCTGAAACACTTGCACAAAACACATTAGACCCTCAAGGTAAAGCAAGTAATAAAAGGATAAGTATAATGTAACAAGTAAATTGCGATCAAGTAAACATGATGAGAAACATGTGAGCAACGAGCAACTTGATCATACACCAAAACAGTCATATAAAAATGACTAAACTCTCCGGTATACTACTCTAAAGTATACTCTCTCCCTTTTTGACATGAATAGACAAAGGGGTCAAGGAGAAAATAAAGGGCAAGAGATGAAGGTATGATCA
This sequence comes from Quercus agrifolia, assembly GCA_029955455.1. Lineage (NCBI taxonomy): Eukaryota > Viridiplantae > Streptophyta > Magnoliopsida > Fagales > Fagaceae > Quercus > Quercus agrifolia. Next base: position 19,145,142 of record JARQAD010000006.1, read on the forward strand.
ATGATAATGATGCATGAGGGAACAATGAAAAGTTTTTGAAAACTACCTTGAAAATAACCCTTAAAATGCAAAACACGTGACTTTTGTAACTAAAACAAGTCGTGAACAAGTCTCTAGGGCCAATCGCCAGAATACTTAAAACAAAAATTTTGAAAATTTTTCTAAGTGTTTTTCCCTACTGGATGTTCTACCCGCAAGGGAGTCACGAGGTAAGCCGCAAAAATCTCTGTGTACCCCTCGTGACTAGACCTTCCACCCACAAATAAGTCGATAGACTAAGCCGCGAGAAACATTAAAAACCCAACTTTTAAAAAATATTCTAAGTATTTTCGCGATTAGGATATTGACCCACCAGTGAGCTGCGAAAAATCTCTGTATGGGCTCGTGACTAGGGCATGCGACTGGACCAACCCGCGACTGAGTCGCCAGAACAGGACTACACTGTTTTTGAAGATTTTGACAATTTTTGTAAAAACAAAATACTTTCCAAAAACAACTAAAACACTCAAAAATCTTTTTGTGTTTAATCAACAAAGATTAAGCATGTGAAAACACATTTAATCAAGTACAATCACACAAATGAATATGGCATTCATTGAACAGAGACATGTGTGATGTGTGATGTGGATATCAATAATGAGATAGTCCTTAGTCTAATGTGAAACTTCAATGATCAATTCAACCAAGCCATACATAATTAGCACTAGATAAAGTGACCCATCCCAATTATATGACCTCCCACATAACTTGAAAACTAAACTTTGAAGCTTTTCATTTGGCTCCATATACATCATATCATTTGATCTTTTTGAATCAATACATCTCATTGTGAGATCGATGCCTGAAATTTTTGATATTTCAATTTGATGAGTTAGCCTTTGGCTTTTAGGGCTTGATACATTTCATTTTACGTCGCTTTCCCTTTTTCCTAGTCAAATACTAGTATGTGCGACAAGCTTTTGCAGCTCAATATCTCTTTTCATTTGGAGATTTACATTTAGTGAGCTCTTTAAGCAAAAACAATAAAATAAATGAGTGGGAAAATATATAGGCACAAGTCCATGCATGTCTCAAGATCAACATTTCTATTAACTAATCATTCATGACAAGTTTGAAGATCTATTTACAACAGTCACATAGATGTCAAGATTTCTCCCACAATAATATGAGTGCATAAAGAACAAGCTATGCTCGCAAATGCAAAAAGCCATTAGTACAAAGGTACAAAGCAAAACATGCTTGTGACAATACACAATAATGTCGATCAAACTTTTTGGATTTTCTACTTTTTATGTGTTTTTGGATTTTTTTGACATAAAAGTAAGAAAAGATTGACCCAGAAAGAATGTAGAAGCATTCAAAGCAAATAGCAAACACACACAATTATCAACACATGTTGGAATGATAACAAAAGGCACACAACCAATCAAAGTCATAAAGCATAGGAAGTATTAATGCATGGACATGTTGTAATGCTTATGCATGTGTACCCTTCTTCACCCACACGACACTTGTGTTTGGGGTGATATCCCTAGAGGATTGGGTATGATTTTTGTGACTTTCAAACCTTCTGGTGAAGCTTGCCAAATAGGTAGTGAAGGCATTAATCATCTTTAGCACATCCCTTACTCCGGGATCACCTTCTTGACCTTTTGATTGCTCAGCAATCCAATTCTCTTTGCCATGTCTTGGTCCTCTCGACCTTTGAGCATTTGAATTCTTCAATGCTTGAAGCTTATAACAATTTGGTCTGATGTGTCCTGGAATTCCACAATGATGACATAAGTATTGAGTTCTTGAACCTCTTTGTGACTTTGGGAGAGATTTCCCTTTACCCCTAGGTTTGACCACTGATTGGTTATGAGGCTTAGTCAAAAACCGTTGGTTAGTCACATTTTGCTTCTTTTCCGGCTTCACTTTCTCAAAAACTGAAGTTTCTACCACTGGTTCCTTAGCTTTCACAAACTTCATTTCCTTGGATATATTAACCGCCGAACTACTCTCTCTAGTGTATCCTAATCCACTTCTATCGGAGAATGGTTTTTGATGAGCAAGCACTTCATCAAGCTTCTTGGAGGAGACTCACTTTACTTTAGCATTGGCTTGAACCACCTCAAGCTCAAGGAATTTTATCTTTGAGTAGGCTTCAATCAGCTCTCCATTTAGCGTCTCCATTTCACATTTGGTCTCCTTGTATCACACTAGAAGACTCCTATAGTCTTCCTTTGCCCTCTTCATCTTTTTAATGGCTGCCTTAGCCACTTTTGCATCTTCACCGATCTTCTCAAGGAGGGAATTGTAGGTCTCTTGCAGTCCCACTGTACCTTCATCTTCCTCATCATCGGATTCTTCTACTATCCCCATTGATTCCAATTCAGTGTGCTCACCAAGCTCTTCCATAACACACTCAAATCATCTGAAGATTGCACGGGGGCAATTGTCATGTATGCAAAGTAGTTTCTCTTTCTAAGGTGAAGACCTTATCTAAAGATCCAATGATGTTGCTACTTGGATGGTTCTTGATCACTCTTGATGATGCCTTCTTTGAGGTGGACACTTCATCATTCCGGGAGATAGGAGGATGAACTTCTGGAGGAGTGAGAGGACTTGATGTTCTAAACATTGATCTTACTTCCAATCTTGAGTTCACAGGAGTTGATTCCTTTTCCGGTGTAGGTCCTTCAACTTCAATATCTTATGCTTCGACCTCTTCTGTGGGTTCTTTGGAGCTTGGCTTTTCTCCATCATCTACCATCTTTACCTTTGTTATAGCATCATCAATTTCCACATTGATGGGCTCCATTACAGTCTTTGTTCTCTTGATGTAGACTCTATATGCCTAGCTAGTAGTAGAATACCCAAGGAAGATGCCTTCATCACTTTTTGCATTAAATTTTCCAAGGTTCTCCCAATCATTTAGAATGCAACACTTACATCCAAATACTCGGAAGTATTTCACTTTTGGCTTATTTCCATTCCAAATTTCATAAGCAGTCTTCTTTGTTCCCGCTCAGAAGAATATTCTATTACCAATGTGACATGAGGTGTTCACGGCTTCTCCCCAAAACTTTTGAGGAATTTGCTTGTTGAGTAGCATAACTCTTGCCATTTCTTGAATCACCTGATTTTTCCTCTCAACCACCCCATTTTGTTGAGGAGTTTTAGGGGCTGACAATTCCTTTTTGATCCCATTCTTATCACAAAACGACTCAAATCTTGCATTCTCAAACTCCTTGCCACGATCACTCCTTATCTTGACAATTGGAACCCCTTTCTCATTTTGCAGTCTCTTGCATAGAATTTTCAATTTCTCACATGCTTCTGATTTTTCTCTAAGAAATTCCACCCAAGTGTATCCTGAGAAATCATCAACAATGACCATAATGTACCTCTTTCCTCCTAGAGTTTCAGTTCTCTTAGGCCCCATTAAATCAACATGAAGAAGCTCTAAACAACGTGAGGTAGAAATCACATTCACCTTGTGATGACTTAACTTTGTTTGCTTTCCCATTTGGCATGTACCACAAATTGTCTTCTCTACCTTTCCAAACTTTGGAAGTCCCTCAACAGCTTTAAGTTTAGATACTTTAGCTACTTGTTTGAAACTTGCATGCCTAAATCTATGATGCCAAAGTTCCAACATGTCAACACAAGCACTTCTACAAGAAATTGGTGCCGTAGGAACTACTCCGTAGCAATTGACGGTAGTTCTATTTCCCTTCAAGACTTGAATCCCTTCTTCATCAATGATTATGCACCCGTTCTTTGAGAATTGAACAAGGAAGTCTTCATCACATATTTGAGTGATGCTTAAGAGATTCGCCTTCAGCCCTTTGATGTATAAGACATCCTTCAATAGAGGTAATCCCGGTATCTCAACAATTCCTTTGCCAAGAACTTGAGCATGACTTCCATCACCAAATGTCACATACCAACCTTCTCTTTGAGAGACTTAAATAGTGATTTATCCCCTGTCATGTGACAAGAACAACCACTATCAAGATACCATAAACATGAACTGAAAACCTTCAAAGAAGTGTGCATAAATAAGCAGGCATGATACCATAAACCTGAATTGAAAACCTTCAAAGAAGTGTGCACAAATAAGCAGGCATGGGACAAGCACTCTTGACCTTCAAACAAAAACTTATCTTCATTTTCCATGCTCTTGTTAGATTGAATTCTCTTTTTCAGATTATCAACCTTATCACACAATATTCTATTTCTTCTTTTATACTTTTTAATCAAACAATTAGACTCACATAGACTATTGTGTAATATGTGATTTTCATTTTCAAAATATTTCAACATGTGAACAAACATTCTAGCATGTTTCTTTGTTTTTAATAACTCTAGGAGTTCATTGTTAGGATAACCTTCAAACATACTTATAGAGTCATTATCACAAACATTTAAACCACACAACATAGCCTTTTCAATAGCTTCATCCATAGCTAAGGGGTCAAGGATCGCACTTAGGTAATTAAACCACAGCAAGTGCACCCGCTCTGATACCAAGTGAAAGTTTAATTAGTGTATAAAACACCTTGAACGTTTAGACCCCCAATTTACAAATTACCAATCCAAGCTTATTATCAAACGATTAATGTGCGGAATATGAACAGAAGCATATAACAAAATTGATAAACAATCTTAGACCAAATAAAATCACATTCATAGCAGAAATTAAATGGAAAAGATTAAGGGAAGAGAGATGCAAACACAAGGACAACACATGATGTGTTATCGAAGAGAAAACCGAAGCCTTCGGCGTAAAACCTCTTCACCACCCTCCAAGCGATAAATAATCCACTAAAGAATGTAGTTGGGATACATGAACAACAAAAGACCCTCCAAGCCTAATCTACATAGTGTACCTAAGCCTTCCAAGCTCCTACTCCAACGAGGTTGCGTCGAACCTATTTCTTCTTTAGCTTACCGAATTTCGCTATAAACCATATCATCAACCAATGTGAATTGGTCCTTTCCTAACTGCTTCCCAAACCACCAAAAAACCCTCTCACAGATGTGGGTATGGTGAGAAAAGGTTTTGGTAATGAACCTCTCAAGGATGTAACAATGGAGAAGGTGAGAGTAGAGGAATTTGAAGAGTCTCTATGTAAAGATTGTGGATGAGTCAATCTTGTTTTTCTCTAGGGTTTCTCTCTCAATATTCTCTTTAGAAGCTCTCTACATTTTGTGGGTATAAGGGGTATTTATACTGGAGTGAGAATGGAATGCAAAGAGTTAGGTTTTTCAAAACAGAGTTGGCTGGCGACTTGGCCTTGCTTCTTAACTGAGTCGCGAATTCAAGCCGCGAGCAAACAGAATTACCAGATTGGACTTTTTGTCCTGTAGTGCTCGAACTGGCGTGACTGTTCATATTCTTTGCATGCTTCACTTGTGTGCATCATCTGGTGGCTTGCCAGCCGTGAGCCACCCGCAAGTTCCAATCGCGAGTCCCTACTACTTTGCACAAACTTGAGCATTTCTTCACACTCTCTCACACACTACCCTTACATGATTCCCACCTAAATACAGGGTTACTAATTGCTAAATTACAAGTGAATTTGGCACAGAATAAGGCCAACAAAATGGTTGATTAAATTCAACCTTACACAAGTCATTCTTCTTGATTAAATCATGGGTGCAAAATCGAGTGTCTACAAATGGGTAGTGTAGTGTAGTATGTTTTGGTAAACTTTGGACCATTTTGTTAGCTTATGTATCCCAATCACCTTATAATTTCAGTATGAATGAAATATGCAATGACATAGTTCATTGTTAAACTCGTGTGTAATGGATAGAAGTTAATTTCAGTATGGATTGCAATTAGATTGTTCACAGTTAAGTTGGTAACTTTTGCAACTTTAAGTTACCAATTCTACCAAACACAAACAAAAGTTACCAATTCTTCACGACATGATTCTGAAATATTAAGGGTGCAATACACAAAGGTTATCAATTATGAAATACATGATTCCATAATACACAAAATTTACCAAATCTGCGATATTGATAAGGTAAAAAAATTTTGTAATACACAAAAGTTACCAAAGCTGTGATATTGAAAAGGTAACCAATTCTGCAATGCACAACAATTACCAAATCTGCAGTATTGATTAGGTAACCTATTCTGCAATACACAAATATTACCAAATCTACAACAATATTGATATGGTAACCAATTATGCATTACACAAAAGTTCAGCAAAATCTACAATACTGATAAGGTAACCAATTCTGCAATAACCAAAAGTTCTACATAGTAAATCATTTTTAATTCTGCAATACAAAATTTGCAATACCAATTCTGATATTGTGAGAGATCGGAAAAGTGCCTCTAAAAAAAAGAGAGATTTTTGAGTGCTTTTAAGGGCACCTCTCTTTTTGGGTAAGTGGTGTGGAGTTGCCACTTATTTTTTATACAAAAAAAGAAAAAGAAAAACTAAATATAAAAAATACATGACTGAATTGTTTCATTTCATTGATTAAAAAAACACATGTTCGAAAAATTGAAAATTACATGGCTTTGGGTCCTAGTTACAAACTTCCAAATAAGTACATGGCCTTTTGTCCTAGTTACAATCTACCAATAAAAGCAAAGATAAGCCCTAGGTCTACTTATCCAAAGAAACTAAATTCAGAGGCTAGGTTACGGAATTGGAAGGTGTTAGGCACCCATTTCGCCCAGACAGAGTCTAGTCTTCTAGACTCTTGTGACCAATGTACCCCTTTTTATGCATGAGATGAATGATATGTTGCACATGTGAAATAAACTAAATCACACAAATTTATTTATAAACATATCCTCTCCTTTGTTAAAAAATTCAAATCTGTTATTGTGAGTTAAAAAAGATTGAATTTGGTATATAAAAAAAATCAGAACTGTTTTTGTTGTGTAAAAAGAAAGTGGATTTTAGAGAGAAAATCCAGGGTTTTTTTTATTTAATAAAACAAAGTCTTTTGGTTTTAAAAAATATCAGATCTATTTTTAAGAACTAAAAAAAATGGTTTTTAGTTTATAAAAGATCAGATATGTTTTTATATGTTCAAAACGTATGAAAAAAAAAAATATATATATATATATATATATATTTTATAGGGAGGATTTCATTCAAGAAACAAATTTATGCTACATGGATTGAATAAAACAAATACAACAAACACAACCATTCATGACCTTTTCTTTATTTTAAAATATGCCATATTGAAAAAAATCAGATATGTATCTAAGGAAGATACAAATCAATTTTTAATTTAAGAAAAATTTAGATCTGCATCTAAGAAAGATACAGATCCATTTTTATTTTTAGAAAAATTCAGATCTGTACCCAAGGAAGATACAAATCCATTTTTATTTTGAGAAAAATTCAGATTTGCATCTAAGGAAGATACAGATCTGTTTTTATTTTAAGAAAAATTCATATCTACGTCTAAGGAATATGCAGATCCATTTTTATTTTGAGAAAAATTTAGATCTACATCTAACAAAGATAGATTCATTTTTATTTGAGAAAAAGAATTGATTATATGCAGATCTTTGAAATCAAGAAAGAGATCATAGCCATAATAAAAGAATCAAGAACATGCTTTAACAATATAAATTAACAATTCATGTTATGGATACTTGAAACAACTAAACTAAATATATATATATAATATATATATATACACACAAACATGCATCTTTACTACAAGAAAAGCATAAAGAAAAGAAAAGGGTAATTGAAAACAACCTCTTGCATGGAGCACTTCTTCTTCTTGAAAGGATGTTTTAGGGTTCAAAAAGAATTGTGCAATTATCTTTGAAACCTGAAAACCGTAGTTTAAGAGAGAATACTAGGGGTGAGAAATTTAAGAGTGTGAAAAGGTGTCTCTCCTGGAGCATAAAAGAATGTGCTGAAGTTTGAGATCTAGTCCCTATTTATAGAGATTGGAATGCTTAAAAAATAAACAACAATGAATAGAATGCGAATCGGGATGTGTCTTTCTGTGAAAAAGTTGAAAAGGATGTGCCTTATCAGCACCCAAAGAGAGTTAGGCCAAAGCCCAAAAGGGTGCCATTCGGCCCTTTGAAAGTGCCGGTCAGCACTCCAAAAGTGCCGAATGGTACTTTTGGACACCAAACGCACTTTCATGCTTAGGTGCGCTTTGGACACCTTTTTTAGGTTTTCTTGAGCCGGCCTTGCACTTAGATGTGTTTTCAATCTGCATTCTAAGATTTTTACCTCTTTTCTGGATAATTCAGGTCTCTTCAACAACAATTATCTTGTAGATAAATACTCTAAAATAAATCTTGATAAAGTTCAAATTATCCACAATTTTATTGTTATCCAATTATCCCCTTTATTCCTATGCAAGCAATCCTATTTTAATCACTAATTGTCAACCAATCACAAAATTATCTATTTAATTTTAATTGTTTAACCAATCGGAATTAATTTAAATTAATCATGTGTGGTCGACTTTACCTAGACACAATGCATGTTGACTGTGCAAACTTGATCATGTGATATCTTTCGATCTGGTAGTCCGATTTGAAAACCGGACATACCGTTACGACTATTAGAATCTCAAGATCAATTTTATGATATGCAATGAATGAATTAATGAATGTTATGCAATCATGATTTTTTGGGGTACATGGATGGTCATTCCAGTCATCTTCCTTGATTAAATCATGGGATCAAAATTGAGTGTCTACAGATATACAAAAAACTACATATTTAAGGCATTTACAAAATCCAATAGTTGAACCATATCAGGCACTAACAACTAACACTACTTACACTAACAATACTACATAGATTAGCCATAATTGAGGTTGTGAATTCCAACGAAAATATAGGCCTTGTCTACCAATTACAAATGTTCAAATTCAAGTTCACCATCGAACACCCAAAAAAAAAAAAAAAAAAACCCAAAAAGTGGACCACAGCCTCAGTGCCTTCCTATACCTTGATGCATATCCTGATGTAGTCAAAGTTTCATTTGTGATAGTCCCCCTCCTTCTCTTCTTTGGATTGGTGGTGGTAGCTTTGGTGGTTATAGTATTGATAGTTGTTGGATTGCTGGTTGCAAAGTTGCTGCTTGGTGGCTGCTAGTTGGCTTGTCTGTTAGCTTGCTGATTGCTACTGGTTTGCTGGCTTGCTGGTACCCTTGTAGCAATCAGTTCATTAGTGGTCACTCCTCCACTTGGTCCACCAGTATGACCCTTGTCATTTGTCTACAGATAGCAAATACAACTAAGTTAGCATCAATACCCTACATTTCAGAACATGCAGACACAAAATGGACAGGTTTTACCTTGTTTGGTCTATATCTCCTTTGATTTTAGGCACTAGGCAATGAAGAATTCCCTCTAACCTCACCATTGCAACTTCTTTTGTTTTGGCCTATCTTCCAATTGGACTTACACCTCTTGGCAATACCTAAACCCTTGCTATGACCCCTTGTTGGTTCATTGGGTTCCAAGGCTCTCTTCTTCTTGGGCCTGGCTGGTAGCCTTCTTTTTATGGGAGGTTGCACAAGTGGGAGACCAGTTGGAGTCCACATATTGGCACCATTCATTGGATCAATCATGTGCCCATAGCAGGCTTTGTATGTGCTGACTTTGTAGTAGCCATTATTGTACTTCTCAGCTGGCTCTCTATTGAATAATATGCATGAAATTGCATGGCAACATGTGATACCATTGATATCCCATTTCCTACAACTGCACACCCATTTAGCCAAGTCTACAATGAAGCTTTTTAGTTCATTTTTCACCTCAAACTTTATGTTAGAAGCCCAACAAGCTAACCACCTACCACTACCCATCTTCTTCTTGTGTAGTCTTTTACAGACTTTAGGGCACAACTCAGACTCCACCCTTAGAATACTGTGTCTATTTTGCTAGAATTTGTTCATTAAGAATAATTTGATGTCCTTAAGCTGCAAATAGAAAAAAATGCACATATCAGTGCATGAAATAGTGTATACCGACAAGTTGAGCTAACCAAAATTCTTAAAATATGCATACCATGCTAATGATGGGCTTCCCTCTGAATTTCAATATCCTTCAATTGAAACTTTCACACATGTTGATGATAGTATCAATCAAGTCATTAGTTCTAAACATGTGTTTAGCCTATACTGTTGTGGTATACCCTTTCAACCAATTATATGCACCCTCATCAATGTCCTTCATCTCAGTTATGACCCTCTCAAATTCATGTGCATATGTTGCGTTTGCTGCTTTACAAAACAACTCCCTAATCAAGATATCGAGATGATGCTTCCTTTGGTTGTTGTACAAATGTCTATTACAAATCCTATGCTTATAGTGTGGCCAATTATCTGCAAATGTCTACACCAACCCCTGCCAAAAAAACAACATTGGTTAGCATATATACATGTTACACTACCTATTGAATGCAATTAGGTTAAAAACAAAAATGTTGGAGATACCTTTTACTAGTCTAATATGAATGTCCATCTCTTCTCATCACCAATGTCTACCAGCAGCAAATTTATAAACCAAGTCCATGAGTCCTTGGTTTCAATTTCCAGCACTGCAATTGCTAGAGGAAAATATTCTTCATTAGGGTCTTTAGCAACTACAACAATCAGTTGGCCCCCTATCTTGGTTCTTAGATGAAAAGCATCCAAACCAATTATTGGCCTACAAACTGCCCTGAATCCCTACTTACACCCAGATCAGCAGATTTACAACCTCTCAAAATATGGCACCCTAGCATGTAAGTCCATCTTAGCTACCAAGTCACCTTTATTGAAGGTGTGTGTCTTCATTAGAATTGTACTACTAGGATTGGATCACCTCAGTTCTACAAAGTAATCCTACAGTTGATTGTATTGCCCTATGTAAGACCCATCAACAAACTCCTAAGCCCTTTCCCGAGCCTTGCTGACCTTTCCTGCACTGATATTTACCACATACTTCTCATGCACAACATCTTGAATGTCCTCTAGTTTAATATTAGGTTGCCTCCTCACATTTTTGTAACTCCTGGTGCATGTGTGCTTCAAGTTCAGAGTCTTCAGCTACCAACTCATCTCCCTTGACATCTTTGTAAGGTAAGCTATAAACTTGCAAGGAGGTTGGCATTTGACTCCTAACTTCATCATTCTTCACAAACTTCATCCCCCATCCACCATTCACTACATACTCAGTAATAGTAGCCTTGAGCTGTTTAGGTGAGGTAAATAACATGTTTTTCTCAAATACTAGGTGTTCAGGATTGGAAACTAATCTAAACACAGGGAACTTCTTCCTCTTGGTGACATTGTACCACATTGGAACTATCTTTGTCATTGATAGTAGCACCACCTTTACTGTCACTGTCACCATCACTCTCAACCTCACTATCAAATGATGACTCAATTAGAGTTAATAGCTCCTCAGTTATGTAGTCTGAGTTCATTACACTAGCATCCATCTTATCAGGCATGTGCATCACTACATCACTGTCACTATCTGCACTATCTTCACCCAAATATCTTTGGTTGGGGTTCATTGATCTAGCCCTTTCTACATCACTATCTTAAAAACTCTCATTACTCTCAGTGGTGACAGCCTCATCCTAGTGTGGTTCGTCGACAACCGGTTCCTTCCTTGGTCTCCTGCACCCAAGTACTTCCACTTTTGAGTCACTTTGGTTATCAAAAGCACTAGTGGTAGCAGTAAAGCCTTCACTATCATGATTTCTATCAGAAGCATCCCTTGCACCATCCCTACTAGCCTCATCACCATCATCATAGCTAGGGGTGTGCAACCAACCCGCCAACTTGCCAAAACCGACCTGATCCAACCCAACCCACCGGGTTGGGTCGGTTTTTAAGGCTTGGTGGGTTGGGTTGGGTTACACAATTTTTTTTTATAGTAGGTCGGGTTAGGTTTAGGTCATAAAATTTCAAACCCGCCAAACATGACCCGACCCACCCATATATTTAATATATATTTAAAATATATTATATAATTAATAATTTTTTAAAAAATAACTAGCTCTTCTGATCCTATATAAAAGTCAATTAGTTCACGCAAACCCTAGTAAATTACTATTGTTGTTTAGTCATTAGTGTTGTTTGCCTTTAAGGAGTTACATTTATACTAATCTTTGGGTTTTTTTAATATATTTATATATATATATATATATATATATATATTTTGCTCAATTTAATAATAATAGTGATAAAAAAAATTGTCCAACCCATAGGTTTAACCCAACCCTACCCGACTCATATGGGTTGGGTTGGGTTGGGTTGAATTTTTTTTTAACCCACCATGGTGGGTTGGGTCAAAAAATGCCCTTAACGTGACCCAACTTGACTCATGCACAACCCTAATCATAGCACTCCTCATCCCTACCACCATCACTGCCACCATCACTCCCACTAAAATTACCACCATCCCTACCAACCTCAATCAATTGAAAATAACTATCCCAATCATCATCACCATCATAGAACTCCTCACCATCATTAGAACCACTACTACAAAAAACAGCCCTGCCCATTATAATAACTATGATAAGTAGGTTTAGGTTCAATAGAAGTGTACTCATCAGATTCATTACAACTGTTCTTATCAAGATCACTAACATCCAAAGGCTCTACATACTCAGGCTCTACAACAAGATCTAGAGTCACACATTACCACCATTAATAAGGATAGGGTCATATACTGGATGCTTTACATACACATGAATCAATCCATGACCCCTCACCAAATCAGTCATGAACATTGCATCATGATCATCATTAATTAGTTGGAACCTCCTACCCTCCTCATTATCCCCAGGCCTTATGTACCACAGCCTACTCACAAATGTATACCCCAAAGTCTTTACAGATGGCCTCAATTTCTACCTTAGACCACTTATCAAGATCACAATCATCTACTAACCCCACCTCACCCCCTATATACTTCTTAGGATTTTCATCAAAATACCCACCATGATGCACATACAAAGTAAAGAACTCATCCATTCTGCATACATGAAACATATAGTCAACATTATTTACTCTAATAAAGACAAAACGCAACCAAATAGTCAAACATGCACTAACACTATAACAATCTTAAATAAACAACATTATTCCTCCAACATGGAACACAAAACAATATAAAAATACAATCTTAATGCTAACAAGGAACACATGGACCACCGTGATCCCTTAAAGGCCAAACACAAAACACCCACCAAACAGAAAACATTATCGAAATAAAAGCATAAAAAATCATTTAAATAGTGGTCCCTAGGCATATTGATAGTGTGTGCAAAAGTTAGAGAGAGAGAGAGAGTGACAGAGATACATACACAAAGAAAGAGAGAAAGTGGAAAGAAGTTACCTTTTCGAGCTTCAAACTTAGACCTACTGCTACACTCCTGAAATTGTTGCATAATTGGATTGAAACTTTGATGGTGATTCTTGCAACGTTCTTCCTTGTCCAATCAAAATGGGTGGGTGTTTTATGTGATTTTGTGTGATTTGGTATCTCATCTCACTAGATTTAGGGTTCCTATTCAAAATGGGTTTGATTTTGGGATTTTAGGGATCAGGAATGACGAAGACGACAAGATTATTTAGGGGTTTTAGGGTTTGTTTAAAATTTAGGGATTTTTGTTCTGTGTAATCAGAAGAAGTAGTTGATGAGTAAGGTCACCTGAGGTCACGTGTAGGGTTAAGTGGTGGGAAGTTGACATGGATGAGTGAGGTGTGAGTTACATGAGTTTCATTAGACACGTAGGATTATTTAATGGTTATTTACATGGGTGGGCTTGACACATGGCGATCTATCAGCCATGTAGGATAATTTTGTTAGTTGGTTGTTGATAGGGACCAAAATAAAACTAATTTTGTGTGTGTGTGTGTGTGTGTGTGTGTGACTACATTAGTAGTAAAATCTATTTTTAAGAACCAAATTGGGGATTGACCCAAAATGTAGGGACCAAAAGTGTATTTTTTTGCCTTTAATGATTTAAGTTACAAGCTAAATCTCCTTTCATTGGTTGACAAAAAGCATATTTTAATGTCCTTGGAGGAAGGTGTCTGTCACTTGTATGGTATCAACTATCAAGTGTCAGACTTTGAAGATTTGGCTAAAATTATAATCTCACAGTGACTGATTTAAGTAGCTAGGGGATAACTTCTAATTTGAAATTGACAAAAGTAGTTGGTTAATGGAAGGATGAATATATCTTGCCATTTCATTTCAGGAAAAATAAATGTTGATGTTCTATGATGTACCTTAGAGCATTGGCATCAGCACTTCTAAAACATTTAGCTTTTAACAAACCAAAAAGTCACTTATCTATTTTAGCATTGCACTTAACATTACACTCTATATCTCGTCTCTTTCTTTAACACATCACATATTAAAATAACCTAAAATAACACACACTATCTATTAAAAAACAAAAAAAGTAAACCACAATAAAGAGAGAGAGGAGAGAGGCAAGAGACATGTATGAGAGAGAGAAAGAGAGTTAAGAGGGAGGAGAGAGAAATTATTAAACAATTATAGCACATAGCTACAGTGCACTTCTACTAGTAGAATTGCAATAAAGCTGTGTGCTAAAAGTTTTAAAATTTAGAACATTTTATGGAGGTTAATTTTTGGTGTTTGGTGTGCTGAATGCTAAAAATTTAGCATTTAACATACCTGATGCTAGTGCTTACTGCTGACAACTGCTATTGCCTCTTCAAAAATACTATTTTCAAGGATTTATGTACCTGATTGAATGTATTTGATTGTAAACCTGATTGATTGTATAGTTTTATCCTTAGCATCTTAGTGCTACATTTTAGCCACTATCCTTCGTCATGCCACTAAATGCGAATGATGTCTACTCAAAACCATGGACACTGATGGTGAAATGGTAAAACAAGTACATTTCCCATAGTGTACTTATTCCAACTAATCCCCAGCTAATCCCCTACTCTCATTTAAACACAGGATAAGTGTTTTCACTGCAATTTTACAATTACAGTGTGCTTTTTTATTCAAACTCTAATAATAGTAGGTAATGTTCTTTAATTAACTGTAGAATAGTTTCTACTCGAGGTGTTGTAAATTGATGCCATCACTAGTGCTAGGATTTGGTGGTAGGCGCTTCTGACAGTATGGAAAAGGTTCAATTGGGCAGGGGGTGAAAATGGTTACAACAATACTTCTGTTGTGAAGGACTTTAGTTCTGTTACTCGGCGGAAATCTTTAGAGGTATGCAAGGTTGGTCACTAATTAGCATTCTAAAAGACCAATTTTTGGTCTATATACAATACAAAAGAAGCTGGATATTGTTCTGGACCATAAATATCAAATTTAAGTTTGCATGGTGATGCTCATAGTCTTGTAGCTTCATTGGCACCTTCTAGTATTTCAAACATAGACATTTATCTCAAGTCCAAATCTCTCTTTCCTATTTGTAACTATTAAAAAAATAAAAAAAACAGATGGTAATGTAGTCTATTTTGGGTTTAGCATATTTGGATGTTTAAGTAAATTGAATCCCTTTTTATTTTTAGCATTTGAAACAAGTTAGTCTCATTTGTGATTTGTTAAATGTAAGAGACATGATAATATGAGTATGGCATAAATAAGTTAGCAATAAAAAAGAGGGGAAAGGAATTAGTCTGCTAAACTTAGCTCCTCAGTAGATTTAAGTCCAAGAAGGGAACCAATCTCCAATGTAGACAACCTCACAGGGAGATTCTGCCACATAAATTGCCCACTTTGGAAGAACATACCTAAATGGCTTGTTCTTATATCTCTAAACTGGCTCGAGAGTAGGCTGTTCAGAGGGAGAGAAGGTAGCAGACTATTGGTGCAAGCCTTATCACACTTTCGTTTTCTCACTTTGCTTCCTACTCTTTTGTTTTTCTCTATTGCTTTCTATTTCCTTTTATGTTTCTATTCTTCCTTGTTTTTTCATTGTTGTTTACTGTACACAGTTAAGGTCTTTTTTTATACTGTCTGCCATGATAAGATTTACCATTTTACCCCTCAACTATCACCACTATCCATTGGCCTATTGTGGGTGTCCTTCCCTGGCCACCCACTGGTTTGCTGGCTGCCTAGCTATCACCACTACCCTATGCTGGCTGTGCCACGCTCCATTCCCAGACAAAGGGAATTTTGTTTTATTTTCTTACTTTTCATAGCATTCCTATCTAGATAAGGGTTAGGTGTTCTCTCTCACTAACTCCTATGGCATGCACCTAGTGATTCCAACTCATCTTTCCCTCTTTTGAGTGGTATGTCATCCCAGTAGGACATTTCCTCCAAAAGAGCTTAAGCGAGAATCCCATAATAGACTTGCCCTTTCTCCCTACCGCTAGACCATACCTTTTCCTACCTTTGGCTCATTGCCCACTACGCTTGTATTGGCTAGGTACAAGTGGGTGTTGCTTGAGCCTTGTGTGTGCTCCATTCCCATGTGAGTCTATGGCTTGTCTACCGTTCATGTGTTTGTCGTTGCCTGTGGATTTGTCTGGTCTCACTGTGCACTTCTGCTTCTTGTTTTTAACCCTTTATGGCGTGGATAAGCCTGGGTCTTCATTCTTTGCATCTCGTTTCTTCTCTAGGCTGGGTCTTACTTAGACATGGGCCCTTTCTTCTTCAATTCGGCCCCTGTTTCCTTTAACTGTTGGTTTGTGGGCCGACTAATATTTCTGCCACGCCACTGTATTTTTTTTTCCATGCATACTTAGCTTTGCTTGTTGAGCCTCCTTTGGGCTTACCATGTATTTGTTTTTTTCCTTACTTAGTTCGCGTAGCCCAGTACTTCTGTTGGGTTAGTTTTCATACCATTTTGGTCTTCCTTGGCCCATATTATTTCTCTGGGCATCCTCGGCCCGCTTCATTCCTTTGGGCATCCTTGGTCTATTCCATTTTTACATTCCCATGGGTTTTTTGCTAAATCTTTCGAGCTTCCCCAACCTAATTACCATATCTTGTACTCTTGTGGTTTGTTGGTGTTTGCACCAACCCTCTTTACTAATTGCTTTCTTTGGGCTCCTCCGGCTCATCTTTGCTTGCTTTCCATTTCTTACGATTCCAATGGGCTTACTACTTCCTTCTCTGGGGCTCTCTTAGGCTTATTTGCTTTCTTTGAGGCCTTTTTACTATTTTGTGGCCCTATGTACCATTGTTCCTGCCATTCGGGCCTAATGGTTTTTCTTGCTTTACTAATTCTTCTTTCTTCATTTTTTGTTATATTGTTGGACTTCTTCTTGCCATTGGCCCTTTTTCTTTTTTTGCCAAAATGGGCCTCAACAACCATTAATTAAAAATCATTATGATGTAAATATAAATATTATATTTAAAACAAAATAAAAATATGAATAACAAGATAAAATTAAAATAAAAACAAAATACTAATCTTACTATAACTTTGAATATATAGAATATAGAGGAATTGTCCCAATGTGGACATGATTCTGTTAACGTATATAGTGTTGTGGGCTTTAGACCTAACTAGATTACTTGTATAGCACACATTCTTGTACTATACTCTTACTTGTATTGCACACATATACCTCCTATATAAAGGCACTCATGTATATTCTATTATTTGATAAATACAATACAATTATTCAATATTTCTAATATGGTATCAGAGCCATTGCTCAAATTTTCTTGTGTCTTGCAGTCTTATCTTTGTTGGTATTTTCCGCTACCTCGGCTTCTTCAGTTAGTAAACCTTTTCTGTGCCCTCTCCTGACTGCTCCACCACCATTAGAGGTGCCCAAGGTTGAATCATCACCACCAGGGGCTCGATCACCGCCAACAAGATCACTGCCTCTGTCGGATCTTCCACATCAGACCTTTGATTAGGACATAAGACATATCACCGTGTAGATTTTCAACTGATCTACACAACACCATTGGAATCATCATCATCTGACACTCCACGCACCGGTTAAAGATTCAATAGTTTCTTCCACGCGCCTTTAGTATTGCTCCAATCATCTCACCACCGCCGTTCTCAGAATCCTCTTTCTCCGATCTACATCATCAGAAAAGAATCGGCCTGATTGGACAGCCCACACGCTCTCAAGTGTCGCTGAATAATTCTGCATGTTGTCTACGCACCTCACGCGCTACACGCATCGCCGCCCTTACTGCTACTGACGTCACTCTGCCACGTCAGCCCTAGTTGACGTCATCTTCTAGGTTGCTGCTGACGTCATCTTCTCTTTTGCTGACATCATCGCCCAGTCAGCCTACTGACGTCATCCGTTGACCGTTGACTTTCGATGTTTGACTGTTGACTTTGACTAGGTTTGATCGTTGAATTTTGCAAGAGTTGACTTTTTACAATCCAAGTGTTCCTTACCTAGTTTTTCACGTAGATTTCATTTTTGCATATTTTGCTTCTAAATGAAGAATATGGACAGGTCTTCTTTTTGTTGCAATAATCGTCGTCGACAATCCAGTAAACATTTTTGCAATTTTTGCAAACGTTTTGGCCACAATATTAAGACTTGCTATCATCGCAACAAATCAGCTGTTTCAATTTCTGCTGCTATTGTTGCTAATACTGAGAGTGTCCAACCAATGGCTCCCATCTCTGCACAGTTTAAATCTTCAGGACGCACTTTCACCATGTCCATAGATGACCTTAAAACATCATTGCCAATGTCATTCGTATGGTTGATAATGCATCTTATTTCTCTTCTCTCTTAGCTTTATCTGGTATGTCTCCTTCCTCTTGGCTTATGGATTCCGCTTGTTGCAATCACATGACATTTCACTCGTCCTTATTTTCTGAACTCAAACCTGCACCACACCCTCTTAATATTCACACAGCAAATGGTTCCACAATGTCTGGTCATAATATATGTTCTGTTTTGACCTCCAACCTCTTGGGTCTTGGGTTTTTAATGTTCCTGATCTTTCTTACAATTTATTTTCTGTGGGACAATTAGCTGAGTTGGGTAATCGCATTCTATTTTATTATTCTTGGTGTATTGTGTAGGATCCAAGGATAGGACAAGAGCTTGGGACTGGTCCTAGAGTTGGGCATATGTTTCTTGTGGACAACCTTCGTCTTCCACTTGTTGCTCCTATTTTTGTTGCTGCAGTTGCTACAGTTTCTTCAATTCCTTCCCTTACACTTTGGCATGCTTGATTTTGTCATGCATCTTCCTCTCGGGTACAACAATTGGCTTCTAAAGGTTTGTTAGGTTCAGTGTCTACAGAAAATTTCGATTGTGTTTCATGTCAATTAGGATAACAACCAGCTTTGCCATTCAATACTAGTGAATCAATATCCACTGATATATTTAACCTTATTCATTCTGATGTTTGGGGGCCTTCCTCTGTCTCTAATATTGGTAGGTCTCAATATGCTTTCCAAGCTGTTTTGCATTCCTATGGCACTGTTCATCAACTAACTTGTCTAGGTACCTCTCAGCAAAATGGTAAAGCCGAACAAAAACTTCGTCATATTCTTGACACTATTCATGCTCTTCTTTTCTCTGCCAAAGTTCCTACTCCTTTTTGGGGCGAAGCTGCTCTTCATACTATTCATGCTATTAATCGCATTCCAAGTCCTGTTATCCAAAATCAAACTCCATATGAATGCCTTTTTAGGTCACCTCCAAACTATCACCACCTTCGCTCCTTCGGTTCTGCTTGTTTCGTTCTTCTTCAGCCACATGAGCATAACAAACTTAAACCTTGGTCAAGGCTTTGTTGTTTTCTTGGCTATGGTGAAACTCAAAAGAAGTATCGTGTTATGATCCTGTCTCTCATCATCTTTGTATCTCCCACAATGTTGTCTTTTGGAAACATCGCTCCTTTGTCGAGCTCTCTCACTTCCGTGCCTCCTTATCTTCCTCCTCTATCTTAGATCTTTTTCCAGATGAGGCACATATTCCTTCTGTAGCTACTCCTGATCCTCCTGTAGCTGCTCCTGATTCTCCTGTAGACTTCTTTATCCAACCACCAGATATACCTGATCCCTTTCCTAGTTCACTCTTTAATGACCAGGTGGAAAATGAACAAGTCGAAGACGAGCTACCTAACCCTGAGCTTGGGTCCCCCACTCCTGCACTACTTGATCTTGCACAAGACGTTCCACCTTGTCACTTAACTTGGGTAAGATCCATTCTTGCACATTTACTTGACTATCATTGTTACACTGCCCTTACTATACTGCATAAGCCTCACACCTATTGTGAGGCTTCCACTGACCCTTTATGGCAAATTGCAATGAAAGAGGAACTTGATGCATTATCCAAAAACCATACTTGGGATTTGGTGAGTCTCCCCCCTGGGAAACCTGTGGTTGGTTGTAAGTAGATTTACAAGATTAAGATTTGCTCTGATAGGTCCATTGAGCGCTACAAAAATCGTTTTATTGCAAAAGGTTTTACATAGGAGTATGGGATTGATTATGAAGAGACCTTTTCTCTAGTTGCTTGTATCTCATCTGTTCGTGCCCTCTTAGCTGTTGCTGCTGCTGCTGCCAGTAAATGGAACCTTTTTTGGATGGATGTTAAAAATGCATTCCTTAATAGGGATTTAAGTGAAGAAGTTTATATGCAACCTCCTCCTGGTCTCTTTGTTGAATCAAACAAGGTTTGTCACGTTTGATGTGCACTTTATGGCTTTAAACAAGCTCCACGAGCTTGGTTTGTCAAATCCAGCTCTACCATCTCTCGCTTGGGTTACATGACCAGTCATTATGATTCTGCTTTATTTTTTGTCATACTAATAAAGACACTATTTTACTTCTCCTGTATGTGGATGATATGATCATAACTGTTGATGACCTTAGTGGCATTCAAGAACTCAAGGATTTTCTTAGTCAGTAGTTTGAGATGAAAGATCTTGGACATCTCAGCTACTTCTTGGGTCTTGAAATCACTCATTCTACAAATGAACTTTATATTACTCAAGCCAAGTATGCCTTTGAACTCTTATCTCAAGCTGGACTTACTGATAGAAAGACTATTGACACTCCAGTTGAGCTTAATGTACATCTGACTCCCTCATGAGGGAAACCATTGTCTAATCTCTCTCTTTACAGATGCTTGGATGGCAACCTAGTTTATCTCACTATCACTCGTCTAGACATTTCCTATACTGTTCACCAGGTGAGCCAGTATCTGTCTCCTCCACGATCGACTCACTATGCTGCTGTTCTATGCATTCTTCGATACCTAAAGGACATTCTCTTCGATGGTCTTTTCTACTCTGCTCAGTCTCCTCTTGTTCTCCGTGCATTTTCTGATGCTGATTGGGTAGGAGATCCCACTGATCGCAGGTCCACCACTAGTTATTGCTTTCTTCTTGGTTCTTCTTTAATTTCTTAATGAAGCAAGAAACAAACTCATGTGGCCCGCTCCAGTACTTAAGCAGAATATCATGCCCTTACTGATAGCACATTTGAGCTCCTTTGGCTAAAATGGCTTCTTAAAGACTTAGGTGTGTTCACATTTTCTACTACTCCTCTTTATTGTGACAACCAAAATGCCATTCATATTGCTCACAATGATGTCTTCCATGAGCGGACTAAACATATCGAGATCGATTGTCATTTTATCCGTCATTTTGTCCATGGTGCTCTCAAGCTGATTTTAGTCTCCTTTAAGGATTAACTTGCAAATATCTTCACCAAATCACATCCTAAGGGACGCCTTCGTGATTTGGTTGACAATCTCAAGCTAGTCTCACATCCACCTTGAGTTTGAGGGGAGCTGTTAACGTATATAGTGTTGTGGGCTTTAGACCCAATTAGATTACTTGTATAGCACACATTCTTGTACTACACTCTTGCTTGTACTGCACACAGATGCCTCCTATATAAAGACATTCATGTATATTCTATTATTTGAAAAATACAATATAATTATTTAATATTTCTAACCGATTCTAATTAGTCCCTCAGATTTAATTTGCAATCTTTTTTAAATGTGTAATTGACTCAAAATGGAAGATAATCAAAGCCATATTTTTTCTTTGTTTTTGACAAATAATCTTTTCTCCCTTTATGATATGTCTGTTCCTTTTCAATTTTAGAGAAAGGCCTGATATGGAGAATTGGCATTGAAGGGAGTGTCTAAATTTGGGGTGACAGGCTACTTCCCTCTCCATGGAGATCTCCATCCCAAATTCTCACTCCCCAAAAATTCTGGACCCTTATGCAATAGTCTCTGAGTTGATAGAATCGTAGTCTAAGTGGTGGAAGGTTGGCCTTCTCAAAGATCTCAAAGGGACACAAATGTTTGGGAATCCAAAAGACCTAAACTGGCGTAAGCCAATCACGCTGACACATCTTTATCAAAAATTGGATTGAGATTTTTTACGAAAGTCAGAATAGGATGGCTTGGTTTAGAAGTCTAAAGGTCCCACGCACATTAGGATCTCATGTAATGTAATCTCCGTATCACATGCAAGTTTATACTCATCATTCCCAAATTGTATCGTGCCATTAATGATCAACCAAGTAAAATTACCAATATGATAATACATTCAAAGATTTAGGATAGCTGAAGAGTGTTGTGTCGGGAATACCAGTGCTGAATTGATCGAGCATCCCAGTGCACGGAATTAATCTAATACAACTGAGCTGAGTCCTCTAATTTCATTTGACAACCAAATCAATTTGGCACTATATGATTGCTTCGTTGCGGAATCAGTTGCTAGAAACAAAAATGCTCTCCAACGCCCTGCGCAAAATGAAGAAACATATCATAGATAAGCAATCAATCCAGAAAACTGACAATGATGGACTTCATGTTTAGCTGATGTACATGTGCAAGGAGTTCAAGACACTGCCAAGACCAGAATTTCATACGAGATCCATGATAGAACTTGAAGTAAACCCAATTATGGAAAATTTTAAGAATATAACAAGGAAAGAGCAAAGTTTACCAAAACAACTGATAATGAAGTTGAAATATTAAAGGTTTGTTTGGATACCGTTATTGCTGAAAATTAAAAACTGAAAACACTGTGGTAAAATAATTTTTAAATGTGTGAATAATGTCATGAGACTCAGTTTCAAAGAAAAATTTACTGAAATTTATATTTATGGGTCCCGTGAATAGTGCACAAGACCCACACAAAAAACGCAAACGTGTCGCTATCCGAACCTAGTCTAAATGAAAACAGTGACACAAAAGTAATTCTGGTTGCATAGCCAAATAAAGTACCTATCTATTTAACATAAGGTCAAATCCATGCCGAATCATACCTATATCATATGGGACATTGACGATAGTAAAGCAGGCTGCAAAGGATAGAATTATCTTTCTTTAAACTTGTATTGTCGTTTGAGAGAGCAAACTTTTTTTTTTCTTTCTTTTATAAAAACAAAATGACAAATTGAGAGTTTAAATCTTATTTCCCTCTAGCCACCCAATTTGTACAAGCTATTGCATAAATTTCCAATCAATTTATATATACGGACTATTTCACTAATAAAAATGGGTTGACACTTACACAGTTTATGTTATCAATGATCAATATATTAGTAGTATTAACTCATTACGCTTGATTTATTAATTTTTCTATGACAGTCATCAAAATAAAATTCACAAGAAAAGTAATATAAGAAGAAATAAAGAATATCTTATTTGTAATTGAGATGGTCAATAAAATAATCATGATATCAATATTTTGATTTAGTTTTCCCTCTATTATTTTATTTGTGTCATATATGTTTAAAACTAAAAAGCTGTATTTTATAGAACTAAAATTATCATCAACATAATCATAAATATGGACCTAAAGATAAAATAATATATCAATAAAATTATGATAATTTTATTGATATATTATTTTATCTTTAGGTCCATATTTATGATTATGTTGATGCTTATGTTTATATTTTATGATATATATATATATATATATATATATATATATTTATGTAAAGCAGTTAGGTTTCTCTCGGCAAAGGAGCTTGACTTCTTTGGTGTAGTAGAATAGTTTGTCCCTTCTTGACGAAGGTATTGTTAGTCTCCTTGGTATAACAAAGTTATTCCTCAGGTAGTGGTTCTTTCTTTCGGGGTTTTGGGAAACATGAGAGTGAGTGTTGTATTTCCTTCTTTCTATGGATGATCTAGAAAAAAATTGGAGCCGACTAACTCTGTCGGAAAGGGAAGGCTCTGGTTGTTGCCTTACACAAGAGGATAGCTCTAATGGCTTTTGTGTAGCAGCCAAGTTTCTAACAAAGAGAGCTCTGAATGTTGATGTCATTGCAAGAACTTTTACCCCTTTATGGAGAGCACGGAATGGATTCAAGATCTAGAATCTTGGTGACCACAAAATTCTTTTTACCTTTGACAACAAGTCAGATGTAGACAGAATCCTTCTAAGCGAATCGTGGAGTTTCAACAAACACCTAGTGGTGATGCTGCGATATGAAAAAGAAGCCCTTATTCAGGAACTCAAATTTGATAAAGCAAGTTTTTGGGTTCAACTCCATGGCATCTCATTACGTTACATGACTATGGATGCAGCAGAGAAGATAAGTGCTGTGATTGGAGAGGTATCTCGTCCCACTGATTCCAAAGAAGCAGATGGGGTAATTTTTTACGAGTCAGGGTCATAATCAATTTATCACTTCTGATGGGCCCAACCAAACCACCTATATCGTCCAGAGTCATGATCAAGGACGAATAGCACCTTCAGGATCGTCATCCCAGTGATGGTCGTCGGCCCAAGGCGAGCAATGTCACCCTCGTCCATCTTCGGGCCGTTACAAAACATTTACTCCCTTCCCTGCCGTTGAAAGGACAACCCACCATTAGTCCATCGCCAAAGCATTACAAAGAAAGAATGAATATCACCATCAATGTCCCAACGGATAAAGAGAGGGGCGCCTACACGTACACAGAGATATGTATATATAAACAGGAGCCCCAGAGGGGAAAAGGTAAGAACACACACCGGGCACTCTAACACCTATTAAGCAGAATTTTTCTTATCTATCTGGGCTATTCGTTCTAACTTTGGCATCGGAGGATCTGTGGCAGGCGCCACACCGGTGCAACATAGCCCCTGTTGTCTTTTTCAGGATCAGGACACACAAGGACGATCCCATTCTGGATGACCTCATTTGATTGACGATCCAAGCATCATCAATTTGGCGCCGTCTGTGGGAACAATTGCTCTTAAACTATAGAGCACCGTTCTATCCAGTTCAACGCTCCAGATGGAATCCATTACTAGCCAGGACCCCGCCGCACTGGCAATGTAGGTCCAGTCGCTTGCAGCCATGGTGGAAGAACTTACCAGGCAAAACCAAGAGATGAGGCAGCAGCTGTAACAGGAACAGAATCAGATAGACGACAACGGAAATGACAGAGTAGACAGCAATGGGAGGCGTACTAGCACGCCTGAAGAGACGAACTCAGACCTTCTCCGGGAAATGAGAAAGGAGATGGACGAATTGAGGAATGCCATCAGGGAGAAGACGGACCAGAGTTTGGACAGGATAGTCAGGAAGACGGATTCACCATTCATCGTGGCCGTCCAGGAGTGTCCCGTGCCCTCCAAATTTCGTTTACCTCAACTGGAACCTTTCGACGGGCTAAAAGACCCACTGGACCACCTAAATACGTTCAAGACGACATTGGGCCTTCAGTAGCCCCCTGA
The DNA here is from genome assembly GCA_029955455.1 of Quercus agrifolia. Classification (NCBI taxonomy): domain Eukaryota; kingdom Viridiplantae; phylum Streptophyta; class Magnoliopsida; order Fagales; family Fagaceae; genus Quercus; species Quercus agrifolia. The sequence goes on from JARQAD010000006.1 coordinate 19,170,763, forward strand.
CAAAATTCTATGCCGCTCATTTCCCACTACACTCAAAGGAGCGGCCCGGGAGTGATTCAACAAGCTGCCTACATCATCCATTGACACTTTCGAGCAACTGAGCGGTTCCTTTGTCCGTCACTTCGTCGGCGGGCAACAGCCAAAGAGAACTGCCGACCACCTCCTTACCATCAAACAAGGAGAGAAAGAAACCTTGAGATCCTATGTGACGCGCTTCACTCGGGGGATGCTAGAAGTAGATGAGACGGACAATAAAGTGCAATTAACAACCTTCAAGGCAGGGTTGAAGTCTAGGGACTTTGTGGCTTCTCTGGCTAAAAATCCCCCCAAAACAATGGCAGAAGCATTACTGAAGGCACAAAAGTATATAAACGCTGAGGTAGCCCTAGCGGCCATAGATGGAGTGGACAAGATCAAGAAGAAGGATAGGGAAGACGATCGAAGAGGGCAGAAAAGAGACCAAGCTGATCGACGGAACGACGAGGGCAATAAAAGGAGGGAAGAAAAGAACCCTCGTCCAGCGAGGTTCACACCGTTAGTAATTCCCGTTGATCAAATCTTGACCGAAATAAGGGACGAGCCGTCTCTCAAATGGCCCAGGCCCCTTCATTCGTCACCCAACGTGCGTGATAAAAGAAAATACTGCCGTTTTCACAAAGATCACGGGCATTATATGGAGGACTGCAGGGATCTGAAGGAGCAGATAGAAGAACTTATTCGAAGAGGGAAGTTGCAACAGTATGTGAAAAAAGGAGATTCTGCCAAGTACGGACAGAAGGGCCAGCAAGGGGGCTTCCGAAGAGACGAAGAACATTCACAGCCTCGTCCACAAACAGCACTGGGATAGATAAAAACTATAATAGGAGGACCCACCACAGGGGATTTGTTCCGCTCCCTCAAGAAGTCGTACCAGAGGCAGGTAAATAGTGTGCACGGTCTACCACCACTGAAGCATAGGCAGACAAGCCAGGACATGTGTTTCTCAGAGGAAGACGCCAGGGGTGTGAAGCAACCCCATGACGACCCCCTGGTCATCATGATCCTGATTGAGGGGTTCAACACGAGAAGGGTCCTGGTGGATAATGGGAGTTCAGCTGACATAATCTACCTCTCCGCCTTCCAGCAATTGAAACTGGACCAGAGAAGGCTTCGTCCTTTTGATTCACCCCTTGTTAGCTTTAGTGGAGACAAGGTGTACCCCAAGGGGATAGTGTCACTGACGGTCACGGCTGGATCACACCCCTTCCAAGTGACAAACAGGCACAATTTTCTGGTAGTGGACTCACCCTCGTCCTATAATGTGATCATTGGACGACCAACCCTCAACCGCTGGAAAGCTGCCACTTCTACGTACTGCCTGAAGGTAAAATTCCCAACAGAACAGGGGGTCGGAGAAATAAAAGGAGACCAGGTCTTAGCAAGAGAATGCTATCAGGCCGTCCTATCCTCCAAAGAGAACCATACGTGGACGATTGAGGAAAAAACCCCAGAGATCATCGAGAAACTGGAAACCGTAGAACTGTTTGAGGGAAGTCCCGAAAAGACGACCCAGATAGTGACTAACTTAAATCCCGAGACGAAGGAAGAGATTGTCAACTTTCTGAAGGACAACCTCGATGTATTCACCTGGAGCCACGAGGATATGCCAGGGATCCCAGAAAGCATAATCCAGCACCGTCTAAAGGTAGACCCAGAGAAGAAGCTAGTCCAGCAGAGGAGGAGAGTTTTTGCCCCGGAACGAAATAAAGCCGTCATGCACGAAGTGAACAAGTTGCTTGCCGCAAACTTTATTCGAGAAGTCCACTATCCCGAGTGGTTGGCCAACATGGTCATGGTCAAGAAAGCAAATGGGAAATGGAGAATGTGCGTCGATTTCACAGACCTAAACCAAGCCTACCCAAAAGACAGCTTCCCCCTGCCCAGGATTGATCTACTCGTGGATTCGACGGCCGGGCATAAGCTCCTCACTTTCATGGACGCCTTTTCTGGTTACAACCAGATACTGATGGCCGAGGAAGACCAGAAAAAAATGGCCTTCGTCACCAGCCAAGGCCTATACTGCTACAGGGTCATGCCGTTCGGCTGAAGAACGCCGGGGCCACGTATCAGAGATTAGTGAACCAAATGTTCAAGAAACAGATTGGGAGGAACGTCGAAGTAAACATCAATGATATGCTCGTCAAAAGCAAAAAAGAGGAGGACCACCTGGACGACCTCAGAGAGACATTCAACACCCTCAGATAATACCACATGAAATTGAACCCATCCAAATGCGTCTTCGGGGTTTCCTCAGGGAAATTTCTTGGGTTTATCGTCTTACAGAGAGGAATTGAGGCAAATCCCGAGAAAGTCAGGGCCATCCTCGAAATGTGCTCACCCAGGACGACCAAAGAAGTGCAATCTCTCACTAGAAGAGTAGCAGCCCTCAATAGATTCGTCTCTAAAGCGACGGACAAATGTCTTCCATTCTTCAAGACTTTGAAGAAAGCGTTTGCGTGGACGGAAGAGTGTGAAACAGCATTCCAAGAGTTGAAGCACTACCTGAGCAATCCCCCACTGTTGAGCCCATCCAAGGAAGGTGAAGACCTGTTCTTGTACTTAGCGGTATCCATTACAGCAGTCAGCGCGGCATTGATCAGGGAAGAAAACAGGGTGCAACTCCCGATGTATTATGTCAGCCAGGCCTTCCAAGGTGCAGAAGCGCGATATCTGCCCATAGAGAAGATCACCTTCGCCCTGATAGTAGCTTCGAGGAAACTTCGTCCATACTTCCAAGCTAATCCCATCATAGTTATGACCGACCAACCAATCAGAAAAGCAATGAACAAACCCGAAGCAGCAGGATGAATGGTTCAATGGGCAATTGAACTCAGCCAGTTTGATGTAGAATACCGTCCTCGAACTGCTATAAAAGCTCAGGCATTGGCAGACTTTATAGCTGAGTTTACCACCCCCAAGGAAGCAAATTGTCCTAAAGACCTCTGGACGATAAATACAGATGGATCTTCCACACAGCATGGGGGCGGAGCTGGCATCGTCATCACCTTCCCTGAAAACGATGTTCTCGAATATGGAGTCCAACTCAAATTCCCAATAACTAATAACGAAGCAGAATATGAGGCCTTACTGGCAGGCCTGAGGATAGCGAGAGCACTGGAGGCTCAAAAGTTCGTGTTGAAGAGCGATTCACAGCTTGTCATAGGACAGGTCAGAGGAGATTTCGAAGCAAAAGAAATGAGAATGCAGAAATACCTTAACTGGTAATCCAGTTAGTAAGTACTTTTCTTCATACAGAGTTTATTCAGATCCCACAAGATCGAAACACAGAAGTTGACAAAATAGCACGAAGCGCCTCGGCGCATAGCCCAGGCAATATGAGCAATTGGAAGTTAGAAGAACAGAACTCCCCTAGCATCACAGAGTTTCAGACTTTTTCCATACAGAACAGCTCGGGATGGACGAACCCAATACTGTCATTTCTTCGAGATGGACGACTGCCCTAAAACCCTTAAGAAGCCAGGAAAATCCAGAAGCGTGCTGCCAGGTTTACGGTACTGAATGACGAGCTGTACAAAAGAGGATACTCCCAACCCTACTTGAGATGCATACAGGAAGAAGAGGCCAAATACATCCTGGAAGAAATACACGGAGGGGTTTGCGGAGATCACATGGGGTCAAAGTCATTGGTCAGGAAAATCATGAGGACGGGCTATTTCTGGCCCACGATGCAACAAGACGCAGCAGAATTCGTGAGGAAATGTGACAGTTGCCAGAGATACGGGAACGTCCAGCGAGTTCCAGGTGAACAGATGACGACTATTTCCTCGCCCTGGCCGTTCGCATAATGGGGGATCGACATTATGGGTCCCCTGCCACAGGGAAAAAGACAGATGAAGTTCCTGCTCGTCGCAATTGACTATTTCATGAAATGGGTGGAAGCAGAAGCGCTTGCAACAATCACAAAAACAAAGGTACAAAATTTTGTATGGAAAAACATTGTTTGCAGGTTCGGGATTCCAAGGACAATCATTTCAGACAACGGTCGTCAGTTCGACAACCAGGGATTCAGGTCATTTTGCTCGAACCTAGGCATCAGGAACAAGTACTCGTCGCCAGGACACCCCAAAGCCAACGGACAGACAGAAGTAACTAACCGGACCTTGCTCAAACTTATCAAGTCCCGATTAGTGGGGGCAAAGGGAGCATGGCCTAAAGAGTTACCAAATGTACTATGGGCGTATAGGACGATGACGCGAACACCCACGGGGGAGACACCGTTCAACCTGACCTACAGCACAGAAGTAGTCATCCCGGTCGAAGTAGGGCTCACCAGCCTCAGGAGGGAGTTTTTCGACAAGCAAGACAACAACGACCAACTAAAGCAAAACCTGGACCTTGTGGACGAAGTAAGAGATCAAGCTGCGCAAAGGATGGCCAAGTACAAGCAGAAGATAGCTGAATACTACAATCGAAGGGTGAAGCTGAAAAAATTTAACATCGGTGACCTCGTCCTTCGAAAGGTAACTCCAGCGACGAAGGATCCGACCCAAGGCAAGCTCGGTCCAAATTGGGAAGGACCGTATAGAGTCGTCCACTACTCACGCCAGGGAAGCTACCATCTAGAAGACGCGGAAGGAAAAAGACTCCCTCGTCCATGGAACGTCGAACATCTCAAAAGGTACTTCGAGAAGGATTAATAGCCTGATTGTAAAATGCAATTTGATTTATCACCTTTTTGTTAGAAATAAATGATTATCCAGAGTTTTCCAAGTATTATCCAGCATTTCAGAAGTGTTGATCTCCAATATAAAAGACGATAATATTCCTAAAAGGATGTACATTGCCCTTTACAACAAGAGACGACGATATACCTTAATGGATGTAAGTCGTCCTTACCCACATAAGGACGATAATATTCCTAAAAGGATGCGCATTGCCCTCCGCAATGAAAGACGATAACATTCCTAAATGAATAAAAGCTATCCACGCTTAAGTCCACATAAGGACGAAGGAAAGCAAACTTGCAAACAAGAATTGCAAGTATAAAAGCTATCCATGCATAAGTCCACATAAGGACGAAGGAAAATAAACTTGCTAACAAAAAATGCAAGTATAAAAGCTATCCATGCATAAGTCCACATAAGGACGAAGGAAAATAAACTTGCTAACAAAAATTGCAAGTATAAAAGTTATCCATGCATAAGTCCACACAAGGGATGAAAGAAAGCAAACCTGCTAACAAAGATTATAAGTATAAACATCCAAGCATGCGCCCATAGAAGGACGAGAAAAGGTAAAGATACCTACAGAATTATCAAGTGTAAACATCTAAAAGCAAGAGAGAGATATCAAGCAAAGAAACGAGCATATCATATAAAATTGATTGTTCAAAAGAAAAGCCCCAAAAACAGGAGGGGCATCCCAAAAAAAAAAAAAAAAAGGAGAAAAAAACTTCCAATGTTTCAAACTTGAGGTGCATCACCATCGTCCCTATCAGCTTGAGAAGGTTCAACGCCAGTGGACACCGCCGTCTGAGCCGATGCTTGGGCAGCCTCGTCCTCTTCCATCTCTTTATCAATGGCCTCGAAGTCCAGATTCTCAAGATCCACGCCCAAACCGTGTTTAATCATGTACCTTTTGAGAAGTTCGAAACCCTTGAAGTACCACTGAAACAATATAGTGTTATACTCTTCCGTGGTCTGGAAAGCAATGACGGCCTTGGCAACAGCAATTTTCATCCGTTGGCTGGCATTAGCCAGGAGGTCATCCTTCTGCTTCACCACCTGCTTCTCGGGCTCCAACTGCTCAGTCAGGATCTTGGTTTTCTCCTTCGAAGCATTGAGGGCGTCCATGGCAACACCGAGGTCATTCCGCAAGCCCGAAGCCTCAGTCTCCAGCGCCTCATCTTTAGAATTGGCTACACCTTCTCTTCATTAGCTAGGTATTGGGTCGTAATGTGCATGGTCTCGCCCAACACCTTACCAACAGAAAGCCACTCCAAGAGTCAGCAAAAAAAAAAAAAAAAAAGGGGGACGAAGGCAGGAAGAATTACCTGCACGAGCTTGTGGACGTGACGGCTCACCATCTCGTGAGAAGGTGTGCTAGAAATCTCCTTCATTTCCCCAAGAGTAAAAAATTCATTGACACGATCCACGACCACCTCAACATCAGACCAGACGCTGGAACCGACCTTCTCCTTCCCCTTGCTTCCTACCTTCAGCCTTTTAAAAGGATGAGCTACCTCCTCAACCGAAACGCCTGGCGAGGCCTCCTGACCGTCCACTAGCTCCAAGCTAGGAGTGGACGAACCCCTCTTGACCATCTCTTTCTCTTTCTCCTTCTATTTCTCCTTGTCCATAAACCTCAGCTTCTTTTGTCCGATACTGGAAAGAGGTTCATTCTTCTTCTCTTGATCTTCTTGTATATCTCTTTGTTGAACTTGGACGTCATCTCTGCACCAAAGAAAACAAGAAGCTCAAAAAAAAAAAAAAAAAAAAAAAAGTTGAGAGGAAATCCGTCCTGGACGCCAAGGCAACTTACGTTTTTTCTCTTCCCGATCAAGAGCGCTAATAACGTAAAGTGAAGGCTCAGGCCCTAAACAGTGACGAGCAAGGGTACGGGGATCAATAAGCTCGTTGAAATCCTCGATTGTCCTCGCGTACTTAACTGCCGTCTGGACCCGTTCGTCAAACTTGCTCTCAAGGTCTGGACGCTCTTTCACTGTAAAAGGCAAAACACAAGGATCAAAATAATGACCAGTATTAAAGAAAAAAGAGAAGGAAAGGGGAGCATCTCTTGAAGAGCAAACGCACCAAGCAACGGGGTCTCCCACCGGCACAGCAACCTAAGGACGTCCCCCCAAAAGTCATCAGAAAGAGTCTCCCAATCGTCCCCCGACACAAAAAAATATCTGGACTTCCAGTAATGGAAGGATGACGGAAGATCAGCGACGAGACGAGACTTTCTATCCCAAGGGACGAACTCGTAATACCTAAACTCCCTTGATTCTTTCAAACGATAAAGGTGGACGAACTCGTTTACCGTCAGCATATCCCCATCAGAAATGGTCGTCCAGATGACCATACAGCTTATGACAATTCTCCATGAATTGGGCATAAGTTGCCCCGGTGCAAGGTTTAGATGATGAAGAAGTCTCATGATGAAGGGATGGACGGGAAACCTGAGGCCGCACGAAAATGCAGCCTCATAAAAGCAAACCTCTACATGTGCAAAGGCACAAGCCCTCTTGTCCTTCCTAGGGAGACGAGCCCTGGTCCCCTCAGGAAATTGAAACCTATCTTTGAACTTGCTAAAGACCTCAATTTTCAGGGAACACTTCTCCTTAAGAGCGTGAAACGTATGGACGACGGCAGAGGACGATGGTGCAGAAATGGCCGTATCTGCCCCGGTCCCTTCCCCGCCAAGGTTAGAGGACGCTCCCCTCTCCAGGTCACCTGACCCCACGTCGGACCCCATAACTTCCCTCCTTAAGACCTCTCGAACAGATTTAAACCAAACCTGAGATTTGTACAATAAAAGGTATAAATCACCCAATACTAAGCCTAAGCCACCGCTACTAAAAACAAAACCCCCAATCGGCGGGTAAGTACCAACAGGTGAGAGCACACCTAAGGGCTTAACGGAAGACTCTAGCAAAGCCCCTAATCGGGCGAAAAGAAAAGCGACAGAGGGTGAAGTCCATTGGATTTCAGAGTAACCCACCATTAAAACGCTACTTATCAAAGGAAAATGCAGAGAAAAAGGGAGAAAAAGAATTTAAAAGACAGAAAATCAGAAAGGAAAAAAAGCTTAAATAAGGAGCGTACCTTAAAATTAGGAGGAAACTGAGAAGACAAAGGGCGAAATGCGCAACGTAGGAAGTTGGAGACACCACACGCAGAAGGAAAGTAAGAAAGTAGCAAGAAGGAGGAAGAGCAAAAAGGAAAGATAAATATCAAAAGGCCCTTTGCCTTGGAAAATGCGGGAAAACTGAAAAGATTTCCACCGGAAACGAGGCTTCCCAGCCAATCGAAGTCAAACACGTGGCCACAACGTGTGCCACGCCGCCAGTAAGCCATCAATGCAGAACAGAGCCCCAAGCGTCAAAAAAAAAAAAAAAAAAAGGGAAGAAGAGGGAAAGACATATATATACATGTGAAATATCTAGTCACACCCAACCGAGTATGTGCATCCGTGCGAAAATAAACAAACCTTCTCATATTCCTGCGACCGTCTGAGGTATGGACGACCCCAGGAATAGGGGGCAGCTGATGGGCCCAACCAAACCACCTATATCGTCCAGAGTCATGATCAAGGACGAATAGCACCTTCAGGATCGTCATCCCAGTGATGGTCGTCGGCCCAAGGCGAGCAATGTCACCCTCATCCATCTTCGGGCCGTTACAAAACATTTACTCCCTTCCCTACCATTGAAAGGACAACCCACCATTAGTCCATCGCCAAAGCGTTACAAAGAAAGAATGAATATCACCATTAATGTCCCAACGGATAAAGAGAGGGGCGCCTACACGTACACAGATATATGTATATATAAACAGAAGCCCCAGAGGGGAAAAGGTAAGAACACACACCGGACACTCTAACACCTATTAAGCAGAATTTTTCTTATCTATCTGGGCTATTCATTCTAACTTTGGCATCGGAGGCTCTGTGGCAGGCGCCACACCGGTGCAACATAGCCCCTATTGTCTTTTTCAAGATCAGGACACACAAGGACGATCCCATTCTAGACGACCTCATTTGACTGACGATCCGAGCATCATCAACTTCCATTATGCATTGAAGACTTGTTTCTTAGGTGATCAAGAAGCAAATATGGGTAAGCTTAAACTACGAGAGACTTCCAAATTTATGTTACTGGTGTGGTCATCCAGTCCAATTATTTGAGCTCCTGCATTTGTCCCATCGAAAAAACACGATAATTGTCCCAGGCTTCTATTCGGCAAAAAAGAAAGAAGGTCATGGCAATCCTTCGTCCATGGAGTGCAATAGTCCAGTCCAACTGCCGGTGAATCAAAGTGCACTAATAGCCTTAAGTCACTGGGAAATCAGCAATAACAGTAACACGTAGAATTCTAATAGCCCAAAGCAAGGACGTAACGCTTGGCCTGGAATTACTCCTCATGCAAACACGTCACCTAATTTGCTGTTAGAGGATAATTGCACGCATAATGTGGTGATTAATAAGATTATTACTCCTATGAACAAAATTGGCTTCTGCTCTTTTCGGGCGAACTAAGTAGCATTCTATCCCATTTCCCAAACTAATTAAGGAAATGCCCTTCTATTGAAACTCGATTTTCTCAAAATCAAATTAAGCCATATAGTAACGCTTTTAAGGACCTATAGTAGTGTTTTGTAACTCGAGCTCCATGCACTCGAGTTATAGGTAAAAAATTTGCGTAGAACTCTAGTTTATGGAGCTCAAGTTACAAAACGCCACTATAGGTCCTTAAAATGTCACTATAAGACTCCAATTTTTTTTTTTTACATGATTTTGAGAAAGTCGAGTTTTAAAATATGGACATTTCCCTAATTAATTTGGGAAAGGGGATAGAATGCTACTTAGTTTTCCCGAAAAGGGCAAAGGCCAATTTTGTCCTTACTCCTATTGTTTTTGATAAGGTAATAAATCATATTGATGCTCAATTAAGGGATATTGATAGAGAGTTGTCCAAATTTGACTTTCATGATTCCTCTCATTCAATTCCTATTGACCATGTATCCCACTCAGCCCGATATTTAGACCAGATTCATGAAACGCATACCGCTCCAGTTAATGAAGCACCGTGCATCCCATGAGACAGCAACAGTTTCAACCAACCCTAAGCAATTACAGGTTCTCCCAACATGGAGTTTCCAAGCAAGACTTGCAAACCCCAATGAGATTGCACACTTTGAGTATCCCTCAGGTCGAAAATGGAGTACATAAACGTTAGAGGATCATTCAGAATTAACTTCCAAACGCCAACAGGTTTTTCAGGATGATGAGGGAGATTTTATTGAATTGGTGGAGGTTGATCATCAGCCCCGCCAAGAGCAATGAGTTGTTTAGCATGGAACTATCGTGGGCTTGGAAACCTATGTACAAGGAGAGAGCTTGCAAATATTGTACGGGCAAAATATCCCTCTATCGTTGTTGTTGTTGTTTTTTTTTTTTTTTTTTTTTTTTTTTTTTCAGAAACTCTGACAGACGATGCAAGGCTAGAACTAATTCAACAAAACATTTATTTTGACCATAGATGGGTGGTACCGAGAGAAGGCAGAGGCAGGGGTTTGGTTTTGTTTTGGAAGTCCATAGTAAATTTGACAATTGAAGGCTTACATCGGTATTACATTAATGAAACCATAGATAAAGATACGAAGAACAAATGGCGATTAACTGGATTTTATGGCAAATCAAAGACAGATAGAAGGTGGGAAGCATGGGATATAAACTTAGGCAACTCAATTCACGTCTAGGAATTTCGTGGTTATGTATGAGTGATTTCAATGAGATCACAAAACAAGATGAAAAATTGAGTGGAGCCAATAGACCTTACAACCAGATGCAATTATTCCATGATGTAATCGATGAATGCAGTTTTATGGATCTAGGCTATGTGGGGCCGAAATTCACTTGAAGTAAGCATTTTGTTAATGGTAACTCAATCTGGGAAAGGCTTGATAGGGGGATGGCTACAAATGTTTGGTTCTTAAAGATTCCAAGTTTAAAGGTCTATCACCTACAATGTGATAATTTGGATCATAGACCACTCCTTATTGTTCTTGAACCACTAGACCTACCCCAATGAAAAAAAAACCTTTTCATTTTGAAGAGATGTGGTTGTCAAATTGAAGTTGTGAAGAAACTATGCTGGCTTCCTGGAATCATACAATTGGGACTAATCCGAATAAGGATATCATTGCAAAAGTGGAAAAATGTGGGACTAATTTAAGTTGGTGGAACCAAAATGTTTTTGGTAGCATTCGAAAAGAATTGACTCGGAAGAGGGACATGCTGCTTAGGGCCAAAAATGAGGCAATGATCAATGGAAATAATTCTTGGGTTTTGGGAATTAAATTTTGAAATCAATGTGGTTTTGGATATAGAGGCCAAGATGTGGGTACAACAATCAAGACTTCTATAGGCAAGCCAAGGTGACAAAAATACTAAGTACTTCCACAGCCAAGCAACAAAGAGATTTAGGAAAAATCAGATTACAAGGATCAAAGATGATAAGGATTTGTGAAGAGTCAATCCAAATGAAGTTTCAAAAGTTATAACAGATTACCAGAACCTATTCACATCTTCAAGAATAGGCTCTTCAAGCAATGTTCTAGACCATGTGCCTCAAGTTATAACGAAGGAGATGAAATCCTCCCTTACCTGTAAGTTTAGGGAGGAAGAGGTTTTAGCTGCCTGAAGCAAATGGTACCACTGAAAGCACCTGGTCCGGATGGGATGCCCTCGCTTTTTTACCAACACTTCTGGAGCACTGTGGATAAGGATGTCACCTCTTCTGGTTTGTCATGGCTGAACATAGGTATCTTGCCTCATCCCTTAAATCACACCTTTGTTACTCTCATGCCAAAGACTAAAAATCCTGAATATGTGCACCAATTTTGACCAATTAGCCTTTGTAATGTGTTGTACAAAATCTTCTCAATAGTACTTGCAAACCATTTGAAATCTTTACTCCCCACTATAATTACTTAGCACCAATCAGTCTTTACCAAAGATAGATTGATTTCTGATAACATTTTAGTTGCCTTTGAGACCCTACACAGCATGCAAAAATATAATTCCAATAATTCAGGTTATATGGCAATTAAATTGGACATGAGTAAGGCCTATGACCAAGTAGAGTGGTCTTTCCTAGAAGAGTTGATGACAAAAACGGGTTTTAACGAACGATGGATAAATCTGATTATGCTTTGTGTAAAGAAAGTCACTTACTCCATTTTGATTAATGGTGAACCAAGGGGGCTCATCCATCTACCTAGAGGCATTAGACAAGGGGATCCTCTTTCACCCTTTCTCTTTTTGCTATGCACTGAAGGGTTGAATGGATTGATCAAAAATGCTAAAAAAAGTGGTGATATTCATGGTTTCTCTCTTTGTAGAAGAGGCCCCAAACTAACACATCTGCTATTTACAGATGATAGTCTTCTATTTTTTAGGGCAACGGTGGATGAGTGTGTTAAGGTGTTGCTTATCTTAAAAGCCTATGAAAGGGCTTCAGGCTAGAAGATGAATATGGCCAAGACAACCCTGTTCTTTAGCAAGTGTACTCCTGAGGATATCAAAACAAACATCAAGCATGCTTTGGGGGTCCAAGAGATAATGCATTATAAAAAGTACTTGGGCCTGCCATCACTTGCGGGGAAGGGCAAAAAAGCTTAGTTTAAACTACATCAAGGAAAGGGGGTGGCAAAACTTCAAGGTTGGGAAGGGAAGTTACTATCACAAAATGGGAGGGAGAGGTATTATTCAAGTCAGTAATTCAAGCCATCCCCACCTACACCATGGGATGCTTCAAAATTCCTTCGGTTTATGCCAAGAAATTGAGTCTTTGATTAAAAAATTTTGGTGGGGCCAAAGATGTGACTAAAGGAAGATTCACTGGATATGATGGGATGAATTGACAAATCAAAACTGGTGGGTGGTATGGGCTTTAGAGATTTGGCTCTCTACAAACTCACTTTTAGCAAAACAAGCTTGGCGCCTTCTACACAACAAGTCTTCTCTTTTCTACAAAGTGTTCAAAGAAAGGTTTTTTCCACATTGTTCCATTATAAAGGCCACTAACTCAAGATCTGGCTCATACGCTTGGAGGAGCATACTCAAAGGAAGAGATGTGTTGCAAAGGGGTGCTAGATGGAGAGTAGGGAATGGGGAATCAATAAAAATATGGCAGCACTTTTTGGCTCCCAAGGAAGCACCCTCCACAGGTGGCATCACATCCTATTGAATCAATGGAAAATTCTACGGTGGTGGTGTTGGTCGATGAGGACACAAAACAATGGAATGAAGAGCTAATTGATGGAATTTTTGCTAGTGAAAAAGCTGCCATCATTAAAAAAGTTCCACTAGGCCGTGTAGCTTCAGAGGATGTAGTAATATGGCCTTACTCACATGATGGAAGATATACTTGTAAGTTAGGATATTGATTTTTGAAGGAAAAAGCCGAGTTAAAATCCACTCCACAGCCCACAAATTTGGATTCACAATTATGGAAAGGTATGTGGTCTCTCAATGTGCCAAATAAAGTGAAGAACTTGATGTGGCGTGCTTGTCGAAATGCTATGCCAACAAAAGCAAGCTTAGTCCGAAGAACAATCATTGATGATCCCTTATGCAACCATTGCCACGAAGATCCTGAAAATCCTTTGCATGCTATCTAGTTGTGCAAGGAGATTCATACAATTTGGGATGACAGTGCACTTTGGTCTTGTAGGAGGCAAATTCAGTTTTTAAGCTTCAAGTAGTTATTATCTTGGCTCATTCTGTAGGAAAAAAATGCGGAGCTCTTCACTATGATGACATAGTCGATTTGGTCTTAAAGAAACTAGGTTCGTCTAAACCAATCGGCCACTGCCTATGGACACAACAGAAAATGGAGTCGCCACCTAGTTTTTGCAATGGCCTAGGAACCATATACATTGTGTTCTTTCGAGGAAGGAATTTTTGATCTTACTACCAAAGATATGAGTTCGGAGTAAAGGTATGGTCTTAGGAAGGTGTTAAGCACCCAAAACCGCCCAACCCTAAGGTTGGCTTCTCATCATTATGTCTTATGTCTTAACCCTATTAAAGGCATGTTCAACATTGTATCTAACTCACACACACACACACTAAGCATACATCTAACAATCAACATGACATCAAACATCCGCTAACCATACATCTATCATGTTTGCAAACAAAACCTACCATACATCTAATCATGGCACAACATATCATCATAGACCCTAGCATTCATCTAATCATGGCATCAATGCATTAACATAAACCCTAGCATCATACATCTAAACATGCTTCATCATATTACATCATAGCATACCATACCCTTACATACATCTCATCACATCATCCTAGCATTCATCTAGCATGGCATCATATCATACTCAAGGCAGTAACATGTAACGTCAAATCAAAGTAAGGATATAGCAAGCATATCATGCTATCATCCAAAGGCATCAAGATCACAAACATAACCTCAAACCTAAACAAGATCATGTCATAAATGCATGTACATTATAGATGCATGACTTACCTTTACTTACCTTGCAACAACTCAACACCTATGGCATTATGTATGGGCATGTAAATGAATGTTCATATCATTGAAACAAGGAAAACAAAAAATAAACCCTAATTCTAACATGTGATAGCAAATAAGCGAACAAACATGTGAAATAGAGACTTTGGAAGCAAAAAAGCATGGAAAAGAAAGCTAAACAAAACAAGCATGTGAAACGAGAAGCAAAAAAAATGAAACAAAAATTAGGGTTTCTAGGCAGTGGCTTGTGCGAGCAAGAACAAGCCTACGTGTGCATAATCAAGCCTACGTGTGCAGGCAAGATTATGTGAAAGCAAGTTCTTGCCTAAAAAGCCCTAAAAACACAACCACATCTAAAACACTAAATCTAACACCCTAACATGCATTTTAAACATACCTAGTTTATATAATATATATTTAATATAAAATTATATATATATATATATATATATATATATATAATTGCAATTTTCTTAACATAGAACTGCAAACCGCAAGTTTTTTCCACCTCCACCTACAATGTTGTGTGATTACTCCATTTTACAAGTGATTTTGGTTGGTTTAGGTGCGGTCTTGTGTACTGAGCAATTTCATGAACACCCCTAGGCCCTAGTTGCTACTAATTATATTCTGTCAACTCAACTAGATGTGAAAAATGTTGTGAAATTTATTGTGCCTAGCATTATTCTTAGCCTATATACATAAAGCATTAAAAACCCTGCCTTAAGCATTTTACCTTACTTTTGAAAAACCCTGGCCTATAATAATAATTTTTTTTATAGTATAATTTACCCTTGAAGATAAATTTGTACACTCTGAAGGAAAAGGAAAAAGAAAAATTTGAACTAATACCTCAAAGAAAAGCTCTTCAAGCTTGATTTTTTACCGTTCCCCTTAGTCAAATCTATTCATAAACCAATAAGAGAGTGATTAGTAATATTAAACTCAAAGATCAAGGCCAGAAAAGGCCCTAATCAAAAGAAAATTGACTTGAGGGTGTCTTATGAAAAACTCTCTTTTTGATTCACTATTTCTAGTGAATCTTAGTGTTTTCCCGTGGGATTTCTATGTGTTTTGAAAATATACCATGTAAGGCTACTTATAGTGTGAAAAAAGGGGTTTGGATTGATCCTTAGACGATGTGAGATTCGTTCCAAACCTCAACATAAATGCAAAAAACTTGTCTTGTATAGTTTTCCAGAAATCGTTATGCATGCGCAAGACTGGGCCTGCATACGCATGCAAAAAGTTGCGTGCACAAACTGATTCATGCGTGCTCATAGCGAGGGTTTCCTTTGGTCTTATTTTTCAAAAATTGATTTATTTACTCATTAAAAGTTATATTTTTCATTTTAACACTTCTCAAGTCAATTTATCTTCTGTTTGGGTCCTAAACCAACCTTAGGTCTTAGAATTTAGCATCATTGGGGAACAAGGGCTCGAGTCGTAAGTGGTACAAAATGCAGTGTCTACACTACCCTCCAGCACATCGGGAGGAAAACCAGCACAAAACAGGAATTTTTGGAAAGCTCCTCCAGCGGACATGGTGAAGATCAACTTCAACGAGGCGGTCTTCTCCGGAGAAAACAAATCAAATATCGAGGTGGTCATTAGAGATAGTTCAGGCTCAGTAATCGCTTCAAGCGCCAAGAAAGTTCCACAGGCCTTTAGCAGCTCCAAAGTTGAAGCTCTGGCTGTTGCCACAACCTTGTCTTTCACTGCTGAGATTGGCATCAACAGAGCAGTCTTGGGGGGCGACTCACTAGAGTTAAATCTTTGACTGAACCTGAAAGCCCTCTATCTTCTATAGGCCCTTGGATTGAATACTCTCAGGTTTTTTCTAATATTTTTTTTCAATTACTATACTCTCATACAAGGAGAGAATGTAATAAAGTTTCTCATAGTTTAGCAAGATATGCAATTGACATTGTAGACTTTCTTGTGTGGATGAAAGATGTTCCACCATAATTTAACATTGTACTGCAAGCTAACTAGGCCAACTTAAATTAATGCATTTCAAGTTTTCACCCTAAAAAAAAATGTTTATATTTTATGAACATGTAATTTTGAAAATTATTGTACTTATATTTTACTGGCATGGTAATTATGAAATCAAGTTCTTGATTTCTTTCTTGTCAGTTAATATTGTTGATCTACATCTAATACTTTTACTAAGGAATACCCCAACAATAAAACAACAATAGTGTCACACAACCTCTCCATCAAGAGATGGAATCTCCTGAAGCATATATGATGGGGATAGAAATAACACCTACAACAATTCATTAGTTTTTCATTGAAAAAATAATAATGATATCAATATTTTGATTAAGTTTTCTCTTCTATTATTATATTGGTATCACATATGTTTGAGACCAAAAAGTTTTATCTTATAGGACCAAAAATATCATTATTTGACTGATAGATTTATTTATCGCTATGTTCATATTTATTTTAATGTTGATGCTTATGTTTATATTTTGTGGACATGTTAATTTGGAAATTAGTGCAATTACAAATTGCTAAAGTAATTATAAAACTTGCAGTTATGTTAGTAGGATGATAAATTATTGAGTTCACAAACTAAATTATCAATGACAGTAAAGAGAATACAACTAAATTGGAAATTAGCACATAATTTAGCCAAAAACATGGTAATAAATTAACAAAAACAAAGAAATATTTTTTTGAAATTTTGAACAAAGAAGAATACTCTAACCTTAATTTCATCCATGAGAGAGTGGCCTGAGATCGAGGAATTTTCAAAGTGAAATTCATAGGCCTGTAGATCATCTTTCATACATATAACGAATTTTTGTGTGACATTTTTTCAAAAAATATTTCTCATACATCTCTCGCAGTTCTGAAATAGTGAAATTTAGTCGTGGACTCCCAGCAATAGTAGGTTGTTAAGAAGGTATTATCTTTTAACTCCTCCCATAATTGAACGTTGGAGAGCCAGAGAGAGATGGGAGATTAGGAGGATGGAGGTGGTGGTGTGATATTAAATGTTTAATTGATTTACACGTTAAGGGGTTTATTAGAAAATAAGTTAAGAGAGAGAGGGAGAGAGAGAGAAGAAGAAGAAGAATAAGGCTTTGCGAATAAATCGGGTGGAAAATAAAAAGAAATATTCCTTTGACTTTGAAAATTGTGGTACCACCAAAGTTGATGCGGCACAAAATTAAAAGTCAACAAAAACTCAACAATACTTTGGTTTTATATTATATATTAATTTGTTAGTCTAACTGAATGTTCAAATGGTGTATAAAACACCTTGAACGTTTAGACCCCCAATTTACAAATTACCAATTCAAGCTTATTATCAAACAATATTTGTGCGGAACATGAACATAAGCTAAAACAGAATTGATAAACAATCTAAACCATAAATAATCACAACCACAGCAATAATTAAATGGCAAAGATAAAGGGAAGAGAGATGCAAACACAAGGACAACACAGCGATGTGTTATCGAAGAGGAAACCGAAACTCTCGGTGTAAAACCTCTTCGCCACCCGCCAAGCGGTCAATAATCCACTAAAGAATGAAGTTGGGATACATGAACAGTAGAAGACCCTCCAAGCCTAATCTACCCAGTGTACCTAAGCCCTCCAAGCTTCTTGCTCCAATGAGGTTGCGCCGAACCTTTGTCTTCTTTAGCTTACTGGATTTCGCTATAACCCATAGCATCAACCAATGTGAATTGGTCCCTTCCTAACTGCTTCCCAAAGCACCAAAAAGCCTTCTCACAGATATGGGTATGGTGAGAAAAGTTTTGGCTAATGAACCTCTCAAGGATGTAACAATAAAGAGGGTGAAAGTTGAGGAATTTGAAGAGTCACTATGTAAAGTTTGTGGATGAGTCAATCTTGTTTTTCTTTAGAATTTCTCTCTCAAAATTCTCTCTCGATGCTCTCTACATTTCGTGGGTATAGGGGTATTTATACTGGAGTGAGAAAGGAATGCAAAGAGTCATTTTTTCATAACAGAGTGGACTGGCAACTTGGCCTCGCAACTTGACTGAGTCGCGAGTCTAAGTCGCGAACTAACTGAATGGACAAACTGGGCTTTTTGTCCTGTGATGCTACAGCTGGCATGACAGTTCAGCTTCTCTGCATGCTTCACTCGTGTGCATCTTCTGGCGGCTTGCAAGCCGTAAGCCACCCGCGAGTCCCTGCTTCACTGCACAGTTTTCAGCATTTCTTCACACACTACCCTTACATGATTCCCACCTAAATACAAGGTTACTAATTGCTGAATTACAAGCAAATTTGGCGTGGAATAAAGCCAACAAGATGGTTGATTAAATTCAACCTTACGCTAACATATGGAAATACAATGCTCATTCATATATAATGTGAATTTATAAAATCTTGTGGTTCAATTTATAAAATTATTTTTCCAAATCATTTAAAAAAAATAGCAATGTTGAATTAAAAACAAAAGAATATAATCAAGGAAAGATAAACTTAAATATAACACTAAACATAATCGTAAACAAACAAACATAACAAAAATAATTGAATAAATAAAATGAGGAAAAAAATAGTTTTTTGGTTCTTATATTTTTGCCCTATTTTCATTTAGGTTCTCAAGTTTCATAGCTTTTATTTTGATCCTTACATTTTAAAATTGTTTTACTTTAGTCCTTACCATGATCTCACTTATGGAAAACACTTGATATAAAAAACATGTGAGGGATTTTCACAATTCACTCCAACACCAATGGGCTTGATCTGCAATTGAATGCTATAAAAGATTTGTGCCCCCTCATCTTTCACCAATTGGTCGTTGGATGGATCGGTAAGGCACACGGTTCAACAAGTGGTATCAGAGCCAAGGTCATAGGTTCAAGTCATTGGAGCCGCATTGTGAGGGAGGGATTGTGGGGATTTTCACAATTCGCTCTAATACCAATGGGCTTGGTCTACAATCGAATGCTATAAAAAATTTGTGCCCCCTCATCTTTCACCAATTGGTCGTTGGATGGATCGATAAGGCACACGGTCCGAAAAGAGAGATACAAACACAAGATAACATAGCGATGTGTTATCGAAGAGGAAACCGAAGAATTCAGCAAAAAACCTCTCCGCCGCCCTCCAATTGGTAAATTGATTCACTAGACAATAAGTTGGGATACACGAATAGCAAAAGACCCTCCAAGCCTAATCTACCCAATGCACCTAAGCCCTCCAAGCTCCTACTCCAACAAGGCTTCTCGAAACCATGTCTTGTCTAGCTTTCTGGATCCCGCAATACGTCCGATTGCATCTGCCAAGCCTCACTGGCTACTTTTGGCAAATCCCCAAAACTTCCCAAGCTCCAAAACACCCTCTACACTCTGAAAAGGTGTGGGTTATGTTTAGATACAAATCTCTTCTCAAGGTATGACAATAGGACAGAGAAGGAGAAGAGGCTACTATAATTTCTAACTAAGGATAAGTAGCTCTCTCTCTCTAAAAGAAATGATTTCTCATTAAGGATAAGTAGCTCTCTCTCTAAAAGATAGGTGTGTGTGTGTGTGTTGTAGAAAACCTATTTAGGGTTTTTCTCTCTAAATGGCCTCCTCTACATTTGTGGGAAATGAGGGTATATATAGTATGATTGAAGGTAAGAAAGTCACACTTAAAAAACCTCCAAGCAAAATGTTTCGCGACTACTTCACGGGAAGGCCTTACCCGCAAGACACTCATGAAACTGATAGCTTAGCACGACTCTTCAGCTTTTAGTCAATTGCTTCTCACATGCCCTTTTCGCGGGAACCCTTCTCGTGAACTTCTAGCAAGCTAGTCGTGAAAATACACTGATCTTCATTTAAGCTTGAGTCTTCACCAACTTAATACTAAACCCAATACAATAAAATCCCATAAAATACAATGAACAAAATTAAAGCAATTACAACACCTTTTGTCATGGAATAAAGCCAACATAAAACATAATTGGAAATCACAACTTTACAATCTCCCCCTTTGGCTATTCCGTGACAAAACACCCTATAACAAACTCTAGACTTAAACATTAGTTTGGGAACAATGGCAAAACTCACTCACACCTAAATCTAGAAGTTGTGATGAACTTGGAACATATATACCTGTAAACTGAAACACTTGCACAAAACACATTAGACCCTCAAGGTAAATCAAGTGATAAAAAGACAAGTATAATGTAACAAGTAAATTACGATCAAGTAAACATGATGTGAAACATGTGAGCAACTTGATCATACACCAAAACAGTCATCTGAGAATGACTACAATGATCATATAGCAAAGCAAATGATCATCCGAACATGCAATCAATAAAGCACAATGGCATAAGGATGTATGCATGTCCAACACTTAAGCACGATGCAATGAGAGCAACAAAGTGTAGATACAAAATGTAATTCAAAGCACCATAAAACAACGAGAAAACAAGCATAAAGTAAAACAAGACAAAACAAGGTTTTCTCATAAAAAATGTCTTCTCTCCCTTGGTATATGCATCTCCGCTATGACTTTCTCCCTTTATGAATGTGCACGAGGTAGAGCTTCTCCCCCTTTTTGTCACAAATAGATAAATGAATCAAGAAGAAGAAGGGAAAGAAAAGAAGATTTGAACAAGGACAAGATTCATGAGGGGTGCAAGATGAATGAGAAAATGAAGCTCAAATGAAAGACATAAACATCTTTTAAAAAATGCTACAAAGCATAAAGTAAACATGACATGCTAAGGATGATAAAATAAGGTGTAGACCAATGGCATGGCAAGGACACAAAAACATGTTATATGTGTTAAAAGGTCTAAAAAGACTTAACTAGCATGAGTAAATGCAAAACATGTGAAGCGTTAGAGTGTGTGCAGTAAGGTGCATCTAGTGTGCATGTGAGACGCATGACCAATGCATAAGCAAGCACTCACGAGGCAAAGTGTGTAAAACACATAACCAATGATCAAAACATGATAAACATGCTAAACATGGTGATCCCCAAAAATTGGAACTCATCGGAGTCCAAAACAGTGAGAAAATGCTATTTGGGCATTTTATCAAACACATAGAGTGCACACACTATACATGTAAGATAAACAATGCATGAACATATGAAAATCTTGCCTAAATACATGTTATTTTTGCCACAAAGGGCCAACATCCAAAGAAAATCATCGTTTAAAACAAATTCCAATTAAAAAGATTGACAAAAATTAAGTTTTCCAACTCCCATTTGAAAAAATCCCAACTATGAACATAAAACCCCCAAAAAAATAATCGAATGATCAAAATCAATGAAAAGAGTTAAAGATTACCTTAGATTTGTTTATGGAATGTAAAACACTTAAAATTAGTTGGGTTTTGATGTTGAAGCATTGAAATAGGGGTTTGGGAGAAGATGAGAGAAGTTTAAAACAAATGTCCCATGAAATGCACTTTAAAAAGCTGATCTAGAAATTTTCGCTAGTAATTTCGCTAGTAAGCTTCCCGCGAAATTTCATTGGTAAGGTTTACTCATGAAATCGTCGCGAAATTCTCTGTCCAAAGCTGAAACACTTGAGAATTGTACTCTTTAATTCATGACCGAACTAACACATGAAATAAGTCATGAAAACACCCAGAAAACATGTTTTTCACACAAAAATAACTTGAAGAACTTTGAAAAACATGGGTGATACAAATCACTTCCAAAAGCAAACAAAAAGAACAAAAATCTTTTTGGTTTGATCCACACATGATTGAGCACACACACATCACATTTAAACATGTACAATCACACAAAGGAAATACACATTCATTGAACATTAGACTTGTGTGTTGTGTGTGTGTGTATCAAATGTGGAATAATCCTTAGTTTAGAGTGAAGTTTCAGTGATCAATTCAATCAAGTCATATATAACTAATATTGAGTCAAGTGGTCTATCTCAATTATAGAAATGAACATATATGACCTCCCACAAAAAAATGATTACAAATATTAGAAGCTTTTCATTTTGCTTCTTTACAAATCATAACATTTGATCATTTTTGAACAATACATCTTATTTTGAGATCGGTGCTTGAAATTTTTGATATTTCAATATTGAGAATAAGCCTTTGGCTTTATGAGCACCATACATTTCAATTTAAAAGTTGCTTTCCCTTTTTCATAGTCAAATACTAGTATATGAGACGGCTTTTGCAGCTTATAATCTCTTTTTTTATTGTGAAATTTACATTTGGTGAGCTCTAATGCAAAAACATAAAAGTAAAGGTGGGAAGTTATATAGGCACAAGTCTATGCAAATATCAAAACCAACAAAACTATTGACCAATCATTCATGACAAGCTTGAAGATCAATTTACAACAGTCACACATAGATTTCAAGATTTTTCCCACAAAGATATATGTACATACAAAACAAGTTAAGCTCATAAATGCACTGCGCTATTAGTATAAAGGTACTAGGCCAAACTTACATGTGACATGCGCTCAAATATATACGATTAAACTTTTTGAATTTTTTACTTTTTATGTGGTTTTGGAGTTTTACTCACACAAAAAAAAAAGTAATAAAGTAAGATAAAAAACAAAAATAGAACAATGCATATAAAGAGATGCATGATGCACAAATGCATGACAATGAAGCAACTAATGCATAAAGGGTCCAACAAAGATCGAAAGAATTAGATCAAGGACCAAAAGAGTATAAGCTCAACCATAGGAACCCTTCCTCATCCAAACAGAACGATTGTTTGGAATGAGCGTCTCATGAGAAGTGAGACAAGGGTTGGAAGAATGACAATCGGAGATGCACATAGATAAGGAGGTAAGAACATCAAAAACTTTCTTCAACAACTTACCATTTTCCCCCAAAACCGGTTTAGCTTGCATAGCACAACTTCCAAAAAGCTCAAGTTTCCTTTTTCTTTTTATTCTTTTAAGAGCTTGAAACTTAAAGCAATGAGGTCTAAGATGACCAAAGGCACCACAATAGTAACAAACAATGGGTTTAGGTCCACTAGGCCTTTTGGGAAGGGATCTAGCAATATGGGTTTGTTCTCTCTTCAACTTATGACATTGAGGTCTTATATGACCAATCACACCACAATGGTGGCAAGTAGGAACAAACTTAGATCCACTCAATTCCCTAGGATGGGACCTAAATAGGGGCTTAGGCTTAAGAGCCTTTCTCTCCACTTTTTTATTTCTTTTGTGTGAAGGAATGTACACCGATTTGTCCTTTGAGGTAAAACACATAATAGGCACACAATCACGTACCACAATATGATTGCAACAAATAATTTCATTATTTTTAGCAATAGGTTTAGCAATCAAACACTTGGCATACATCTTAAGAGATTCATTTTCACATTTTAGCTCATCAACTAGTTTGTTAGACAAAACAAGATTAGCATCCACGTCCATATTCAAACTTTCAAACTCTTTCAACTTTTCAAGAGAATTTTCAGCAAGCTTCTTGTACTTTTCAACCAATTTATTGGATTCATTAAGCTTAGCAATCAAATCATCATTTTCATAATGAAACTTGCACAAATTCTTATGAAACCTTTTAGCTTCTTTCTTCAAGAGTTTGTTGTTTGGAATATCAACAACACCCAAAGAATCATGTAACATGGCATCACAATCATGTTGATAAACACTCATAGAGGCACTTTCACAAACACATGGCATGTTACAATCAACAACATCCACAGAAGCATATAAAGCATTATCCATGGCAAAACACACAAGGGGTCAAGGATCACACTTAGGTAATGAAACCAAAACAAGTGTACCCGCTCTGATACAAATTTAAAGCTCGAAAATGTGTGAATACACAAGAGCTTGTTTAGACCCCCAAATTAAAATTACGACTAGATTGCTTTTACTCTAACTTATTTAAGTGCAGAACAAGAGTAAATAAGGCGCAATAAACCGACAACTACTCTAGTACACAAACATGAACAACAAACAATAAAAGTAAAGCACAAGAGTAAGGGGAGAGAGATGCAAACACAAGATAACACGGCGATATGTTATCGAAGAGGAAACCGAAGAACTCAGCAAAAAACCTCTCCGCCGCCCTCCAATTGGCAAATTGATTCACTAGACAATAAGTTGGGATACACAAATAGCAAGAGACCCTCCAAGCCTAATCTACCCAATGCACCTAAGCTCTCCAAGCTCCTACTCCAACAAGGCTTCTCGGAACCATGTCTTGTCTAGCTTTCCAGATCCTGCAATACATCTAATTGCATCTGCCAAGCCTCACCGGCTTCTTTTGGCAAATCCCCAAAGCTTCCCAAGCTCCAAAACACTTTCTACACTCTTAAAATGTGTGGGTTGTGTTTGGGTACAAATATCCTCTCAAGGTATGACAATGGGAGAAGGAAGGGGAAGAGGCTATAATGATTTCTCGCGAAGGATGAGTAGCTCTCTCTCTCTAAAAGATGGGTGTGTGTGTTGTAGAAAACCTATCTAGGGTTTTTCTCTTTAAATGGCCTCATCTACATTTGTGGGTAATGAGGGTATATATAGTATGAGTGAAGGGTAAGAAAGTCACACTTAAAAAAACCTCCAGGCAAAATATTTCGCGATTATCTCGCAGGAAGGCCTTACCCATGAGACTCTCGTGAAACTAACAGTCTGGCATGACTCTTCAGCTTCCATTCATATGCTTCTCACATGCCTTTTCACGAGAATCCTTCTTGTGAACTTCTAGCGAGCTAGTCACGAAAATACACTGATCTTCATTTAAGCTTGAGTCTTCGCCAACTTAATACTAAATCCAATATAATAAAATCCCATAAAATACAAGGAAAAAAATTAAAGCAATTACAACACTTTTTGTCATGGAATAAAGCCAACATAAAACATAGTTGTAAATCACAACTTTACAAAACTTAACAATTGTCAACCATGTAGGCGTTTTCAATAAACTAGATGATAACACTTTAAAATATCTATTTATTATATATTTATTTAAGTGTTACCTCAGTTTTAACATGCTTAGTTTGTATAATTGAGTTATGATTTGCATTAGTCCCTATATTTATCTTTACATAATTTCTTGATTTAAATGTCTTCTATTGTGTAATTTTCTATTTTTAGAAAATCAAGTAAGACAATGAGCTTATAAGAATGTATGGGACGAGTAAGGGAGAATAGAGATCAATTAGAATTAAAGGGGAGCCAAAACACCATTAATATCATTCTTGAATGTCTAAGGAGGTTTAGTTGTAGTTCTTAGGGCATGTACAATGTTTGGAAGGTTCAAATTAAAGAAATAAATTTTTAAAAAGGTATAATCTGAAAAGGAAAAATCAAATTTATCACTCATAAGTATTTTGGGGATAACTTTCTCCTTAAAACTCCAATTGACCCAAAGCTGGATGTTATGGAACCGTAACTTGAAGCACTACAAGTTTCTACTTTCAAGTTTTTCCAATTTCATAATTTTGGAAAGCCGAAATTAACCCACAAGTGACTACTAAAAATCTAGGCGAAAATAAAAAATCAAGAGTTTTATAATCTTTGTTTGTTTGTTTTTATTTTATTTTAATTTTAATTTTATGTTTTAGGGTTTTAACATAGGCGGAAGGGAATCAATTTTGGAGACACAAAAATTTTCTTATCTTTTTCTCTCATGGCAGCCTAAGCCCTCAACTAGAACTAGGAATTATGTTTCCTCTATATGGTATGATAATTCATTGTGATTCTTCCTTGGCTTTGAGACAACAACATATTTGATTGTTCAATGAGATTTCTATGGATGTATGAATTCTTCCATGCTTTCAATAACTTCAATCATACTTTTTTTTTTAATTGTCTGGATGTCTTCATATTTTTAATTAGAAAAGGTTTTAAAGTGAATGAGTTTATTTGAAAACTATTCTAATCGCATTGTTAATCTAGGTTACCATGCGCTCTCAGATTGTCTCAATTCAACCGAATCATAGGATTTTCATAATCTAAGAACAATCAATTATGAAATATATTTATTTTTAGATCACAAAAAACTTCATATCGATATAAGGAAATACCCCAATGCCCTTATTTACACTATTAATTTAAATTAGTCATTATTATCTATACTACTATTTAAGGGGTTTCTTCTATTTGAGTTCCTCATTTTCATGATTCTAAAATACTCTCATTCTATTCATTTACAAGTTTTCAACTAACAGGGATAAATATATAAAATAAACTCCTATACTTTAACAACCCACTAAACCACATAAACTTTGCTACCTTACAACCCAATAACCTTATCCTCTTCTTTCTTCTTCTTCTACTTTCATATTTGGGTTCTAAACCAACATTGTGTATTGACAACCGATGACAAACAGTTTGAGAAAATTTTCAGAAGCTCCAATGGTTTTTCAAGTTCTATCTTTTGTATTTCTACACCAACGTGTTTCCATTTTAAAGTTTGCTCTTTTCCTTTTTCATTCAAACACAAACTCTACACCAACGTGTTGTTTTGCCTTTGGACAAATTTTAGCTACAAAATTGGTTGTATTACTCAATATCTTTTTATTGGAGGTGAGTTTTGACAAATCCACCATTGAATTACATCTTCTTCCAATATCCTCTATGCTTGCAAAATTTCTAGAAAATTAAAGATTAATAGTTATGTCATCAATAAATTATTCAAATTGTAATTTTTTGTAATTTAAAATTATGCACAAAATATAAGCTTATAAATGATATAGTAAATAATATATGATTGGTACAAAATTTGACATGTGTATTAAGAGTGTAAAGAATATGTAATTCAAGGGTTAGAATTTCAAAATATGTTGTAAGGTTGAATTTAATCAACCATCTTGTTGGCTTTATTCTATGCCAAATTTGCTTGTATTTATGCAATTAATAACCCTATATTTAGGTGGGATTCTTGTAAGGGTAGTGTGTGAGATAGTGTAAAGATTAGCTCAAGAGTGTGTAAGAAAAACAGGGACTTGCGACTGGATCTCGCGGGTGACTCGCGGCTGCAAGCCGCCAAAGGGAGCACACGTGCCAAGCATGCCAGAAGTTGAAGCGTCATGCCAGCTGGAGCACTACAGAACAAAATAGGACAATTGGTCGTTCAGTTACCTCACGGCTGGAACTCACGACTCAGTTAAGCCGTGAGCCAGCCCTATTTTGTAAAACCTGACTCTTCACATTCCATTCTCACCCCAATATAAATACCTCTCATACCCATGAAATGTAGAGAGCTTCCAAAGAGAATTTTGAGAGAAAAACCCTAGAGAAAAACAAGATTGATTCATTCCTAATCTTCATTAAGAGACTCTTCAAATTCCTCAACTTTCTTCCTCTCCATTATTAAATCCTTGAGAGGCTTATTACCAACATCTTTTCTCACCATATCCATTTCTGTGAGAGGGATGTTTGGTGCTTTGGGAAGTAGTTAGGAAGGAACCAATTTCACATTGGTTAATGCTATGGTCAAGTAGCAGAATCCAAGAAACTAGAAAAGAAATAGGTTCGGCGCAACCTCGTTGGAGCAAGAAGCTTGAAGGGCTTAGGTACACTAGGTAGATTAGGCTTGGAGGGTCTATTACTGTTCATGTATCACAACTACATTTTCTAGTGGATTACTTACCACTTTGAGGGCGGCAAAGAGGTTTTATGCCGAGGGCTTCGGTTTCCTCTTCGATAACACATTGTGTGTTGTCCTTGTGTTTGCATCTCTCTTCCCTTAATCTTTGTCATTTAATTTCTGCTGTGGATGTGATTTTATTTGGTTTAGATTGTTTATCAATTCTGTATTAAGCTTATTCATGTTCCGCACACTTATTGTTTGTCATAAAGCTTGAATTGGTAATTTTGTTATTAGGGGTCTAAACGTTCATAGTGTTTTATACACTATTTGAACTTTCATATGTAGTAATATTTATTTTATTGAGTAAGGTTACAATCAATTTTATAACTAAACTTTATCATTCTTTTTAAATAACAATAGAGAGAAGAAAGGTTAGAGAAGATAGAATGAAATTCAATGCAAAAAAAGAATTGTGAAATTAATGGGTTTCTATGTGTTGTTTGCTCTTTTCCTTTTTATTTTATTTTATTTATATTATATTATATTATATATATATATATATATATATATATATATATATAAATACACAGCAATAATATAATATGAAAGTAATTTAAAACAATAGTAAGGTAGTAGAACCAGCCAAGAAGTATATATGAAAGTAATTAGAACCGTCCAAGATGGCGATAGCAACAAGTAGTAATAATGAACTGAAATCTGAAAATACTTTTTATTGAAAATAGGACAAAAACTTACAATAGTAGTAATGATTACAAGATCTCAAGAGAATAGGTTAACAGTTACAAGGCTTGTACTAGTTCTAGTTACAAGATTGTAAGGTAGTAGGAAATGCTAAGGTGAAACAAGAAACTCTCTCAAAGAAAGGCTCTCTAGAAGGAAAATAATTCTAAGAGGAAGTTCTCTAAGAAAAAACTTGATTTAAACTTAAGGGACAACCCCTTTTAAATAGGCACAATTCAGAGTGAATAGTACTATGAATAGTAAAAGTGAACAGTGTTCAGTACAATGAACTGTAAAAGTTTGTCAAAAGTAATTTTAGCGTAACCAAAAGCCTTGGGAAACATGGAGACTCTTCTTTTCAAAACATCATCATCAAAGGTGGAAAACAATAGTGAAATTTCACCATTAAGTAAACATTATAGCATTTTTGGCCGTTGTGCAAGCCAGACAAATAGAAGAATCAAGCATCATTTAATCTTTTGCTAAATCATCAGCATCTTCTTCATCATGACCAAGCCACTCCTTTGAAGGGTCTTTTGTAACAGAGGCTTCAGAAGACCGTTCATCTTCTAAATCAGCAGCTTATTTTTCCTTTGAAATCATCTTGATGAGGGCATAAAAAGCATCAGGGTCCTTGCGGATTTCATCCAAAGGAGAACCCTTCTTTTTAGGCTTAACAGGTAGTTGATCATTTTTAGCAGATGAGGAAGTAGGTGCATCAGCTAGTTCAGCTTTTTGCACTAGCGTAGTGATTCTTAATGTTGGGGAAGCACTTGGGGAGGGAAAATCTCTAGTAACATTGTTAATGATGGATTGGGTGTGGGGAAACTTATCCCACCACTTAGCATACCAGCAACGAGTGAGAGTATCACCTTCCTTAACATACTGCCATTTCAGAATCCATAAAACTTTGTATTTCTTAATAAAATGAAGCAATGGAGGGAATTTAGTACCATAGGGATCAACTTTGAACCTTTTTTTTTTAAATATGTAAAGGAATTCATTAATGGCTCTAGGAATATTTCAATAGTTTAGCCAAACTAAGTCCACCAGCGAATGAACTAGATGGGGAAATCAGAATTGAAATCCTTATCAAAATTAGCAAACCAAGAATGAGACATATTTTCATTTTGATGGAGCATAAATTTGAACCAGGCAATGATATAATCATGATATGAATAAGGAATAAGGGATTTTGGCAGCCTTCTTGTGGTAGCAAGGTTAGGACCCTACATTTCTTCAGAAATAATGTGATTCAGGAAAACACTATGATAAATTATTTTGGTAGTATTGACCTTATCAGTGATTGCTTTAATAGTGATTGAGTTTTCATGGCGCAAAATATCAGAGTAATATTGCACAGTTTTGCCACCATGTTCAGGAATCCAATGGAATCTTGGTGGAAAGTAACTAGTAGCAAGTGAAAAGGGATCACTGATGGAAGCCCTATTTGGCTCAATAGAAAATAGGTTTTGAATATATTGTTTTTTAACATGCTATGAAGTATTGCAAACCTTGGGATAAACAGTTTTAACAATCTGGTTAACAATGGTCATAGCATAAGGATCATAAGGTGTGGCTAAAAGAAAAGAATAATTAGGTTTGGGAATAGTACCTAGAGGGGTGTATCGGTTAACCATCTTTAGAGGAGAAACAGGTTCATTTTTAATAATTTGACAAGTAGTGGCAGTTGTCTTGTCTTTCGACCTTCTACTTGCCATTATGACACTGCAAAAATTCACGGGTAAGGAAATCAGGGATGGTATTTTGAGATCCTTTAATATACTCAATATCAAAATCGAAAACACTTAAAATAGCTTGCTATCTAGCAAAAATATGTTTTGAAGCAATATTTTCAACATTGTTTTCAATAACATATTTAGCACTTTTGCAATCAATACGTAACAAAAACTTTTGGTTTAACAAATCACTTTGAAATTTTGAAATACATAGTACTATAGATAAAATCTCTTTTTTAATAGTACTATAGTTTAACTGTGCATTATTCCATATTCCAGAATAGAAACGAACAATTTGTTCAGGTGACCTCGGAGAAACTCTTTGTTTCAGAATACCACCATAACCAATGTCAGAGGCATCGATTTCAACAATTTTGAAAGCACCAATAGTAGGAATACCAAGACAAGGCAATGTCTTAACATGAGATTGATTTGTTTAACAAGGGAAGTATGAACATCAGACCAAGGAGGAGGATTACTTTTTAACCGATCAAACAAGGGTTTACATTGTTTCCTCATATCCTTATAGAAATCAGCAACATAATTTAAAGGCCCAAGAAATCTTTGAAGCTGAGTTTTATCAGTGATAACATCAGGAAACTTATCAGCAAATTGAATGGCTCTATCAATAGGACGAATTTGTCCTTCAGAGATGTCATAGCCAAGGAAATGAACTTTTGTTTGAAATAATTTGATTTTCTTAGCAAAGACAACAAGACCATTTCTTTTGATAGTATCCAGAAACGAATACAAATGTTTCCAGTGTTCATCAATAGAGCTAGAGTAAACAAGAACATCATCAATATAAACAATGGTGGAATGATTGAATGAGTTAAAAATATCTTCATGATGTTTTGAAACTCACTCGGGGCATTCTTAAGACCAAATGGCATAACATTCCACTCATAATGTCAAAAAGGAGTGGTAAAAGCAGTTTTTTACCTATCATTTTCACTAATCTGGATTTGCCAGAACCCAGATTTCATGTCAAACTTGGAAAACACCACAGCTTTACTCAATCTATGGACCAAGTCATTCTTATTGGGAATAGGATACCTAATCCACTCCAAAACCTTATTCAAGGGTTTGTAGTTAATTACCAGTCGAGGGTCCCTCTTTCAATCTCAGCATTTTCCTAGACATAAAAAGCAGAACAAGACCAAGGAGACTTGCTATTCCTAAACAATTTTTTCTCTAACAAATCATGGATTTCTTTTTTGCAAAATTCAACAGTTTCAGCATTCATTTGAATAGGACAAGCTTTAGTGGGAATGTTTTTTTCATCAAAATCTTTAACATATGGCAAGTCAACAATATGTTTCTTCCTATGCCAAAAACCATTAGGAACATCAGAGCAAACATCATTAATTAGCATTTTTTGAAAATTATCAATTTTTTATTGTAACAATTTATCAGAAATTTGCTCAGCAATTTTCTTGTATCTAACTTCTTGTTTAAGCAAGTTAGGATGTTTGACTTTAGCATGAATCATATTCGAAGCATAATCAGTATCAATTTCACACTTTGAAGCAAATTTGAATTTTACTTTCTAACCAAAAGGATCAGTAGTAATTCCATCATGCTCAACAAGAAAAGGACACAAAGCATTTATAAATGGCAGACCAAGAATCACTTTATCAATCATATTTTTAACAAGAACAGAAGGAATCTTGAAACAGACATTATCATGACAAACATGAGTATTATTCAATTCATATTTGATCTTCATTTGGGAACCATTAGCAGAAACCAATCTTTCAGTTGATTTTTCAAAATATTTTGAAGGAATTAATCCTTCTTGGATACAGTTCATATCCACACCAGAATCAATCATGGCAATAATAATAAAATGATAATCATGAGAAACAATAATTCTAACTTTTGTAAACCATTTTGGTGGAAGCGGTTTGTTAACAAGATTAAGTTGAGAGTTATCAACAATACCTTTATCAGAAAGAAGAGCTTGTTGACTGGATTTATCTCCATCCTTGTACTCATCTTGTTCATTATCAAACTGTTGTTTATCAAGGTTTTTATCAATTTTTAACAATAACAATTCATGTTTAATGGTTTTAAATTCATTTTTTAATTCAATTATCTCTTGTTTAACAATAGTGATTTCATGTTGAACATCATTAACAGTTAAATCTTTGGATTTCTTTTTATTAAATCATTCCAAAGTTTCTTCAAAGCTTATAGTTGATTTTAGTTTTTTACTAGTTTCATCTTTTATCAAATTTTTCTTAAACTTATCCTAGTATTCTTTTTGTAATTCAGGGTTTTGAATTTGATTTATCAATTGAATTATTAATTTTTTATTCTCTTCACCCTTAGTGAGAGTATTAACAGATTTAATAACATTACAACAGGAATCTCTACAACCAATTTTAATTTTAGGAGAATCAAAAGAATCATCAGCAGATTGATAGCAAGAATCAAACGTAGAAGAAAAATCATCTTCCAAGGAATTAGATGAATTGTTTGATTCAAGGATTCTGAATAATTCTTCTTGTTTTTTATCATCAATATTTAACATGTTAAACTTATTCTTTAACTTACTAGGTTTTTGTTTGCAATCTTTACTAAAATGTCCAGGTTTACCATAGTTAAAACATTTACCTTTACCTGACCTTTGTTTATCATATTTTTTAGAAACATTTTTCTTTTTAGCATAAAAATCATTAGGTTTAACAAAGTTGATTTTGTATTTTTTATGGATATAATTTTTGTGACTTTTCTCATGTTTTTTCCCTAATTGCCTGGAAGGAGCAATAGGAGGCAAACCATATTGTTCACAAAAATTAGCCATTTCATATTTAGCTTTTCTCTTATTCTTTAATTGGTGTTTTAACAGTTTTTCATCAAAGCACATATTAATACCAAGTTTTTTAATAGTACTTAAAATATTACCATAAGTTAAGTTATCATAATCAATAGAATCATTTTTACCCATTAACTCTTGTTTTACCTTATGAGCAAAGATAGGAGGCCGACCCTCAATAAACTTTTCTTTACAATAAGGCTTGTGGTAATCTTTTCGAAGCATCACTCTAGAAATAAAAACATATTGATACTATCTGTAATTAGACATAGTAAGACATATCAAATTATTCAACAAATCAGAAACTCGAGATGAAATATTAGATGGAGTACCAACAAAATGTTTGAGAATGGTATAGATCAGGGTATTCACACCATCAGGAATACCGCGACCAATACTTTCATCAAAAATAGGAAAACTATGAGTTTTTAGACCCCTTAAAACACAATTGGATTAACCTAGTTAACAAGCCAAGTTATTGCTTAGTCCAAATTCTAGATCTAGGTTAACGCAATCATATAATCCTATCAATGTAAAGTGCAGAATATAAAGAACACAAAGATATGATGACCCAGGAAAACCAAATCGGTAAAAAACCTAGGGAGGATTTAACCTAGCTATCCTCAAGGCAAAACTGAATCCACTATGAAAGAATCAAAGTTTATTCAATAGCAACTTAGACCACTAACATCTTATTGCTATCTCATGTAGAAAACTTACTGACACGACCACGTGCAAGCTCCGAGACCACGGACTCCTTCTTTCTTGGATTCTCTAGCAAGTACAAGCACTCCCGCTTACGTATCTTTAAGCTCTTTAGTGCAGCAACTGAATGATCATCAAGCTCTCAATGAAATCTCATTCTTGATAATCCTAAGCATGTGTGAAGGCAACCACCTCTAAATCTCACAAGAGAGTCACACACACAGCAAATAGAGCAACCTAAAAAATGTGGCTAGGGTTTCCCTTTTATACCTAGGGAAAAACATAAAACCCTACACATCATATGGGCTTAGGGATGAGTTGGAAATTCTACAGAAAAAACATTATTCCCGACTTTCGATCAGTCGAGTCTAATTCTCGATTGATCAAGCCAGGCTGAATTGCACAATGAATTCTGCAGCAGCTTAATTCCAACTTTACATAAAACACATACTTTGGGCAAGTCTAAAACAAGACTAAAAACCTATTTTGATCATGGTTTGCCAACAATACAAATTAGAGTTCTAATACATTAATTCTTAAGTACTTAGAACCTAACAAAAACCTTCATCATTCGTTTTAACAGCATGTTTAGTAGAATCTTTGGATTCTTCTATGAGATATGAATCCCACCATCCACGAAAAGTACCAGAAAAACCAGTAACAAGTAAAACAACAATTTCAGGTTGATCAAGATCATGATTATTTTGATAAGCAATACCAACCATAGACATATGACCCACCTTATTAATGATTTCTTGTTCAGACAAACCATCAATATTCCATTCATAAAGCTTATCAGCAAAAACAGAAAACTGTGTTTGAAAAGCTCTTTCTTCAAACTGCATATCCGGAGGAGTAGGTTTTGAATACCAATTCTTTGTAAAAGACATGGGTTTGGAATTTCCAACAAATCTTTTAATTTCTAGTAAATCATCATCAAAAATATTTTTAGCAGAAACAGAGGAGACAGTATCAAAATCTGTATTTTCATCAGAAACAATTTCATTTTTTGAAATAGTTCGAGCAACAGGAGTGCTTGAAGAAGTACCCTCAGTTTTCACTTTTAAATCAAAAAGCATTTTCTCAACAATTTCAAGAGTTTTAGTCTGAGAAGTTTTGAAATTCACTTTTTCTCTTTGACTGGGTAGATCAATCAAAGGTTTCTCAATTTTGACAGAAATGGATTTTTCAGAAACAGGTTTTTTAATAGAAACAATTTTTTTGCCAATTTTTTCTTCAATACAGTCAAGCTATTGACTAATAATATGCAAAGATTCATTAGTAAAATTGTTTTGTTCAATAAAACTAATAATAGGGGTTTGATCATCAGTAATTTTGAAAGGGGAGGCCTTCACTTCCGTCTTTTGATCTTGACAAATTATCAAAACTGTCTCAAGAGGTGGATGAGTAGACCTAACAATGGTTTTATCTTCTTTAACAAAATTTGATTTCTTTATGACATTTAAATGTTGTTTTGAATCTTCATCTTTTGAAACATAATGGTTTTCAAGAAAATCAAAAAACAAAATGTGTTTTTTCAATTGATTCATCTTTTCTAACCATTTTCTCTTAACACGATTTTTCTCAGATTGAGCAAAATTACTTTGGAAATATTTTCTTTTATTTCGGTTTTTTGGAAGCATAAATTCATTATACAAAGAAACCATATCATTTTCAAAGTTTTCATCCAAAACAGTCAAAACTCTCAATTGTTTTTTATAATCAGGTTTCAATAGAGAGAAAATCAGAATCAGATGGACAAATAGATTTACTGTCATCTTCTTCTTCATTAGCAGTTCTGCTATATGGAGAGGAAGCTTCAGGTTTAGTGGAATAGTAAACAGAGCTAATTTGAGATTTATCACTTGAAACATCTTTTAATTTTAAATCAGCAGATTTTTCAAAATTCTATTGCAAAAAAACATTGAGATCTTGGTCTCTTTTTGAAATACTTTCAAATCCAGCAAAGGAATGTCTTCCTTCGTTGATCCTTAAGGGTTGATTGTTTTGAAAACTTATTTTAATAGTGTTGGGAAATTTAGACCCCGGTTGATAGAATTAACAAATTTTAAATCCAAGTTGTTAATTAGATTTATTATAAATAAAACTTGTTAAAACAAACAAACATCAATATCATGTCAAAATCATGCACAACGGAAAATTAAATAAAACAAGATATGATGACTTAGGAAAACCAATGAAATAAACTAGTTTCACAGTAAAAAACCTGGAGGGAAACCTTCCCAAAAAGTAATCCACTATAGTAAAGAGAAGTTTCAGATCTAATACAAAACCTTTGTCCCTAGACTCTACAATTCCTGTAGATGAACTTACAGCAGAAACCTTCTACCGCTTCAGAACCTCTGAACTCTTCAATATATGAACGCCACTCTTTTGCACGGATCCCAGTACGTGACTAACTAATGATGCACGGCTCCCAGTACGTGACTAACACACGAACTTGAAGAAGATGTTGGCTGCAAAGTTCTTCACTTCATCAACAATGAAGATCAAGAAGCACTAGGTTACAAAATCCTAAGGTGCAAAAGACGCAGTAGCTTCTTTCAGAGATAATAAGGAATCGGTCACCTTTTGCATATGTTCTCCCTTGTATTCTCTTATGTGACGGCCTCTAAAATAAGCCTTATATATGTTTAGGGTTAGGAGAAAAGAAGTCTCAAAGACACATTCACGAATTCCAAGAAAAGATATCAGAATTTCTGTTTCTTTCTTAAACCTCTACAGATAAGAGGTGTCGAGCAACTGTCGAGCAGCTGTCAAGCACACGGGCTAAACAGCTTCTTAAACCTCGACACATGCTAGCTGTCGAGCTTTAATAAACTTACACTTCTCAGCTTGTTTCTTGGACAGACTTGATGACTTCAACACTTGATCTTGAAACATAATTTCTTTGAGTATTAAAAACACCTAGATCTACCCAAATACAAGTAAAGTGCGTTTTGTCAAAGGATAAGTCAATTACATAAAATAGTGACATATGTTCCTAACTAGTGACTCACATATGTCCTAACAATCTCCCCCTTTGGCAATCCATGACAAAACCACAACAAACAAATGAACATATGAGAGAAGTCATAAATCACTCAACTTATATTCACTTGTTGAATACAATAAAATCTATCCTAACACAAACTCTTGAAAAACTTTGCAAGAAGAGAGTTTATGACAAGTAGACTTTGACAACCTGTATTTCTGAAACACTTTAAACAAAACTGATCAAGGCATCTTTGTGTGAAACAAAAATAATAGATTGCATACAAGTAATAAGAAGCATGTGCATAAAGAGAGAAAAGAAACAATACATGTAAGGGGTAGGTGAAAGAAAAACATACATCAACATATAAAGAAGATAAGTACAATGTATGTCAGTAATGGTCGCAAGACCTAAGGTACAAGAAGAAGGAGGTAAACACTCCCCCTAACAAGATGAAACACAACTCCCCCTTACAGAGGCATGTATTTCTCCCCCTAACATATATAATCTTAAAATGAAAGAACATATTCTTCAATTTCTCCCCCTTTTTGTTATGATTGACAAAGGGTGTAGAAGCTAGAAAGCTTCACCCGAGAAGTATAAAGATGATCAAGGATGATGAAAAGGGTACAAAGAATCCATATAAATGCATGAATGCGATAAAACAAGATGCTATGGATGACAAGATAAAAGAAATATGTAAAACATGTGAAAAATAATGCATGCAAAAGGATCTCAATAGATCGAGAGGTGTCGAGCCAGGTGTTAAGGATTTGGCCATCGACAGATACAGGTGTCAAGCAAGTGTCGAGGTACAAAAACATTAGACACAAGGGATGAGGCTCAATCGATCCACTAGGTGTCGAGAAGCTATCGAGGGGACAGGAACTTTCTTGATCAATCCACCAGGTGTCGAGGAGGTGTTGAGATTGCGATAAGAAAAAGCTTGGAAGCTCGACAAATAGCTAGGTGTCGAGCTAGCTTTTAAAATTAGTTTTTTCGAGAAGAAAAAAACATAAACATGAATGCAATCAAGCATGCAACTCAACCAATGATCCAAACACCGTATTAACCTCTCAAAATCATCTCTCAACAGCAATTTTAAGCACATGGATCCCAAAACACACACACTAAACAGGTCTAACCAATTTTATATTTCAAAAATAAGTTAAGACAGTTTAGTGAACATACAATAACACATGTAAACCTTGTGATGGCCAAATCACATTGTACCTGCACATGTATCAAGAGTAGTAAAGAATATTGCGTGTTGTGTGTGAAAAATATCGCAAGATTGCATAAGTGTATACATGTTATGACGATTTGAGATATGAGAAAATCACTTTAACTCACACGATCATAATTGTTTGATGGGGACTATCACTTTTGAGGTATATCCTATAACTCTCACATCTCCTAGTATACATGCTTGCAATCATATTAAAAGCATTTTGATCTTTTTGCTTTTTATTTTTCTTTGCATATTTTTCTTTTTAAGCAAATCATGAATGGGCATATAAGAGATAGAAAAGAAATACCCAATTATGTTAAGCTTTTGACATTTCAATTTTGCTATGCCGAAGCACACAAATGTCATTGACATTGCACTTTTGCTATGCCGAAGCATACAGATATCATTTCATGATTGGCAGGCAATAGTGGTGAGATGGTTATTTATGCCTTTCTCTTAAGATTTTCTAGTCCTTCCCGTCAAAAAGAGTGATACGAGTGTTAAGTACAAGAGATAACTTAATTATAAACACATGAGAATAGAAGCATTAATACCCTTTTGGGTGAGTGGTTTAATAGCAACTTGAACCATTCCAATATGCAAATAGCTGAATTTTTTAGTAGCAATAAATTCACCAATATTCTTTTAAGAAAACAAGCAACATTTTTCATGAGTTTTTCAAATAGAAAATATTTGTTCAACAGTTCTAACTTTGTAAACAGAATGAAAAGCATTTTCAGCCCAACTAATTTTGTAAACATTTTTAGTATCAATCTTACGAATAGTCCATTTCCGGAAATCGGGGATCTCATGTTCTTCAACATTGTGATCATCTTCATTTACAATATTAGGAGGACAACCAGTCCTGGAGCTAACAGAGGAGTTGGATCTCCACAATCTATCCATAATATCCTAGTTTTAACACTCAATTATCATGTTTTTCTCACAACCGTTGCATTTCGTAACACATACCCTAACCAACCATATACCTCTCATGCCCTACACGCCCTCTCTGGCTCAAACGGGCCTTACAATTCGGTTCTAGGAATTCAATTTACGACTAGGGTGGCACCAATGACAGTAAGAAGGGAACACAACAAAGGAGTATCAAAGTTTAGGGTAAACACAGACAGAGAGACAGAGAACACAACAACGTTATCACCAGCTAGAAAAGAATGGCTCTAATACCAAAATGGGGGAAGGGGACACAACGCTGAAGGCGGAAACACAGTTACACAACAATAATATATATATATATATATATATATATATAACAATAATCTTATATTTAACGGTTCTTGATTTTTTTTAAATGATTAAACTCTGCAATGACCAACGTGTTCCCATTTAAAATTTTCCATTTTTTAGTTTTTTATGTATTTAAAATAATGATAACAGTATATCCGTTTTTTTATTAAATAATAATGTCCTTATATTTAATCCTTACTCTTTTTTCTCACTTTTTTTAGGTTGACATATCCACAATTTTGAGCTTGAGATCCAACAAAATTACATTGTCAAATGCTTAAATTTCTAAAAATCAAATAAACAAAATAAGAAAATAGCATACTCATTTTATGATACTTCTAGTTCCATCTATGATTAGTCATTGTTCAAATTACAGCTTTACATAATTTAATCCATCAATTCATCCTTCCTTGTCTATAGCTTAAAAAATTGTTTAAAATATAATTTTTACATCCACATTAGATGGTCAAGAACTAGCAAAAAAAATTTGTTTGTAACTATTGTGAATGGAAAATGACTAACATGTTTCATAGATGGGGAAGGACCATAAGTGGTCCACTTATTTTAAAAAAAATGTAACTAAAGTCTAAAGTGGTACTTGGTCAATTTAGAGGGAAGTGAAAAATTAAGATAAAGGGTAGTGGTTCCATGTGAGCCATATCATTATTAAGATATGTGTAATGAACTTATTTAGCAAACACATATCAAACCTATAAATGAGTTTTTACTCAGCTTGTTTATTAAACAAAACTAAAACTAAGGCTTAAGCTTGACTTATTTATAAACAAACAAATATAAACAAGTTTTTTTTATCGAACTTAGCCCAAGTTAGGTTTAAAAATAGAATGAAATTTATATGTATTCTCTCCCTCTCATGGAGCTCTCCCTTTCGTACTAGTGCTAGTACTTCCTCCCTTGGCTGTGTGAGAAGGGTAATTGTCCAGTGGTATACAAGGCAGAATGGAGGATGCTGTGTGTGATAGGCTTGACAAGATGAAGTTGACTACTGAAGAGGAAGAAACTATAGCCATCTCAGATGATGGAAGATTGGAAGCTATTGAAAGTTGCACTTTGAGTTTGATTGGAAAATTCCTCACATGTAAGTCGTTTAACAAAGTAGCAGTGAAGAATACGATTAGGCGTGCATGGGGATTGAATGAATCAATGCAGATTCGTGAAGTAGGGCCGAATCTCTTCCAATTCAAATTTTAATCAGAGTTTGATTTGGATAGGATCTTGAGAGGAGGCCCTTGGTCCTTTGATAATCAGCTACTATTACTTTAAAGGTGGAAGAAGGGTATGACAGTAGGAAATATTCAATTGGAGTCGGCATCCCTCTGGGTTCAAATATGGGATGCACCATTTGATATGGTTTCCCCTCAAGTTGCAAGGGAAGTGGGAAGTCGTCTGGGTGAGGTTGAGGAGGTGGAATGGAAGAAATAGAAAGATGATATCAGTATGTTTATGAGAGTTCGGGTAGCCTTACCAATTTCAAAACCTATTCGAACGGGAGGGTTTATTACTGGATCAGATGGTGTTAAAACGTGGGTGTATTTTAAGTATGAAAGATTGCCCATCTTTTGTCACTATGTGCAATTTTAGGTCATGATTTGAGGCACTGTGCAGCCCATTATGCAGTGGAGAAAAAGGGAGACCGAATTTAGTATCAATATGGCGATTTTCTCAAGGTTGTAAGTGGTCGTCCAAAAGCATCATCTTCTAAAGTCTCAGGTCATATGGTAGGTATGGAGGAGGAAACAAGTTATGCAACAGAGAAGAGATCAAAACAAGGAGTGCAGGGTGTTCCAATGAGCACAACGGCGGCGGCGGCAAGCATGGGTGACGTTGGAAACCCCAGCAACGTGATTAACACTGAGGCCATGATTCCTGGAACAGTTGCTGAAATCACGTTCAGTAATAATGAGCGTAATTACTCCCATGCAAACGTGAAGGGCTCAAACTCAATTAATGAGGAAACAGGTAAGGAAAATAAGGAGCATGGACAGGTCAGCACGGATTTAAATGGAGATGATGAGAATGTGGGAGCAAATTCCAAATCCACTGAGGATGATTTGGTGGATGTTATGATACAAACTTAAGGGCAAGGGCTGGACATGTCTATCTTAAGTCCGGATATGAGTGGGCCTAATAATGTTAAGCCCAAAGGTACTTGGACTCGTATAAACAGAATGGACTTTGGTTTGGGAGGCTTTAGCAAGGCTATTATGCTACCTGGATTGGGAAAGAGAGAGTCACGTGAAGCATATGAAAGGCACAAGTTGATGAGCAGAACCGTAAGAAAGGAAAATTGAACAATGATGAGGAAAGCAATGACCATGGATCGGCAGGGGTGGAAAGCCACCCTTGCCGGGAGCAATGAGGCTGTTAAGCTGGAACTGCCAAGGGCTTGGGAACCCTTGGACAAGTCGAAGCCTTCGCAAGATTATGAGGGAGCAAGTTCCCATGGTATGTTTCTTGATGGAGACTAGACTTCATAAGGAAGGTTTTGAAAAGCTATATGGAAACTTACCATTTCAGAATAAGATTATAGTTAAACATCCGGATTCTGGGGGAGGATTGGCCTTTTTGTGGAAGAATGATGTGAGTTTGGAGGTTATTAATTTCACTGCTAACCATTTATTAGCTAAAGTAACTAAGATGATGGCTTTGTCTGGTACCTGACTGGGTTTTATGGGTGGCCAAATGCACAGCAGAAGGAAAATTCATGGAGACTGTTAAAATATTTACAAACATTTGCTGTGGGTCCATGGGTGGTGATTGGAGATTTTAATGCCTATTTACATGCATTTGAGAAGAAGAGTGCAAGACAGCCACAATTTTCACAAATTGAAGCATTTAGGGAGGCTTTGAGCTATTGTCAACTGCATGACTTAAGGGATATCCCTACACTTGGAGTAATAAGAGGCCTGGGGAAGCTAATACTAAGATTCGGCTTGATAGGGGGGTTGCTAATAAAGAATGGACTGACAGATTTCAGCTGAGTAGAGTTTTGCACTTGTCATCTCATGCATCGGATCACCTTCCACTTTTATTGCATATTCAATCCTTTTCACAACCAAGGCAACACCGTGGGAGAAGTTTCAGGTTTGAGGAGTCATGGTTGCTTCGGGTTGAATGTGCAGATATTATTCAGGAAGCATGGGGGAATGCAGGTGTGGATAGGGATGGGTTGGCTGCTATACAAGAAAAAATAAAGGCTTGTGGGGCGGACCTTATGGCCTAGGGTTCATCAATAACTGACCCGGATACGGTGGCCATCAAGGAAACTCAGAAGGAGCTGGACAGGTTGAATGAGGCCGAACTTACTGAAGCTTCCAAAGCTGAATTTTTGAGTTTGAGCAAAAAGATGGATGAACTTCTGCAAAAGCAAGAAATATACTGGGCCTAACAGTCTAGAATAAATTGGCTGAAACATGGTGATAGGAATACAAAATTTTTTCATGCCAAAGCATCATAAAGAAGAAGGAAAAATTATATAAGAGGCATCCGAAATTCACAAGGGCAGTAGGTGGAGAATGTGGAGGAGGTGGTTCAGGTAGCCTTAGATTACTTTGATAACCTTTTTCAGGCAGGTGTGGGAGATCAAATGGGGGAGTGTTTGGATGCAGTGGAGAGTAGGGTGACCGATGACATGCGGGAATTTCTGTCCATTTAATTTACTGCTGAAGAAGTGCAGGTGGCCCTGTTTCAAATGGGACCAACAAAAACTCCAGGACTTGATGGTATGAATGCCCTTTTTTTATCAAAAATTCTGGCATATTGTGGGTGATTCTATTGTTTTAGCTGTTTTGGATTTTTTAAATAATGGTAACATGCTCCCTAATATTAATCATAAAAATATTGTGCTTATTCCTAAAGTACAAAGTCCGAAGAGAATGTCTGAGTTTAGGCCTATAAGTTTATGTAATGTTATTACAAAATTATTTCCAAGGTCTTGGTAAACAGATTGAAACAGGTACTGCCTCAGATCATATCATCCACACAAAGTGCTTTTGTACCGGGGCGACTGATCACTGATAATATGTTGGTCGCCTATGAGACACTTCATACGATGCATGCTAGAAAAAAGGGGAAAAAGGGCTCTGTGGCATTGAAGTTTGATATCAACAAGGCCTATGACCGGGTTGAGTGGAATTTCCTACAAAGTATTATGGAGAAGATGGGGTTCCCAGCTGGTTGGATAGAGAGGCTGATGAGCTGTGTTACAACACCATCCTTTTCTATTCTAGTGAATGGGAAACCTTACGGTATGATTCAGCCATCTAGAGGTATCCGTTAGGGAGATCTGATATCACCATACTTATTTTTATTATGTGCTGAAGGCCTTGCTGCTTTGTTAAAAAAAGCGGAATTAGAAGGGAGGATTAATGGATTTTCAATTTGTAGAGGAGCACCAAAGATTACTAATCTTATGATTGCAGATGATTCATTACCGTTTTGCCAAGCAACTCGGGCTGAAGGAGAAACCATAGCAAAAATCCTCCAAACTTATGCGAGAGCTTTTGGGCAAAGTATCGATTTGATAAAGTCTTCAGCTTATTTCAGTAGTAATACTTCAGAAAGGCAGAAAGGTCAGATTTTGGAGATTTTGGGA
Source organism: Quercus agrifolia (assembly GCA_029955455.1). Classification (NCBI taxonomy): domain Eukaryota; kingdom Viridiplantae; phylum Streptophyta; class Magnoliopsida; order Fagales; family Fagaceae; genus Quercus; species Quercus agrifolia. Next base: position 19,214,650 of record JARQAD010000006.1, read on the forward strand.
GTAAAGGAGGTGGATCGATTTGTAAACTATTTGGGCCTACCAACTTTGATTGGTCAAGCTAAGTATAACACCTTCTCATGCTTGAAGGATAGAGTTTGGACGAAGCTCCAAGGATGGAAGGGCATGTTGTTGTCTAGGGCTGGCAAGGAAATCCTCATCAAGACTATGGCTCAATCCATACCCATATACACTATGAGTGTATTACAAAATCCCTTTGAAATTGTGCACTGAATTAGAAGCGTTGTGTGCAAGATTTTGGTGGACTCAAGTTGGCAATGAACGAAAAATTCATTGTAAGAGTTGGGATAAGCTAACGGCTTCAAAGAAAGAGGGTAGAATGGGATTTTGAGATTTTAGAGCTTTTAATTTGGCTCTGTTGGGCAAGCAAGGGTAGAGGATGGTTCAAGGCAACGATTCACTGCTTTATCGATGCTTTAAGGCAAGGTATTTTCCGAGATCATCATTCCTAGAGGCTAAAAAATCCCCTAATTGCTCATATGCAGGGGCGGAGCCACATAGTGGCTTGGGGGGGGCTGTGGCCCCTGCAAAAAAAAAAATTTATCCCATTAGACTAGGAAGAAAAAATAATTAGGCCCCCCCAACCTTAGACAGCCGGCCCCCCCACCAATTTCTCACCCATTTTCCCAGGCCTCAATCAGAAATTAAGAACATCCTCAAATTTAAAAAAAAAAAAAAAAAAAAAAAAATTATCTGTTCTACTTTCAAGCAAAAAAAAAAAAAAAAAAAAAAGCCCAAAAAAAATTGAACTAAAATCTGAAAAAAAAAAAAAAAAAAAAAAATTTACAGAGAAGCCCACGGCAAGCTAAGCCCACGGTGAGCCCAGTAGCTCGCTCACGGCAAGCCCACGCATTCTCAACCGAAAAAAAAAAAAAATTACAGAGATTCAAAAAATCTAACCATCACGTCGCTGGCAGAGAAATCAAATCGGTGGCAGAGAAAACATACCCCAATGCCCGATACTGCCTATAGAGCAAATCAAACTCAACACTCAACAGCAAACCAAACTCAACACTCAGTCAACAGCAAACCAAACACAGAGCAACAGAGAGAAACACAGAGAAACAGAGGTTTTTATCTAGAAAAAAAAAAAATCGCCAATACACAAATAAAAACCAAACCCCAGCAAACCCACGGTCACGTCGCCGCGACGCCGCAGCTCGCTCGTCGTCGCTGTCGACGCTCGCCCCTCATTGCAGATCGGAGATCGGCCTCTGCTCCGGTGCTCGGTCAGAGATCTGTAGATGCCAGACGGTAGATCGGTCATCGGAGATCTGCCGTTGACTCGTTGCTTCCTCCGCTCCGGCTCCGGTAGTCCGGCCCTCCCTCAACTCCTCAAGGTTTTTCACTTTCTCTCTCTCTCTCTCTCTCTCTCTCTCTCTCTCTTTATATCTCACTGAATGACCGAATGTATGTTTTGAAATCTGCCTTTTTATTCTTTTTAACTTTAATAGCATCTGAGGCCTCATGGCCCTCATTCATTGGTTGATATCTGCTTTGTCTTTTTATTCTTTTAACTTTAATAGCATCTGAGCCTCATTCATTGGTTGATTTTTACTTTTTTTTTTCCTGTTTGTCTTTATAAATTTGTCTTTATCTTATCCGGTTATTTTTTTTGTTGGTCCATGGTCAGTGTGTTTGTTTTTAGTGTAAACCAACATTATTAAATAATAATTTATATTTATTCAAAAGCTAATAATTAAATTATTAGCTATCATTTATTGCAATTTTTTAAGAATTTTTTAATTGTTTATTGTTATATTTTAGGAATTGTAACAAAGGATATGTGTTTATGTATGTACGCGTTTTATTGTTATATTTTTTGTTTACGTTTTATTAATTGTTACGTATGTACGCATATTTTACGTGTAACATACTCGTAATTACCAACTAGGATTAAAGCATTTATAATTAATGACAAATAAATTAAAGCAATATAATTTATTGTTATGCTAAACAACAATAATTAAAGCTATATAATTAAATTAACCAATACATTATAAAAGATAAATTAATTAAATTATTTGAGAGGTTATTATTAATTAAAGTTGTATTAAAAATGGGTTGACTGTTTAAATTATAGTGAAAATTTTGTTTTTTCCTTGAGTATGAATAACATTCATATAACTAAGCAAAAATTTCTAATTAAAATTTTATTTTTTAAAATTCTTTTCAGGTTAATTGAGTCATATTCTTAAAGCTAAAAGAATTATGAGCAAACGAAAAACAATTGAGGCATTCTTTAAGAAAAAAGATGTTAGCAATTCAGAAATTAGGACACCTGTGGCTGTAGAAACAAATGTTAATACTTCGATGCCTGATGAACACCCCTCCAAATGTCCAAAACTTCAATCTGAAGAGATAGATCGTGATCCAGGAACACGTAAACAAATATGTGAATTTCCTATCAACAAACAAGATGAAATCCAACGAGCTTATCTCATAAATGGTCCATACCAACCTAAAGATATAGTCTATCCATACAATAATGATACTCATCGTCGTCGATTTCAACCTTTATGGTTTGTTTCACATAAGGATTGGTTGGAATACTCGCCTTCAACGGATGCATTATATTGTCTACCTTGCTACCTTTTTAGTAAGAAACCAATAGGTCGTCCCAGATCAGATGTATTCATTTCAACAGGTTTTAATAATTGGAAAAAGGTGAAAGATGGAATGAATTGTCCTTTAATTCGTCATGAAGGGAAAGAACCAAACTCTCCACATAAAATTGCTGTGAAATGTTGCGAGGATTTACAGAATTATTCACGACATATTGACAAGCTAATTGAGAAACAAACGTCAAAAGAATTAGAGAATAATCGGTTGCGGCTCAAAACCTCAATAGAGTGTGCTCGATGGCTAGCATTCCAAGCTTGTGCTTTTAGAGGCCATGATGAAAGCCTTGATTCAAAAAATAGAGGCAATTTTATTGAATTGATAAAATTCACATCAACTTTCAATGACAAAGTAGCTAGTGTTGTCTTGGAAAATGCTCCTAGAAATGCCAAATATACATCACCCACAATTCAAAAGGAGATTTTGCATATTCTTGCTAATAATGTGCGAAATGCTATTCGTGAAGAAATTGGAGATGCAAAATTCTGCATTCTTGTTGATGAAGCTCGGGATGAGTCGAAGAGAGAGCAAATGGCCATCATTTTGAGATTTGTTGATAAAGAAGGTTTTATTAAAGAGCGTTTTTTTCATGTTGTGCATGTTAGAGACACTACTGCATTGACTTTAAAGAATGAGATATGTGCTGTCCTTTCCCGTTATAACCTCCACATTGAAAATATTCGAGGCCAAGGATATGATGGGGCTAGTAACATGCGTGGTGAATGGAATGGATTACAAGCTCTTTTTCTTAAAGATTGCCCATATGCTTATTATGTACATTGTATGGCTCATAGGTTGCAATTAGCTCTAGTTACAGCATCTAGAGAAGTAAAAGATGTTCATCAATTCTTTGATCATTTGGTCAATATTATCAATATTGTTGTTGGTTCTAGTAAGCGTAGTGATGAATTGCAACATGCTCAAGCAGAACAAGTTGAGAATATGGTTGCTTCTAATGAAATTGAGACTGGAAGAGGTGCAAACCAGATTGGTACTTTGCAACGAGCTGGAGATACTAGGTGGGGATCTCATTTTCAATCTATTTGTAGTTTGATTAAAATGTTTGATGCTACTTGCAAAGTTATCAACACTATTTCTGAGGAAGGGGCTAATTATAAACAACGCGGTGATGCCGAGGGAGCTTATCAAGTATTAACATCATTTGAATTTATTTTAATCTTGCATTTGATGAAAGAGATAATGGGAATTACTAATGTTCTTTGCCAAGCTTTGCAACAACAATCTCAAGACCTTTTAAATGCCATGCATTTAGTTTCAACTACAAAATCACTTATTCAAGAGTTGAGAGATGATGGATGGGAGCCTTTACTTGCTAGTGTTATATCATTTTGTGAGCAACATGAAATTGATATTCCTGATATGAATGCTCGTTACACTAAAGGTCGAGGTAGATATCGTCGTCAAGATGATGATTTAACAATGGAACATCATTTTAGAATTGGCATATTTGCAGTTGCAATAGACTTTCAATTGCAAGAATTGAAAAGTAGATTTTGTGAGCTAACAACGGAACTTGTCATTCTTAGTTCAGCTTTAAATCCCAAGGATGCTTTTAGATTATTCAAGATTGTTGATATATGCAATTTGGTTAAGAAATATTATCCTCAAGATTTCACTGAACATGAACAAGAACTTTTGGAGTCTCAATTGCGACATTATGAGCTTGATGTGATAAAACATCAAGATTTTCAGAATATGAGTACAATTTCCGAGCTATGTAGGGGATTAAAAATTTCAGGAAAGTCTAAAATATATTTTTTGATTGATAGACTTATTCGTCTTGTGTTGACCCTTCCAGTTTCTACAGCAACTACAGAACGAGCTTTCTTAGCTATGAAACTGTTAAAAACAAGACTTCGCAATAGAATGGAGGATGAGCTTTTGGCAGATAATATGATAGTTTATATAGAGAAGGAAATTGCAGGGAATTTCACTATAGAGATGATAATGGATGAATTTTATTCCATGAAAAATCGTCGTCAGACATGATTTGATTCGGTTGATGACCTGACTTGACCCGAATAATGAGAGATTTACTGAGGCTTAGTCCATGGAACGGAGGTTTGAGCCGACAAAAAATTTTTGGCCCATTTTGTAACCCATTGTGAATCCTGTGCGCAGGATATAAAAGCTGTTTTTTTTTTGGTGATTAGGGTTTTGTCTTGTTGTTGTTTTTGAGAAAGAAAAACATTGTAGCCACACATTGTAATTTTCTTTGATAATAGTGAAATCCCTGTAACTCTGTGGACGTAGACAAATTGCCGAACCACGTAAATACTATCTTGTGCATGTGATTGTTTTACTTTTGGCATTTTGTTTTCTTTATTTTTTTGTTTCTCACAGGTTTGAAATTTCGGTTGAATTCCCAACATGTTCAAGTATATAATAATATAAGAAAGTTGATAATTTTGTATCCAATAGACTTAAAAATTATATTTGGTATATCTCTGTTGCAACCCGGCCCCCCCAAGTATGTATTCCTGGCTACGCCCTTGCTCATATGTGTGGAGGAGTTTGATGGCAGCACAACCAATTCTTCAAGTCGGTCATTGTTGGAGAGTTGTGAATGGACATTCAATCAATGCTGTGAAGGATAGGTGGCTGCCTAACTTCCCAACAAACAAAGTCCTTAATTCGGTTCAGGGAAATTGGGGTGAGTTGATGGTGGCAGATTTGATTAATCCGAAGCTGAACATATGGAAATATGAGGATATTAGGGCCATATTTCATACGGATGAAGCTGAAGCCATGTGCGAAATTCACTTGAGCCGAAGAAATGTACCTGACTCTGTTTTTTGGCTGCATGATTCAAGAGGTCTGTTTAGTGTTAAGTTCGCATATCACGTGGCGAGGAGGCTCTTAACTGATGCTAACCGAGGTGGAACATCGACGGAGGGTGCTGCAAAAAATATCTGGACTGCAATATGGAAGCTTTGGCTCCCAAACAAAATAAAATTTTTTGCCTGGAGAGCATGCCACGAGATCCTCCCAACTGTGGCGAATATGACCAGAGGAAAGGTGCTTAATGATGATAAATGCTCGGTTTGTACAAGGGAAACAGAGTCCACTATTCATGCCCTTGGATTGTGCAGCAGTCCAAGATATATGTGCTGGAAGTTCTCGAAAGCTATAGAAAGCTAGACACAGCCAAACTGATATGATGCACCTGATGGAGGAGTTGTTGGAGCGTCTTAATCAAGATGAGCTTGAGTTATTTTGGACCCATGCATGGATTGTTTGGAACCAGCGTAACTGCTTGCTGCATGGAGGACAACTGAAGGTACCAAGTAGCTTGACTAATCGGGCTAAGGAGTATATCACAGAGTTCAGAATCACACAAACTCGACTGGACGTACAGTGAACAAAGCAACCAAATGGAGATACATGGCAGCCACCACCACCAGAAGAGTTCAAACTGAATTTTGATGCAGTTGTGCTTTCAGATTCAGGTAGAACAGGCTATGGTGCAATTATTCGAAATGAAAAATGAGAGGTAATGGCTGCTATGACTGATAATGGTCCGATGGTGCGCACAAGTGGTGAAGTAGAACTTCTTGCTTGCCGAAGAGCCATAGAATTTGCAGTGGATACTGGATTTTTGAGGTTGATAGTTGAAGGGGACAACATCAATGTCATTCATGCTATCTCTTCTTCTTTGGAAAACACTTCTCCATTTGGCAATGTTGTGGATGAAATTCGATATTTGTTACGGAGTTTGCAATGGGTTAGTGTTTGCTGTATTAGGAGGGGTGGGAATCAAGTAGCACATGTTTTGGCCCAATATGCTAGAAATACTTTAGATGAGGATGTTTACTGGATGGAGGACTTTCCCCCACCAGCAGTTGATGCCTTGTATCGTGATCTTTTACTACTTTAATTCAATGAACATTCCCCTTTAAAAATAAAAAAATAAAAAAAAAACTTAGCCCAAGTTATTTATGAATAGCTTGGTTCATTTATAGCCCTAAATTTGCAAAAGTACCAGAGGTTAGTTCATGGTAAATTCATAAGACTAGGTTGGCAAACTGTGATTAAATGTAACCTTTTTGTATGAGTTTCAATGTATCATGAGCATGTTTCGAAGTCCATTTCAAGTCTAAGACAAGTCCAAGGTTCAAGCTCAAGAAGACCAATCGATTTGGAATCTCAATTCTATCAAGATCCTAGCTCAATTTGTCAAAAAATTACTAATCTTGACCCATTGACACAGAATTTTTATATGTCGAGAATCGTGGTAGAATCTAATTTTCAAGCCTAGCCCCCTCATCCAAGTTTTTATGGTTTTGTGCCACTAAAACTAAAAGAAACCCTATAGTATTGGTTTTTTTTTTTTTTTTTCTTCAAGAAATCTTTAGAGAGTTGTGCCTTTGCATTTAGGGTTTGTTTATAACAAGTTCTCCCAAAGCATCAATTGGAGATCCAAATTCTTATTTATGGAGATTTGGTGATCAAGACAAAGTTGCTGTAGTCTAGTTTTAACAAAGTTAAAATAAATAAATTTTTAAGTGGGTATTTAACGTTGTGAGCAAAGTATTCACATGCAACGAAGTTCACTAGTAGAAGAGTTTAATCTATGAACCAATTATTGTCATTTAAGCATTCACATTAATTTGTGTAAAATAGTGATAGGTCCAAAATTTAACCAATAAAATCTGTAAAACACCCATATGATCAGTTAATGAACCCTTGATGCAAAATGAGATTTTGCACTTTTAGACGAAATTAGATTTTGCTGAAGTGCTCGACAAATTTTAGGAGACAATGTAGCTTATATAAACAATTTTTTATTATATATTAATTTGCTTTAGCCAAGCCCTCTCTCTCTCTCTCTCTCTCTCTCTCTCTCTCTCTCTCTCTCAAACTGTTGGAGAAATTACCAATAAAATGATATATTGATTACAATAAAAATATAAATATAAACGAAAAATGTCAGATTGAGGCACAAAAATCTCACTCTCTTTAAGGAGATTCAAGCCCTCTATGGTTGGCAAAGCCTAGAAACCAATGCAGCAAAAATTCACTTCTGACTTGTCCCCTCTAGGATACAACAACCCAACAATTCGTTCTGTAGCTCAAACCAACTCTGCATAAGTGGTTGATCTCAAAGCTCCACCAATAGAAACATCTTTCTTTGGCCTGAAATCTCTCCAATATTTAGGAGTATTATTGAATTCACTCTCTCACACAATACTCTTTAATTTAAATATTTATTTTCATTCACTCTTGATATAAAATTATTCCATAGCATAGCCATATATATAGTCCTCCAATCCTTCTCATAACCTACATGTTATTTATTAGTATAGATAACTCCTATTAATTTATTTAATTTAACTTACAAACAAGTTAACTCTTTCTTTAACAAATTCTACAATAACTCATCTCTTTATTAATCTTTAATTAATTTAAGTTTTAACGTACTTTAAATTAAAATGTAAGAACATTCCCCCACTCATTTTAATATTAAATTAGGAAAATGAGAGATTACCAGGCAAAGAGGGATTATTATACATCATGAAGGTGTGCTCTGCATTGAACCTTCACTTAGTGAATCAGTAATCTCTACTCTAGAGTCAATAGTGGTCCCTGACTTGAACTATGATTGCATAAGGGAAATAAAGTATTACTGCTCACATGTAATGATCCAGGTGATGACATGAGCTTTACTAACTAGTACATTACAGCCCTGTGCTGATCCCAGTTTTCATGAGTGTCTTTGAGAATAAGCCCAATTCTCATAGGGAGCGGCCCCACTCCCACGCTCACATAGGTGAAATCTGTCTAGGGTGCTCCTGTAACATTGACACCCCACTCATAAGAGCTATAGATTGTTCATTAAGAGTTTTTAAAAAACTCAACCTCCTACATGTTATAGGATAAATGAATTTACACCATAGAGATGGATTTTTTTTTTTCAAATAAAATTAAAATTAATGATGCATTTTCTTATGACCATCATATGATTCGTTTTTCCCATTGAACTTAGTTCTCAAGATCTCTAGTCCCCGAGTTGGGTATCCATATACATGGCTCATGATTGTATAGGCTTCAATCTCATCCCCCTCGATGTATTCCAAACCCTTTCTCTTGTTAATGGATCAGCAAGATTATCACAAGATTTAACATATTCTATATTAATGATGCCATTGCTCAAATAAGATCTCACTGTATTGTGTTTTCTTCTTATGGGTCTAGATTTTCCGTTATAAAAACGGTTACACACTCTTCCAATTGTAGCAGTGCTATAACAATGAATTAAAATAGGTGGTATTGGTTTTTCCCAAAGGGGAATTTCATGCAACAAATCTCTCAACCAGTTTGCTTCCTCACTCGCTAAAGCTAAAGTTATAAGCTCAACCTCCATAGTAAAGTTAGCAATAATGGTTTGCTTTTTAGATTTCCAACATATTGCACCTGTGAGAGATGGTAAAAGTGCCTCTCAAAAAAAGAGATTTTTGAGTGCTTTGAAGGACACCTCTCTTTTTGGGTAAGAGGTGTGGAATCGCCACTTATTATTTTTTATACAAAAAATAAGAAAAACTAAATATGAAATACATGACTAAATTGTTCCTTTTCATTGATTGAATAAAAAAGAATACATATTTGAAAATTTGAAAATTACATAGTTTTAGGTCCTAGTTACAAACTACCAAATAATTACATGGTTTTTTGTCCTATTTATAATCTTCCCAAAATAAAAATAAAGATAAAGCCTAGGTCTACCTTTCCAAAGACACTGAATTCGGAGGCTAGGTTACGGAATGGGAAGGTGATAGGCACCCATTCCGCCCAGAGAAAGTCTGGTCTTCTAGACTCTTGTGACCAATGTACCCCTTTATGCATGACATGAACAATATGTTGCACACATAAATTAAAAAAAAATGAAAAACTAAATCACACAAGTTTATTTATGAATGCATCCTCCTCTTTGTTAAACAAAATTCAGATCTGTTATTGTGATAAAAAATTGAATTGGGTTTAGAAAAATCATATTTGTTTTTGAGAACTAAAAAAAAAGTGGTTTTTTGATGAAAGAAAAATCAGATCTGTTTTTAGGAAAAAAAAAATTGGTTTTTTGATGAAAGAAAAATCAGATCTGTTTTTAGGGACTGAAAGAATTGGTTTTTTGATGAATGAAAAATCAAATTTGTTCTATGATTTATAAATTAAAAAAAAATCAGATTTGTTTATTAAAAAAAATCAGATCTGTTTTTATATGTGTAAACAATATTAAGAAAAAGATTTTTTTAATAAGAGGACTTTATTTATAAAATAAATCTATGCTACATGCACTAAACAAACAAACAAAACCACTCATGACCCCTTTTTTATTTCAAAATCTACGATGTTAAAAAAATTAGACGTACATCTAAAGAAAACATAGACAGTTTTTTTATTTTTTATTCAAAAAAAAAAAAAATCAGATCTACATCTAATGAAAATGCAGATTCGTTTTTTATTTGAGAAAAATTCAGATCTGCATCTAATGAAGATGTAGAACCGTATTTCATTTAAGAAAAATTTAGATCTACATCTAATGAAGATCCAGATCCATTTTTATTTTGAGAAAAATTCAGATCTGCATCTAATGAAGATGCAGATCCGTTTTTATTTGAGAAAAAGAAGTGATAACATGCAGATTTTTGAAACTAAGAAATAGATCATAACAATAATAAAAAGAATCAAGAACATGTTTCAACAAAATAAATCAACAATTTCATGATATGAATATTTGAAACAACTAAACTAAAAATATATATAAACATGCATCATCACAACAAGAGAAACATAAGAAACAACCTCTTGCATGGAGCAATCTTCTTCTTGAGGGGATATTTTAGGGTTCAAAGAAATTTATGAAATTATCTTTGAAACCTAAAAACCCTAGCTTAAGAGAGAATATCAAAAAAGAGTATTCAGAAAGATGAGAAATTTGAGAGTCTAAGAAAGTGTCTCTCTGAGTGCGTCTAAAAGTGTCTTAAATTTTAAGATCCAGCCTCTATTTATAAAAGATAGAATGCTTAAAAAATAAGCTACGATGATTAGAATGTGAATCATAACGCGTCCTTCTACAAAAAGTCAAAAATTATGTGTTTTATCGTCACCCGAAGAGCATCTAGCCAAAGCCCTTATATGAGCCATTCGACACTTTGAAAGTGCCGATCGGCACTCCAAAAGTGCCAATCATGCTTTCGTGTTCAGGTGCATTTTAGACTCCTTTTTTAGGTTTTCTTAAGCCGAGACTTGCACTTAGACGTGTTTTCAATCCGTATTCTAAGATTTTCATCTCTTTTCTGGATAATTCAGGTCTTTTTAGCAACAATTATCTTATAGATAAATATTCTAAAATAAATCTTGATAAAGTTCAGATTGTCCACAATTTTATTGTTATCCAATTATCCCCTTTATTCTCATGCAAGCAATCCTATTTTAGATACTAATTATCAACCAACCACAAAATTATTTAATTAATTTTAATTGTTTAACCAATCAAAATTAATTTAAATTAATCATGCATGGTCGACTCTACCTAAACATAATGCATGCTGACCATGCAAACTTGATCATACGATATCTTTCGACCAGACGGTCTGATTTGGAAACCAGGCATACTATCGCAACGTTAGATATGCTATGAACACAAGTTAATGCATGTAATGCAATCATGATTTTTGGGGTATATGAATGGTCATTCCAGTCATTCTCCTTGATTAAATCATGGGTGCAAAATCGAGTGTCTATGGAATGCCCCTTATTAACAGAGCTTGGAAAGCGAATGTCAATGTAAAACAAAGACACTGAATTTGGCAGCCATGATTTAATTGAGGTTGAATTTTCAAAGATTACCTAGCCCTTGAACCTAAAACTTTGGAACATAGAACTAGTGTCTTGCCTTTGACAAAAATAAAAATAAAAAAATAAAAATTCTAGACCTAACTGATAGCTGATGAACTTTGAAATAATTCTTGATAATTGCTATGACCAACAAGCTTTTCAATCCTAATCTTGAATGAATGGTAATTGAGGTGACCAAGAGGCTTTTCAATCTTGATTTTGAATTGTGGCGACCAAGGAGCTTTTCAACCTCGATCTTTACGAAAGGGAACCAAGGGTCTTTTCAACCTCGGAACCGGAGCTATGGCGACCAAGGGGCTTTTCAACCTTGATCTTGACAAAAGGTAACCAAGGGGCTTTTCAACCTCGATCTTGAGGAAAGGTAACAAAGGGACTTTTCAACCTTAAAACCGGTGGAACTGGAGCTGTGACGACCAAGAGGCTTTTCAACCTCGATCTTGATGAAAGGTAACCAAGGGGCTTTTCAACCTTGGAACCAGAGCTGTGGCGACCAAGGGGCTTTTCAACCTCAATCTTGATGAAAAGGGAATCAAGGGGCTTTTCAACCTCGGAACCAGAGCAGTGGCGACCAAAGGGCTTTTCAACCTCGATCTTGATGAAAGGTAACCAAAGGGCTTTTCAACCTCAAAACTAGAGCTGTGGCGACCAAGGGGCTTTTCAACCTTGATCTTGATGAAAGGGAACCAAAGGGCTTTTCAACTTCAAAACCGGAGCTATGGCGACCAAGGGACTTTTCAAACTCAAAGGGCTTTTCAACTTCAGAACCGAAGCTGTGGTGACTAAGGGACTTTTCAAACTCAATCTTGATGAAAGGGAACCAAGGGGCTTTTCAACTTCGGAACCAGAGCTGTGGCGACCAAGGGACTTTTCAAACTCAATCTTGATGAAAGAGAACCAAGGGGCTTTTCAACCTTGAAACCGAAGCTGTAGCGACCAAGGAGCTTTTCAACCTTGATCTTGATGAAAAGTAACCAAGGGGCTTTTCAACCTTGGAACCGAAGCTGTGGCGACCAAGTGGCTTTTCAACCTCGATCTTGATGAAAGGGAACCAAGGGGCTTTTCAACCTTGAAACCGAAGCTGTGGCAACCAAGGGGCTTTTCAACCTCGATCTTGATGAAAGGTAACCAAGGAGCTTTTCAACCTCGATCTTGAGAAAAGGTAACCAAGGGGCTTTTTAACCTTGGAATCGGTGCTGAGACGACTAAGAGGCTTTTCAACCTCAATTTGGATTGCTAGAATGTTGACCAAAGGGCTTTTCAACTTTGATCTACGTTACCGCCTGCAAAAAGTCAAAATTTGGGATTAGACTTTAAATGATGAGTGCTTTGTTGCTCCCTTGTTTTTGAAATGTGTGATTTTCATTTGTCCCTTCTTGATTTCATTTTTATCAAGAAAAATTTGATTGATTTTTGCTGGTTCTTTAAAAAAGATTTTATTTTTGAAACTTGAAGCTTGGAATTGGAAACTGGAAATTTTGAATTTTAAACTTTGAAAATTGAAACTTTGGAATTTTGAGACTTGAAAATTTGAAACTTGAGACATTGAAATTTTGAAAATTTGTGACTTAAAATTTTAAACGTGAAATTTGAAATTTGAAATTTTTGCAACTTGAAATTTTGAAATTGGAGATTTGAAACCTTGAAGCTTGAAATCTGGAGATTTTGAAATTTGAGACTTGAGATTTGAAACTTGAGACTTTGGAATTTTTAGATTTAAAAATTGAAACTTGAAATTTGAAAGTTTGAAACTTGGAATTTGAAATTTTGAAATTTGGAAGATGAAATTTTAAAAGTGGAGACTTTAAAATTTGAGACTGAATTTGAAAATTAAAATTTGGAACTTGGGAATGAAAATTTTGAATTGAAAATTTGGGATTTGGGATTTGCAAAAATTTTGGAATTTGAATCTTTTATCCTTAATCCACTCGAAGAATTTTTTTTCTTAATCTCTTTTTTTTTTTTTTTTTTTTTTTTTTTTTTTTTTTTTTGAAAATGATACAACCCTTCTCTTTTCATGATGTGATTTTTTCGAAGTGGAAAAAAAAATTAAAATAAAAAGAAGAAAATAAAAGGATTTTTTTTTTTTTTTTATGTGTGGTAGTTGACTCAACAACTTGCCAAGTTTAAGTGTGGGGGCCGAATTTTGGCCCCCCACTTTCCTCTTCTCTCTCTTCTTCTTTTTTTGCTTTCTCTTCCTCCTTCATCTTTTCTTCCACCATTAACACTATTCACCCTCATCTTCACCTTAATTTTTCTTCTTCACCACACCATTTCTTCCCAAAAAAAAAAAAAACTTTTCTAAACTTCTCAACCTTCCTTCACTCATCTCCCTCAATATTTCTTTAGATCCTTGTGTTCTTGAGCACTTTTGCCACACCCATTTTTGGTGAAACCCATTTTCAAATCCATCTTTTCTTTACACCAACATGTCTTCTTCTTCCAATGGATCTTCTTTTCTTACTTTTCATGGCAAGAAATATGATCCAACATTTGATTGGAATGATGAGGAAGGGCTCCTTCAAGCCCCCAAGACCCATGCTCCATATTCTCACATGGACATCAAGGTGAGTTTTTCTTTGGTTTCTTTGTTTGGAAAAATGTTGTTTCATATTTCATTGAAAGTTTGATGGTGAGACATTGTCATATTATTGTGTGATCTTGTTGGAATTGAGGCTTTGTATAATTGTTCACGTTGTAATGTCGGCTTTGGACAATGTTGGTGGCTTATAGAATTTTGGTAATTTTGATAATTTGTGATGTTGTTGGATGAATTTTGGGGGTATTGGCATTGTGAAAAATTTTTGTTGCAAGCTTGGATGAATTTATTCATGATGTATGTGGGAAATTTTGTTGGAATGTGTAAATTTTATTTTATGAATATGACAAAACTTTTGTGGGTAAGAATATGGAAAAATTTGTGGGTATAGAGAATTTTTGTGGATATGGAAGAAGTTTTATGGGCATAAATTTTGGCTATGGAAAATTTTGTTAGGTATGGCATGGATATGTGGGAATTTTTTTGTTGTGCATGGACATATAAGAATATTTTATGGCTACTTTGGACATGTAGGAATTTTTTATGGCTATGATTATGGGAAATTTTTGGTAGTTGTGTCTGGACATGTGAAAAATTTTGGTGGGGCATCGAAGATTTTTTTTTTTTTTTTTTGTGGGACATTGATTTCTTAAGTGGGGACTTTTTGTTGGCAAGGAATGGGATTTTGGCAAGGAGTGAGTGATTTTTATCTCTTTTGTTAGCATGTGATTTTTGGCATGGAATGATGTGCTAAATTTTTGTGTTGCAAAACCTCAAGAGTCGAGGTAGTCTCCAAATGTTAAAGAGCATATGGGAAGCATTGTCTCCTAACATTAGAAATATCGTCAATGATGCAGGCTTTGGTACTTTCTTTGAAACTTTATTAAATAAGGAGACTCATGAATACAAGGACCTCCAATTACTTCTTGCCTTGTCAAAGTGCTTCTAGGACACCACATGTACCTTCCATTTTCCGAGCATTGGTGAGGTAATGTTGACACCTTATGACTTTTCCGTCATCACCAACTTGAAGTTAAGTGGTGAGAGAATCCATGTCAATGATCCCTTACTGCAAATGAAGTCAAGAAACTTCTAGGTGTAATGCCTTCCAAAATGAGGACTAAAAATGTTCCTTTGTCGTGGCTATGCGAGAACATTACCGAATGTGATACTGTGGCAAGGGATACCCACATGTTCATGCTTATTTTCATTAGGACTTTCTTGTGCCCAAATTTAGGCAATACTGTGAATCTGCATTATTTATGGAGCTTGAGAAACATTGAGCAAATCAAGAATTATGATTGGGGCCGTATGGCTTAAGCTACCCTTTTGCATTTCATGACTTAGCTTTCTAGGTGTAGCCTTCATATTAATTGCACTTCATGTGCTTAAAATTTCTGCTGTGAAATTCTGGAATCCCAAAGATCATGTGTTCCAATTTAAAACTGTTGAACTCTATCCCACGATAGAAGAATTTTCCGCTATCCTGGGCTATGATCCAAGCAAAAATTCTGTAGCAGTTTCTTGTGATCCCAGACATAGGGAGTCTTTGTCTGATGTTCTTGATCTTCCTACTTCCATCACTAGTAGTATGGTTGAAGGACATATGGTCAATCTTCGTGCAATTGTTTTCAAGCTGATTAACAAACACACTTATGGAGTGACTGACAATAAGCAGAAAATTTTTTGGCTTGGCCCTATGATTTGTGGGAGAATTTTTGTTTTGCTCTGGAAGACACGATTTTATGGATGCTTGAGCCATAAGTGTGGTGAGTCAAATTAACTCTTCTAGGACTGGACTTTGTATTTCATGGTGGAGAATCTCAAAACTTCCTTGGGTGTCCCTTGATTTTGCAGATATGGCTGATGGAGCAACTGGATATGATTGCCAGGCCTACAACTGGTAATTATGGTCCTAGCAGTTTTCTTAGCAGGATTGTCATCAAAACAGAGTGCCAAACTAAAAGCAACTCGGTGAAATTTTTGAACAAGAAATCCAGTACCTCAATCCGATGGAGCTGTTATTGGTGGAAGTGCCCACCCCCTCTACTATGGTCTCTAGGATCATATCTGTTAGGACATGTGTTTCACATGTTAAGAACATATGTCATGATTTTATGTAATTGGCTTATCTTTTGACAAAAAGCATTTTACTTGTATTTGGGTAGACTTAGGATGTGTTTAAATACTTCAAGAAACTGCGTTTCAAGATCAAGTATTGAAGCCTTCAAGTCTGTTCAAGAAATCAAGCAAGAGTGCAAATTCATTAAAGCTTGACAGCTGCTCGATAGCTTCTCGACACCTTCTATCTGTCGAGGTTTAAGAATTTTAGAATTCAAATCTGATTTTCTTGGGATCCTTGAATATGTCTTTGGGCCTTCTCTTCTCCTAATCCTAGACATATAAAATGATTATTTTAAGAGCCGTAAAACGGTACACAAGTTGCACAAGCATTGAGCAAACTCTGTTCAAGCAAATTGTGACCGAAGACAAAGTTCTTGACCTAGTTCATCTCTTTCTCTTGAAGAAGTTGCTGTGTATTTGCACCGTAGGGTTTTGTGACCAAGCATCTTCTTAATCTTCATCATGTGGATGAACTGAAGAACTTTACAACCGACAATCTTCTTAGTTGGTGTTTTGAAGTCGCGTATTGGGATCCGCGCAACTGTTAGTCACGTACTTGGGAGCCGTGCATCAGAAAGGGGAACTATCACTACAGAACAAGTCCAATTGGATATTGGGGTAAGGGTTCAACTATAGGTTGGTAAGGTACTTGGGATTCCTTTACTTGTAACCACTTGTTGTGATAATAGTAGAGTTTCAGGAATGGTGACCTGAAAATCACCCGGTGGGGTTTTTGCCATTAGGTTTTTCCCCATTCGTAAACAAATCACCGTATTATTTATTTTCCGCTGCATAATTAGTTTATTGGTGATTTATTTGTGCTACCACGCGTTTGCATGATAAATTGATTAATTAATAATTTGGCTAATTAATTAATTAATTTCTATCACAAGGGATCATTCAGTTTGTGGCCTATCAATATCACATCTTCATTGTTGGATTGTGGAAGGCAACTTTCTACAAGGCAGATAGACTCTTGAGGCAGTTCCAATATGAGCAAGGAATGCCCGGTGGAAAAAGAAAAAGACCTTTCACTCCTGTGGACACAAATCCTATTTTTATAAGGAACATGTTGTTGGGCTTGGAGATGGTTAACCGAGTGGACCAGTCTTTTATCAAGGTTCACTTTCACAAGATGACTACAGAATACTCTAACTGGTTGGTGGACAAGATTGTTGACAAGGAAACTGAGATGGTTGCTATAAGAAAGCAGTTTCTCAGAGATAACCGAGAAAGACATGATGATGACAACTATGGATTTAAAAGAAGGGGCAAGGCTAACAAAGTACCTAGCACAAAGGAAATCAATGATCAACCTAAAGAGAAAAGATTGAAGACAAAGTGACCTTCTTATTTTTGGCTTTGAACATGTTTATTTAAAAATTTATGTAAAAAGTCTTATGTTTAGGACTTATTTAGGACTTGCAGGTTAAGGGTTCTGTTTAAGGTGTAGGTTTTTAGGATTTGGCCCTTTTTTTTATGGTTTGGTTTAGGGTTTGGGTTCTTGAGTTTGGTTTGGTTTCGGGTTTGGCTTGTTAAGGTTTGGTTTTTTGGATTTTGTGTAATGACATGGATTAATGGAATGGTTGAATTTTGGAAAATTTTGTTTAATGGGCAAATCATAGTTTTGGGAAATTGTGACCGGACCAATGCATGGTTGCCTACATACCCCCTTTGTAAAAACATCAAGTCATCACGTAGTTCATTGATTTTTCATTTGCCTTAATTTTTTCCTAGGCCGCCCTTTCGGGTTTTCAACTTAGCAGGCTCCCTTACCGTTTTTTTTTTTTTTTTTTTTAATTCTCCTTTTGCATAGATCGCCCTTTCAAGTTTTCAACCTACATTTTTGCCTACGTACCCCCTTTGTAGAAGGATCAGGTCATCACGTAGTTCATTGATTTTTTATTTGCCTTAATTTTTGCCTAGGCCGCCCTTTCGGGTTTTCAGCTTAGTAGGCTCTCTCACTGTTTTTTTTTTTTTTTTAATTCTCTTTTTGCATAGATCGCCCTTTCAGGTTTTCAACCTACATTTTTTTTCTTTTTTCTCTTTTTTGTTGCTCTAATTTTTGCCTAAACCGCATTTTCAAGTTTTCAACCTAATGAGCTCTTTTTTCCTTTTTTTTTTTTTTTTTTTTTGTGGGTATCAAGCCCAAGAAGGGAAATAAAATAATTTACTACCATTTCAGACGTGGTGCCTAATAATGTAAATCTGCTTGATAATGTATAGGCCTACCCAATTTTGCTTGAACTTTCCGTTTGCATCTTGAACCGAGGCTCGGATTTCTTTCAACACTAAATCTCCCAACTACAAATCTCTAGTTCTTACTTTCTTGTCAAAAGCTTTCCTAAGCCTCCTTTGGTAACCTTGAATATGATACAAGGCTTTGAGTCTCTTTTCATCCAGCATGCATAACTGGTCATATCTGCTTTGCAACCAATTTGCTTTAGGGATTTCACTTTCCAATACTTTCCTTAGTGAACGGACACCCATTTCAATGGGAAGGACTGCTTCCATCCCATACACCAATGAATAAGGAATGTCTCCCGTGGAAGATCGAATTGATATTCTGTACCCCCAGAGTGCATAGAGCAATTGTAGGTGCTAGTCCTTGTAATTATTTGTGCTCCTCTTCAAGATTCACCCTACATTTTTGTTAGCAGCCTCAATTGCTCCATTGGTCTGAGGACGGTAAGGTGAAGATTTATGGTGCTGAATGTTGAACTGTCGTAGTAGCTTCTCTATTTCTCCCTTGAAATGCTGCCCATTGTCTTAGATAATTTCATGTGGTACTCCATATTTGCAGATGATATTTGTCTAAATGAATTGAGCAACTTTCTTTGAATTGAAAACCTTGTATAAGGTGGCTTCTACCATTTAGTGAAGTAATCAATGGCTACAAGAATGAATTCATGGCCATTGGAAACTGCTGAGTAAGTTTTCCCAATAATATCTATCCCCCATGTAGAGAATGGCCAGGGTGATGTCTATAATGGCATGGGTGGCATGTGCTTTAGATCTCCATAGACTTGGCATTGATGGCATTTTCAAACATAAGCCACATAGTCGGCTTCCATAGTAGTCCAATAATAGCCTTGTCTCATTACCTTCCTTGACAGCATGTGTGCATTCATATGTGGCCCATAGCCTGACTCATGAACCTTTTCAATTATCTATTGTGCTTCGTTAGCGGTTACACAAAGGAGATGAATTCCATCATATGCTCTTCTGTAAAGCCTTTTACCATAAATAATGTAATTTGTAGACAGTCTCCTGATGGTCAATTGGTCATTCTTGTCTGCAGACTTCATGTATGTGCCATCCTTTAGGTATTGTAGGATGTCTGAATACCGTTCACCTTCTCCATTCTTTTCCTCGTCCTCCATGGTTGCTAAAGCATCTACAATCTAATTTTGCATTCTTGGAACATATTGATATTGGATCTTGCTGAATTTTGAGGCCCACTTCTGAAGACATCCGTGATAAGGCATCAACCTTTCTTCTTTGATCTTCCATTTATTCAGAATATGGGAGATTATCAAAGCTGAGTCACCATACACCTCCAGCTCTTTCACCCCTAGGCCTAGGGCTGCTCGTAACCCCATGATGCAAGCTTCATATTCAATAGCATTATTAGTGGCGGGAAAGTTGAGTCTGCTAGAAAATGGGATATGTGTCTTTTTGGAGAGATTAAGAGAACTCCAATTCCACTTCCGTTTTGATTTGCTGCTCCATCAAAGTACATCTTCCATGATTCTACTTCAATCCCCATGATATCTTCATCCGGAAAGTCTCCTTGGATTTCTTTAGCTTCTTCTGGTGAACAATGGGCTAAGTGATCAACAATTACTCTCCCCTTCACAGATTTATGAGTCACATACTTAATGTCAAATTCTGACAGAAGCAAAACCCATTTAGCTGTCTTCCCATCTTGCATAGGTTTTTCCATTAAGTACTTCAAAGGATCCATTCTTGCAATCAACAAAACCTTGTAAACAAACATATAATGTCTGAGTTTGTGGGTTGCCCATACAAATGCGACACATGTCTTCTCAAGTGGTGAATACTTTTCTTCATAAGGCAACATCTTCTTGCTGATGTAGTAGATTGCATTCTCTTTTCTATTCTCCTCTAGGTATTGAGCAAGTGAAGCCCCCATTGCTGTATCTATAGTGGTGAGATACAATAACAATGGCTTTTTAGGTACTGGTGGGACAAGTATTGGTGGCTTCATCAAATAATTCTTGATCTTTTCAAAGGCTTCTTGGCATTGTTCTTTCCACACTGTAGGAACTTCCTTCTTGAGCAGTCGAAAGTTTGGTTCACATGTCATGGTGAGCTGAGCTATGAACCTGCTGATGTACTATATCCTCCCCAAAAATCCTCGGATCTCCTTCTCAATTCTTGGAGGCTTCATATTTACAATGGCCTTGATTTTGTCGAGATCAACTTCTATTCCTCTTTGGCTTACCATAAACCCCAATAGCTTTCTGGATGTGACCCCGAAAATGCACTTCTTTGGATTTAACTGCAACTTGTAAAACCAGATCCTTTCAAAGAACTTTCATAAAGCTGGCATATGTCCTTCACAGTCTTTGGACTTCACTATCATCTCGTCAACATAAACCTCTACTTCTTTGTGGATCAAGTCATGCAACAAAGTGGTGGCTGCACGTTAGTAAGTAGCACCAGCATTTTTAAGGCCAAATGGCATGACCTTGTAGCAATATATCCCCTATGGTGTAATAAAGGAAGTTTTCTCCATATCTTCTAAAGCCATCTTAATCTGATTATACCTTGAAAATCCATCCATAAATGATAGCAAGGCATGTCTTGTTGTATTGTCAACCAAGATGTTAATGTGAGGCAAAGGAAAGTCATATTTTGGGCTGGTCTTATTCAGATCTCAAAAGTCTACACACATCCTCACTTTCCCATCTTTCTTTGTCATCGAAACAACATTAGCTAACCACTCTGGGTAATTGACCACTCTTAGGAATCCTACATTGTACTATTTCTCAACCTCTTCCTTGATCTTGAGAGTTCACTCCGGCTTCATCCTTCTCAATTTTGGCTTGACCGGCTTCATGGTTGGATCTATTGGAATGCAATGTTGTACTATATATGTATCAATCTCAGGCATGTCTTCGTATGACCACACAAAGACCTCTTTGAATTATGTCAAGAGTGCCACTAATGCCTCTTTCTCTGAAATGGTTAGGGTATTGCCCACTTATATCATTTTGGGTTCATCATCAGTTCCCAGTTTAATAGGTTGGGCATCTTTTTTTATGGGTTCTAGGTGTCCTTGTTTTAATTCCTTATTATTACTAGTTTCTTTACCAATTTTAGAAATAAAAACATTCAAACCCAAAAAATAAGCAAAATCGGAAATCATATTATAAGTAATAGAATTCTCAACATACCCAATAGACTTTACTAAATCAAACTTAACTGGAAAACTATCACAAATAGACTTAACAGGAATAGAAATACTAGCACAAATAGACACAATAGGGACATAAACAATTTTTGTTGGGTCATTTAGATCAGTGTCTCCCCCCAGCTAGGACGTTACACCTCTCAACTTGTAATGTAATGAACTTTGCGTTGGTCCAAACGGCATGGTCTGTCCTTTACAGTCAACAGGAAATGATCCAATGACTTTAGGCTATGGGTTGGTGAGTTCGCCACTAGGTACCCAAATCTAATGAAGACCAGTGATCCATGGTAACTACCACCACATGTTGTTGAAAGGGGTGCATACATATTTGTTTTAATGGCACACACTGTGATAGTTAAGGAAAGCTTTTAACAAACAATGCACGCAACAAAATATCATACAACATCTCAACAAACATAAATAGACAAACAAACAACAATATCACGCAAGACCATGCAAAACAAGGGTACATATTTGGTCACTTAAGTCTAACATAAAGCTTAGCTCTCGACATCCCCAGTGGAGTCGTCACTGTGAGAGACCGCAAAAAGTACCTCTCAAAAAAAAAGATTTTTTAGTGCTTTGAAAGACACCTCTCTTTTTGGATAAGTGGTGTGGAGTACCTACTTTTCTTTATATATATACAACAAAAAAGAAAAACTAAATGCAAAATAAATGACTGAATTGTTCCATTTCATTGATTGAGTAAAAAAGAATACATATTTGAAAATTTGAAAATTACATTGCTTTGGGTCCTAGTTACAAACTACCAAATAATTACATGGTTTTTTGTCCTAGTTACAATCTACCCAAAATAAAAATAAAGATAAAGCCTAGGTCTACCTATCCAAAGACACTAAATTCGAAGGCTAGGTTACAGAATGGGAAGGTGTTAGGCACTCATTCTGCCCAGACAAAGTCTTGTCTTATAAACTCTTGTGACCAATGTACCCCTCTATGCATGACATGAATGATATGTTGCACACATAAAAAATAAATAAATAAATAAAAACTAAATCACACAATTTTATTTATGAATGCATCCTCCTCTTTGTTAAACAAAATTCAGATCTATTGTTGTGATAAAAAATTGAATTGGGTTTAAAAAAATCAGATCTGTTTTTGAGAACTAAAAAAAAGGTGGTTTTTTGATGAAGAAAAATCATATATGTTTTTAGGAAATTAAAAAAAAATGGTTTTTTGATGAAAGAAAAATCAGATCTGTTTTTGGGGACTGAAAGAATTGGTTTTTTGATGAATGAAAAATCATATATGTTTTGTGATATATATAAAATAAAATAAAATTAGATTTGTATATTTAAAAAAATCAAATATGCTTTTATATGTAAACAATATTAAGAAAAATATTGTTTTAAGAAGATGACTTTATTCATGAAATAAATCTATGCTACATGCACTAAACAAACAAACAAAACCACTCATGACCCCTTTTTTATTTGAAAATCTACTATGTTAAAAAAATCAGATCTACATCTAAAGAAAACGTAGATCAGTTTTTATTTTAAAAATAAATAAATAAGATCTGCATCTAATGAAGATGCAAATATGTCTTTGACTTGAGAAAAATTCATATCTACATCTAATGAAGATGCAGATCAACTTTTTATTTGAGAAAAATTCAGATCTGCATCTAATGAAAATGCAAATCCGTTTTTTATTTAAGAAAAATTCAGATTTGCAACTAATGAAGATGCAGATCCATTTTTATTTTGAGAAAAATTCAGATCTGCATCAAATGAAGATGCAAATCTGTTTTTATTTTGAGAAAAATTCAAATCTGCATCTAATGAAGATGCAAAACCATTTTTATTTTGAGAAAAATTCAGATCTGCATCTAATGAAGATGCAGATCTGTTTTTATTTGAGAAAAAGAAGTGATAACATGCAGATTTTTTAAACTAAGAAATAGATCATAACAATAATAAAAAGAATCAAGAACATGTTTCAACAAAATAAATCAACAATTTCATGATATGAATATTTGAAACAACTAAACTAAAAAAATATATAAACACGCATCATCACAACAAGAGAAACATAAGAAAAAAAATGGTTAATAAAAAACAACCTCTTGAGAGGATATTTTAGGGTTCAAAGAAATTTATGCAATTATCTTTGAAACCTAAAAACCCTAGCTTAAGAGAGAATATCAAAAAAGAGGAGTCAGAAAGAAGAGAAATTTGAGAGTCTGAGAAAGTGTCTCTCTGAGAGCATCCAAGAGTGTCTTGAATTTTGAGATCTAGTCTCTATTTATAGAGGCTGGAATGCTTAAAAAATAAGCAACGATGATTAGAATGTGAATCAGGACGCGTCCTTCCGCAAAAAAGTCGAAAAGGATGTGTTTTATCGTCACCCGAAGAGAGTTGAGCCAAAGCCCTTATAGGTGCCATTTGGCGCTTTGAAAGTGCCGTTCGACACTCCAAAAGTGCCGAATGGCAATTACACTTTCGTGTTTGGGTGCATTTTAGACTCCTTTTTTTGGTTTTCTTGAGCCGGGCCTTGCACTTATACGTGTTTTCAATCTATATTCTAAGATTTTTATCTCTTTTCTGGATAATTTAGCTCTTTTCAGCAACAATTATCTTGTAGGTAAATATTCTAAAATAAATCTTGATAAAGTTCAAATTATCCACAATTTTATTGTTATCCAATTATCCCATTTATTTCCATGCAAGTAATCCTATTTTAGACACTAATTATCAACCAATCACAAAATTATTTAATTAATTTTAATTGTTTAACCAATCAGAATTAATTTAAATTAATCATGCATGGTCGACTCTACCTAAACACAATGCATGCTAACCGTGCAAACTTGATCATGCGATATCTTTCGATCCGATAGTACGATTTGGAAACCAGGCATACTATCATGACCATTAGAACTTCGAGATCATTTTTATGATATGCAATGAACAAGTTCATGCATGTAATGCAATCATGATTTTTGGGGTATATGAATGGTCATTCCAGTCATTCTCCTTGATTAAATCATGGTTGTAAAATCAAATGTCTACAACACCACCACCTAAAGTAAAAATGTAACCAGTGGTAAACAGAGAATCACCTAACAAAGTATTCCCATCGGCATCACTAAAACCTTCAAGTACAGCAAGATATTTTTTATAGAACAAAGCATGTAATTTGGTACCAGATAGATATTTCATAACTCGCTCAATGGCTTGCAAATGATCTCTACTAGGCTTGTTAGTAAATCTGCTAAGTACTCCTACTGCATAGGCAATGTCTGGTCTAGTACAATCAATAGCATATCACAAACTGCCGATTATGCTAGCATATTCCTTTTGATTAACAATGTCATTGTCATTATTAATAGGAAACAAATGAACACTAGAATCAAAAGGAGTAACAACATGTTTGCAATCAGGATAGTTATATTTTTTCAAAATTTTCTCAATATAATGAGACTGCTCAAGATAAATTTCATCACACGTTTTTGTAATTTTCCTGCCCAAAATAAAATTAGCCTCACCAAGATTTTTCATATCAAAATGGCTTCTAATAATATTTTTTGTTTCATTTATAACATGCAAATTAGAGCCAAATATTAGTAAGTCATCCCCATAGAGGCTAATAATGACATGTGAGTTTTCCCAAGTTTTATAATAGATGCACTTGTCACATTCATTTGACTTATAGCAATTTTCAATCATGCAGGAATCATATTTTTCACGTCATTGTTTAGGAGCTTGCTTTAAGCCATATAAAGATTTAGTTAGCTTACACACCTTACTTTCTTGACTAGACTCTACAAAACCTTCAGGTTGATCCATATAAATTTCCTCATCTAAGTCCCCATTCAAAAAAGCTATTATTACATCCATTTGATGAATTTTCAAATCATATATAGCTACAACAACAATTAGTAATCTAATGGATGTAATACTAGTAACAGGAGAAAAAGTGTCGAAAAAATCAACATCAGCTTTTTGCTTATAACCTTTTTGCACAAAGTCTAGCTTTAAATTTGTCTATTGTGCCATCTGGTTTAAGCTTTTTCCTAAGGACCCATTTACAATCTATTGTTTTACAACCGGGTGGTAAATCTACTAACTTCCATGTTTTATTAGAAATTAGTAAATCTATTTCATCATTCACAGCCTTTTTCCAAAATTCACAATCAGGTGATAACAAAGCTTATTTCAAAGTAAAAGGATTTTCATCAACATTAAAAACATAATAGTCAGGGCCAAAATATTTTTCAACTCTAGCTCTTTTACTCCTTCTAAGTTCAATTTCAAGATTTTCTTGATTTTATGAATGAGGCGTAGAAGAACTAGGCTGAGATAACACATTTTCTCTAACTTCTTTGCCCCCACTCTTTTTAGATTTAAAAGGAAATTTTTCCTCTTGAAAGATAGCATCACCCAATTCAAAAATCACATTATTTTCAATATTAAAAAATCTATAGGCTATACTATTTACTGCATATCCAAGGAAAGCACAGGTGGTAGCTCTAACGATCTGTTAACCTTACAAAGGCTAAGCAACCCTTAACTTTAAAATATCCCAAGTTTGGCTTATGCCCTTACACAACTCAAAAGGTGTGAGTTTTGTTTTTTTTTTTTTTGTTTTTTTTTTCTTAGCACTCTATTTAAAAGATGACAAACTATTAAATTGTTTCCCCCCACACCCCCCCCCCCCCAAGATTTAGAGGAGCACCTAACTCAATAAGCATGGCATTTGTTAAATTAATCAAAGTTCTACTCTTTTTTTTCAGCCACAACATTAGATGTAGGTAGTTAAGACATATGTGATTTGATGTTAGGAACATATGTCAATTTAGAATTGGCTAATCCTTTAACAAAATGCACTTTACTTAAAATTGGGTAGATCTAGGATGTGTTTAATGTTTCAAGGAATAAGGTTTCAAGTTCAAGTGTTAAATCCATACAAGTCTATCCAAGAAACAAGTGAAGAAGTACTGGATTTTAAAACTTGACAACTAGCTTGACAGCTTGCATCTATCAAGGTTTAAAAAGCTGCTGAAACCCAAAACTCAATAGCTAGCTCAATAGATACCCTATCTGTCAAGGTTTATGAAAAACAAATTTTCAGTTCTGTTTTGCATCCAATCCATGTTTATATGTGTGGGCTTTCTTTACTCACAACCCTAAACGTATATAAGGATTATTTTAAGGGCCATCAAAGGTTGCACAAGTGTGAAGCAAAATGGTATTCATGCAAATTGTGACCAGAGACAGAATTTGCCCTAGTTCATCTTTCTCTTGAAGAAGCTGCTGTGTTTGTACACCTTAGGGTTTTCTGACTAAGGAGCTTTTTGATCTTTATCGTGTGATGAACTGTAGAACTTTGTAGCCAACATCTTTCTCAAGTTGGTGATCAAGTCGTGTACTGAGATCCGTGTATCTATTGATTAGTCATGTATTAGGAGCCGTGCATTGATAAGAGAAATTGTCACTACAGAACAAGTCCAATTGGATATTGGGCTAAGGATTCAACTATAGGTTGATATAAGGTACTAGGATTCCTTTACTTGTAACCGCTTGTTTTGATAATAGTAGATTCTTGGGAGTGGTGACCTTAAAATCACTCGGTGGGGTTTTTGCCCTATAGGTTTTTCCCATTTGTAAACAAATCACTGTGTCAATTTAATTTCCGTTGCACTTTAGTTAATTGGTGATTTGTTTATGCTAAATCAATTGGTTAATTTATCACAAGGGGTCAATACATTCTTGACCTATTAAGTGGTATCAAAGCAGGCACACTCTAATTAGGTGTTAATCTTTGCTGTAAGATCCATTGACCCCTATTTGTCATGAATAAAGGATAGTCTCTTATTATTCCTCCTTTATTTGATGGTACTAACTATGCATACTGGAAAGTACGCATGAGAGTTTTCTTGAAGTCATTAGATGAAAAGGTGTGGCAAGCTGTGGAGATAGGCTGGACCAAGCCTACGGAAGCGCCGGTCGACTAGGATGATGCTAAGATCAAGGTGGCAAACTTCAACAGCAGGGCATTGAATGCTCTATTCAGTGCAATCACGAATGAGGAATTCAAGAAGATATCCTCTACTAAAACTGCTAAGGAAGCATGGACCATTCTCCAAACAACCTATGAAGGAACCAAGGCTGTCAAGGATTCAAAATTTCAGAGGCTTACCATGAGCTTTGAAGAGATTAAGATGGAGGAGGATGAGTCATTCGATAAGTTCTATGCCAAGCTTAAGGACATAGTGAACTCAGCCTTTAATCTTAGGGAAACCATTCCTAAACCCAAGATTATGAGAAAGGTGCTCAAATCTCTACCCGAGAGATTTCATGCCAAGATCACTGCGATTAAGGAATCAAAAGATATTGATAAAATTCCTTTGACAGAGTTGGTTGGCAATCTACAAACCTATGAGTTGGGGTTGACAAGGATTGAGAAATCAAGTAAAAGCAAAAGCATGGCATTGAAAGCGAAGAGCAGTGATACTGATGAGTCTTCAGATGATGAAGATTCTAAGATGAAATCCTATATCACGAGGAAGTTCAAGAAGTTTATGAAGAATGCCAACGCAAAAGGATTTGACAAGGACCAAAAGCAATCCAGTTCTTCACAGTTAAAGAATCAAGACAAAGTGAAGAAAGAGGCTAGGGATGGCGGTCAGTACACTGTTCCCTCAAGACCAAAATGCTTTAGGTAGGTTTCAGTCACATGAAACAAGAGTACCCTACGTATCTCAAGACTATTGAGAAGAGCAAGGCACTTACTGCTACGTTGAGCGACACTAAGCCTGAGGATGATTCTGATAATGAGGATGATGGAATCCTAAATGCCTTCACTGCCATTGTAAATCCTAATGAAGAGATTGTTGAAAATGTGGATGAAGAAAAGGAATTGGTAGAGTCTAAGTTTGAAAAGATGGATGAGCAAAATGACATCCACACAGCCTATGCAAAGTTATACAAGGTCTTAGAAAAGCATGAGAAGTTGTATAGGTTGACCACCAAGAAGCTAAATGAAGTGGAGCTTGACAAACTGAGAGATAGGGTGAGAGGTACAAGAACGCCTACCTTTGCGCAAAGTAATTGGAAGAGAGGCAGGATCAGGAGTCGGATCACTAAGCGGGGTAGAAGTCTCTATTGGAGGTTTCTGCCGATGACAATATACCTGGAGTGGTTTCTAAGGAGATTCAATAGAAGACACAGGTGGTAGGAAAGGAAGACAGGCAAGAGAACTGTCACTAGCAACCGAAGGAGAGAAATAGGGTTGAGATTCATCAAATTTGACATCAACACTAATGAAACGACGCCGATGAGTAGGTGAGTAACATCGGTATCCTTTCTGAGTACAAGAATACCCAACAAAAACACATTTAATGGATCTAGGATCAAGTTTGTCACTCATTGGACCTAAGATATGAACATAGCACACACAACCAAAGATCTTAGGAGATAAATGAAACAAAGGTGCATTAGGAGAGAGCAGTATAAGGGATCTGACCACCTAAAATAGTGGAAGGCATACGATTAATTAGGTGATAGGCAGTGAGAACAGCATCACTCCAATTTAATTTGGAAACACGCATATGAAACTTTAAGGCACGAGTGACCTCTAACAAATGACGCATTTTGCACTCAGCAACACCATTTTGTTGTGGAGTATAAGGGCATGAAGATTGGTGAATTATACCATGATCATCAAAAAATTGAGACAAAGATGTATGAAAATATTCACGAGCATTATCAAACCGAAAAATACGAAGTGAAGCATTAAACTGAGTCTTTATTTCCATATAAAATGATTTGAAAATTGAGCACAATTCAGACCGTTATTTCATAAGATAATGATAGGTGACTCTAGAAAAATCATCAACAAAAATGACAAAATATCTAAATCCCAACAATGAGGGAGTGTTTATTGGACCCCAAATATCAGAATGAACTAAATGAAAAAGGACTACTAACACAACTCTCACGCCTAGAGGCAAAAGGCACCCTATAGTGTTTACTCAACTGACATGCTTCACATTGTAAAGACTCAATTTGACGACACGAAGAAACTAATGACTTCAAATTCTTGAGAGATGGATGACCAAGGCAACAATGATGCTAAAGAGGCGAGATAGACAAATGAGAAGCCACTAAATAGGAAGAACCACATCGATCCAAGTAATAAAGTCCACCGGCTTCATGCCCTCCACCAATAATCTTCCCCGTCTTGAGATCCTGAAATATACAATGAGTAGATAAAAAAATGGCAGCACAATTCAAAATTCTAGTAAGCTAACTAATTGACAAAAGGTTAAAAGGAAAATCAAGAATATATAAGACAAAAGAGAGAGAAAGAATAGGACTAAGATTGGCAGTGCCCAAACCAGAAACTGTAGTGGCTGAGCCATCTACCAACATAACATTAGGAAGACTACTAGATTGCTCAAGGTCAGAGAGTAAACCTGAGGTACCTATCATATGATCAGTAGCACCTGAGTCAATGACCCAAGGGTCCTGAGTGGCAAGACAAGCAGTGGAAGTACCTGGTTGAGCCAAAGTAGTAGTAGAATCAGACCGAACAAAGTTGGAATGCAAAGACAAGAGGCAATTGTACTCTTCCTCAGTAATAGAGACTACTCTGGATGTTGGTGGAAGTGATTGTGAAGGCAGTTCTTGAACTTGAAAACTAGCTTGGTGAGCCGAGTGTTTACCATACAACTCCCAACAAAAGTCTACTATATGATTCTTACCATGACAATAAGTGCACTTACGAAGACCACGTCCTTTACCACAACCCCCTTGTTCACTACCACCTCCACGGCTTCGGCCCCCACGACCTCGACCTCCACGACCACCTTTATAACTCCCCATATAAGTGGTAAAGGCAGATTTATCACTAGAAGGTAATGCATTAGTATTGGAGGAAGAGAAAGAGTCAATACTCGAATCAGATAATGTGGCCTATCGAAGTCAACCAAAAACTTCACTCAATGAAGGGAGGTCTGGACTAGCTAAAATTTGTGATTTTACTGGATTCAAACTTTTAGGCAATCCAGAAAGGAAGCAAGCAAAATGCATAGAATCTCGTTGTTTCTTCATAATTTTAACATCAGAGGAGATGGGCTGATAAATATTGAGTTCTTCACATACACCCTTAAACTTGTTATAATAGTCTTCCAAAGACATATCACTCAAACTCAAGGAGAAATAATTTTGATGAAGGTCATAAATCCGATTCAAATTGTTAACACCAGAGTAAAGTTCCTTGGCTTGTTCCCAAACAAGTTTAGCAGTAGGTAAGAAAACTAAACTACAACGAATCTTAGACTCCATGCTATTCCACAAAAAACTCCTAATTTGTACATCTTTGGCTCTCCAATCAGCAAATTTAGGGTCTGAAGGTACAGGAGGTTCCTTAATCATGTAATCAAACTTCTTTCTACCAAGAAGAAAGACTTCAACTGCCTGTGCCCACTGAGCATAATTACTACCATTTAGATGAATGGAGGTAATTGATAACATACCAGGAGATAAGAAATAATTAGGGGGTTGAGCACTGTCTTTGGACTCCATAATAGCAATCTGAAGAACAAACTAGCACTAAAAAAATATGTTGAACTAAATTAAAACAAACTCCAACCAGCAACCAATGTACTTCAACCAATCAGCCACGCCAACAGCAAATCATCTATCAAAGAATCAACACCAAACTATTCCAAAAACAAGGCAGCAACAAATCCATACCAACATCAAAAAAAAAAAAAAAAAAATGCCCAATCCACCACTAAACACCAACCTAAGGCTGCCTGGATAGATAATCAGAGAACGTATTAAAGAAGAGAAGAAAAAATTAGACCATGGTTGAAACCCTAAATTGAAAAACTCCGGCGGCGATGCTTAGGTGCAAGAGTAGCAACACGAGGACCAGAGAGTAAGCTAGGATGGGTCGTAGGAGGAGGGCGAGTAAAACCCTGCCTCTTTTGCGATCAAGCGACGTCGATCTAGTGTCGCAAGACCGAAGAGAGGGTCATCGGTGCTGGACAACTCCTTCAGCCACTAAATCAAGATCGTCGAAGGTCTCTATTAGGGTCGTCAGAGTTAGCGAGTAAGGTTATGGTTGCCGGCAACAAAAATAACAGTGGGTGGTGGTCGAAGGGTTAACGGCAACGACAAGTTGGTGGCTCTGATACCATGTTGTTTACTGTGAAATTAGTTTAGGGTTTGATAAGTCAACCCTAACACATAAAATATTATTTATATATAAAGTACATGATATTAATGTTTTGCCCCTATTAGTCATAACAAATGTAATAGTAACTAA
Organism: Quercus agrifolia; assembly: GCA_029955455.1. NCBI lineage: Eukaryota > Viridiplantae > Streptophyta > Magnoliopsida > Fagales > Fagaceae > Quercus > Quercus agrifolia. The sequence continues at coordinate 19,246,572 of JARQAD010000006.1, forward strand.
AGAGCCCTAATCAATGCATTGTTGGTAGACTAGAATACACACACACACACACAAATAATCTCAAGAAGTTTAGAATTGATTGTTCAAACAAAAATACTTGATTTTTGTTGTTGGATGGAAAATTTGAAGATCTAAGAATTCTATGCAGAAAAATGTGCTACTCTATATGAGCACACAATTTTGAACAAAAATTATGGAAATTAAAAATTAAGTGCATAAGCTAGTCCATTCAAAGTGATATATTAAACCTAAAGACATTTGAGCAAAAATACCGATTATAGATTCTTTGAGCTTAGCATAGGAGTCAAAAGTTTGTCTAGATAATTGGAACATGGGCAATCTTGATCAATCTATGCTGAAGTACATAACCTCTATTTGGGAAATGAAGGATTACCAGCATGTCATCATCTGTTATCTAGTAAGGCACCACACCCATGCTGGTAGATATCTCAACTTCTTGCAACTATTTATAGACATCTCATCAACTAAATAAAGGTTCTGCAACTATAGTGGAAAGTCATCCACTCTTGTTTACTCTTTTTGATTTCAAAATATCTTACTTACGATTGTTGAAGTAGATGAGGCAGCAACTTGAGCTTAGGCACACATAATGTTTGATTTGTGTGTAGCCTAAAATGTCGGTCATCTTTTAAAAAAAATTAAAAGGATCCACTAAGAATACATCAACTAATTTTTCTGTCTTATATGGAACTAGTTTATTCTACCAAACTCAGATAACACCACAATGCAGGGTTAGTATTAAGAGCGTTTACTTTTGAAACTCCAAAGAGAATCTAACAAGGATATGGGAATGTTTTGTTTTCCATTGACTGGATATGAGAATCTTAAGTAATAGGGAAAACTTAGATTTCATAATCTGTAATTCAAGAATAAATCCATGTATGTCGTTAGAAATGGAAAAGAAAAAAGTTTCAAAATGAAAAACATGGAAAATAGCAAATTAAGAAATGTGTACATGATTCTGAAGAATTCCATATAACATGAACAAGGTCATCAACACTCCCTATTGCAGTCAATTTTCCACTGAAATATAAAGAAACAATGAATTTGAAAAGAATTACAATTTTAGTGAATAGTATACAAAGTTGAGAATAGGGAAAAAAAAATATTGATAATAAAATTTTTTGGAAGAGAGACAATAGAAGAGAAGAAGAGAATTCACAATTTTTAGTGAGTTTAGTAAAAAAAAAGCACTGGAATCAATTTGTAAGTCAGCCTTTTGTGATTTTTGGATTATGACCAATCTTTTGTCTGTAATCTAAGGCTTCACAAGATTATAAGTTAAAATAAATCCTCAACCACTATGCCAAATCTTCCACTTAGGTTTCAATTGAGAGGGATCGCACCTTTCTTTACTGGAAGGTAGTGCATTCTTGTTCTTGGGTTTCATTTCTTGAAAAGATTTGAAGCTGACCCACTATTGTTGCAGAAACTACAAGAAAACAAACACGTTACTTTTTGAATAAAAGAAATTAAATATGTTAGCTCCTATATGAGAACCTCAAATCCACAGAGGATTCCTTGAATTCATAAATTCAAAGGGCTTTATGAAAGAATTTACCTGAAAAGCATGTTCAATCATGGCTGAAGGCTATGAGTTTTACTCCCAGCACCATTTCCCTTCATGTCACCAAATTTCACGCAATCTTGCCGTGATCTCCGATGACTTCTAATTGTACTTTTCTACTTCTTGAATTTCCCGCACACTGACTTCTAGCAAGCTCTATTCTACATCACCCACCACTCTAGAAAGGTTCCAACATCATTAACATTTAGTGACTTCAACTGATGATATAAATAGGTATCAATATAAAAAAGATGAAATGACATTTACTCCCCATAAACTTTTGAAGGAATTTATAATAAGTAGGGGAAGAAAATGAATGGTTCCTATCCCTGACTAAGTTCAGCAGGAAATCTCATATTCCATCTTTTCCCTGCCTCTGCCTTCATCAAGAAGAGCACATTATGGAATGTATTGATGTAAAGAGTCTATTTTTCATTTTTGAATATGACATAGGTGATTGGTAATTACTGATCGTTAATTGTATTGCAAAATTCTAGCATTATGTTTATTATGCTTAGTGCATTCTAACTTTTTCATAAAAGAGAGCAATTACTGATCAAGTTATTGAAAAGTATATTAGAAAAGCTAATGATTTGGCTAAAGCTCAAGAACATATAATATTGGGAAAATAAAAATAATTTTGTGGGAATTAAAACTTTCTCGATGACACTTATGCAAGCATTATTATAATAATTTTAAAATAAAATAAAATAAAAACCCATTTTTATGCATTCTATTATGTTGGGGGAAGGGAAAGAAAAAAGAAAATAACAAAACCTTCATAATAAAGAGAATTAGACAGCTGAAGCACCCAAACTTGTTTGCACATTAAAGGACCTAAGTTGAAAGTACCACGTCTTCCTACAGAAACATTATGCCCAAATTATGTGAAAAACTTGAAGAAAGTAAAATGCTATGTAAGAAATAACAAATAATTTATGAATAAAAATCCTCTATTTTATTCTAATATGAAAAAAAAATACTAGTATTAGAGAAGAGAGATAGTAGAAAGTCAGTTTTGGAAGGACTTACCACCAACCTTTCTAGATATCACATAAACTTCAAGATGCTACTAGAAAACCTGAGGCATTACATTTGCCACGTCCTTCCTCTTGATGATGTAATAATGTGGTGAGGCGTCGTATGGGTGCACATGCATCAGCTTTGTGCAATCACATAATTCCTATATGCTGCTCCTAAATAGAATCTTCCCTTAGGACCATTAGCAATAGATAAAAGTTAAAACAATTATAAATATATAATTATTATTCTGAATAACCTTCTCAAATGAAAACATTGCGGTAGTACATGAACCAAGCACAAATGATTCCTTAGTTTATTGTTATTAATGTCTTGCCTAGGATTAATATCCAATAATTTGGCATTTATTTTATTGAGCTAAATCACTAGACTAGTTTATTGTAATTATCGTATGGAAGATGGGATAGCAAGTGCCTTTCACCAAAAGCAAAGGTCATGAATTCAATGTTTGGGAATCACAAAAAGTGGGAGCTTTGTGCATTGGGTTAAGACTTTTTTTTTTTTTTTTTTAATCTCAAATGCTCAATTTAATTAGCTAGATTTTAGTTTTTCTATAGGGAAAAGTTTAATATATACACACCCTTGGTTGTCAATGATTAATGGCTGAATAAAGAGAACAAAATTTTGCTAGATTCATAAGAGAGACAAAACACGTCAACAATTTTAGTTAGAAAAAACAAAGAGAAAAGATGAGGTTGGTGATGATTTGCTAAGTTTAATTACCTTCAAGACCAAACTGTATTCCATTATTACAAAATGGTGGTCTCAATTATTGGGATATGAACAAAATGAGATTTCATGTGTTCTTGGCCCTGTTGACTAATAGAATACAACCAACACCAGTCATGCCAAAATAATTTCATAAAAATATTTGGAAAATTTTTTCTTCATCTTTTTCTTAGTAAAAAGTCAGAGAATGTTGTAGAAAAAGTAATAGTGAAGAGAGGATCTTTGGAATGAATAGTATATTATTTGGATTAAAAAAGAATACTTCATAAATGAGAAGAAGTGAGAAAAACTTACCACCTTTGACAAACTTCTATTAAACTCCATAAAATTAATTAAAATTGTTCTTCCAACTGAATATAATAGAATTTGGCCTGCACATCAAGGAAAATATATTTAATTAATAAATAAGAAATAGATTAAAAAGATCAGAGGAAAGCAAACAAAGAAAGAAAGACATTAGGGAAATTATGAATGTAATTAGTTGATTTAAAGTAGAGTATCAGAGAAGAGAAGAGGATTAAGTTTAAGATAATTGACCACACACATTGTTGTGATAATATATGTGTTAACTTCAAACAGCTTTTTCTTTAATCCATTCCCTGTCATTGGACCAGAATTAGCTGATACTCTCAACACTTCTACCATTTAACTTGAGGCAGTTATGAATGAATAGGTGTTGCAAATTGTTGAGCCAATACATGGCATCCACTTGCATCCAAATAAGTAACCAATGTTGAAGAGAGAAAAGGTTTTCCAACCACTCTGCCAATTTACTATCAATATATCAACAAATTCGGTAAATAGTAGATGAATTAAAGAAATCAAGAGGGGTAGATTTTGTGAAAAGGGTGATATCAGAGGAAAAGAAGATGAGATTTTGGGGGAACTCACTAATTTTGATGAACTTCAATCAGATAGTAATTGAATTCACACCCCATTAGATTGTGTGCAATCGTTTACCATTCTGACAGCAACCAACAAGAAATATTCAGCTTTTACTGTAAAGTGAGCATAACATGGCAATAACTTCTACCAAACTATCGACCACCAAAAAGAACTCCAGAAAGCATCTCTTTAGTAAGGGATTGGACCTCTTCCTCTGTTGCCTAAAAGCAGCATTCAAATCTTGAAGAGAGAAAAAGTTTTTTAGTTTTAAAAATAGAAAATTATTTTTGAAAATAGAAAATAAGGAGAAAAAACAGTTACCAAACATACCCTAAGGCTTTTCCTCCTTTTGTTGAGTATATAGAAACTCATTAGCATTAACTCAAGCTTGATTTACATTGCAAATTAATTATAGTATACATGGTACACTAAGGACAGAGCATGCTCAATGTCTTACAAGCATCTACACTCGACAATACATATTCCATGTCTTAGAGATAACCAATATGCAAAATCCATTTGCAATCCATGAACCCATAACATATTCTATAGGAATTAAGTTCTTTGTCTCAACTTCTTAAAAGATTTTCTTTGAATTGTCTATATAAAATATTGTTGAAAAATTATGTTAATCTGTAATTTTTATAAAGAACACTCTTCCACCATTGAGTTGCCTGATCAGACTTGAAAAACGTAGTCTTATTTAAATCTAACCCACATATGTAAGAGGTTTGTGATGTTGTCGTGTTTAGTGTCCATATGTTGTATTCCATTTTTTGGAAAGAAGAGGAGACATTTAGACTACATGGCTTAGTATTTTGTGACAGGGACCAATTATATGGCATCTAAATGACTTTCTATGGTTCAAGTTGAAGACACCACAAATTTGATAGGAAGGCCGAAAGGAATTCAATGGAGGTTTTGAAACATGATGATGCCATATTACCTTTTGTCTTTTGGTTAGAGTAGGGGTCAAGAGAGAGCAAAGTATACCACCCTAAGATTTTAGCCCAAGTTGGGGTTAGAATGATGATGCCTTCATCCCTCTCTATATATGTACCTAATTTTGATATCTTACTGGGCACATTACTAATGGCATAAGCACAAGTGTAATGAGAGTCAGTTGATCATTGACATTTGTCTAGCTGAAAAGTAGTTTTCTTTTTCTTAACATGCCTTTATTTGAATGCCTTTCTACTTGAAGTTTTTGCATTTTATTTTCTTTTGAGAAGCCTTGAGTAGAGTTAGATAATGAAGTTGCTTCAAATTTAGTGATGGCATTGACTTGACATGTGATTATCTGTCCAAAATTTAGTTGATCTATTTTAAAATTCTTTATTCACCTTTGTCTTTAGATTTTCGAGCAGATCGAAGATACTACTATTTACTTTGATGCTGGATCCACAGAAACTTTCCAATTTATGGGGGGAGTACGTGCTACTTGTAGTTTCTCTTGATGCTGTAGGCTAATAGTGTCATGTGTCTCCTGACATGTCTTTTATTGCCTCTTTCAACCTGATATGGATTAGTTTAAATAACTTCACATGTGAACGTACTTCATAAACAGATTTGTCTGTATCAATATGTGTGTGCGTGCGTGCTTGCATTTGTGCCAGATATGGTAGCAAACCATCTTAGAGATTACCCAGTTTGTTTCTCACATCTCAAGCATGTTGTAATTTGTATTCGCTTCAACTCTAGGTAATTGATTGGAACTTAATCTGATGCTGCAACAAAAATAGTGTTCATCTCATCTCATCATAGGTTTGTTAAGCAAGATTTTTATCTAGACACTACCTGATATCTCATCCCTCTACCACTTGAGCCAAGGCCCAATTGCTACATCTTGCCAATTTTTTTTTTTTTTTTTTGAGTGAACTGTAGTTAGTTTTTTTTTTTTTTTTTTATAAGTTAGTCAACTATAAGTATTACGCTACTATTTTTCAATATATAAGAGAATCTATTGTTGTCACCATTGGACGCATTACTAAGACTACTCTAGATTTAACTTCATGTTCCTGGATACTTAATTTTTGATAGGGTGCAAAATTTATCTGTATGTGTTTGTTTGTGAGCTTTTATTGTTGATGTATAAATTTCATTTTAAGAGTGTCTTTTTTATGCTAAATTCCTGTACAAAGTTCCCGTTTTTGGTGTAAAATCCATATGTTTGTTTCTGTTCCTATTTGGGTATCTTGGACATTATTTATGTTTATGTATATTGCTTTGCTTGCCTTATACATGGATTCTTAATATGACGTTGTAGTTACCATGGATTCCAGACACCGTTTCTAGTATATTTTGTATAATCTAACCAATGGTGTGTCGATTATCAAATTCCTCCTTATTTTATATGTGTATATACATCTGATAACCGTTGTTTGTTGTATTAGAAATATTGGAATTTATATTATCTATATGGGACAATTTTTAACCTTGAAACTGTGGAATGTTTTTGGTAGATTACCCCCAAAAAAAAAAAAAAAATGTTCATACCAGTTTTTTGTTGGTTTGTAAAATGATTGGTAGAGTTCTATCACCACAAAAAACAGATTTGGTTTTTTTTTCCATATAAATATATGTAAAACTAAGGTGAAAAAGTATATAGCTTTTACACAAAAGCATATATTATACTAGTCTCTGAGCGCGTGCTCAGAAGTTCTTCTATTTTTTAGTAAAGATTAATAATTTGCATTTATTATAATTTGAGATTTCTACTTTTTCCAATAAAAACAAACAAACATGGAGTGAGTTTTGTAGATTGGAAAAGTTTTAAAACTAACAAAAGAGTGATCCTATTTTGTAGGGAGTTAGTGAGTAGAAGTAGAAATTTAAATCAACGTAAAAGTAGGAGTTTATTAGAAGTATGAAGGCATTTTAACATAGAAGTAGGAATTTATTATTTTTGTCAATTTACTATTTTAACCTCATTTGTTAGTTTTAGGTAGAGGTATTTTTTACAGTAAAAAAAACAATAACTAACTTTCTAATTTGTTAATTTACTATTTTAACCACATTTTCAAGTTGTTGGTTAATTAATTTAAGGGTATTTTTGACAAGAAAAAAACAATAACTAACTTTCTAAATCCTCTTAATATATACATATGTTCAATTAATGGCTAAATCATGATCAAATGCACACATCTAACTAGAACTGATAAATTTTTTTTTTTTTTTTTTTAAAGCCCACATCTAACTCTTGCTTTGAGCATGAGGGGACGGTATTATTTCTTTTTCTTGCAATAATCCATATTTAAAAAATATTGACATGTATAAACAGTTGTGCCATGAATTAGTTTGCTTTTTTTTTTTTTTTAATTTCCCCTCCTATTTTGGGGTAACATTTTTGTAATAATTGATTCTTATATTTTAGTTTAGTGATTGTAAAATAAAATTAAAAATTGTGAAAACTTCATTTAATAGTTCTTATATTATAAAATGAAAACAAAGCTTTTATAAAATGCTCAATAACTCTCCAAAAATGGTAAATAATGTTAGTTTCCAAATGAAATAATCAAGATCATGTTCTAATTAAAATTATACATTTTCCAGCTTTTTATTTGCATACACAGATCATTATTTTATAAATTGTATAATACATTATATTTCCTTGAAAACAATTTTTAAAAATTTAAAACATTTTTAAATAACAAATATGGATGGCCTAACTTATAGAATATATATTACACTATATCAATTATACTCCATCAGATAATAATCACATTATTTTGAGTTGGGTTTGAGATTAACACTTATAAGTTATAAATTTCATCTACATATCTCTTTTTTCACTAAACAAAATAAAAATAATAATAATAATATTAAAATTTATGGCCCATCTCATGGGTCTGCCGCTGGTACTATAAGTAATGCTATAATCACAAATTATTTTACAACAATTTTACCAAATATAGATGTGGTCAACCTTCTATTGGTTTTCATCTATACCCACTATTAATATCACTATTTCATTTACTAATAATCTTTTTTTTTTAACTATTTACTAATAATCAATCACTACATCAACAATTTGTATAATTTTTTGTAAAATAGTGTGTATCTCTAGCATTATCATGGTACTATTAGAATATGATGTTTCATGCAACTATCAAGTCACCCATATTTTTTTTTTTTTTTTTTAAAGGAACCAAACTTGACTGTTGGTTGAAACACGACTCTAATATTAACCACAATCACGTAGAAGAGTATCATTATGTTTTCGCCATACATAAGAAATACGCATACATACTCTTATTAAACTGTTAAATTTAAATATTAGAAACAAAGAATTACCATTGGATTGTGTAATTTTGGAAAAGAAAATAATGCCTTGGGCTAAAAGAGATCTATACATTTCAGACCCCCAAGGCCCCAGTTGGATAACAACCATCGAATAACCTAAATTTTGTGAAGTAAACTAGGAAAGTGAGTATATGCTGGGAAAGAAAAAAGGGAAAAAAAGAAAAGAAAAAAGGAGATGGACTTACCACATTGTTCTGGATTATGGAAAAATGGGCAATCTTGTCTTGAGCTATTTTTCTTTGACTAGAGAGGAGACAATTAAAAATCTTTCATTTTTCTCTAATTTGGAGAGCCTCTTGAAAATTGATCATCTGCAGCTATTGAATGAGAAATAAATGAAAAAAAAAAAAAAAATTAGGCCTAGAAAAAAAAAAAAAAAAAGGATTAAAGAGATTTGATAAATAATGGAATATGGGCATTCTTGTTATATATATATATATATATATATATATTTGAGAAGAAGAGACAGAGAAAGAAACTGGGTGATCTTAAATGAGAGTATAATAGAAGAGAAAAGGATTTGCAGGTGTATGATGTGTACAGTGTGTGCCATATGAGGAGCCTGATTGATTCTAAATGAACATGGGGTGATTCGGTACAAGACTTGGACCAATTGAGCCCAGCTTTATGCAAATGAGGCTGCAATCGCCTCATGGACCTATAAGGCATAAGCATGTAGCATGGACCAAACTAGCTAAAAGGCCAGACTAAGAATTTGGACAAGAGAATAGAGAATTGGTCTGGGCAATGAGTTGTACAACTTACAACCCAACCCAATTTCATTCCTATCTTTTGCTTTTTAAAATGTGCCAAAGATCAATACAATTTGACAATTGTTTCTTTGACTAGTAATAGAGAAAATTTGAACTATGGAGATTTTAGGAATTCCATTAAGGACATAATAACAATATATTTGTCCCAGAAATTGAAAGATCCTCTGTGGAATGCGACTTCTTTCTTCATTTTCTTTTTTCTTTTTTCAAGAGAAAATCTAGTATAGTAGAATAACGATTTATATAATTATATATAAAAAGTTCATATTTTAAAACTAATGTCATTCTAATTAGCCAACTTCATAAAAGATATAGTAAAATTTAAAAGTTAATGAAATCTCATACATAATATTGTTTTTAAATTTTTTTTTTTTTTTTTTAATCTCATACATGATTAAACTTACCAAAAAAGATTATAAAAACTCATAAAAGTGGGTTTTTTCTTATAAAAAAAAAAGTAGAAAAAGCCACAAAAGCAATTACAATTCATAAATGCATATTTCGCCCAAAATGCTAGAATTTCATTGAAACGGCCAAGACCATAATTTGGACCTAGATGAAATAGGGGTTTAGTGTATTAGTTTATATACTAGAACATAATATTCCAATTGGAACGTAATTTAAAATATTGGTTCAAATAAAAAGTATCTAAATTTAAACAAGTCACTATTTTTTAGTGCTATGAAAAATCAATATAGTAGTAAGTTCCAATTAAATCAACTAGTAAAATCTCTTGCTGTCAAATAAGAAATTTAAGACTCCAATCCTGACTATATCATAAATTAATTAGTATATTAATTTAATAATACAAATAAATCAAAATAAAGTAGAATCCATAAGATGAAATTCTATTTTATCTATAAAATATATATATATATATATATATATCTCAATATGAGTTTTGGTTAACCCATGAGTCCTCTCTCTCTCTCTCTCTCTCTCTCTCTCTCTCTCTCTCTCTCTCTCTCTCTCTCTCTCTCCCTAAATTTTATTGGGGAAAATATTAATAATAATTTAATCAACTAATTAGTAACATGAAAATTGATGAATGCTAAACACATCCCTCGTGGCAGCTCAAGTTGCGTTAATCCCTGCCCAGTTTGCATTAGAATGATGTCTATTATTAGGAATATGTTGTGTTTATAATTCTTGGAAGTTTTACTATTATTTTGCTACTCAATTGGACTGTGAAGAGTTAATTACTAATATCTTTTGGGCCGATGCAAGAATGATCATTGACTATAGCCACTTCGGTGATGTAATAACGTTTGATACAACGTATAGCACAAATAGAGATGCAAGGCCACTTGGAGTATTTTTGGGTCTCAATCACCATAGAGAAACTGTTGTATTTAGAGGTGCACTTTTATATGATGAAACGATTGAATCTTTTGTATGGTTATTTGAAACCTTCTTAGAAGCAATTTTTGAAAAGAAGCCAATCACTATTTTCACAGATCAAGATGCAACAATGTTAGCTGCAATAAAAGTAGTCATGCCTGAGACATATCATGCATTGTGTAGTTGGCATATGTGGTAGAATGCTAAGAAACACTTGGGTCATTTACTAAAAACTGAGTCTCAATTTAACGCTGATTTCTTAGCATGTATCTATGAGTATGACGGTGAAGATGAGTTTCTTACAACTTAGAATGAAATGCAAGATAAGTACGATGTTCGTGAAAATAAATGAAACACTTAGGTCATTTACTAAAAACTGAGCCTCAATTTAACGCTGATTTCTTAGCATGTATCTATGAGTATGACGGTGAAGATGAGTTTCTTACAACTTGGAATGAAATGCTAGATAAGTATGATGTTCGTGAAAATAAATGAAACACTTAGGTCATTTACTAAAAACTGAGCCTCAATTTAACGCTGATTTCTTAGCATGTATCTATGAGTATGACGGTGAAAATGAGTTTCTTACAACTTGGAATGAAATGCTAGATAAGTACGATGTTCGTGAAAATAAATGGCTAATTGATCTATTTAAATTGAAGGAAAAATGGGCCCAAGCATATTTCAAGAGAACTTTCACTGCAGGAATGAAGACAACCCAGCTTAGTGAGAATTTCAATGCTGACTTGAAGGATTGCTTGCGTACTGATCTCAATATAGTAGAGTTTTTCACTCATTTTGAAACAATTGTCAATCAAAAGCGGGATAAAGAGTTAGAAGCATAATACAATTCTAGACAGAAATTTCCAAGATTAAAACTCAAAAGCTCTCCTAACTTAACCAAGTAGCAACAGTGTACACGCCTAAGTTATTTGATTTATTTCAGATAGAAGTTGAAGAGGTAATGGCATTTTCCATCCTAGAACGCAATGTGAGTCAAACACATAGTTATGTGGTTGGAGTTTTCAATCAAAATGGAAAATATGAGGTCATATGGAATCCATTAGATGAGACTCTATCTTGTAGTTGCAGAAAGTTTGAGTCATTTAGTATTTTATGTAGGCATGGTTTGAAAGTTCTTGATGTATTGGATATCAAGTTGATTCCTAATAGATATATCATGAAGAGGTGGAGAAGAGATGCAAAAGATGGAAGCGGAAAAAATTGCACAACACATAACATTAAACCAGATACTCGACTGGAATATGTAGATCGGTATCGAAATTTATGTCCAAAATATATTCAATTGGTGAATAAGGCATGTGAAACTAAAGAAGGCCATAATATTCTAAGCTTAGCAATTGCAGATTTGAAAAAAAAAAACTTTGTGACCTTACGAATTGCAAAGCTAATGTAAAAGAAGACATCATTAGACCTTCCACCGATTTTGCAAACAAAGAAAATCAATTATGTGCTTCAATTACGATTGTACCAAAAGGGATAAAGAAAAGAGAGGTTTATCGTAATAAAAAGCGTAGGACGAAATCATGGATAGAAAAGATGAGGAAACCAAAGGAAGGCACATCAAAGAAGCAAACAAAGAAAAGAAAAGTGCAGGAGGTAATCTTCAATTATCCTTATTTTCACAATTCTATTTTATTTTTACACATTAATATAATATACTATTATTGTTGCTAAACTAGTACAATTTTTACAGGAAATATACGCACATGACGTCATGGCACAAAAGAAAATTGAGGATACATCTTCTAGAAATATTACTAGTTTTACACAACTTTTAATGGTAAAGATAATTTACAATTATATATTTTATTTTGATATTAATAATAGTTTAGATGCATGATTTGATAATTTTAATGCTAAGCTTGTGATATGTGTAATGTGTAATTGGATTTTTTGTAGTCGGCTTCTACAAGTTCTGCAGTACATCAGGGAGGCTCATCAGCAAGTGTTGCATTAGCATCACATTTAGAGAGTACATCAAGTGTTGTAGGCTCCAATGACAAAATTAATGGTGCGAGAGGTCTCCTGACTCAAAGAAGTGTTGCAAGTGGAGGTCCCTTTACTCAAGAAAGTATTACAAGTGGATGGAATCCGATAAAAAGGCCTAGGTTTTAATAATGAGCATTTTGATTATACTGGAAGGAAGTAAGAGCACCACAATATCTAGGGACTAGGAAACCAAGTAAGAACCAGTATCTCTGTCCTAACTACAACAATAGAGACGCTTTTTCTGCAAAATTGTAGCCTGGCATTCATAAGTACCCTTTCAGATACCTAATATTTTTGAAAGAAATGTACTAAGGGGGAAGATACAGCATCATTTTAGTATTCATATGAAAGTTCATTTTAGTATTCATGAACTGTACAGGAAAATATATACAAATATTTGATTTCTTCAAAATGTGTTGGACGAATCATGGACGCTATCTAACCCCTATACACCTCTAAACATTACAAAAAATAGATACAAAGCCTAGATTAGCTGTTTGGCAAGAGGACAACTAGAAGAAATTTATTTAATAACTTTTTACACAGCTAAGTCATAATTGCAGCTCATCAAGAACTTCCGCTTTCCCAGAAGTTGTAAAAGAAATTGGATTGGGTATATTCAAAGTCAGATTGACCGAGTTTGGTCCCACTTGATGCCTATTTCCGCTAAAATCTAGCTTTGCTCAAACACCCTCCAAGTTCTGGAACATTAATAAGAGAGGAAAAAGATTGTTTCAGATGAGAGACTCCTTTGGAAATTACGTTCAGCCAGAATGGTCACAACTGGATGACAATAAAATAACACTACGTGCAATACTTCTTATTGTATTGACATACGTTTCTGTTGACAACGGATAGTCTTCCCTTTCTGCAGAATTGGTTTGAAGATAGAACAAAGCAGCCACCTTCTTGGGCAAAATGGATCATTGTAGCTTGCCATATCTCCCTTGCTTCAGCTGTAGGTCGAAATAAATTTCAATGCCTACATATGGCAGCATAAGAAATAAACAAAAGACTGAAAAACTAAAGTTTGTAAGGAAACTCCTGCATATAAACTGTAAAGGGAATGCTGAACAACAACCCAGTTTAGACCTTACAAAAACACCTAATTGTGAAAATGGTGATGAATCATGCTAAATTATTCTATAGATATAGTAAATTATTTTACAGATAACAGCACAAGGTACACACCGAGCTCTCTGTAGCACCCCTAACCCAGAGCTAGTCTCTGCCGCCCACCTGGCCTCTCCTCCGACCCCCACTTGTCCCACAACCCACTCCCCTATCACACCTATCTCCTACTCGTTACCTCCTGTTACTAACCTACCCTAGTAACCCTTACTTTTGCTACCTGTCCCATTCAGTACTCAGCAACTTTGCTGCCCACCCGTTTTCTCCTCATCTCCAACCCAAATCCCAATCTGCCATCCACATCACAACTAATCCCTATCTCCTCATGGATGTCTCAGATCTCGCCAAACGCACAAAACTTTGTTCCTTTCAAGACATTAGACTTGAGCTCCCTCCAAACCAAACCTGTGACATCCAAGCTGGATCAACCCTCTTGGGAAAGATCATCTCATCAAAAAACCTTAGCTTAAGTATCATCAAAGACATAGTCACCAAAGCCTGGAGACGAGTCTACCCGTTGGAAGTTAAAAAGCTACATTGTGACATCTTCCTATTTCGTTTTCAGCACGAGTCAGACGCTCATAAAGCCTACAGTAGATGCCCCTGGTCCATAAGAGGAGGGCATCTTATTCTTAAAAAATGGAGCCCCAATCTGTCCTGGCAAGAAGTTTGATTTCTCCAAATCCTTTTTTTGGCTCCAAGTGCACAGTCTTCCTGCGCTATGGCTATCTGAAGCTAACCTGAGAAGGTAGATTTCACTGGAGATGGAGGCCCTGAATGGAAACGCTTCTCCAGATTGAGGATCGACATTGACATCGCCCAACCTCTCTTACCCGGGGTCTTCCTCCCTCGCCCAAATCTGAATGACTTGTGGATCAGCCTAAAGTATGAAAAACTACCTGAGATTTGCTACAATTGTGGGATTATCGGGCATGAGGAAAAAGATTGTAGGAGAAATGCACTACAATCAGAGTGTAGTGGAGCCGTGCACCCCTGCCATCAGTACTCTCTGTCAAGATCAGAGTGTAGTGGAGAAGTGCACCCCTGCTATCAGTACTATTGGCATATCGCAATATATGCATGACCAACCAACTTCATCTGATCACTCTTCTATGGCCAAGCAAGCCCAACAGGCTCACATGTCATCTCCTTCAGGTATGACAACTCACATTGAACCAAACTCTTTATTAGGCCCAACATCAAAACCAAATCTTTCAACTAGCCCAACCCTAAACACAGACCCATCTACTCATCAATGCCTAGTCCATACCCATAATTTTATCACAACTCCACAGCAACACACCCTAACATCAACGCCTTCCCCTTCTAATATTAAAACCCCGGAAAATCAGGGAGAGTTATTTGACAGCCAGACTTTAAGTAAACCACGTGCCCCTCACGTTGAGACTAAAGATGAACTGTTATCTGACTTCCTCCTGAAAAAATCTGGCAAAAAAGGCAAGGGGGACTCTTCTCCAAAAACTTGGAAGTGGACTGATAGTATTGTTAACAAGAAATCAGGGGATTCTTCGGATGAGGTATGTTATTCCTCTAAACAATCTCACATGGACGTGGACTGCTACGAATTACCATCCAAAAGAAGACAGTTTTTCATGACAGGAAGGAAGAGGGTCAAGTGGTGGAGGCTAGTTCCCAGCCCCACCATAATCAATGAATGTCCTATGTTGGAACTATCGGGGGCTTGGGAACCTTCCGACAGAACAAGAGCTTGGGGATTTAATTCAGGCACAAGATCCCTCAGTTGTGTTCTTAGCCTAAACATGGCTGGATAAGGCAAGGCTAGTAGATATTCGGACTAGATTGAATTTTGGTGGTATGATAGAGGTTGGTCGAGAAACAAGAGGGGGAGGTATTGTTATTTTTTGGAAAAAGGATGTCCACTTCTCCTTAGGCACCTTTTCTCCAAATCACATAGATGGTATTTTGAACAAAGGAAAGGAAGATGAATGGAGGTTTACGGGGTTTTATGGGGAGCCGAATATAAGCAATCATCATCTTTTGTGGTCGTGTTTGCGCAGGCTAAAAACTCGAAATTCCATATCTTGGCTGTGTGCCGGGGATTTTAATGAGATTGTTAGAAGCCATGAGAAACTCGGGGGACGATTAAGACCGAGTTGACAGATGCAAGAGTATAGAGATGTGTTGGATGAGTGTGGCTTTTGAGACCTTGGTTTTGAGGGAGGAAAGTTCACATGGTGTAATGGACACCCTGATGGATTTACCATTTGGGAAAGATTGGATAGAGTAGTTGCCACTATGGATTGGCTTGACAAGTTTCCTGCAACCAAGGTAGTTCACATAGAGTGTGGTTCTTTAGATCACAAGCCGATTGTCATCTGCCTCAATGGAATACCTTCGTATCGACAAAAACCGTGGCGGTTTGAATACATGTGGTTGGAAGAGGAGGGGTGTATGGACACTGTAGAGTCAGCTTGGTGTTACAATGCAAACTGGTCATGCAATGGCTCAGGTTGAAGGGAAGATTAGTAAATGCCAGACTAAGCTCAAGTGGTGGAGACGTGTAGCTATTGGGAATATTACACGGTCATTGAAGGAGAAGAAACTTCTATTGTGTAAGGCTAAAGATGCTGCCACAGCAGGAGGGCCTATGAACTGGGTTTTGAGGCTGAAAAGGGAGATCAATGACTTACTATCTAAGGAGTAAAAAATGTGGAAGCAACGGTCCCAGGCACTGTGGCTGCATGAAGGTGACAACAACACCCGCTACTTCCATAGCAGAGCTACACACAGGTTTCGTCGAAACAAAATAGATGCATTGGAAAACTCTGTGGGCAAAAAGTGTGTGGATGAGAGTGAGATTGCCAACATATTGGTGTAGCACTACCAATCCTTCTTCACCTCTTCTTCACCAAACTCGATTGAGGCAGCACCTGAAGCCACCAACGTGGCTGTCACACATGAGATGAATCAAGAGCTGATTGCACCTTTTAGGAGGGACGAAGTTGATATGGCTTTGCATCAATGGACCCCTTGAAAGCGTCGGGGCCTGACGGAATGCCCCCATTGTTTTTTCAGAAATTTTGGCTGACTATTGGGGATGAAGTGGCAGAGGCAGTGCTGTTTTGTCTCAACACAGGTTCAGTCCCACCCTCCATTAACCGGACCTTTATCACTCTCATTCCTAAGGTAAAGAGCCCAGTGAGAGTTTCAGAATATCGTCCTATTGCACTTTGTAATATTCTCTATAAACTTATTTCTAAAGTTCTAGCAAATAGACTTAAGAAAATTTTACATCATGTGATATCTGAATCTCAGAGTGCATTTCAGTCTTCTAAAGCTATTACAGATAATATCTTAATTGCTTTCGAGACCTTACATCACATGAAGGCTCAAAAATCTAAGAAGATGGGGTTCATGGCCATGAAGTTGGATATGAGCAAGGCATATGATCGGGTGGAATGGGAGTATTTGGCAAGGATTATGGAGAAAATGGGATTTTGTGAAAAATGGGTCGCCTTAGTATTGGAGTGTATTAGCACAGTGTCGTACTTAATCTTGGTGAATGGGGAGCCTAAGGGAGATATCGAGCCTTCTAGAGGGATTTGGCAAGGTGATCCATTGTCACCTTATCTTTTTCTTCTATGCTCGGAAGGCCTAAATAGGATGTTACAACAGGCAGCGGCTAATGATCAAATAAAGGGCTTTTCCTCATGCAAACGGGGTCCAAGGATCTCTCACTTATTTTTTGCAGACAATAGCTTGCAATTTTGTAGAGCGTCCAGGTCTAATCTGCAGGTGATTCAGAACATTTTAGTGTTGTATGAACAAGCTTCAGGCCAAAAACTTAATCGGGAAAAGACCTCCATTTTTTTCAGCAAGGCTGTAAGTGAAGAAACAAAAGCTAATCTTTCGGCTTTCTTTAGGGGGCAAGAAGTTAAAGAATATGTGAAGTACCTTGGCTTACCAGTGGTAGTGGGGAAGAAAAAGAAAGCAAGTTTCAATTACATCAAGGAGAGGGTTTGGAGTAAGCTTCAGGGGTGGAAGGAGAAGTTATTGTCCTAAGCAGGTAGGGAGATTTTACTTAAGGCCATGGTACAAGCAATTCCCACATTCGCTATGAGTTGCTTCAAGCTACCAGTGGGATTGTGTGATGAGATTGAGGCACTGATCCGGAAATTTTACTGGGGCCAGAAGGGTGAACAAAGGAAAGTCCATTGGAAGAGATGGGATGTTCTATGTAAGCCTAAAGCGGAAGGCGGGATGGGCTTCAAGGAGTTGGCAAAATTCAATAATGCAATGCTAGCAAGGCAGGTATGGAGGTTGGTGAAGGACCAAAACTCTTTGTTTTACCGAGTTTTCAAAGCAAAATATTTTCCTAGAGGGTCAGTTTTTGAAGCGTTGGCAGCTACTGGTTCCTTTGCATGGCAGAGCATCTTAAAGGCTAGAAAGGTGGTTTCCTTAGGAATGAGGTGGAGGTTGGGGGATGGAAGGAGTATAAAAATTTATGATGATAGTTGGTTGCCAGGTAAGGAGTCAGCCAAGGTGTTATCTCCGCGTATACCTGCCTTAGAAGGAGCCACTATGGACTGTTTGATTAGGCCTGACACAAGAACATGGGACCACGGTTTAATTGACCGGCATTTCCTATGGTTTGAAGCACAAAGAACAAAAAGCTATCCCTCTCTGTTGGTCAAGTCAAGCAGATGGTATAATCTGGCCACACTGTCGTAGTGGTGAGTACTCAGTTAAAACCGGGTACAAATTGCTGTGTAAGGATGAAAGAAGTATGGATGCAGCAAATTCAGATACCTCAAATCAAAAGACTTTCTGGAATCATATATGGAAGCTTCAGGTACCTAATAAAATCAAAACTTTTCTCTGGAGGGTTCGTTCTGAAGCGCTACCTACCAAGGAGAATCTGAGGAAAAGGAAAATTTTAGATAGTGCAGAGTGCAGCCTCTGTCAAGCGGGGCAGGAGTTGACCTTTCATGCCATTTGGGGATGTGATACGCTGCGGCATATTTGGGCACCTGTATTCAGTTGGATCAGTTCAGACTTCCCAGGAATATGTGATGTCTGTGAGCTAATTCAGCTCGTGGGGCAGCAACCAAGAAGATTGGAATTATTTGCTACTGTGGCTTGGTTTATATGGCACCATAGGAACAAGATCAGACTTAAGGAAGAGTGTTAGCCTACTGTTAAGGTGTTCGATGCAGCCAGCAACTATCTTGCTGAGTATCAGATGATATTTCCGATGATCAAACCGAAAACTGTACCTGGAAGAACCATATGGAGACCTCCGATGGGGGAGATGTACAAGACAAACTTTGATGGGGCAGTCTTTGCAGAGTCTAGAGAGGCGGGAATTGGAGTTGTAATTCTGAATTCAAATGGTAGAGGTAGTAGCGGCGTTATCTGAGAAAATTCCCTACCCGGATTCTGTGGAGGTCTTGGAGGCCTTGGCTGCTAGAAGGGCAGCTCAATTTGCAGTGGAGGTGGGTATATTTCAATCTGTGTTTGAAGGTGACTCGGAGGTGGTGTGCAACGCGTTGAAGGCAGCTGATGGTGGCCACCCGTCTATTGATCAGTATGTTAAAGACTTTTTGTCTATTGTGAGTTCACTTAGAACTTTCTCTTTTTCTCTTACAAGGCGGCAGGACAATAGTGTAGCTCATGCCTTAGCTAAGAGAGCAAGAGGGTCATTACCTTTGTTAGTTTGGATGGAGCATGTTCCTCTAGATGTTTATGAGTTTGTCGTTTCTGATTTTGAATCAGCTTAATAAAATTGTCTCGCATTGATTCTCAAAAAAAAAAAGGTACATAAAAACACAAAAGAAATTTCTTTGTATCCTACAATGACAATGTTAAATTGAATGACAAAATAAAAGACATTAAAATAACACTCATTAGGAATTCTTTTATTAGTAACTATGACAAGGCTGTAAGTAAAAATGACAAAAGGTATACCTTCAGTATAATAGTATATAAAGCCAGTTCTTAGAGAAGACATTCTACTGTCGTGGCAGATGAGGTCACCTATGATCAAGATTTGGAGTCTTATATACAGCCAACAATGATGTTTCCATTGATCAGCACACTTCACATTCTGATGCAATTGGCATTACCTTTTGATGTTTCCCAAGATACCAGCCAAGGGATTCGAAAACTATAATGGCACTAAAGAGTGAGTATCCAGCGCTTCTAACTATTCCCTTCTAGAAGCGGACTTCATATTTACCCATTTAAGTAAAAATCTGTCAACTTTTCAGACCTGCGTAAACAAACATTCAACATGATTCAGTCACAACAAGAATAAAATTACATTTTTCAGTGGGTTATATGCATCACAAGAAATTGCATTACAGTGAGTAATAGTAAAGCTTAAAGCTGGAAGTATTGACTAGGCAAAAATTTATTCAACCTTGATTAGCAATTAGCTACTATCCCTGATTCTTTTCTGGGTAGACTGCAAAATTAACTTATGCAACCATTGATTGAGCATTCATACCTGTATGTTCTAACTTTTTCCCAAAATTTGCAATGCCTCCCTCAATTTTTTCAAATCAGTTTGCAAATTCTCACAAAATAATCATAATTCTATGGCAAGAAAACTGTGTTGTATCTTGTTTCAACTTATCACTGACAATGAGGCTTTTAGTGAAGGAAATAACATTCAAACTGGATAAAAGCACAGCTACGATATTTTAGATTTTTAGTTATAGAAGATTTCATTGATAGAAGTTTTCAGTCTTATTTCTGAGTAATGCAAATTAATTTTTAAGCCATATTGTATTAATCAAATAATTACAAACAAAATTCAGCTTGCAGAGACTTATGTCCATTGCCTTGTCTGCAATCTGTAGACTGTGTTACCCTCCATACAGGGATGTGAATTGGAGCACCCAAACAGGTTGGACTCTTAGTTAAGACAACAAGATTGACAATAAGAGAAGACTGAAACAGAAATTTGAAAATCCATTAATTGAAACTTACTATTATATGCTCTTTGTAGAGATTTGTAGCAATGATTATAACAATCAATCAAGTTTGCAAGATGGCAAGGCACCAGACATATATCTTAGTGCATAACTTGATCTCAAACAAAAAAAAAAAATGCATCAAATTTGAGTTTCAAGTTGCTCTTCTTAATTGGGTTCTTCAATTTATTGCAGATGTCTGAGGACCGGATATCATAATTTATGCCATTGATTAGTACTAGAATTTGAACAATCAAAACAAGATATATATGATCATAATCAGTATGTAAGGGTAATCCTAGATGTGTACCTCATAATCTAGAAAACTGCTGAAGTCACTGCTACAGAGGCTTTAAGTTAGGAAGCCATAACATAGGATTTGAACAGTGGACAAATTGTCAAGAATCCTGTATATTCCAGGAAAAAAAGGAGTTATTTTTTATTATATATATAGGAGTTAGAAGCAAACTTGGTGAACAGTGTAAATGCTAGGAAAGCCTAGGCCTTACTTGATTCATTGTCGAAGTGATACCTAATATACCCAATTGTCACTTGCAGATACATTCAAGTTCTGGTTCCAACTAACCTACAACAAGAAGTCTTTTACGAAAAAATAAAAAGAAAGAAAACTGAATACAGTAAAATTAGCTTAGCTTGAGAATAAATGTAACTACAATTATGAAGTAATCCAATGATAAGTAAAACAGCTTACCCAACATTATAATTTGATCTCAAAAGAAAAAAGATGTTAACCTTCTCATTTAATTTGATTTGAATCTCAAGTTATACTTCCTTATAGTGCACACTGTACAGCAAACCAGACTTTAAGGTCATCTACAAATCTGTTTAAAATAGAATAAATAATTTGTCTCTGAGTATTTCTCATGTTTAAAACTAACTTCAGATGAATTCATAACATTAATTAACTTTAGAGAAGCTTGAAATATGAATAATGAAAGAGACCTATTTAATCCAAAATTTGTTAGTGAAAACTTAATAGTGAAGACAATGTAATAGTAACTAAAGAGCCCAAATCAATGCATTGTTGGTAGACCAGAATACACACACACAAATAATCTCAAGAAGTTTAGAACTGGTGGTTCAAACAAAAATACTTGATTTTTGTTGTTGGATGGAAAATTTGAAGATCTAAGAATGCTATGCAGAAAAATATGCTACTCTATATCACACAATTTTGAACAAAAATTATGGAAATTAAAAATTAAGTGCATAAGCTAGTCCATTCAAAGTGATATATTAAACATAAGGACACTTGAGCAAAAATACCAAATTTGGATTCTTTGAGCTTAGCATAGGAATCAAAAGTTTGTCTAGATAATTGGAACATGGGCAATCTTGATCAATCTATGCTGAAGTACATAACCTCTAGTTGGGAAATGAAGGATTACCAGCATGGCATCATCTGTTATCTAGTGAGGCACCACACCCTTGCTGGTAGATATCTCAGCTTCTTGCAACTATTTATAGACATCTCATCAACTAAATAAAGGTTCTGCAGCATTAGTGGAAAGTCATCCACTCTTGTTTACTCTTTTTTATTTCAAAATATATTACTTGGGATTGTTGAAGTAGATGAGGCAGCAACTTAGGCACACATAATGTTTGATTTGTGTGTAGTCTGAAATGTTGGACATCCTTTAAAAAAATTAAAAGGCTCCACTAAGAATACATCAACTAATTTTTCTTTCTTATATGGATCCAGATTATTCTACCGAATTCAGATAACACCACAATGCAGGGTTAGTATTAAAAGCATATACTCTTGAAACAGAATCTAACAAGGATATGGGAGGGTTTTGTTTTCCATTGATTGGATATGAGAATCTTTAGAAGTAATAGAGAAAACTTAGATTTCACAATCTGTAATCCAAGAATAAATCCATGTATGTCATTAGAAATGGAAAAGAAAAAAGTTCCAAAATGAAAAACATGGAAAAGAGCAAATTAAGAAATGCATACATGATTCTGAAGAATTCCATACAACACAAACAAGGTCATCAACACTCCCTATTGCAGTGAATTATCCACTAAAGTATAAAGGAACAATGAATTTGAAAAGAATAACAATTTTAGTGAATGGTATAAAAACTTGAGAATAGGAAAAAAAAATACTGATAATAAAACTTTTTGGAAGAGAGACAATAGAAGAGAAGAAGAGAACTCACAAATTTTAGTGAGAGTAAAAAAAAAAAAGAGAGCACGGGAATCAATTTGTAAGTCCGCCTTTTGTGATTTGTGGATTATGACCGATTCTTTATCTGTAATCCAAGGCTTCACAAGATTATAAGTTAAAATAAATCCTCAACCACTATGCCAAATCTTCCACTTAGGTTTCAATTGAGAGGGATCGCACCTCTCTTTACTCAAAAGAGTGCATTCTTGTTCTTGGGTTTCATTTCTTGAAAAGATATGAAGCTGCCCACTATTATTGCAGAAGTTACAAGAAAACAAACACAATACTTTCTGAATGAAAAGAAATTAAACACGTTAGCTCCTGCATGAGAACCTCAAATCCACGAAGGGTTCCTTGAATTCATAAATTTAAAGGGCTTTATGAAAGAATTTACCCAAAAAGCACATTCAATCGTGGCCGAAGGCTATGAGTTTTACTCCCAACACCATTTCCCTTCATGTCACCAAATTTCACACAATTTTGTCGTGATCTACGATGGCTTCTAATAGTACTTTTCTACTTCCTGAATTTCCCGCACACCTATTCTACATCACCCACCACTCTAGAAAGGTTCCAACATCATCAACATTTAGTGACTCCAATTGATGATATAAATAGGTATCAATATCAAAAACATGAAATGACATTTACTCACCATAAACTTTTGCAGGAATTTATAATAAGTAGGGGAAGAAAATGAATGGTTCCTATCCTTACTGCCCTGACTAAGTTCAGCAGGAAATCTCATATTCCATCTTTTCCCTGCCTCTGCCTTCATCAAGAAGAG
This sequence comes from Quercus agrifolia, assembly GCA_029955455.1. Classification (NCBI taxonomy): domain Eukaryota; kingdom Viridiplantae; phylum Streptophyta; class Magnoliopsida; order Fagales; family Fagaceae; genus Quercus; species Quercus agrifolia. The sequence goes on from JARQAD010000006.1 coordinate 19,270,315, forward strand.
CACATTATGGAAAGTATTGATGTAAAGAGTCTATTTTTCATTTTTGAATATGACATAGGTGCTTGGTAATTACTAATCCTTAATTGTATTTCAAAATTCTAGCATTATGTTTATTATGCTCAGTGCATTCTAACTTTTTCAGAAAAGAGAGCAATAATTGATCAAGTTATTAAAAGTATATAAGAAAACCTAATGATTTGGCTAAAGCTCAAGAACATATAATATTGGGAAAATAAAAATAATTTTGTGGGAATTAAAACTTTCTTGATGACACTTATGCAAGCATTATTATAATACTTTTAAAATAAAATTAAAAAACCATTTTTATGCATTCTATTATGTTGGGGGAAGGGCAAGAAAAAGAAAATAACAAAACCTTCACAAGAAAGAGAATTAGACAACTGAAGTACCCAAACCTGCCCGCACATGAGAGGACCTAAGTTGAAAGTACCATGTCTTCCTACAGAAAAATTAAGCCCAAATTATGTGAAAAACTTGGAGAAAGTAAAAATGTTATGTAAGAAATAACAAATAATTTATGAATAAAAATCCTCTATTTTATTCTAATATGAAAAAAAAATACTAGTATTAAAGAAGAGAGAGAGTAGAAAGTCAGTTTTGGATGGACTTACCACCAGCCTTTCTAGATATCACATAAACTTCAAGATGCTACTAGAAAACCTGAGGCATTACATTTGCCAAGTCCTTCCTCTTGATCATGTAATAATGTGGTGAGGCGTCGTATGGGTGCACATGCATCAGCTTTGTGCAATCACATAATTCCTATATGCTGCTCCTAAATAGAATCTTCCCTTAGGACCATCAGCAATAGATAAAAGTTAAAACAATTATAAATATATAATTATTATTCTGAATAACCTTCTCAAATGAAAACATTGCAGTAGCACATGAACCAAGCGCAAATGATTCCTTAGTTTATTGTTATTAATGTCTTGCCCGGGATTAATATCCAATAATTTGGCATTTATTTTATTGAGCTAAATCACTAGTCTAGTTTATTGTAATTAACGTATGGAAGATGGGATGGCAAGTGCCTTTCACCAAAAATAATAGGTCATGAATTCAATGTTTGGGAATCACAAAAATTGGGAGCTTTGTGCATTGGGTTAAGACTTTTTTTTTTTTTTTTAAAATCTCAAATGCTCAATTTAATTAGCTAGATTTTAGTTTTTCTATGGGGAAAAGTTTAATATATATACACACCCTGGTTGTCAATGATTAAATGGCTGAATAAAGAACACAAAATTTTGCTAGATTCATAAGAGAGACAAAACACGGCAACAATTTTAGATAGAAAAAACAAAGAAAAAAGATGAGGTTGGTGATGATTTGCTAAGTTTAATTACCTTCAAGACCAAATTGTATTCCATTATTACAAAATGGTGGTCTCAATTGTTGGGATATGAACAAAATGAGATTTCATGTGTTCTTGGCCCTATTGACTAATAGAATACAACCAACACCAGTCATGCCAAAATAATTTCATAAAAATATTTGGAAAATTTTTTCTTCATCTTTTTCTTAGTAAAAAGTTAGAGAATGTTGTAGAAAAAGAAATAGTGAAGAGAGGATCTTCGGAATGAATAGTATATTATTTGGATTAAAAAAAATACTTCATAAATGAGAAGAAGTGAGAAAAACTTACCACCTTTGACAAACTTCTATCAAACTCCATAAAATTAATTAATTGTTCTTCCAACTGAATATAATAGAATTTGTGGCCTGCACATTAAGGCAATATATTTAAGTGATACAGTAAATAAGAAATAGATTAAAAGGATTAGAGGAAAGCAAACAAAGGAAGGAAGACATTAGGGACATTATGAATGTAATTAGTTTAAAGTAGAGTATCAGAGAAGAGAATAGGATTAAGTTTGAGATTACTGACCACACATTGTTGTGATAATATATGTGTGAACTTCAAACAGCTGCCTCTTTAATCCATTCCCTTCATTCGACCAGAATTGGCTGATACTCTCAGCACTTCTATCGTTTAGCTTGAGACAGTACTGAATGAATAGGTGTTGCAAATTGGTGAGCCAATACATGACATCCACTTGCATCCAAATAAGTAATCAATGCTGAAGAGAGAAAAGGTTTTCCAACCACTCTGCCAATTTTACTGTCAATATATCAACAAATTCAGTAAATGTTAGATGAATTAAAGAAATCAAGAGGGTAGATTTAGTTAAAACTTAAAAGTTTGATATCAGAGGAAAAGAAGATGATATTTTGGGGGAACTCACAAATTTTGATGAACTTCACTCAGTAATTAAATTCACACCCCATTAAACTCTGTACAATCGTTAACCATTCCGACAGCAACCAACAAGAAATATTCAGCTTCCTTTGTTCTAACATGGCAATAACTTCTACCGAACTATCAACCACCAGAAAGAACTCTAGAGAGCATCTCTTTAGTAAGGGATTGGACCTCTTCCTTTATTCCCTGAAAGCAGCATTCTTGTGTACCCAAAATTCAGATCTTGAAGAGAGAAAAAGTTAACCCTGTGCCAAATCAGAAACTACCATTGATGCCACATCTGTGCAGTGTAAAGATCCTCAAAATATGACTCCTCCATCTAAGAATGTGCTTAGGTGTCAAAGTTAGGCTGATTGAAAACCGTGGCTGATTGAATCCTCTGCCAAATCAGAAGCTACCATTAACTCTTACATCAAGGAAATGCTAAGTACCACTAGTGGCTTAAATATTTTGAAATATTGTCTGGATTCATTGCCATGAACAATATACACTACATATATCAAAAAATGAACACAAAATAGATGCAACGCTACCAAGATTTACAAACTCACTTTTTTTAATTATTTAATTTTAAGTATTAGAAACAAATAATTTTTGAATTTAAGAATTATAAACAAAGAATTACACTAGCATTTTGTTATGTTGGAAAAGAAATAATGCCTCGGACAAAAGGAGAAATTTAAAGACCTGAACTTGTGTGTCAAATAAATACATTTCAGCCCCCCAATTGGATAACAACCATCAAATAACCTAAATTTTTGAAAGTGAGTATATGTTGGGACAGAAAAAAGGCGAAATCTATAAAAGAGAAGAGGAAGAATAGGAGATGGACTTACCGTATTGTTTTTGTATTATATTGACCAGAAATATCTTCAACTTCTCTAATTTGGTGAGCGGCCCTTGAATTTTGGTCGTTTGCAGCTCTTGAAGAGGAGAACTTTCCTTTTTTTTCTTTTCTTTTTTTCCTGTGAGAGAATGAGGAATAAATCAAATTGAAGAAAAAATCTATGCATAATCTTTGATAATTTTCTGTTTGATTAATTCAATATGAGAAAACTTACCACTCTGATCTGTCTTGGACCAATATGCACAACTACCCTTTAATCCATTTTCAGGGGAGAAAGATATTTGGAATATGGGCAATTTTGAGCCACTCTACGCCGCTTCCCTTCACACATCTTTCCTTTAATTTGGGGCATTTATAAATCTCTAAATAGGTGAGGTGTTGCATGGCTCCCGCTGTTGGCAGGTACATCAGGTTCATGCAATTCCAAAGATGCAAGTTTTGAACAGAAGAAAGTTTGCCCAACCACTCAGGCAAAGCTTCCATCTGGTCAAAATTAAGTATCCAGAGTTCTGTTAGGGCAGTAAATCGTTGAATATCGTCTGGGAGAGAGTTGAGTTTAGGCCATCCATACAATTCTAGTGTTTCAAGGGATGCGTGTTGGATGGAACTGAGACTAGGGAAAGCATCCAACTCCTCACAAAACCCACCAATACCCAAACTCTTCAAGCGGGTGAGGTAGTCTAACCCATCTGGCAAACCCATCAATCTTTTACAAGATCTAATTGTTAAAGAGTAAAGCGAATGCAAATCCTGTAGATTTGGAATTGATATCAAATTAGGACACTCATTTATCACCAATGACGATAGAGATATACATGATTGTAGCCCGGTTGGTAAAACTTCATCACCACACGATATCGCTAGAGTTCGAAGAAGTATCGCCATGCCTTTTATACTTGGAAAGGATCTCAGATTAGGACAATCCCATACTTTGAATTCCTCAAGGGAACGAAGGGTGTGCATTCCATCCGGCAAATAACTCAATTTCTTACAATCTGATATTGACAGTGATCGAAGAGAAGTGCAGAAGCCCCAAACATCCCCATGTGGTGATAGGGATACCAAATCAACACAACTCGATATACTCAAAGACATAAGACTCGAATTATTTTTCAATAACTGCTCTGGCAAAGAAGCAAGTTCTGAAATTCCCCAAATATGGAGAGACGTTAGTGTGGTAAGCTTGCTGCTAATTTTTTCAAATGTCGTGCTCTTGGTTTCAGAAATATCTAATTCCTCAAGAGAAAGAAAATGACATGGAGCACTTTTCAGTTGCTTACAGTCACTAATGGTCAAATTCTTAAGGCAAGGAAACACCATTCCCGTCGATGTTGGCTCCATCGCATCCGTCCATTCAACTAGATTTTGCATTTGCCACAATTGAAGACTTTTCAAACACGGGAACAATGTTTTGTCGTAACCACCATCATTATAGTTGCCGTAAAACTCGGTTCCTATAGATCTTACATTATCCATCCCTCTTATATAAAGATCCCTAAGACAAGGTAGAAGCCCGAGAGTGGGAAGAAACTCACATTTCTTGCAATCAAATAATAGGATACGAATCAAATTGTCATATAGCAAAAAGCCATCCCTTGCATCATGACTTGTCAACATCCATGATGGGAATTTCTCCCCTCCAAAACCATTAATTGTTAAGCTCTTCAAATATCGGTGAGGTTGGAGTCCTTCCAACACCTCTTCATCATTATTTTCAAATATCGGTGAGGTTGGCGTTTCTAGAGGCTTCTTTATCTTTCACATGCTCTAGCCTACAAATGTATAATTCTCCTTTTAGTTGATTTAAGCTTCCCAATTCTTCGATCTGAAAACCTGTGCCTTGACCCACAACGAAATATTGCAAAGTTTGCAGACAAGTCAACTGCCCTAAGTCTTTGGGTATTTGGCTAAATCTATAACCATCAAAATAAAAATGCCTCAAGTTAATCAAATTTTTTAAATCTTCTGGAAGCTCTTTGAGACTATAACAATCTTCGATTCTTAAAGTTTGCAAATTGTAGAGCTTGGTGATGGCCTTTGGCAACACTTTGATGTAGGTACATGAGATGTTGAGAAGTCTCAAATGTATTAATAGGCCAATTGAACTAGGCAATTCTTCTATACTTTCTCCATATAATTTTAAAACACGTAAGCATTCAAAATTGATTATTGTGTTGCCAAGTGCAGCATTTTCTGAAATAAATGTACGCAATTTCCAGACACCATCTTCTAAAGAAGGAATTCTTGGTATACTTTTGCCTTTAGATTGGATCACCAAACGCCGTACAAGGTTGATACCATCTACTAAATCCTCATTTAAAATTAGGGTCTCTGATTTTGAAACTAAGAGAGCAAGATCATGTACCAAATCATGCATTTTGCATATGATAATATTATCATAATCATCCTTTTCCTCATCTTGGAATAAGGAATTCCCCGATAAGATATCAAAACATATATTACCAATATCCTCCATCACTAGACAACTTCCTAGAGAGGGTTGAAGAAACCCTTCAGCCATCCAAAGCTGAATTAATTCTTCCTTATTAATCCTATAATCTTTAGGAAAAATTGAACAATATGCAAAACATTGTTTCAGAGATGGTGATGGAAGATGATCAAAGCTTAATTTTAATATTGGTAAAATTTCATTACTACCATTTAGTGAATTCCAAATTTCATTGTTTTGAATCGCTAGCCATTCACTTTTCTCCTTTTTACGAGACATTGTCCCTCCTAGGACTTCTGCAGCTAATGGGACCCCTCCACATTTTTTTGCAATATTCCTTCCAATAGCCTCTAACTCTGGAGTTAGTAGAACTCTTTCATTAAGAGATACTTTTTTCTTGATGATGGACCAACATTCATCTTTTGATAGTTTTTTCAAGTTATGTTGTGGAAGTGTCTCTGTGATTTTTGCCACATTGTCACTACGGGTTGTTAAAATAATGCTGTTTCCCGCACTCGAATTAATTCCTAAGAGACAATTCCTTAAAGTATTCCATTTCATAGGTTCTTCATTCCACACATCATCAAGTATTAGAAGATATCTTTTGCCTTGCAACTCTTTTTTAAGGCATTCTAATATTGTATTCTTATTTTCTAATGCTCTTGACTTCTGGGTAAGGGATTCTAGAGCCTCTCTCAAAATCCTTTTATCATTGAAATCATCAGAGACACATATCCATATTGTCTCATCAAAATGTCTCTTTACTAGTTCGTGATTGTACACAAGTTTTGCTACAGTTGTCTTCCCCAAACCTGCCATTCCTACAATAGGAATGACCGAGAGTGGTTGATTGGTTGCACTTAGCAGCAAGTCTACTATTTCTAAGACATGATTTTCCCTTCCTACAATTTCTGAACGATCAACAGAGGAGTCTGTCTCTCGGTTTGAGATTATCTCAGGATTTGCATTTACTAATGTTGCTCTAGTAAGTCCAAATCCATCTGCTTCTTCATTAATCATTTTTAGCGACTCGCTAAGAGTCTTAACTTTGTTGGCCATCTTGATACGAAATGCAATGGGGTTTGAAAATGAAAAGAAGAAGCATACCTTTCTCTTCGTTTGATTTCGGATCTCCACCTTTCGCCGGAGAATCTCGTACGCAAGCTCGTCCATCACATCATCAGCATCATAAGCAACATCTTGAAGATTCTGCAGCCAGCTCCTCACCGACCGGTCAGTCACTTGCTTTCTCTCTGCATCAGCCAACACATCTTGGATCCACTGACCGACGAAGCCGAGTCAGATCCTCCTTGAAACCCCAAGCAAGACTGATCTGCTCGGTAACAAGTGGAATCACCTTGCTTAGTATTTCCTTAGTAACGATAGCCTCAGCCATGTTTTCTTTGGTACGTACTCCGGTAAAAATAAGATATAAGCAAGAAATATTTGGAAACTATAGAGGAAACTATATTTATATAGAAGTGAGGAACATCCACTTGCACCGTCTGTTGCGGGAGAGAGCTGGTGCATCATCATTAATTAAAATTACATGTTCACAAAACATCAATTATGACATATACTTGTCATCGTCCTTATATGTATTTTAAAACCATTCCAGTGTGGGATTGCCATCTTCATTAATCAATTTTTGCTACAAGCACATATATAAAGAAATAAGTAAGTATAAAAGGGACTTCAGTGGTGGGCACAAATGTAAAAGTACCATTAGATGTGATATTGGTATTACTCAATGTAACAATAGAACTATGAGAAAAAAATTAAGGGAACCACTAAATGTGACAAAAGATCTGTCAAATGTGATGTTGGTACTACCAAATGTGACAATGGAACCATCAAATGTGAGAAAAAAAAATAAGGGAACCACCAAATGTAACAAAATAACAGTTATATGTGATGTTGGAACTGCACAATGTGAGGATGGAAACATCAAATGTGAGAAAAAAATAAAGAAACCACCGAATGAGACAAAAGTACAGTCATATGTGATGTTGGTACTACACAATGTGAAAATGGAACCGTCAAATGTAAGAAAAAAATAAGAGAACCACTAAATATGACAAAAGTACTGTTAAATGTAATGTTAAAACTGCAAAATGTGAGGATGAAATAGTTAAATGTGAGAAAAAAAATAAGACAACCATTAAATGTGACAAAAGAACTGTCACATGTGATATTGAAACTATATAATGTGAGAATGGAACCATCAAATGTGAGAAAAAAAATAAGAGAACCACCAAATGTGACAGAAGTACTGTCAAATGTGATTTTGGAACTGCACAATGTGAGAATAGAACCATCAAATGTGAGAAAAGAACTGTCACATGTGATGTTGGAACTGCACAATATGAGAATGAAATTGTCAAGTGTGAGAAAAAAGTAAGGGAACCACTCAATGTGACAAAAGAACTGTCATATGTGATATTGGAACTGCACAATGTAAGGGTGGAACTGTCAAATGTGAGAAAAAAAAAAGTAAAAGAACTACTAAATGTGAGAAAAAAACTGTCACATGTGATGTTGGAACTACACAATGTGAAGATGAAACCATCAAATATGAGAAAAAAAGTAAGGAAACCACCAAATGTGAGAAAAAAACTATCACATGTAATGTTGGAACTGCACAATGTGAGGATGGAACCGTCAAGTGTGAGAAAAAAGTAAGGGAACCATCCAATGTGATAAAATAACTGTCATATTTGATATTGGAACTGCACAATGTGTGGATGGAACCGTCAAATGTGAGAAAAAAAGTAAGGGAACCACCAAATGTGAGAAAAAACTATCACATGTGATGTTAGAATTACATAATATGAGAATGGAATCGTCAAATGTGAGAAAAAAGTAAGGGAACCACCAAATGTGAGAAAAGAACCGTCACATGTGATGTTAGAACTGCACAATATAAGGATGAAACCGTCAAATGTGAGAAAAAAGTAAGGGAACCACCAAATGTGAAAAAAGAACTGTCACATATGATGTTGAAACTACACAATGTGAGGGTGGAACCATTAAATGTGAGAAAAAAGTAACCTGATGTAGCAGGTTACCTAGTAGTGGGTACCATACCCCCCTTTTTTTTTGGGGTACCGTAGAATTACTCTATATATATTAGTCAGATTCAAAACACATGTAGTCAGTCAACAAAGTTCATTGATGTTAATTAAAAAAATGTTGCGTTAACGGCATCGCAAGGTGCTCGTTATCATCAATATTTTTGTATTTTTTTAGACAAAAGTTTTTGTATCTGGTGTTCTTTTTTACTTTTTTTCTAACTTTTTTTTTTACCTTTTTTTTTTTTTTTCGTCCTTTTTCACCTTAACAAATCCCATTAAAAATTAAGGGAAATGTTAAACAAAAAACAATATTACTGCAGAAAAAGTTGGCCACCATTTGCATGTGAATTGTGCATGCAAATATAATAGTTTCACTGAATCACAGCCTTCAGAAAGAAAAAAAAAAGTTTCAAATTGCGAAAAAACGATGCTTATTATTCGCTCAAGAGAAATATATGTATTATTTTATTAGTTACACATGCCTTTCAGCATCAACAGCAATCTTCCTTATTAGACACAATTTCTGTCTAATGAAGTCTTAAGCTGGTGTTTCCTCAAAAAAAAAAAAAAAAAGTCTTAAGCTAGTGTAGAGAGCCAATAGGAACAACTCTACAATATCAACATTTTAGTAATACATTTATGAAAAAAAAAAAAATTTAACGGACGCCCTAAAAAAAAGTAATTATTTTTTTAATAATTTTTTTTATATTTCTTATAAAAGTGATATTAAAATTTTCTAAAATGGTATATTAACAAATGCATTAAGAACACTCATTAATCGGACCTTATGAAAACTTAGTTGTCATTGTCTAATAGATTAATCTGTTTAATAATTAATGGCCCACTAACCTATAGATGGATGGAGATAGTGTTATATTGAAACCTACCTTATGTACAAAGGGTTTGAGGGATGCTCAAGCCGTTCCATCACTTTTTATTACTTAGTAATATCTATATGAGTCCAATTAATAAATGCCTTTAGAGTATTTGTTAATTGATAATTTTAGAAAAAGATTTGTACCAGTTTTATGAAAAATATAAAAAAGTTGTCAAAATAATTATTTACATTTTTATTTTTCTATAAAAAATTTCTAAAAATATTTCTTGACCTAATGTCCTTATGAAGAGTCATTCCCTTCCTCTGGGCAAAGGGACACTTTGCCTTGGCCACTAAAATTTTAAAAAGTTTCCGAATGTATATATTTTTATAGTTTTTTTTTTTTTTTTTTTTTGTGTGTGTGTAATAATTAGACCCCAAAATTGAGAGAAGCCGCCTCCCCCCCCCCCCCCCACCCCCCAAAAAAAGATTAAAAAAAAAAAAAAAAAGGAGCTAACCCACCCAAAAAAGAGCTGGCACATAATCAGTGGTCTCCAAAAATAGTTGTTAATAACAGGTAATAATACTCCATTTTTTAAATTTAAAAATACTATTAATATTAGAATAATGTTTCACTTTTTTGGTTTTTTCCTCTCTTATTTGGTGAGTTTTAGTTGTTTAGTTCAAAGAGTAGCTTTTTAATTAAAAGAGAAAAAAAGAAATTCTCTTAGAGATTTAAAAAAAAAGAATTTATTTAGGACTACACTTTTTGTTGTTGTTGTTAAGTTTCAAATTGTTTGTCAATGTTTGATTTAGATTTAAAATGTTAAATGAAAGAACTATACAAAGGAGATTTAATGTTGTAGGGTCACAAATTGTAGCCCAAACCAAAAAAGAATTGGATATGGGCCCAATAAGCTCAATACAATAAATTTATAAGAGAGTAGGCGAAAGAACTGGACTGGTAATGGGTTTTCTAACAGTTAATCGGGATTCTAAATTTGTCCGAGAAGGAATAGACACATAATCAGAGGTTGAATTTAAGTCCGAGTAGTAATTTTTTGGATGGATTGGCTATTTCAGATGGTATGTTCTTCCTAGTGCTACAATACATCTTGTTCAATCTCTCTCCTTAATATTTTTCGATCCCCTACTTATGGAGGTTTTCTTCCATTATATAATCCTCTCCATTCATTCCCACCGTCCACTTGTTTATCATCTAACCCTGCACTTAAGTCTCTGTCTTCCCCAGCAGCTTTTTTGATTTTCTGTGGATAATAGTGGTTGAAAACACTGTTCAGATGTCTTCTCCACGTTAATGCGGCTAGAAAAGTTGCTGTAATGCATTTAATGCGGTGGTAGCAGCTTTTCCCCAAGATATTTCCGCGTTCTTATCATTTCCTTACTCATCTGAAGTCTATCTTCGTTACTGGAATTTCCTGGAAAGTTACATAAGTCAAGATGAAGTTGTCCTGACAGACATTTGTCAAGTCCGAGGAATCCGACCCTCTCGGACCAGTGCTTTTCAACATTTTTCTGCACTACCACCTATTATGGGGCTTTTCCCAATGCTTTCTCCTCCTCGGACGCGTTATTGTTAGTGAATAGGGCTTTAAGCCCAACACAAAAGCTCAAGTCTTGGCCCTCCACAAATGTTATTAGGGGTGCTTTTACTCCTAAAGAAATTTTCTCTTGAATATTTTTATTATTATTTGGAACTAAACTTTTGTTGTTATTGTTGTTGTTAAGTTTCCAATTGTTTGCGTCAATGCTTGATTTAAACTCAAAATATTAAATGAAAAAAGAAACCCTATATAGGGGAGATTTAATGATAGGGAATGATAGTACACTGCTCAAAAAAGGAAAAAAAAAAAATAAAAAAAGAGATTTTTTTAATAAAATTAAAAATACGAAATAAAAAAACACTAAATAGAAGAGATTTAATTCTAGGAGTGATTGCAAACTACCCAAAAAAAAAAAAACAATAAAATGATGGTGATTCTTTTCTTTTCTTTTTTGTTATATCAATTGCAAAGTAGGGAATTTGTGTATACTTAATAAAGTTTATAAAGATGACAAGTTCTTTTCAATATACACACACACGTTTGTGTAAATGTATGTATATATATATATATATATATGTGTGTGTGTGTGTTTAAATGCATGTATATATATATATATATATATATATATATATATGTGTGTGTGTGTTTAGAATTTCTCTTTATTCAAGTATCAATATGTAATTCATCTCACCAAACTAGGCTCTGTCCTCAGCTGCTTACCCTTACTCTACCCCCAAGCCCCTTTCCTCACCATGATGTCAATTGCTAAAGCAAGATTTAAAAAGGAAAATTGAATGTACCAAAAAGAAATAAGGAGGATTCCATGTGCAAGTTAGACATGATAATGAATAATTCTTAGGTTAAACAATAATATTAAAAGCCACTACTGAAAACTAAGAGAAAATTCAATTATATTCCAAATTAGATTTCAATTGTGAGCTAATTTAATGATATGTGTCCACTTAAGTTTTTTAATTTTTGTGACAAGTGACTTAATAAGTGCAAAACATTAAGGGTCCGTTTGGATTGAGCTTATTTTTACTGAAACTGAAAACACTGTAGCAAAATAATTTTTAAATGTGTGAATAGTGCCATAGGATCCATTTTTAATGAAAAAGTTGCTAAAAAATGGAATTTGTGGGTCCGTAAATAGTGCATGGATGCACTATTCACTGTGGAAAAGTCAACATTTGCGGCTACTGTTCAATGAACCGTGCATGAACAGTAACCGCATTACTCTTGAAAAGCGTGAAAAAAAAAACTTGAATTCACAAACGCAGACACAACTTCAGCTCAATCCAAACGGGCACTTTAGAGTCTAATATTGATGAACTATAAAATAAAAAATAAAAAACCCAATCATATATCTACTAAACTAAAATCACTATATGTTCTATCTTATTAAAAATTAGAATAAAATTATCATAAGTAGTATTAAACTTAGGTAGAAATTTTAATATGCATCTAATTACATTTATTTTTTCTAATAATTTGATTAATTGTGTATATTTTTATGATAAAAAAATGTGTTTGTTTTTAAACACATCCATGCATATGCATAGGTTACAAGCAAGTTTATTTATTTAAAGCCAAAACTAAGAGAAAATTCAATTAAATTTCTAAATTGAATTTCAATTGAGCTCTAATTTTTTGACATGTGTCAATTTAATTTCTTAATTTTGGTGAAGGTATTTTCTACTCTATTTAAAAATTGAAAATTTTGTTAATTTTTATATTTAAGGTAACACCACATTTAAGAAGAATTATTTCTTTTTTAAATATAAGAATTCTATAACTATTTCTTAATTTTGGTGAAGATATTTACTACTCATTGTAATAATCAAGGAGTTTGTTAATTGTATATTAAAGCAACACCACATTCAATGAGAATTATTTCTTAAATATTCTTACAAGTTTTTTTTTTTAAGAGTTATCAAAATATAAGAATGAACATCAATAATATTTAACTTATTTAGGAATTAAAATATTATTTTATTTTATAAAAAATATGTATCTAATTATATAATTAATTTTAAATGTAGTTATGTATATACATGAGATTACAAGCTAGCTAGCATAGTTTAATTCAAATTTTTACGTTGATTTTCCTTAGATTTAAAAAAAAAAATTAGTGACTTGTTAAAATTCAAATACTTTTGATCCAAACACAATCTTGATCCGAACTTTCATTCCAAATTTTCGATGGGTCTTTATTTCTCATGTTCAATAATTTTAACCTCATTTATTACAAATTTTGACCAGATTTGTGTTTAGTTCAATCAAAGCTTTACACTAGGAGTGGCAAAATTGGATACAACCTACAAACCCGACACGATAGGACACGAAATTAGCAAATTATGGATTGAGGCTTACTAGGTTCATGTCATATTTGGTTTGACATGACTAACCCATTTAATAAATGGATTGGGTTAGTGTTCAACCTATGAAACTTGTTTAACCCGTCTGATCCATTTAATTAATTGACATTTTACTAATATACCCTTCATATTCTAGGTATATAAACTTTTTAGTGGTTATGGTTTACTTTCTTTGACATAATGTGATTGATTATTTATGATATTGAGATATGATTTAGTTTTGAATGATTATTGGTGATGCAGTTACTTGTTAATTTTGAATTTTATATTGAAAATATTTATTTGTTTGTTTTTTCATAATTTTTTTTTTCATTTTTAATAAGATCTAATAAATAAGTTGACACAACTGACCTATTTAATAAATAGGTCGTGTTAAGGTTGAGAAATCTTGACCCGTTTAATAAACATGTCGGGTTAGTATTAACCCATAGTTGGATACTCAAAAGTTAACACAATACGAATCCGACACACGAACACGAATTGACACTTCTATTTTACCCTTCTTTTTAGATACTTCATAGTTCACATGCAATTAATTAACTTCCACCAATTTGATTGATAATAGTACAATGTGCATTCAGCTCTTTCTGCACTATCTCTTGCCATCTTCCAAGAAATTGCTAGTTTGGCGGACTCTTCCTGGATACAAATTTGTTAGCAATTTTTTATGTAAATATTTTAGATCATCTTCTCATTTTTTATGGTAACTTGTTTAAATTATTTGATCTAAATAGTTGCAAGTTTTATTATTTTGTGATATATCATCTATTAGTTGAGATATCTTTTCTGTGCATGATTGTTAGTTTTGTATTAGTGTAGCTGGGATGATCATGTGTCGTTGGATACATGTGTCTATATGGTAAAGATTTGAATTGACTGCATTAGTATCTATAGTACTCTAATCCATAAGCATGTTACTTTATTTTGAGCCAGTGTAAATTTAAGAATTAGACCTAATCTTGTCCGACAACTAAAAAATATATCAACATGTTTTTTTCTTTCTGGTAGGGATCATTATGTTTGTTTTCTCTCTCTTTAATATTTTATGTGTGGAATTTCTCTTTAATTTTTTTCGTTTGATTGTCTCATTTATATCCTTCTATTATTATCAACTAGCTTGTAATCCCATGCATATGCATGGATACACTTAAAGATATATAATAAAATGCATGATATAATTCATATATATATATATATATATAATTTAAATATTATTGATAGTTATTTTTATATTTTGTTAACTTTTTAAAAAAATTTGTAAGGATATTATTAGGTATAAAATGTAAATTGTCCATATTTAAAATAAAAAAAAATTTATTGTGAATCACTTTTTTTTACACGATTCATTTATTCTAGACTTTTTGTTTTTGTACTTAATAACTCACTTATATGTATATTTATGATGTGGTCTCACATTTGATTCTAAAATTAAAAAATAAAACTCTTTAAGAATAAATAATTTAGGACACATGGCACAAAATTATAACTCTAATTTGGAATTTTAATTTGAGTTTCTCTCAACTTCACCTATTGTTATATATATATAGATTTTTTTTTTTATTATGGTCCCGTTTGGTACACTCACTCAAACACATGTTTTTAGTTTTTAAACAATATTATATGTATTTTTTCACCCACATATATTTTCACACATGTTTTCAAACATATGTTTTCAGTTTTTAAGTGCATGTACCAAACACCCTCTATGTTTCTCTTCTTTCCCTTTAATATATATATATAAAAATACATAATGTTAATGATACATAAAAATACATAATTTTGTGCTACAATTTGTCATGTGGCAAGTTGTGAGTGTTGAAAGTGTGATGGTGGACCATGTGGGAACACACCTTCACACTCATAACTCACCACATGGCTTGTTGTAGTATAGAGTTATGGATTTTTATGTATTCCTATCATTACTCTTTCTCTGTAATTGTTCGTTTGATTGTTTCATCTATATCCTTCTATTATTATCAGATTTTCTCTATAGGGTTCAAGAGACCAAAACTAAAACAAAACTTGTAAGTGTGGCCAATTTGATTGTAAACATGGGTTGTGTTAACGGGCACCGTGTTAATAACACATTTTCTGGCAACTTTTCAGATTCTTGGACAGCTCTTGACAATTTTTTTTTTTAATCTCTTTTGGCAATTATTTTGACTAACTTTTTCATTTTTTTTAAGTGAAACCCAAAAAGGAAGAATGAAAATGATTTTAATATAAAGACACACCTAAAAAGTTACAGTATCTTTTAAGAGATAATAAGGCAAATTATACCATCTGGCAACTTTATAGTATCTCTTAAGTAAAAAATTCTATTGCATAAGTGATTGCAAAATAAATCAATATATGAATTTATTCCAAATTTGTAAGAAATATACTTATATATTTACAACTTTTATTAGTCGTAGACTATTCATGTATCATATAATACATGATATTATATGTGATATACAAATTTGAAAAGTTTAAGGAGATATTTGATACACCTATTCAAACACATATTTTCAGTTTTTAAACAACATTACATGCATTTTCATATACTTTTTCATTCATACGTATTTTCACATATATTTTCAAATAACAAAACACATATTTTCAAATACATGTACCAAATATTCACTAAATATTCAAATTTTGAAATTATATACTATTTTTTTTCTTTTCTTTTTTTCCCGAAAATATATACTACTATTTATGAAAAAATAAAATAAAATACATGATAATGACATTTCTACCGTACAAACTGGATCCCATAATTCAACCCAACTAATTGCTAAGTGGTAATTTCTCTTCCATTATTACGAATTTTGACTACTTTTATCTCAATCAACAATTTACACTACTCTTCCCTTTTCAGGTACTTCACAGACAATTGTCTATCACCGATTCCCTATAGTCGGTTGACAGTACACTTACTGTGCATGGGGCACTTTTTGCAGCATTTTCTTGTCATCTCGTCTCATCTTCCAAGAATTTGCTCCTTGGACAGACTCCTCCTGGATGCCACTACTTGGAATTATATTTTGATTTTTTTTCTCTATTTTATTTAATTGTTTAATCGATTAATTTATCTTAATGTTTAAGAGAGAAAAACTCATGGGTTGATCTAAGCTTAGAAGTACTAGTGACTCCTTTTAAATTTTTTTTTTGAGAATGACTCCTTTTAATTAATCCAGGTAGTTTTGGTTTGATCCAATCTTGACCTTAATCTATTAAGTTCAAACCCAAACTCAATCACGTAGCCAAGACAGACCAAAAAAAAAAAAACTAACCCGATATCACCTTCACGCTTGAATAATTTTCAGCCTTGCATTAGTGGGGCCTTAGTGCAATAATTTTTGCTTGCATTATTTTAACTTTTGACCACTTGTGCCATTGTTCAATCAACACTTGACTTTATCTTCTTTTGAGACATTTTATGTCGGGTTCTGTGGAGTGTAATGGTATTTGATCCGGTTAATCAGACCTAACCCGAAATAAGGTGGCATAATTTTTAATGAGGGATTTTTTGAGGTTTTTTTCTGGGAGCAAAACTTAGGTACAGTGCCCTAGGTGTAGTAGTTTAAATTCTCCTCTTAAATTTAAGCCACGTGTATAAAATATACAACTCAGCAAATAGGCGTTAAAACATAATGCTCCGTCACTTTACTTTTTTTTTTTTTCTTTTTTTTTGACTGGCCTGCTATGGAGAACCAAATAAAGCCAGTTGCAGATTTCAGATCTGCCCCCACCAAACTTCTTCCACTGAATCTCCACCTTCAAAGACATGATAAGATATTTTTTATATTTCTTTGACTTTTCAAGATTTCAGACCTGCCCCACCAATTTTGTTTAATATTTTCTTTGGCTTTTTATTCAAATCCTCTCCTCTTTATTACTTACCCAGCAGTGGCAATCCGCACTTCCTCTCTCTAAAACAGTTTCTTCTCATTATTGATCAACAACTAATCATAGGAAATTAGGGGAAAGGCCATTAACGCAAAATTCAGGCCATGGATCGATAAGGTGAACCCAGATCAACGGAAACGCGATGAGAGAGTGATTGAGAGTTGTTCCTTTCAACTGACCACCACGAACCTCTCCACAGCCACCATGCGCCGCCGTCTTCTTCATTCTCTTAGCTTGGTTCTCTATAAAAGCATGGGGTTTCTTGTGGGTGAAAAGTGAAACTACTCTGCCTCCACACATGGTGGCCAGAATCAATGTGAGGCATGGTTGTGAAGGGGTCTTGCCAGGAATTTGTTGAGTTTTAGCCAAAATTTTTTTTTGAAATTTGTTTGTTTCTTGGGAAAATAAGGGTGGAAATGTTTGTAGATATCTGGTTTTTACGCATGTGAGGGAAAGAGAAAAGAAAAAAAAGAAAGAAAAAAAAAAGAGACGGCAATTCATAACGCCGTTTGCTGAGTTGTATATTTTATACACATGGCTTAAATTTAAGAAGGGAATCTGAGGTATTGCATATAAGGTACTGTACTTAAGTTTTGCCATTTTTTTTAATAATTGTAAAATTCTGGTAATTCTATGTATGTAAATAAATTGTCAAATCATATAAATTCTGTTTTATATGTATAGTTATTTTTTCTTTAACGTGTGTTTTCTTTTTTTTTTCTTTTTTTTTTTTCTTACAAGTTGAGAATTTCATGTCAATTCCCTACATTTCACATGCGATTGTCTACGTTGGCTCGTCATGTCTCTACGTTGATTGATGTTTATTACACCCAAACTAATCCACACAATTTTAATTTTGCACACACACCCTTAAAACTATGGAACGTGGGGCCATTTGATATATATGTTTAAATAATGATTTTTAATTTTTTTTTTTAAATTTATATAAAAAAATTTATAAAAAAATGTATAATATTATTTAAAAATTAAAAATATATGTTTAAACATAGGTAGCACACTGACTGTAATTTCACAACATCTGACTTCAAAGCACAAGTTTTGTAGTTTTGGGGCGTGTATACTAAACGGTGTTGAATTGTGACTTTAAGGCATAATCTTTTTACAATATGTTTAGATTGGCAGAAGGGAAAAGAAAGGAAGTGAGAGGAAGAGATTTTCATTGTTTGGTTTCAAGAGTGGAAAGGAAATTTGTGTAGAATAGCTTGTGTTCAGACACGGATTAGTTTTTGTGCAATAGCAGTTACCCTGTTTGATCTTATTTGCTTTAAAAAGCCCCGTTCTTCACCGTGATGACCTATTGCTAATGTAACAGGAAAAAAAATCAGGAACATTCCATGTGCAAGTTAGACATGGTTAACCCAAGCTATGAGCTCAGTAACTGCTCTAATCGAATACCCACGAAGCAATCAGGCCATATCCGTTGAAGCCGTTTTCTCCGCCTCTCTCAATTCTCAAAACCCCTAGACCATAGCCCATCATCGATCTCTCACTCCTTCAGCATCCCACCGCCGTCATATACCGGTGAGTTTTATCTTTGATTTAAGTTTGTTTATTAATTATGATTAGGGTTTGATATTTTGTTTGGATTGGTTTCGATTTTGGTATTCAAATTAACTTTTGATTGAGTTTTTTTGTTGTATAGGTTTAGATTTGATTCGTTTTTGTTTTGGGTTTTTGGATTCTCTATCAAAATGTTTTTTTTTTCTCAATTTTAAATACCTCTTGGACAAAACGGTGTACCATTTAGTTTTTAACCATTTCATCACTATTAAAAAAAACACAATCTAAACAACAGTAGTAAGAAACAATCGAATGGTAGTTAGAATTGGTTTAGGGTAAGATTATGGTTTATAATAAGGTAGTTAGAATTGGTTTTATTGTGCATATTTGTTGTTGTTGAAAGGCAGAAATTTGAGACCATAATGCATAGATAGAGTGACATCTGAACCTTTGCCAGTCAGACTATCAAAATAGTCACCGGCAAAGTTCTGATTATATTCCTATTTCAATACAATATCCTGTTTCTAGCCAAATTGTTTTTGTCTGCCTCTGTCCATGCACAAATTTTCCTCTCTCCAATTTATCCTATCTAATCCTCTTCAGATATTTTAAATATTTACTATCTGACTAATACTAGATGCATTCAATCATGACAAGGCCTGGACTTCTCAATGATGCATTGAAGATATTTAGTGACTCAATATTGTTTCACTAAGGTATTTCTTCTTCTTCTTCTTCTTCTTCTTTTCTTTCTTTTTTTTTTTTTTTTTTTTTTTTGATAGAAAAAGGTATTCCTGAATTTGATTTGTGTTTCTTATCAAAACTTTGTGGTCTATATGAATTTATGATTTATGATTTATGATTTTTATTTTGTTTTTATTTTTATTTTTTAAGTTTCTTATCAAGCTTCTAAGATACATTTACTTTGTGCAATATATAAATGTTGGGGTTGAATGAAATCTACAAAGGTCTACATTCATTCCTCATGAAAAGGACATGATAGGCAAATATACTATATGTTTAACTACTCTTCACAATATAAATTGAGTTACAGTGCTAGCGATTTTGAACATGAGTTAAGGTGTCTCCTACATAAGCTCTCTCAGGTGTTAAGAGTGTTTCTGGGCTATTCATCTTGAATCTTGTGGAGTGATTCTTTTACTTTGATTTTTTGGCAAGCATTGTGGGTGGAATTTGTAGTTTTTTCATTGAATTTAAGGCTGTGTTTGGTTGCTGTAAAACGTTTTCCGGAAAATACATATTTTTCGGAAATGCTAATTTCCGGAAAAGGAAAATGTTTCCAGGTGTTTGGTTGTATTTCAACAAATTTTCCGGAAAATATTTTTTGGTGTTTGGAAAAGAAGAAGGAAAACACAAATCCAGAAAAACACAAGCCATAACCCAGAAAAAAATCATCAACGACGAGCAACCAAAACCCAGCAAAATGCATCAAATCAGGCAAAAGAAACCAAAACCAGCGGTGCGATCGCCGACCAACCAAAACCCAGCAAAATGCATCAAATCAGGCTCGACGAGCAACGACGAGCGGTGCGATCGCCGCTCGTCGATCGACGAGCGATGCGATCGTCCGGATGATCGCACTGCGTGATCTCGTCGATCGCGCCGCTCGTCGATCGACGAGTGATGTGATCGTCCGGACGATCGCACCGCGCGATCTCATCGATCGCGCTCGTCGATCGCGCCGCTCGTCGGCGCGGTGCGATCGTCCGATGAGCAGCGCGATCGACGATCGGTGCTCTCCGATCTGGGCTCTCTCTTTTCTCACACTCTCTCTCTGATCTGGGCTCTCTCTTCTCTCTCTCTCTCTCTCTCTCTCTCTCTCTCTCTCTTTTTCGGGAAATGAATTGAAGTGAAAATGAGGGTGAAAAATCATTTCCGGGTCAAAGGTGAAAATTTCGATCAACAGGAAGCTATTTTCCGGAAAATGAAATTTACCGTCGCTGCCAAACGCCTGGATTTGGGGGAAAATGATTTCCTGAAATCATTTTCACCCAAAACAAACGCACCCTAAGTATTTTCAATTGGTGGTTGAGGAAGGAGGAAATTTTTTAATTTTTTCTCCTTACGAATTTTTGAATAGGGCAAACACTTCATGAAGTCAGTATTTACGGGCAAGAATGCAGCTGTATGGTTGATGAAGAACATAGAACACACGGTGGTCGGAGTCAATCCCAAACAGTTTTTTACGCTTAGGGAAGGAGACACTGCGTACACTTTACAACGAGGATATAATGCCTTCGGTCAATTCCTTTTAGTGTCTGAACTCAGAGTTGGAGGGCACAGAAGGTCTGTTATTATTCCTGAAGGCAAAGCACAAAATGGTTGGAAGGTCTTTGGGCTTGAACTGAGGAAGATGTTGGATCCTGACCAATATGCTTTAGGTGGTTTAGGTCAAGCCAAATTTGTGTCTCTGCCATAGAGGAGAATGTTGGGGCCACATCCCTCTCGGTCTTTTGCTGAAATCCTGAAGGGTCAGGTGCAGCCAAGGGTTGTGATTCAGTCACAACTTATTACCACCAAGGAGAAGGAAAAAAAAAATTGATTCAAAAGGAGTCTGGGGAGAGGCAGAATCTATCAAGGGGGTTGTTGGAGATGAATCCAAGATTTTCAGGTGCTAAGGTGGGGGATTTTCCAGTGGGTAAGGTTGACATGATGGTGGTGGGAGGAGGGGTTGGGAGGGAGCAATGCATTAATCTGGAGTCAGATTTTGGTGAGCAAAATCTGATAGAAGATAGGAAATATCTCCCATCAAGCTTTAGTTTGAATTCTAAAACTAATGAAAATGGGAAGATGAGTGATTTAAGGAGATCTTGCTGGATAGGGAGTGGTCTTAGATGTGAAAGAAAGGAGATGTGTTGCTTGGGATAGAAATAAAGGGGGAGAAAAGAATTTTAAGTGGGTTTCACAGGCTTGTAAGGATCTGGGCATGGGTAAGCTAGGTGTGGGCTCTAACAAGTTGGCAGCCCAACAGACAGTAAGTCAAGTTTAGGCCCAATCACCTTTCGCCCCAAAACTTTTTTGCCTAGGGAATGTTCTAATAACCTTGTGGAGCTTATATCCTCAGCCGATTTTCACGTTAAGGTTGGGGAGAGCCCACTAGTGACTCCGACGAGCTCGGGGATGCCGACACAGGTGGCTGGAGGCCCGGTGAGGCCACAGAAGGTGTGGGTTCAGGCCGAGAATGGCGGAAAGAGCTTTTCGGGGCCTCCGAGGAGTCTGGTCTTGCCGATTCAGGTGGGCGAGTCTTCTTCTTCACCTAGCCTGACACCCTTGGCCCTCTCGGTGACGCCGATGATAGCTCATAGTTCTGGTCTTAATGGGAAAAGTCCCGACAGTCCCGCGGTGGATGTTTTGGAGGTTAGGACCAACTCCAATGATCTTGCAGCGGCTCCGATGGAGTGTATCTCTGCTGGGTTTAACTCCGACAGACCCATGGTGGCTCATGTGGAATTAAATGGTAATTCCTCCAATGGGTCCAGTTTTGATGAATTCGCGTTGGTTTCGGGCAAGATTGACATGGCAAATTCGCAACTCTCGAAGAGTAGTTTCTTGGCAGATATCATTCAGAGACTATCAGGTGTGAATTTCGTGGATTTTGGGGTTAATAGTGTGGATAAAGTGGGTAGTGTGAGTAGTGAGCTTTTGATTCAAGGGGTGGATTATAAAGGAACCAAGCAGATAGATGTTGGTGAGAGTGGTCAGCCCAATTTAGTGGGGATAGAACTAAAGTCAGGTTGTGGCCAACCTGGTTTGGGTGTCTCAATGGTGGGGGAATTGGCTTTCTCAGAAGTGGTTTCAAGTGAGGAGGAGAACTTGGCAGATTGTAACCCTTTGTTTATCATTATCCCTCTGGGGCTGGCCTTAACATGGAAATGCACGATGATTATGAGGTGCTGAACATTGGAACTACGCTGGATGTCTCTAGTAGGGTGAAGAATAGAATCCCAGGTGAAGAATAGAATCCCAGGCTTTAGTAAAGTGATTGGACTTTCTGTGAATCGTCATGAAAAGTTGTGTATTGTCTATCTTCAAAGGCTAGAAAGGGAGATGGCGGTTATTAACCAGCAGCGGAAGAAAGCAGCTGCTAACCAAAAAGTAGCATCCTCCACAGGTAAAGGGAAAAGAGAGTTAAGGAATCTTATCTCAACAGTTAACTATGATGGGAGATAGTGTGTTGGTAGTGAGGTAGAGGAAGTTGTGGGGCCTTGTCAATCTTTATGAAGCTAAAAATGATTTCTTGAAATGTTAAAGGGTTGAATTACCCCCAGAAACGTCTGGTAGTGAGAAATTTTTTATGTGAGTGGAAAGGTGATATTATATGCCATCAAGAAACAAAGCTTGCTGGCATAGATAGATAGCTGGTTTGCAGTATATGGGGCTGTCTGGATGTGGATTGGGTGGTTCTAGATGCTGTTCAGACGGCTGGTGGGGTCTTGATTATGTGGGATAGGAGGGTACTAGAAAAGTTGGAGGTTCTAGTAGGCTCGTTTTCGATGTCGGTTTAGTGGAAATGTGTGGAGGATGGTTTTATTTGAGCATGTTCAGGGGTGTATGGCCCAAATGATAATAATTTGAGGGGTGATATGTGGGATGAGTTAGTTGGTATTTAGCAGTATTTAGCAGTATTGGAATGTTCCCTGGTGTTGTTTTGGGGATTTTAATGTTGTTTGTTTTCCTAGTGAACGGAGGGGTAGGTCTCGGCTCTCTCAGGCTATGGAAAAGTTTTCTGATTTTATTGAAAAGTTAAACTTGATAGATTTGTCGTTGAAGGGAAGGAGTTATACATGGTCTAGTGGTACGGACCAACCATCCATGTTTAGGATTGATAGGGCTCTAGTGTCACATGACTGGGAGCAACACTTTCCAGATGTGATCCAACGGATTCTACCACGTACTGTTTTAGATCATTTCCCAATTCATCTGGAGGCAGGTGGTATGGCGAGGGGGAAAAGTCCTTTCTAGTTTAAGAATACGTGGTTGAAGACGGATGAGTTTGTTGATAGGGTTGATTCATGGTGGAATCGCCATTCTTTTTAGGGTACTCCTAGTTATTGTTTGCTAAAAAATTGAAAGCTTTGAAAGAAGACATTATTTAGTGGAATCATCAAGAGTTTGGCAATGTTGGGCGTAGGAAGAAAGAATTATTGGGGGCTTTAAAGTTACTAGATGCTAAGGAAGGGGTTCTTGGTCTCACTGAGTCGAAGAGAGATGGGAGATATGAAGTGAAATCGCAAGTTGCGCATCTTCTTTCTCTAAAGGAGATCTCATGGAGACAAAAATCGAGAATGTTATGCATTAGGGAGGGAGATAATAATACTAAGTTCTTTCACAAGATAGCTAATTCACATAGAAGGTATAACCATCTAAGTTTCTTAGAAGTGGATGGGGTGATTTATGAGGACGGAGCAGAAGTTGCTGCTTAAGTAGTTCACTTTTATAAAACTCTGTATCAAGAGCCTGAGGAGTGGAGACCTTTTGTGGAAGGTTTGAAGTTTGACCAAATAGGGGAGTTGGAGAGGGGCTGGTTGGAGAGGAGGTTTGAGAAAGATGAGATTCTATTTGTGGTCAAAGATATGGAAGGGGATAAAGCTCCTGGTCCAGATGGCTTTTCTATGGCCTTTTTCCATCAGTGTTGGAGAGTAGTGGAAAGAGATATTTTGGAAGTCTTTGAATAGTTCCATCAGCACTGTAAGTTCGAGAAATCTCCTAATGCTACCTTTATATCTTTGATTCCCAAGAAGAATGATGCCTCTAACATTTGTGATTTTAGACCTATTAGTTTGATAGGGAGTATATATAAAATCTTGGCCAAGGTTTTGGCTAATAGGTTGAAAATGGTGTTTAATCAACTAATATGTGAATCTCAGAATAACTTTGTGAAAGGTAGGCATATCCTTGATTCAGTTCTCATTGCCAATGAATATGTTGATAGCAGAATGAAGAGTAAGATTCCAGGGGTGATTTGTAAGTTAGATATTGAGAAAGCTTATGACAATGTGAATTGGGAGGCACTTTTGAAGTTGTTGAAGAAAATGGGCTTTGGGGAGAAATGGTGTAGCTGGATCCAAACCTGTATCTCTACAGTGCAGTTCTCTGTGTTGGTCAATGGATCTCTAGCTGACTTCTTTGGTAGTTCTAGAGGTTTGAGACAAGGAGATCCGTTGTCTCTCTTGTTATTTTTAGTTATGATGAAGGTGTTTAGTAGGATGGTGAAGAAAATGGAGGGGGCAAGTTTACTTAGCGGCTTCAGGGCGGATGGTAGGAAGGGTAGAGGGGATTGTGTTTCTCATTTGTTGTTTGCGGATGATACTATTTTGTTTTGTGATGCAGAGGTGGAGCAAGTACTACATATTCGACTACTGCTTCTTTGTTTTCAGGCTGTGACTAGTTTGAAGGTTAACGTAGCTAAAAGTGAGATGGTTCCTATAGGGGAGGTAAATAATGTGCAAGCTTTGGCAGAGATTTTGGTTGTAAGGTTGGGGCCCTGCCAATGACGTATCTTGATATGCTGTTGGGGGCGCCCCACAAGTCCCCTTCTATTTGGAACCCTATTTTGGAGAAATTTGAACAGAAGTTGGCAGGGTGGAAGAAGTTGTATTTCTCAAAAGGTAGTAGGTTGACTTTGCTTAAAAGTACGCTATCTAGTCTTCCCACCTATTTGTTATCTCTGTTCCCTATACATGTGGCAAACAAAATTGAGAAGCTTCAAAGGGACTTCCTGTGGGATGACTCTAAGACACATTTATTGGGCTGGGATAAGGTGTGTTTGCCTATTGCTAAAGGTGGTTTGGGTATTAGGAAATTGACCACTTTCAATAAAGCCTTCCTAGGAAAGTGGCTTTGGCGTTTTGGGATTGAGGAGAATAGGATTTAGAGGAGGGGGGTAGCTTTGAAATTTATGGAAGAATGGGGAGGGTGGACCTCTAAGTTAGGAAGGAGTGTTCATGGGTGTGGTTTGTGGAGAAGTATCCAGATGGGTTGGGAAGTTTTTAATAAAAATGTCCAGTATAAGGTTGGGGTGGGGGATAGAGTGAAATTTTGGACAGACAGATGGTGCGAAGATCTTTCTCTCCATTTGGCTTTTCTAGCCTTGTATAATTTTGCTACAAACAAAGAGGCATCCGTAGAATCATCTCTGATTTGTCAAGGAGCAAGGGATAGGAGAACTTGGGATGTTCATTTCATTCGGGGTCCTAATGATTGGGAGGCAGATGTGGTGGATGATTTCTTTCGTTTCTTGGCTTCCAATTTACCTTTTGTGACTAATGGTGATTGTTTGAAATGGAGGTTG
The DNA here is from genome assembly GCA_029955455.1 of Quercus agrifolia. Taxonomy (NCBI): domain Eukaryota; kingdom Viridiplantae; phylum Streptophyta; class Magnoliopsida; order Fagales; family Fagaceae; genus Quercus; species Quercus agrifolia. The sequence continues at coordinate 19,296,456 of JARQAD010000006.1, forward strand.
ACAAAAAACGGGGCTTTAACTATCCTCTTTTTTTACCATAAGTTACATGGCTCTTCTTTAGTTGCTTTTCCATGGAAAGGTTAAGGCATTTGGAAGGTTAAGGCACCTCGGCGTGTCTCTTTCTTTGTTTGGACAACCGCATGAGATAAGATCCTCACGGGAGATATCTTGAGACTTAGGGGTTTTGATTTCATTGACTGGTGCATTATGTGTCGTTGTTGAGGTGAAATAGTGGATCATTTGTTGTTACATTTTGGGAAGGCTTATCAGCTGTGGTGTTTTGTGTTTAGGATTTTTGGGATCTCATGGGTTCCCTCATGTACGGTGAGAGATTTTCTATTTAGTTGGTGGAATTGGTTGGGGAAGAATTCATCTTACATTTGGAACCTAGTTCCACTGTGTTTGATGTGGTGTATTTGGAAGGAATGCAATCCGTGGACGTTTAAGGATTTGGATAGATCTAAGGACCAACTGCTTGCTCTCTTTTTTGGTTCCCATTTTGATTGGGCTAGGGCTTGGGGACTCACATCTAGTGACTCTATTCCTTTATTCCTTAGCTCTCTTCTTCTTTGTATTTATTGACTTTTTTGTCTTTGCTTTTTCTTCTTTTTTGTAATTCTGTTATGCTGGTGCTATTTTGCATCTAGTAGTTTTTTAATATATTTTTTCTTTCGTATAAAAAAAAAAAAATACTATATGTTTAACTATCTTCTTGGTTTATATATTTTTTCTTTTGATAAAATTGCTGTATAAGCTTTATTGCAATTTAGAGCATTTTTTTGAAAACACACATTCTCTCTTCTTTAATTTCTGCTGCATCATCCTCTATTTTTCTTCTTCATTTTTCTCCTTCAACCCCACCCAAGTTTAGATAACTTTCCTAAAGGCAAAAATAGTTTCACTTTCCATAGACGCACACCATCTGTTTGATAAAAAGCTTCTACAGTATTTTCACAACCAACCAAAATTAATACCAAAACAAGGAATCTTTTTTTTTTTTTTTATAAACTAAATAGGATATATTCATGATTTAGAGCATTAGGTCAATTAGATACAAAAATTGAATACTAATTTTAAAGTTTGGGTACTATTGCAAATTTGCATAAGCATGTGCCAAAAGAAGTTCATGGTGTTCTTCAAGTCTCTACTAAGGTAAATTTATCATTTTATCATTAAAAAAAATAGCAAAAGAAGTCACAGGACACAAATTTTTATGTTTCTTATGCATTTGGTATAAGATGGGTGATTGAAATGGTATGTAGCATTTAAGTACCTGGGAAAAAAATTGACATTTATATTATAAATACTATAATATAAAAGCCTTGGAAGAGTTGAGTTTTTGGCTTTATACTATAATATAAATGGTTATAGGCACTTACTGCTTACTTTGTTGGGTTCAGAATTGCAGCAAGGTATCATGTGCTTTCTTCTGATATAAAATATAAAAGCCTTTGAAGAGTTGAGTTTTTGGCTTTACACTGTTCATGGAATAAGTTATTAGTTATGTAGTTCCATGAATTTGCTACTTTTTAGTTTGTTTGTTCTGCCTGTTCATTATGTTATTGTTGTTGAGTTATTTGTTGCGTTACAAGAACTATTCAATGTGTCAATAAGTTATGTATTTCTGTTTTAATTACTTTTATTTATAGTAACAATTGTTAATATCTTAGAGATTGTTACATGAGGTGTGGATTTCTGACTTGGCTTTGATTGTGTGGACCATCTGATGTGCTTATCCCACACTTTGGATTGTTCATTATTGGCTTTATGGTACATTCTAATGCTGAAATTTTGTGCACACCATGTCTTTGACAAAATGTTTTGCTTACTCTTGCATTAGTTTATGTCTACTACATGGTTTGTGCCTTTTGGTTTTAGTTGCCGTTGGTCATTGCATTTTTTTAAATGTGCATTTAGGCATACTATGTCATCAGCATAAGTAAAAAGTTAGTACATTGTCCACTTGAACTTTCCATCATCAAAACACAAGTTGCAACATTAGAAAATTTAGTGGTCTTCTTAAATTGGAATGTATTCTAAACTACACCTTCTTTATTAACATATGTATATAACTAAACAACTACAGCTTTAAATTTGATTGAGATCATCTAGATAGGTATGCTTTATAATTTAATTGCAATAAAGTGAGTAATAAAAATACATCTAATTACGTGTAGCCACTCTTAGACCTCATACTCCTTTTAATGGAACTTTCCTAAATATCTAAGCCAAGTTAATGACATTTCAAATGTATGCAATTCAGACCACTTCCTGGTTGTGACTGCTTTTTTGTTTACTTATGGGTTAGTTCTTATTTGACGTGTTGTTTAAGAAAATAGGGCAATGATTAATGAAGGAAATGACAATTATCTTTTGGTTAGTGGAGATAGTGATGCTGGTAAACAGGACAACAAAGACGCTCATGAGATATCTTGCACACCTAGGTGGGCAATTTGGAGTAGAAGGACGCACAATTGGATTTCAAATTTCCCTGTATGAGCATATGCTTGACATATTATCAGAAGAATTATGTTAAAATCAAGGTTTATGTCCACCTTGACCTTTAATATCATAGTCCAACCCAATTCTTAAGGCCTTTAGCAATGCCAAAACAATTCGAAACAACAACACAAGTCTTTTTATTAGTTTCCCATAGTTTGTTTTTCATTTAAAGCTATCTTTATACTTTTATTTCTTTCATTTAAATTATACATACTGCATATATATTTCTTAATTTTGCATATTTTTTAGGTATATCTGTTTGAACTTCTCATTATAATGTCTCTTTCATGTCATAGTGACATTACTATGTAGTTGTTATGGGGTTGAAATTAGAATGAATCTGCTTGATAGGTCTCCTGTTTGCTAGATTTCCAATTCCAAAAGAAAATACCATTGCTTTTAACTCCTATGTGCCACACGACCCGATGTATTGATGCATCCTGTAGCTATTCCCATGGCACTCTATTAGAGTGATTTGCATTTAGCTTTTGTCTCTTTCCTCTTCTCCTTTTTTCCCCCAAATTATCTTTGATCAATTACAATTATTCAATATTTTCCTCTAATTTTTCCAATAAAGTTTACTTCCTCATTTATTACTTCAACTCTGTATTAATTCTGTTCAAGTATGCCACGTATTATATACTGTCCATCCACTCACAAGACTTCTCATCTCCTTATCAAAACACAAAATGGTTAACAATTCTTCCTTTATTTACTTTCCCATTAAATCACAATCATCATTTTGGCCCTCCTTTAACTCTATCTTTTTGGGCTCTTCCTCTCCTTATCAAAACCTTCAATGCCTACTGCTTTGGAATTAAAACCCATTCATTTGTTTTTTTTTATTATTTATATATAGATTTCCAATTCTCTCTCCACCCCTGCAGAAGTTGCTAAAGTACAAGAAGAGTTGGAAAGTCCCTTTGAGGTGAGTTTTGCCTTTTCTGTTTTCCCCTCCATCTTCATTGGTTTGTTTGGTACAAATTGCATTTTCTCCCATTATGCAGAAGATTAAATGTTTGATTTTAACGTTATAAAAAACTCTAATTGCTCGCTGCTGGACAAAGGAGAGTGTTGTGATAATACAGAGGATGCAAGTGTAAAGCGTTTGTAGGTTGCTTTTTGTGTAATGGGTCTTTCAAAAATATATTTTTATTGTTTTACAAGGCTCACAGAATGATATTTTATTGTTCAATTCCTGATTCATTTGGAATATTAAAAAATGCGATAAAAATAACATAGATAGATAAAATAGGAAAGCAACTAGACCATGTTGATTTATTTTATAAAATGACAATGTTTATGCATATTTCTTTTATGTGTCTCTTTATATTCAATTATATAAACATTTTAAATGTTCTAAAAAACTCTTTAAATTGATTAGAATGGAGAAGGTTAATATATGAAGCTCAAGAAGTATTGCCAAGATAATAGGGACAATCTTTAGTGTTAGCAAATCAGTCAATACTGCATTACTCTCAGGGTATGACTCAAAAAAATGGTATATGCATATAACTCTTTTGGTTTTTTTTTTTTTTTTTTTTTTTTTTTTTTTTTTTTTTGTGTATGTGGGAATTTTGATGTGAAGTAAGGAATAAGTTTTTCATGGCCATACTTCTTACTTGGATGTTTTTCAATGACTCTTTGTAATGTGCACATTTTGATTACTTAAAATTTTTCTTACAGATGTTGAATTGGATCTGTGGTTAACTTTTTTGTTTAGGCTTGGTGCATCACAAAGAGGTCCCCTCTTCTCAACAATGTCCAATTCTCTATTCACAATCAATGTAACCATTTTCCTTTTATGTAATAAAAGAAGTGTTTGCCTTTGGCTTGCTAAGTTGCTATGTTCTTTTTCTATAATCACAAGTTTAAATGTTGTGCTTTGGGTGAAAACCGAATACCTTGAAGAGGTAGGCGGTTCCAAAGCTACTGAATGAATCTTCAAAGAACAAGAGTAGTAAAGTTGCTTTGGAAGAACCATGATTTTCTTAAAATCAATCAATGTCCATGTAACTAAATTTCAATAAGAAATGAGTAAAATGTATAAATTTTTTTGCTCATAAGTGTCTTTCATTTTTTTTCCTTTGACTTCTCCGTGAGATGGGAATTTGGCATATAGTTACAAATTTTCTAGGAAAATTAGCCCCACTAAGAATTGTTTTTTCTGTATTACACATGTATGATATTCCTATTATGTGATTTTTTAGAAATTAAGATGATATTCCAATCAGTACCTAAGCATAATGAAGCGATTCTTCATTATTCCATGGTATCACAAAAACAAACGTTGGTGTCAAACCAAATTTAGCATATGAGCATATGCATGATCTAGATATTTAGATAATTTACATAACTTTTTTACAAAAGCATAGACTGTATGATGAATTGCAAACTAAATCATGTTCAGATGTACGCATCTAAATGTTGCTTTAACCATGGTGTCATATCTCTTTCCTAAAACAATTCAGGTTAAAAAAATGGTCACTTATAAACAGTTTTGTCTTGAATAAGTTTGCATTTAATAAAAGTAAACTGTTTGTAAATGGAGTTTATAAAAAAGCAAACTGTTTATTATGCGGGTTAACAATTATTAACTGCTAAGCTTACAAAATATATATTACATTATATCAATTATGAATATTGCTAAAGATATAAACTATTTTATAAAAAGTTTTACAAACTGTTGATGTGGTGAGTGATTACTGGTAAATGAAAAAAATGATATTAATGATAGGCCTAGATGAAAAAAAATAAAAGATTGGTCACGTCAATATTTTGTAAAAATGTTATAAAATAGTTTGTGACTGTAGCATTACTCATCAATTATACTCCATTAGAAAAATAATTATATAATTTTGAGTTTAAGACTAATACTTATAAGTTCCATGTACTTATTTCTTCTTTCACTTATCAATAAATAATAAATAAATAAAAACAACGTCAAAATTTCCCGCGCATTGCGCGGGTTTATGGCTAGTCTATATAAAAGTAGAGACCTCACGTGGGAGAGCATGAGATTCTACCAAGTGGCACATTCATTGAGCTTCTCTCATTTAGGATTCCACCTCATCAAAGTTTACATTTATGTAAAAAAATTTATTCATTGAATGTGTCAATGAAGTCAATACACATTAATTATCTATAAGTATGCAACCAAAATAAATAAATAAATAAAAACATTTACATGAAATTACAAATTTTTGCAGCCAACTCCAAGCCAATGTAGAAACAAAAATTATGATTAAAAATTTCAGCAAAAAAATAAATGATTAAACAAACAATCAACTTATTACACCACTTTTTTTTTTTTTTAAAGAAGATATTACACCACATAATAACTAGTTTCTAATTTATGTAACTTTTTCTCTATAGTTTAAATTCTCCATCCCCTTTATTTTGTATTACATCATTAATTTAAAAAAAAATCTCTTCATGTTATTGCAACATTACTTCATGTTATTATTTTAAAATATTTTGGATATTTTATATAAGTTTTTCACATAACAGCTTAAAGCATTATCCGCGCATCGCGCAGGAACATGACTAGTTTCTTTAAAAGATGATGCAGTTTCATATCCATAGCAATGCATATCTTGACAGTTAGGAAAGGTATGATTTAAAATGCTGTTAAAATTTTTCTTTAGATTTTAGCATCAATGAGGTCATCCCTGATTGCCTTTGACAGCGTCTACTTAATAATATAATAGAATCTAATTATTAGCTTAATTGATCGCAAACACACACTTAGGTACCTTGTTAATATTATTATGAAAATGTGTTAAGAACACACATATAGAAACAAATTAATGTTAGTGCTGTGTCTTATTTTCCCATTATCTGGTCATGTTTGTATGTGTCTTCAGTGTCATACCTGTGGCCCTTGTTCTTTTTCTTGCTACCTAAACTCAAAGTTTAAACATAAAGTCTCAAGATATTTTCTCAAAAATTAATTTGGATTAGGTTGATTTTAGTTTTTAGGCAGTCAATGGCTAGGGAATTTTAGATTTATTTTTACTTTTCTCTGAAAACTTGCGGCTTTCAGCATTCTTGACTATTGCTTTCTGCATTATGATTTTATGATTCCATCTAATTCTTTTTCTTTATCAAACAGAAATCAAAAAAAATTGTGGGTGGGTCTATGTAGAGTGATTAATGATTGATATGGTGAATTTTTTATTGCGGGATCTTTCAAAAAGGTATATTTCCTTCATTTGCAATAATTATTAGTTCATCAAATCTATTTTTAGATGCTTACCATTTATCAATCTTTTATGGGAGAGCATCGCTTAGGATTGGGATCCTAAGTTTTGAAGGCAGTGGTACAGCTCAAGGATGGGACTACTAGCTTTCTTAAAAATGCTGCTGGAACAATTTTGAGCACTAGAGAAAATTCTGGATGACATGAAAGAATGGGGCAACAATGTTCAGGTTTCATTATTATTATGCACTCAATACATAATGCTAGATTCTGTCTTTGATTGGATTCTTACTTGAAGGTCCCTTTATCAGGATATTCAAAATTAATAAGCTTTGGCTTAAGTCATCATTACCTTGAGTATATAAATGGTGCTAATGATTTTGCATGCTCTTAATCATTTTTTACCTGCTAAAGGTATCTTATCAAGATCATAATTCTAACGTTAATTTTGAATTCATTAAGGCTTCTATGTTACTTATACTAGCGTTTAACCCGCGCAATGCGCGGGATCATTTTACGATTTAAAATACTTTGCATTCAACATAAACTTAGTTCTCCCATTTCCATTGCATACATTCAAACTTAAATAATGTAGTATATTTAGACATATAGTATCCAATATTCCCAAAAAATGTTAAAACAATAGTATCTTTGAATCACTCATGTGTGTCATTCCCTTCTCAAAAGGGCCACTTGGAGGAACACATGAAATGAGTTCGAACAAAGGGAATTCTCCATAATGCTCCTAATGCAATATATTCAAAAACATTTAATATTTCCTATAGAAGAATATTTTCATTTTTATGAGCTTCCACACCTAAGGGAAAATAGCGTTTATATAAAAAAATGAATTTCTCTTTAAGAAAATAAAACTTAACTTACATTTGAGCATCATGTCAAGCTTTTGACAGTGCAAGAAGATTGACATAAAAATCTGAACTTGGTGCATATTTACAATGAGTTATTTGCCTGTAAGCCTCCTTTAACAACCATCTATTCTAGGAAAAAAAAATTGTTGTTTATTATAACCAAATATAAACATCAATATTTATGCCAAATCAATATCTAATTTCTTGTTTCTATTGAAATGAAATTGTTATTTAACTGGGAAAAAAAGACATGGGATAACTCTCTCAAATATTATCTATTTAAACAACATATAAAGTGAAGAAATTGCACCCTAGAACTACATGCATATTTAGTGGAGGACCACAATCAAACGTTATTTTGATCCTTCATAAATTTTGAAAAATTGCTCAAAGAAAGCTTCTAAATAAACCACTATAGGCAATATTTTCCACACCTAAGGAAAATAGCATTTATCTAAAAAAATGAGTTTCTCTTTAAGAAAATAAAACTTAACTTACATTTGAGCATCATGTCAAGCTTTTGCAGTGCAAGAAGATTGACATAAAAATCTGAACTTGGTGCATATTTACAATGAATTAATTGCCTATAAGCCTCCTTTAACAACCATCTATTCTGGAAAAAAAAATTTGTTGTTTATTGTAACCAAATATAAACATCAATATTTATTCCAAATCAATATCTAATTTCTCGTTTCTATTGAAATGAAATTGTTATTTAACTGGGAAAAAAAAAAAACATGGGATAATTTTCAAAAATATTATCTATTTAAACAACATATAAAGTGAAGAAATTGCACCCTAGAACTACATGCATATTTAGTGGAAGACCACAATCAAATGTTATTATGATACTTCATAAATTTTGAAAAATTGCTCAAAGAAAGCTTCTAAATAAACCACTATAGGCAATATTTATCACAAAGATAGACACCTTCTAAATGTGTACATTCTACAAATTTCAAAAGTATGCATTCAATAGGTACTATGCCATTAGAACTAAAATCAAATGGCATATCAAAGAACTTCAGCTTCATCTCAAAGCCATAAACCAAGCATAATTTAAGATATAGAAACTACAAAGTAACTTTTTTGTAAATTAATCCAAGGACTTGTACACAAATATTTTCTACATTAGATACTCCATCCATATACTTAGCTTAAATTTAGAAATATCCTTTCCCCGACCCATTGAAGGTAATTCGTAAAAGAGGGAAAAGTGAGTTATTTAACCAAATAAAATTTAAGCGTCATATTGTATAGTCGTTGCCCTCAGCCTCATCAATAATAGAAAGATAACCAAAACCAACCTAGCCCAAATACCCAAAATGGCATAAGTTTCATTAAAATGGAAATGAGTCATTATAACATTTATCCTCAACTCCAAAAATTGCAAATGACTTCAATAAAACAAAAAGGAAGCACCAATTCACTTGAAGTTAAATAAGGACAGCACTAAGAACTAAAAAAAATCAAAAGAACATGTTGGACTTAGGAAGCACTAATTGGATATGCTGCTTGTGATTCTCTTTCAATGTTTTATAGAGCATTAAGCTCCACCGCAGGAGATTTTCATCTGTATAGAAACAAAGGAAGACAATTGAATGAGAATTAAAAATAAAATTGGAGGCCTTTCATTAAACATCTAGCAAATATAGTAATTTGTTCTTATTTGACATAATCCTTATGGAAAAATAAACAAAAGATACGGTTTATAGAGCCTAAGTATTATTTGCCAACTCAAATCCTATAGTCTTGGCCTGATGTGTACATAGCAGAATGATCAAACATTTAGATGCTAACCAATCAAATGTCTTCACCTAAGCACATCCCATTTTCTAATAATTTGGATCAATTGGTCTACATGTTAAAGGTCTTCATAAACTAAGGCAAAAATAAGAAAATCAAGTAGATCAATGGTATAATGAAATGAAAAAAAGTAAGATGTTTCAATGTTGGTTGAGCTAGAAATGATTCAACATATTTAATAAATATTTAGCAAAGGTGTACCAGTAAAACATATTTAACAAACTTTTAATACCAAGTAGTAGGAACATTCTCATACGAAGAGATTATAAGTTAATATAGATTATGGGCTCACCTTCAAATAATGGGGAAACCATATAATTTGTTGCTCCCCACGTAATGGAGACACCATTCTGAGTTAACCAACTAATGAACCACAATGAATAAAAGAATGAGAACGTAGAATATTTGAGAATCAATAAAATTTAAAAGAAAATATTTGATTATAGAATTTTGAAATAGAAAGTGAGAGGAAAATAAATATAAAAAAGTTGGAGATGGGTACTACACTGCATATTTAAATTTTCAAAAAGAAAAGCAAAAAGAGAACAAATAACTTAGGAACCAAAAAAATACCATTTTATCAAATCATATCATTCACTAATAAGTAATATGTTGCATCAATACAATTTTCCTTTAACATAACATTTATCCTTGGGGCGGGCAAGAGGTTGAGTTTGACATGGGTTTGAGGAGGAAAAGGGTCCTGGCCTTTTGGGTTTTGAGTCTATGTAGGTCATGATGAAGAATGCAAGAAGTGATGTGAACTGTACCAATTTTGTTTAAACCAACAGCTTGTTGTAGTAGTTTAAGGAGGTCACCTACCATATCCAAAGAAGTGTCATCCTTTACTGTGTCCTTCCCAAGCTGAAACTCTATTTCTTTCTTTTCATTTTTTGTAAGGATGCCTATCTTGTTTGTGCAAATTGTTGTGACTTGGCCCATTGTCTCAAAAGCAGATAATTTTAGACTTAATATGTGATGTTTGGATTCAATTTTTCCCGCCCCCATACCATGATAAATCTAAACGATTTATTCATTTATGAAGAATGAATAAGAACAAAAGTTCTCAAGGATGAAATCTAGAAGATATTACATAACATGTACATAGTTTTTTTCATAGCTATGTGATGGTGTGCTTACTTATTGCAGATAGCATTGCCCCACAATTTTCAGATGAATAAGCAGCAGTCCTCCTAGAACTACTTAGGCATTTTCTATCCAAACAGCAACCTAATTGTATGTAGTTGATGGTCTTTACATTAAAAATATTGTTCTAATGGTAATGGTAACTACATTTTAGTTAAGTAACGGAGAAACCATATAATTTGTTGCTGCCCATGTAATGGAGACACCATTCTGAGTTAATTTTTTGTTTTTATTTTTGGGCGATGGGTTTTTGTCATTTTAGCAAGACATAAATAGTATGTGTATATTGTGGTGATTCTTTTATAAAATTTCTGCCAAATTATCTTTAACCCTCAATAGTTAAAGCAAATTATTCACCTGGGAAAAAAAAAAAAAAAACCACTTAATTTGTTTCCACGTGTCAATTAGAAATTGATACATCATACAGCCAACATCAGTATGAGCAACAATAAAGAAACCCAATGAATGCAAGCTATGTATCTGCAAGAGCTTTCAACCAACTTTTCCCACATTTAATTGTTTCTAATCCCAAACAAAATACATAACAAACAAAAATAAACTATAAAGTCATCAAGTTAGAAATATAATTAATCAATTTTCTTTCAAGAATTTTATCAAACATGATGGATTTAGAATAAAATATATACTTACTCCTAGGATCTTTATAATGTGAATCCACTGTAGATGTTTCGCCTCCATTGGAGTTTTGATAGTGACCCAATCCATATAGATACATGGGTTTGTGCTATGATGGCTTCTCCCTCACAAATTTTTCTACATGCCCAACGAAAGCAGATTATTTAATCAAATCAGTCTTAGGCTATCCAAACAGTATCAGATTTGACATCTTTTCTTAATCACATCAACATGTAACATATTTAAAACTAAACCACTCACCTAAAGACCAACTAATAGATATATATTATTCCATTTCAATATTTAGACAGTTGCTCAAAACCATAACCATCAATAAATATAAGACACACAAACTAAGATTACGGTGTCTATGGAAAAAAATAAAAGACAAAATCATAAAATAGAGAGAGAAAGAAAAAAAAAGAAAAAAGATCCAACCATGGTTAAGATTTCCATAACCTACAAATTCACATTTTACCATACAACTTAAGAGGTCCAAACTTAAAAGTAGATAATTATGTTAAAAAAAGAGATTAATTGATTTGAAGAAAGGAACAAAAACCAATTTGATGAAGCAACCCAACTCAAGTTCCAACTTCCAACCCAACCAAATCTTAATCAAAATTAAAATGAAATCAAATCTTAAAAGAGAGAGAGAGAGAGAGAGAGAGAGAACTTAATGACTTACATCAAGCAAAGGACTTAACTCTGAAGAGAAGCAAATAGTTTGTTTTGGGCTTTAATCTGTAGAAAGAAATAAAATTCCAGTTAATTACTACAGCTGTAACAAATATAAAAAAACAGCCTAAGGTTAATGACTTTCATCAAGCAAAGTAAACATATACATATGTGGCTGTATATGGAGAGCAGCAACATTATTAAAAAAGCAATTTGCAAATGAAACTAATACATATTGCTGCATAATGTCTCTCTAAGTGCAAGCTTTCTACTAAAGAAGGTCATATTGTTCCTATCCCTAAGAATATGAGTCCACTTACATTGCACATTACAGATGATCTTCCTATTACAATAAAGTGACTAAAAAGATATAGAACAAAAATAATGGTAAAAATAATCAAACATGCAGTGATGCTAGAGACTTTGGGCTTGGGTTGGAAGATGTTGGTTTTGATTGAATTTTGAGAAGGGAGAGACATGAAGAAGAAATAAATGGGTAATTATTCTGTTTACAAAGAAAAGGAAGAGGACGGATAGAAATAGTAGAAGCAAATAAAACTTGACAAATTTATTAATGGGTGAAAAGTAATGGATTTGCAGAATAGGAGGAGGCAGAATAGGAGGAGGTGAAAACTAAAAAGTGATGGGTTTGTGTAATTGAGGGAGACAGTGGTTCGAGTATGCTAAAAAATATGAAACTATTCTCACAAAATCTAATTATATATTACAATCTCCTTAAAATAAAATAAAATAAATTTCCAACAAACATACAAAAAAATAAAATAATAGATGCAAGAAACCATTGTTTGCAAGGGACTAAACTAAATGTTGTGGTGGGCATAAATTACAAAGTGATTTGTTGGGAATTTTCTTACATTTAACTCTCTATACTTGCAAATAAAAATACAGTTTAAAAAAAAAAAAAAAAAAAAAAAAACCAAACAAACAGTGGTGTTCCAATGAATCTTATGTAAGGTATGGACTTTTGAGCAAAGGGAACCATTCAAATTGAACGTGATCTAAGATCTACCAACTAAAAGTGGATTTAATGATACACATTGCGATTTTGAGTCCATCAAAGCAACAAACATACATGTATGAACATCACAACACAGATAGCAATATAACAATCCAATGCACAAAGTAAATTTGAATGATCAAAACCCACTACGGATCCAACCCCATCAATCTATGATTTCAGTTTCTAATTCACCCATATTCCAATTCTACGCATCAAGTATTAAAATAATAATAACAATTATATGCAAACTTAGAACCAATAAAAAAAATCAGTAGGCATTAAATGTAAATGTTTCTAGGATGATCAACCTAACAACATTTTCAACACACAAAAAAGAGAAGAAAAAGAAAATAGATTATGAGAATATCAGAAACCTTAACAGATCATACCCAAATCTAAAGCCTAAATTAAAATAATTTCAATAACAATATATATACACATCGCAATCATTGTCAAAGAATAATTTATTGGAACTTGATAGTGGTCTTTAATAAGGTTTCAGTGAAAATTAATATTGATTGTGGTATTTGCACTGTGTGTTTGTTTTACGATTTTTGGGAAAAGAAATCAGTACCTTGATTTGATGATATTAGAGACTCTAGATTGTGGAAAGATTCCACTTCATCTCTGGAGAGAAAGAAATTGAATGATTTAATTCCAAAATAGACGAATTGAAAAAAATCTATTACCGAAAAAATTAAAAAAAGAATAGTCACATATTAAAACCTGCTTTCCTTAACCCTAATTTTTGAATCCAAATCTAGAACCCAATTGAAAAAATTGAAAGCATATAACAGATCTAATTTACCTAAAAAAAATCAGAGAAAGAATAGAACCCATCGAAGGCGTTGTTTGTGGGCAAAGGGGACTTTTACTCTGATCTTAGTGAGAGAAACAGAGAGGCGTTCTCTTCTTTCTTCGTGTCCCAGGATCGCCTCTCTCTTTTTCTGTTTCTTTCTCCGTGTCTTCATCACCTCTCTCTTTTTCTGTTTCTTTCTCCGTATATTCATCGCCTCTCTCTCGATTTCATCGCCTCTCTTTCTCTGATTCTTTCTCCGTGTACTCATCGCCTCTCTCTGTTTCTATCTTGGTGTACGTCTAGGTTTAGAAGAGAATTGGGTTTTGTTTTGTGGTAAACGGTGTTTTAGGTCTGCAAAAACGGTTTTTGAAGGTTTTTGATTTCATCGCCTCTCTCTTTCTCTGTTATTCTCCGTGTCCGCATCGCTCCTCTCTATTTCTATCTTGGTACACATCTAATTTTAACCGGTTAATTTTTTTATATTTATAATGAGAAGCTTTTAAACGGTGTATAGCATTGCCAACTAATATAATGTATCGCTTTTTAAAGTTATACGTGTCTGAATTTTAGATAGGTAGTTATCCTATTTGTCAACACCTCCTTAAATGTAGAAACCCACTTTCTCTCAGCTTCTGCTATTATATATATATAGATATAGATATCCAAAATATGTCATAAAATTTCAAAAATGCCAAGTGCACCAACATTCTCCTTGATAAATTGATGAATATTCTCAAGTTCTTGAACATAATTAGCACAAAATGCATAACAATTAAGACTGCAAAAAGCATAGATAAGGCTTGGCCTTCATTTAAATATAGGTTTCTTTTTCTCTAGCAAAAAGGAATTTTTTAGGATTTGAATGTCCAATTTATAAGCATAAATTTGTGTATGCATATTTCTTTGAGATGGATATAGCCTTGTATTGTCAAATATTATGTTGTTTGTTTGTACGTTGAGAGTAAGTAATCCTTGATGTATATCTAATAATATTTTTTCTTAAACAGATTATCCAGCACCATGATTTTTATGCTTGAAAGTGTCTTCCTGAATATTTGCTTCTTTTGCCTAAATTGCTGAAGGTTAGTACTATTTTTATCAGCAATGCTCAAGTTCAAATCCAGTTTCCTTTTGGATTAACAGGTAGGATGATTAATATATATTTTGCATTTATAACTCCTAATCAGCATGTTGAGCCACTGAAAACTTGTGAAGATTGGGCTCTCTCTTTGATCAAATTCCTTGAAGATCACATATCAAAGTTAAAATGCTGTAGAGGTAATCATATTGTACATTTTTTGAATATTCAAGCCACTTAATGATCTTTGTTTGTTCACGATTTTTTACTTGAGATGTCAATTTATTTTGATTTAGACAAACTTGGAACCAAATCTGAAATGTTCATTTAAAAATGGAAGTAATATATTGATTACTAAAAGAGGAAGACAACTAATTTTTATGCTGTTGTTAAGAACTTGATTTCCAATTTTCATTGGTTGTCTTTGGGGTACACTCTTACTAGCTACATTTTTCAAATGCAGCAAGTGGAATAGCTTAAATCAGTGTGCCTACTGTATGTAGCAGCAACTCTTATCATTGACATTTCCAAGCTAGATGAATTACTGAATGGTTAGTTGGGAATTCAAAAAGTCCATCAAGGGGACTTAATTAGCAACCACAAATTCTACAATCCCAATTCTATTAAGTAATGTGACACATACACATATCTGTCTGTATCAGTATGTGGTGTCTCTTTCTCATTCACAGTTTTTGAAGCAAATTCAAGAGGGAATTCAATGTTGAACTTGAGAGCTTGGGGACGAGGATGGAAATAGTGACGTCTTGGGGAACCGAGGTCTTTCCTAATAGGGACTTCCAATGTGCAAGGATGAAACAACATCATTTTTGGGGATTTGTATTATTCTTTGGGTTACTGTTTGAGAAGGTGTTGAAATTCTCCACAGTGGAGGCTTTTAGGGTGGAACACTGCCAAACCTGTGAAGCTTTGACAGCATATCTCAATCTAGAAAGCACCCCTTATTCTCCTTCCCTTTATGGAGAGGGAGGAAGCTGTGACAATCACATCAGTACAGCACAGTGTACTCTGCTTCAAACTTTCTGCCAACACCATGCTGAACACTCCAATGGATCTCATAACCTTCCGCCTCACTCTGAACACACAACCTCGTAACCTCTTGGCCCTTCTGCCAACAGAATGGATGACCAGTCATGCCCACATGACCAATCCTTTTAACTTCCTCTTAATGAAGATACTAGTTTGGAATTGTACGGGTGCTGGCAACCCAAACTTGTGTAGAAATTTCACTGATATGGTCTGCTCCCACTGTCCCTCCATTGCCATTATTTTGGAGACCCGCATTTCTGGCCAAAGGGTAGACTCTGTTAGCTATTCTCTTGGCTTTGACAATGTCTGTCGCTCGGATGCTGATGGCTCTAGAGGCTGCATCTGGATTTTGTGGAATGCTCGCGACATGACCCTTGACATTCTCTCTGTAAATGACCAATCAGTCCACGTCTTTGTGCAGGTGAATGCCTCTAACCTTCTTCTAATTGGTTATTTACTGCCATTTATCCATCTTGAACAATCGGATATCCTTATTGAATGACCTCTCCTCCTTTGCCCCCTCTCACTCCCCACCCCCCCCCCCCCCCCCCCCCCCCCCAAAAAAAAAAAAAAAAAAAAAAACAAAACCGTAGACGTTCAACAACTTCCTCAATAATTGCAATCTCTTGGACCCGGGCTTCAATGGACCTTGTTTTACTTGGTCAAACAAAAGAGACTCCAACCTTGTCATGCCCATGATAGAGTCCTCTATAACCCTCTTTGGAAAACCCTTTTTAAAGAGGCCAATGTCCTTCATCTCCCAAAAACTTCCTCTGACCATCCCCCATCCTCATTAACAACTCCCCTTCCTCTCACTTCTTCAATCAAATATCATACTGCGAAGGAAATCATTGCGTGGATCTTTTGGCAAAAGAAGGGAATTTATCAAATTATTTTGTTGTATTTCACTCCAATCCCCCTTCTTCTATTTTGTACTAGCTTTTAGTTGATGCTTGGGGCATTGTTTACCCCAGATTTTGTAATTCTTAGTAGTTTTTTATTTTTTATTATTATTATAAAAGTTCCAATTAACCAAAAGAATAAAAATTTGATACTAATGTTTCGTTGTTCTTGATTTTAGAAAACCCTAACTTTTTTATCATAATTTATGTGGGGCCAAAGAATTTGGCAACCCTGGCCCATTTCATATCAAGCCCATGGTCCACGCCGAAAAGGAAGAAATGTCCGAGAACGAACGAAGAAAGTCCAAACTGCCAGGAGACGTTGCCGAGGACAATCTTGTCCTCAGCAAATCGAGGTCACGGAAGGAAAAAGTGGCACGCCCTGAAAGACAGCCTCCCCGGGCATCCCAAACAAAAAAAAGTACTAACACAGTGGGCCAGCCATGGGAGCATGGTGGAGGAGCAATTCCAAGAGAAAGCTGTCACCTCCGCATTAAATGCCCACAACTAACATCCTAGCCCCATTTATGTGGACATGACCCATGAACAGTGTTATCTGGATCACTGCAACTCACAGAACGTCAGAAGGAGTGGTTGATGGGACATGCACTCAAGTATAGATATGGATGACTAACAAGTGTAGGACCAGGATGGTCCAAAGAGAACTATATAATGTAAGAGACCTTCCATAAGGAGGAGGGAGGAAGAAGGAGAAAAAGTTTCAAGAAAACACTGTAGCAATCCCAACCCTCCTTGTACTCTGTTTAATCAACTTAGAGAGAAGCTCACATTCTCGGATGGTGAGTTCGTCTCCTCGGATCATAAGTCCATCCAGTTCTGTATTCCTAATTCTTACTTAATCATCTTTTACACCCACATTAGCCATTATCAAACTCATTAAAGTCTAGCTCTTTGACCCACTCTCTACAAATTCATTGTACCGGGTCCATAGGGCCTAGATCCCATTCACTCTTGGGCCTAGTCCAAAAATCGAGACCCTACAATTGGCATCGTCTGTGGGAAATTGCTTGTATGATAATGAGTGCAACGGTTGGTTAAGGTAGGATTAGGCCCCCATCAGCAAGAGTCCTCGGTGAAAGCCATTATGGTGGCCAGTTTATTGTATTATACGGGGAGAATTGCCAAATGGTGCACAGTCCTAGGGGCTTCCGACATCATGTGCATGCCCCGTACTCCCGTCAGGGGTTAAATCCTCGCGAATCTAGTGGCCGGCTTTATTGGACCCCCATTAGAGGAAGGAGCAGCCACAAGGAGCGATTCAAGGGGGCTCCATGGCGAGGCTAGTTCTGGAAGGTATATATTAATATCTTTTGATCTACTGGAGCGGTTTAACAGGGCCTTAGCTATGATGGGTCCTCGGACCTCCTACTTTGGAGGAATTATCACACGCTGGCAAGTATCTAAATGTTAGACAGAACCAAGGTCTTGCATGGTTCTCAGACTCAAACCTATAGGGAAACTAATAACTCTTGACAAGTATCTAAATGTTAGACAGAACCAAGGTCTTGCATGGTTTTCAGACTCAAACTTATGCGGAAACTAATAACTTTTGACAAGTATCTAAGTGTTAGACAAAACCAAGGTCTTGCATAGTCCTCGGACTCAAACCTATGGGGAAACTAATAACTTTTGACAACTATCTGAGTGTTAGAGAGAATCGAGGTCTTGCATGGTCCTCAGACTCAAACCTATGAGAAAACTAATAACTCTTGACAAGTATCTAAGTGTTAGACAGAACCAAGGTCTTGCATGGTCCTCGAACTCAAACCTATGGGGAAACTAATAACTTTTGACAACTATCTGAGTGTTAGATAGAACTGAGGTCTTGCATGACCCTCGGACTCAAAACTATGGGGAAACCAACAACTTTTTGCAAGTATCTCAGTGTTGGATAGAATAAAGGTCTTGTACGGATCCTCAGACCATAGTCCTTGAAGAGATTAATTACTTCAAGTATCTATCTGAGTGATGAGTAGAATCTAAAAGGAGTCCGCCTCCTCGGATCGCAAACCTATGAGGAAATTTGCATTAAGGGCTTAACATTTTTTGTTACCCACTCAATAAAAGAAGAGCCTTAGGTATGTTGGGTCCCTCGGACCTTCTGCTAAGAGTTAAGCAAAGCCTTAGCCATGCCTGGGTCCTCGGACCAGACGCTTGGGAAAAACAGACACTCTGACGTCATTATAAATGTCGGACAGAGCCTTAACGCACAATGGTCCCCTTGGATCACCTTCATTAAATTCAACATTCTCTGACGGCCGCACAATTTGCGATATAGAGCACATGGTTATGTTCTTGGTTGTTCCTACATAGTTAAACTATTTAAAATTAACAGCCAGGTGCTACTGCAAGTTTTGTTAAAGTCAGGATGACAACGTTTTGTTACCGTCAACAGCATTAGTTCTAAGTCCCAATAATAATAATAATAATAAAATAATAAACAAAAACAACAACACACCCATTAATATAGTACTCACTGCAGAAAAATGAAAAATTTACAAAGTAAAAATTGCAGTCCTTTTTATTAAATAAAAGAAAAGTACATCATATGCAGAACAGCTTGGGTAGGCTTGTTTTAAAGCTAACTATAGAAAGAGAAGCTAGGGCTGGCTTGTTTTAAAGCTAACTATAGAAAAAAAAAGGCTGAGGCAAGCTTGTTTTAAAGCTAACTATAAAAAGAGAAAGCCAATGGGAATGGTAGATTCACAGTCTCATTCTAGCAACAATCGAGTCAGTATGGATGGTACCAGCGATCAGAAAGAAGAAGAGGCGGAAGCGCCTGAATTGGTTCCCACCTGTTGAGGCTACCCTGAAGCGTACTATTATCCAGACTTTAATATCTATACTCCTAAAAAATCGTCCTCCGAAAGTCTCGTCAGCTGCTTGTAGTGGCGACGATGGCCCATTTTTTCTCCTAATTGCAGAATGTCCTACCATCAGGGTGAGACCCAGACTCTGTCGCACCGAAAGCCTGACGCAATCTACGCCTGCTATGGTTCCTGAGTGAAGGAGAAGGGTTTTCTTTCTTGCCCGATTGAAAGGTAGGAAAATCTTTGGCCTCTGCTTCCCTTGCTTCAACTACAACGTCCAAGATCTAGGCGACATTCTTGGTTCCTGAAGGGTGGAGAACTTAGAGTTCCTGCAGAACTCAAGGGTTTGTAGATGTGAAAGAACGGTTTTCCTAAGGTGCCTTATATAGAAGGCGAAATCTAGGGAGAACTTAATTCGCAAGAAATTCAAAGAGAGAATTACAAGCGAAATAAGTCCCGCCCAATTTCCAAGGAAATCCTCAAACCGCTAGATCCGCGTCGCTTCATAAAGGCACCAATGAATGTACACTTCGTATACCGAAGCGATCCACATCGCTGCATAATGGCATTAATGACGGCACGCCTCGTATACCAAAATGCCAGGTGCATGCCTTGAGCAAGTGAAGAGGCTCTGGCACTCACAGGGGACAAGACTCGATCGGCCGTGACATAGGCCCGAGGACATCAAAATCTTCCTCCACGCCTAAGGAGCCGGACAGCAGGATTTTGAGGGGCTATTGTGGGGCTAAAGAATTTGGCAACCCCGGCCTATTTCATATCAAGCCCAAGGCCCACACCGAGGAGGAAGAAATGTCCTAGGACGAATGAAGAAGGTCTAAACTGCCAAGAGACGTTGCCGAGGACAATCCTGTCCTCGGCAAACCGAGGTCACGGAAGAAAAAAACGGCATGCCCTTAAAGACAGCCTCTCCGGACCTCCCAAACAAAAAAAAGTACTAACATAGTGGGCCAGCCATGGGAGCATGATGGAGGAGCAATTCCAAGAGAAAGCTGTCATCTCCGCATTAAATGCCCACAACTAACATCCTGGCCCCATTTATGTGGACATGACCCCTGAACAGTATTATCTAGGTCACTGCAACTCACAGAACGTCAGAAGGAGTGGTTGATGGGACATGCACTCAAGTATAGACATGGATGACTAACAAGTGTAGGACCAGGATGGTCCAACGAGAACTATATAATGTAAGAGACCTTCCATAAGGAGGGGAGAGGAAGAAGGAGAAAGAGTTTCAAGAAAACACTGTAGTGATCCCAACCCTCCTTGTACTCTGTTTAATCAACTTAGAGAGAAGCTCACATTCTCGGATGGTGAGTTCGTTTCCTTGGATCATAAGTCCATCCAGCTCTGTGTTCCTAATTCTTACTTAATCATCTTTTACACCCACATTAGCCGTTATCAAGCTCATTAAAGCCTAGCTCTTTGACCCACTCTCTACAAATTCATTGTACCGAGTCCACAGGGCCTAGATCCTATTCACTCTTGGGCCTAGTCTAAAAATCGAGACCCTACAATTTATATTTGTTATGAATTGATGACGTAGGTAACGAAGTTGTAACTAAGTTGACCTTAGGAGGAGGGTAATGTGACATTTTTTAAAACGCAAATGGAAAAATGATAACAGGCCTAACATAGGTTGGTAAATTGTTATTACCCTATTAATCTATCAAAGTCCTCTGTGTTATCTCCTTCAATCTTAAATTTTCATTTATGTAAATAGGGAAATATATGTCTAAATCAAGCAATAAGTTTGTGAAAAAAGGGAAGGTTAAGCTCTAGAGTTGATGATCTCTCATGATCTTCGATTGCCTCAATTAACCTCTTAAACACCACATCAAGCAATTAATCACAAGAAGAATAACTTGATTAAGACATTCACCAAAGAAAAAATAGCACCAAAGAAGAAAACCAACATGTGTGGCTCTCCTCCATTGATCATACCTACTAAGGATCTTCTTCTTAGAGTGGGTAGAGAAGATTTAAAGTTTGAAATCAAATATGAGTACACTTGCATTAGATTATCTCATGAAGCTGTTGGTTATTTATCTCTGACACCTTGAACTTCATCCACAAAATCATGTCTCCATACCTCCACAGTGGAGCTTCAACTTGAAGCTCATCCCAAAAAAGTCATATCACTAGCTGTCAACTGATTTCTTAAAGATATGGAGTGAGAGAGAATACTTTATTGTAATAAACTTGTAAATTTACACAATTGTACGCGAATTGATGTAGGATATTTTTAGGCAAATCCATATAACATCCTAGGTGGCAAAAAAAGATTTTATTTATTTATTTTTTTTTTTTGGGGGCTATTAAGTAGCACTTTTCATCAAACACTACAAAGACTGTTTTGACATAGAACTAAACTGATAAACGTTACAAATCAAATTGACATAATATAAACGTTAGGGATCAAAATTGTAATTTACTTATTATGATTTTATTTTTTGGATATAATTCGGCGTCATTGAAAATATTATAATGATGGGACGCTATGCACTTTAAATTTGTAAATTTTTTAATTTAAATCATAAAATTGATCAATTTCAAATGCTTTTTTTACTTACAATTTAAAATACTATTCTTTCTCATCACATTCATAATCATTCATCATGTCCAACTAATACAAATCTTTTGTATTTTGCTTTGTGTTCCACAAATCACAATTTGCCTTATGTTTTATTATTTTTCATTTTTAAATTTTTTTATTTTATAAGGAAAGTAAAACAAATATATTGGCAAGTTGTGAATGGTGGAGCATAAAATGAAACACAAAATATCTCCAAAATACAAATCCATGTTACTATCATCATTGTGATGATAATTATAATAATAAATAAATCATTCAATAATTTTATTAATCAACTCCATGTATTCTTCAATTATATTGAGCATAAATATATACAAGGGACTCTTTCTTGTACCAATAGAATTAGGACTCCTAGTTTGACTAGTAAACTAAAAATCTAATAAGATGATAACTAATAAAACACTAACTTGGAATCAAAGAAAATAAAACCTAAAATGCTTAGGATCTCCTATAAAATGCTAGTAAACTTAACTAAATCACAAAAACATTAAATGTATGAATTTATGGATTTGATAGCAAATGACATCTGAGTCATATGAAATAGAACCCATAATCTAATGATGTTATGGATCGGTCCTTATAGGAAAGAATGTAACAAATATAATTAGACATTTGTTACTCAATTAGATTACATGGACTAAGTTCCTTATTCACTTATAATAAACATCCAGTTATGTACGTTACTTACCTGTAATAATGAGACAATGTTTTTCAACTTCAGAGTTATCTCCCTTGTAGCTTCCCTAGTTGAAGTTCTAAAATCATATTGATCAGCATGTCTCACTTTCAGCCTCAATGATGAACTTTTAAAATCTTTAGCTATTGTGTGCGAAACCCCACCACACAATATCTACCTCCAGAAGATGTCCTCCCCAAGCGCCATCTTAACCCACCCTTCACATCTGGATCTAGAATTGCAAAATTAATAAGACTTCTAATGCTTTGCATCTCATCATCCTGGAGAGCACATAAATTAGTTTGGTCACAAATTTAAGTCTTAGACTCTCAAGAGAAAGAAATACTGTGCTAAAACTATCTCATATGATAGTTTTAAGCCTTTTATAGAGAGCAAATATAGACAAGAAAATTACCATGAGAGTTGTTAAGATCCTCTTGGTGGATAGCATCAGCCTTAGGTCTAAGTTTTTATCAAGGCACGATATGTCTACGACCATATGACGCACTTGTTGTAGTTCAATCTAAAATAACAGTGTGACATTTGAACATAAGTCTCAAATCACACATAATAAAAAATTGGAAGGAAAGTCACATACCTAGAAAAAAGAGGGAAAAAAAAATTTGGAAGGAAAGTGGACGTTTAGTTGCATGGAAGTATTACAAGAGATGGCAGTTGAGAGAAAAGGATTTATAGTGTCATTGTGCTGATGGAGAATAAAAACTTGTTGCAAAAGCTCCTCAAAGATGATTGCATATACTGGAGACTGGAACCTGTTCTTGAAGATATAAGGGTATTATTAAGGAGGGATTTTGGTGATGTACTTAAATACGTGGATAGAGAATATTGGAATAGATGGTTAAATAAGCTTTGAGAATATTGTTGTTACCTTACTCCTCAACATTACCTTTTAAGTTTTTCAAGATAGCTTAGACTGAATGTTTGCTAATTTCATAGTGAGCTAATTGATGACTCTGTTCCTCAACTAAATGTTGAAATCTATCCAAACATCTAAATTTCTTCTTATATTTCCTCGACCCATCATAAGCTCGCTTGACCAATATTTGTAGATGTGCAGTGTGAACAACAAACTCAATTACACCAAACAATTACAAATTTAAATTTCTATAAAACAATGACACTTTTCATTAAAAAGAAACTTTTATCTTGGAAATTAGTCAACATTAAAAATTAAAAATCCTAATAGATTGCTTAAGGTTTTTTATTTTATTTTTATAATTTTTGTGTGTGTTCGTGCGCCAATCATGGCCTGTGGCAGAATTGGGTGGGTTATAAGAGAATGGGTTTTGGTTAACATATTGTTTTTCCCCTGGTCTGTAAAGGCAAAATGACAAAATTCCAATCAAACCAATGGCTTGGGTGGTTCTATGATAGCCCATAATACAGGCAAGCACAAAAAGGTGTCTAACTCTCAATGTTGAGAGATGGACTTCTAAACTTAAGAGCCCAGGAGTAAGATGAGTTCACTTAGGACACAAAAGTGTTTTTGCATTCGCTTTCTAGGACACAAAGTGATGATGAACTAAAATATAATGGAAAAACTGATATATATTTTATGCTTATTGGACGGAACTAATTTTACTAGCAATGTTTGTGATGTGCATGAAATATATATAATAAAGTACTCACATATCTACATATTTAGCCTTACTTTTATGTTATTTTGTGACTGATTATATAATATCTTTGTGTTGCAGGTAACAAGGGCTTTACATGCAAAGTGGGGTTAGGCCAATTGAATCAAGCCAAATTAAAGGGCCATGATGAAGTTAGAGAAGACCAACCCAATTAAATTTAAGTCCAATTGGAGCAAGGAATCAAAGGAAATTTACACAAAATCCAAATCCAATTCGAATTAGGATTCCAGCCTGCACATCAGTTAGTATTTTCGGTATAAATTTTGGCTCAGATGTCCAATTGAGATGATTCAAGTTGGGCTGGAAAGTTAACTTAAAGGGCTACAACTTTTTAGTTTACCAAAAGTCCTAATTCTGAAGCTAAATGGGCCAAAATTGTCGGTTAAGTGAAGCCTAAAAATCTGGGATTTTCTCCAAACGGGAATTCAACTTGTAATAGGATTCCTTTACCTATTTAAAGGCTCTTTAGGGCAAAATTCAAGGAGGCTAGTGCTAGGGCTGAGGGCTGAATGCATATAGAGCTGGGCTACTTCTTTGGTTTTCTTCCATGACAGTTAGTTTTATTTTATTTGTCTAGTTTAATGTTTAGTATTTTATTTTTGTGTTTTATTTCAATTACCATGAGTAGCTAAATTTATAATTAGGGTTGAGGATGAAACCTTGTTAAGAATTATCAGTAATATTTATGTGATCTGATTTTTCCCACAATAGTTATTCTTTAATGATTTAAATTGTTCTTGCTTCATATCAATTGACTAAGATGAGATTCTAAATATGAGTTCAATCATGTTTTTCTCATGATTTAGGATTTGTCTTAATTAATTGAATGCTTGGTTTATTAATTCTTGATTATAAAATTGGATATCGTTTGTGATTTGTCTGTCAATGGATACAATTTATGATTTGATTTTTAGAATTGGATATATCTTGTGATTTGTTTGGCTACGGATACAATTGATGATTTGGTTTTATACTTAAGAAGTGAAGAAGAACATGCTTTTGATTTTTAAAATAAAGATTTTAATGAGAATATTTTCCATGATAGCAAGATTGATTTCTAGATTATCATGTAGTGGTTGGGAAAAATTAATGATCATAAATATATGCTGATATGACTTACAAGATGGATTCCAAAACCTTAATTCCTTTCTTTTGATTGTTTACTTCTTTTGTTCTTTCTTTGTTATTATTATTATTATTATTTTTTTTTTTTTGGAGTTGGAAAATGTATTTCTTTTTTGGCACAATGATCTGCCAAACCTATTCCACATGGACTTAGCTTCAACAATATTTTTGAACTAAGGCTAACTTGGAAGCTTTCTATATGTGTGTTTTGATGTCAAAACTTGGAATCTTTTTGCTATAAGTATTGATAGTTGCTTCAGTAAATTTGTTCATATGTATGTTTGTTTTTCTATTACTACTCTTAAATGCCAGCTTGCTTAAAAAATTTCATATAGATGTTAAATGCAGTAATATTTTAGGCATGTTATAGTTGTTCATTTGCACCTGATCAATTCATTCTATATTTTTGTGAGATTAATATAGTGGTTAAATGGGTTTGGTTTATAATTTTATACACAATTTCATAACAATCGGTTGCCATTTATTGTTAAATGTATGAGATATTTGTTTAGTGTATTTAAGAATTAGAAAAACTATAAGAGCTCTTCAAAGATCAATGAGTTTTTCATGACTAAAATTACCTTGATATTCG
Source organism: Quercus agrifolia (assembly GCA_029955455.1). Classification (NCBI taxonomy): domain Eukaryota; kingdom Viridiplantae; phylum Streptophyta; class Magnoliopsida; order Fagales; family Fagaceae; genus Quercus; species Quercus agrifolia. The sequence continues at coordinate 19,322,637 of JARQAD010000006.1, forward strand.
GAAAGAATGATAATTCACATTAATTTTTGGCAAGTGCAATAGATGTAGGAATTAGGAAACACCTACGGGAGAAAAAAACCCTCAAGGGCTTCAACTGCACATGTTATTCGAACAACCTCACCTTCCCATACCACTTTGATATCCTTGTTAGAAAAACAATATAATGATGTAGTTAGCTTTATGTCAAATTTAAGAAATTCGTTTCAAATATAATCCTTGGTACAGTGAATCATCTACAAAGGTGGGAGGAAATTGGTCCTCTAGGAAGAAAAGGGGTAAAAAAAAGGAAAAAGGAAGAAGAACGTGGGAAAGGGAAAAAGAAAGAGACTGTTGTGGGAAAGTGAGGAATTTAGTAATAAAAAAATAAATTGTTATTACTTGTTAGTTTAAGCCCATTGCTTTTGGTCTGGAAATATGAATTTAACTAGTGTTTTTGTTGTAAAAAAAAAAAAAAAAAAAAATCTGCTGTTTGCATTGTCTTGCCTTTGTGAAAATTTAACTCTTGTTTTTTGATAAAATGGTTGTAAATGTGTCAAAGGCAATTTGGTCCAAAGAATAAAAACATTCAACTTTTTAGTTTCTCTCATCACTTCTACCAAAATTTTCAATCCCTTCCATTTATTCTTGTCATCTTTTATTAACTAGATCCCATAATAACTCATTCTTAAAAATCTTGTTCACATCTGCCATATAATATATATATATATATATATATATATATATATAAAATGGAAAACTGAAAGTTCAAATAGTGTAAATTACACTATGAACGTTTAGACCCCCAATTTACAAACTACCAATTCAAGCTTAATATCGAACAATTAATGTGCAGAACATGAACATAAGCTTAATACAGAATTAATAAACAATCCAAACCAATTAAAATCACATCCACAGTAAAAATTAAATGGCAAAGATTAAGGGAAGAGAGATTCAAACACAAGGACAACACATGATATGTTATCAAAGAGGAAACCAAAGCCCTCGGCGTAAAACCTCTCCGCCGCCCTCCAAGCGGTAAATAATCCACTAGAAAATGTAATTGGGATACATGAACAGCAATAGACCCTCCAAGCCTAATCTACCCAGTGTACCTAAGCCCTTTGTCTTTTCTAGCTTACCAGATTCCGCTATAGCTCATAGCATCAACCAATAAAGATTGGTTCCTTCCTAATTGCTTCCCAAGCACCAAATAGCCTTCTCACAGATATGGGTATGGTGAGAAAAGGATTTGGGTAATAAACCTCTCAAGGATGTAACAATGGAGAGGAAGAGAGTAGAGGAATTTGAAAAGTCTCTTATGTGAAGATTGTGGATGAGTCAATCTTATTTTTCTCTAGGGTTTTTCTCTCAAAATTCTCTCTGGAAGCTCTCTCTAAATCGTGGGTATAAAGGTATATATATAGTAAGGTGAGAATGAATATGAAATGTCATATTTTGCCAAATAGGGTGTTCTGCCGGCTTGACCTCGCGACTGGGTTGAGTCACGAGTTCAAGCCGCGAGCAAATGGCCTGGCTAGTTGGAACTTTTATCCTGTAGTGAATAGTTGGCATGACGCTTCAGCTTCTGGCATGCTTGGCAAGTGTGCTTCAATTTAGTGGCTTGCAGCCGTGAGCCACCCGCGAAATCCAGCCGCAAGTCCCTGCTTTTTTGCACACACTTGAGCAATTCTTCACACTCTCTCACACACACTACCCTTACATGATTCCCACATAAATACAGGGTTTCTAATTACTAAAATACAAGCAAATTTGCAAAGGAATAAAGCCAACAAGATGATTAATTAAATTCAACCTTACAAAAACTAATATTTATTAGATAGTATTTTATTAGCAATGTTTGACATGATTAAGGGAGAAAGCATTATAGTCAACTTTGGGATAATCAAATTTTGAAAATGATTGAGTAAATTCTACACAAAGAAAAAGAAGTTTACTTTTTCAAAATTATCTTGATTTCATTTCTTATTTATTTGTTTTTATGAAAAGATCGGAAGAGATGATAAGAATTCTTAAAGAGCATAGTTTCCTCTCTTTTTTTTTTTTTTTTTTTTTTTTTTTTTTTTTTTTTTTCCGAATACAAAAACAACATTCTTACTATAATTTTACGAAAGAGCATCATGATAGATGGTAATTCTACGTCACACACTTTGTCACCACTATTCTATATAATAAATTATGACTATTTATCTATCAATTTCACATGAATCTACTATATTTTCTTACCACTTACAATTAACCACATAAGAGAATTGTTGCAAGGTGTGTGGCAAAAGTTGTGTTATTAGAATTTTTGGCTAGAGAAACTAGTCACTTTGTATTTTTTTTTTTTTTTTTTCCTTCGTCAATCTAACTTTTTTGTTTTTGAAGAAGAAACAAAACCATAAAATGATTCTGGTAGTTTACAACATGCCACTCCAAGCCACTTCTTTCATAGAGTTCCTGAACCACAGAACCAGACCACATGGCTTGTAGTGGTTTTTTTTATAATGAGTTTTCTTGGTTTTAGGGAAAGATTCTTATACATATATGATTAACAAAGAGTATAGTTTAGCCGCCCATCACGGGCTTAGCTTGGAGTTCCATCCCCTTTTGCTTTGTCTGATTCCTATAGTCAAAGAGGCATAGTTGTTAATTTGAATTGATAAAAAAAAATTGTATAATTGATTTCAAAAAGAGACTTTCTACGAATGTTCTTTTCTATCAGCTCTCATGTTTAGTTGTTTTTTTAGAGGATGATAGGAAGAGAGAGATGACCATTTGCATATTTACTCTGTTAAAAAATAAAAACTTCCTTGGTTCTTTACTCTTTCCTTTTTTTTTTTCCCAAATAAATTTGAATACCTCCAATCTTACTTTTGAGTGAAAAAAATGATTTATTGACTTGACTCACAACAATTTAACAACCAACTACTTGGGGAAGGGTTTATCCTCTCTCTCTCTCTCTCTCTCTCTCTCTCTCTCTCTCTATATATATATATATATATATAATCATTACAATTTAAAAAAATTTGGTAAACATTGACATGCTTTGTCGTTGCCCGTGGATATAGGCTATTTCTGAACCTCGTAATTTTTAGAGTTTTGTGTATATTTTTCTTATGATTTATTTTCTTCATTCCTATTATTTGTTTGGAGATATTTCTTAGGTCTAAAATATTTACACAATCAATCTTAATAATTTTTTAGCTTCTGCTATTTTACAACTGGACACACTTAAGTTGGCTTGTTCAAAATTTTCAAGAAAAAAATGGTGTTTGGAGACTAATCCCCTTTTGCTTCATCTGATTCCTACAGGTAATGAAGCATAGTTGTTAGTTTGAATCGATAAAAATATTATATAATTGATTTCAAAAAGAGGCTTTCTATGAATGTTTTTTTCTACCAGCTCTCATTTTTAGTGGTTTTTTTTTCTAGAATATGCTAGAAAGAGAGAGATGACCACTTGCATACCTATTAAAGAATAAAAAATTTCTTGGTTCTGTATTCTTTCCTCTTTTTTTTTTATAAATAAATTTGATTACCTCCAATCTTACTTTTGGGTGAAAAAAAAATGATTTATTGACTTGACTCATAACAGATAAACAACCAATTACTTGGGGAAGGATTTATCCTCTCTCTCTCTCTCTCTTTATTTATATATATATATATATATATATATATATAAAATCATTACAATTAAAAATAATTTTCAGTCAATATTTTGTCAGGACGATTCCTGGAAGTTATAGAATACTAGATTATCTTCTTTTCTTAGCTTGTGGGAGGAAGCCCACGTTGTTTCAAGCAGGTTTTGTGCTTTTCCACCACTGCTGCCAGTCAGTTTCGTCAGCTTTTGGGCATATGGTTAAAAAAAATAGAATTCACAATAGAGGAATTGGTCTGGCAAGCAATCCCACATGTACCGGGAATTGCTAGTGCTAGAAAATGTAAATTCTTACCAAAATAGGAGGGACTCTTATTTTATAGGCTAATTGATGGAGAAGTTAAGTATTCCATGACCCCAAGAGCTTTCTTTAATTTGCTTATCCAGTCTTTCCTGTTATTATTATTTTTTTTTTTTCGAATACAAAAACAACATTCTTACTATAATTTTACGAAAGAGCATCATGATAGATGGTAATTCTACGTCACACACTTTGTCACCACTATTCTATATAATAAATTATGACTATTTATCTATCAATTTCACATGAATCTACTATATTTTCTTACCACTTACAATTAACCACATAAGAAAATTGTTGCAAGGTGTGTGGCAAAAGTTGTGTTATTAGAATTTTTGGCTAGAGAAACTAGTCACTTTGTATTTTTTTTTTTCCTTCGTCAATCTAACTTTTTTTTTTTTGAAGAAGAAACAAAACCATAAAATGATTCTGGTGGTTTACAACATGCCACTCCAAGCCACTTCTTTCATAGAGTTCTGAACCACAGAACCAGACCACATGGCTTGTAGTGGTTTTTTTTATAATGAGTTTTCTTGGTTTTAGGGAAAGATTCTTATACATATATGATTAACAAAGAGTATAGTTTAGCCGCCCATCACGGGCTTAGCTTGGAGTCCAATCCCCTTTTGCTTTGTCTGATTCCTATAGTCAAAGAGGCATAGTTGTTAATTTGAATTGATAAAAAAAAATTGTATAATTGATTTCAAAAAGAGGCTTTCTACGAATGTTCTTTCCTATCAGCTCTCATGTTTAGTTGTTTTTTTAGAGGATGATAGGAAGAGAGAGATGACCATTTACATATTTACTCTGTTAAAAAATAAAAACTTCCTTGGTTCTTTACTCTTTCCTTTTTTTTTTTCTCAAATAAATTTGAATACCTCCGATCTTACTTTTGAGTGAAAAAAATGATTTATTGACTTGACTCACAACAATTTAACAACCAACTACTTGGGGAAGGGTTTATCCTCTCTCTCTCTCTCTCTCTATCTCTCTCTCTCTCTCCCTCTCTCTCTCTCTCTCTCTATATATATATATATATATAATCATTACAATTAAAAAAAATTTGGTAAACATTGACATGCTTTGTCGTTGCCCGTGGATATAGGCTATTGCTGAACCTCGTAATTTTTAGAGTTTTGTGTATATTTTTCTTATGATTTATTTTCTTCATTCCTATTATTTGTTTGGAGATATTTCTCAAGTCTAAAATATTTACACAATCAATCTTAATAATTTTTTAGCTTCTGCTATTTTACAACTGGACACACTTAAGTTGGCTTGTTCAAAATTTTCAAGAAAAAAATGGTGTTTGGAGACTGATCCCCTTTTGCTTCATCTGATTCCTACAGGTAATGAAGCATAGTTGTTAGTTTGAATCGATAAAAATATTATATAATTGATTTCAAAAAGAGGCTTTCTATGAATGTTTTTTTCTACCAGCTCTCATTTTTAGTGGTTTTTTTTTCTAGAATATGCTAGAAAGAGAGAGATGACCACTTGCATACCTATTAAAGAATAAAAAATTTCTTGGTTCTGTATTCTTTCCTCTTTTTTTTTATAAATAAATTTGATTACCTTCAATCTTACTTTTGGGTGAAAAAAAAATGATTTATTGACTTGACTCATAACAGTTAAACAACCAATTACTTCGGGAAGGATTTATCCTCTCTCTCTCTCTCTCTCTCTTTATATATATATATATATATAAAATCATTACAATTAAAAATAATTTTCAGTCAATATTTTGCCAGGACGATTCCTGGAAGTTATAGAATACTAGATTATCTTCTTTTCTTAGCTTGTGGGAGGAAGCCCACGTTGTTTCAAGCAGGTTTTGTGCTTTTCCACCACTGCTGCCAGTCAGTTTCGTCAGCTTTTGGGCATATGGTTAAAAAAAATAGAATTCACAATAGAGGAATTGGTCTGGCAAGCAATCCCACATGTACCGGGAATTGCTAGTGCTAGAAAATGTAAATTCTTACCAAAATAGGAGGGACTCTTATTTTATAGGCTAATTGATGGAGAAGTTAAGTATTCCATGACCCCAAGAGCTTTCTTTAATTTGCTTATCCAGTCTTTCCTGTAATTTTTTTTTTTTTTTTTTTTTGGGAGGTAATTTTCATCGTATATTAGATTTATTAGTTTTTAATGAATTATGGCCTTGATTCTAATTCGTATTAGGTTTGAGATCTCATGCAAAATGGTCCAAATGAGAGAAAGGAGGCAAAGAGAGAGACTGAATGTTGCTAATGTCACAGTGCGCTTATTGATGACTTTGTTCCTCAACTAAATGTTGAATTTTGTCCAAACTTCTAAATGATGACTTTTCTACACTATCTTAAGATGTTGATATTACAGTATGCCTTAAGGATGCTTTCGAACGAGCAAGCTAAAATCATAATCTCATGGTTCTCAAAAAAAAAAAAAAAAAAAATCTTATTGTCATAAATATACATGTTTGCTGTAGAAAAATATGGTTTTCGAGGGAAATGTTATTCTTGGTGTGTGTGTATATATATATTATACACACACACGTATGTGATGAAAAGTGATTAATAGACTTCCTCATCTTTGGCAATAGTAAAAACAAAAAAAAAACAAAAAAATCATAGCAACAATATATGAAAACACTGAAAAAGGGGGAAATGTAATGCTCAGTAATTGCAATTTCTGTAAACTTTCTATGGGATCGCGTTGGAGATATGCATAGCAAGTAGCAACTGACAAGATTGATGGTGTATGTGGCTAGACACCAAAAAAAAAAAAAAAAGAAGAAGAAGCAAGCAGTGTGAGTAATACTCCCTGAGTCCTTATAGTTTGAAGTCTATAGGCAATAAATTGTTTAGGCCCACTTTCATTAACAGGTAATACTCACTGAACAATGAATGATTCTTGGAAATTTTTTTTCTTTTCTTTTCTTTTTCTTTAATGAATGAGAATATTTTATCAAGACCACGTACAACTCATGGTTGAATAATAAAATTGCAAAATCAATATAGTTTTCTACCCTTCATAACCAATGTTTTGAATACTATTTCAGACCCGTTTCAATTTGTCCATTGGAACAAAATATTTTTGTACCAACCTATTTCGATGTACCATTTTGAAGTTATTACTGATATATATATATATATATATATATATATATATATATATATATATTAAGTAATGTTACACCATCTAATAACTCCTTATTGAATTCATATTTTAAAAATCCCTCAATTGAATTACATGTTCTATATCCTTAATATGCATGCCAATTTTCATGTACTATCAAATATTACTTATCATCTGATCCATAAACTCATCTTTTATGTATTATTTTAAATTACAAAAACTTGAATTTAAATAATTGTTAACATGACTATTGATCTTTGATCACCTTGAAATTTTAAATATAAGAAATATATAAATATAATGTAATCCAATGGTAAATTTTTCAAAATTCATATCTAATAATAAGTTATTAAATGATATAACATTTGTTAGAATTATACTTAGCATAGTTTGAACTCAATATATATATATATATACACAAACCACATGCCACCTGTCCATTTTAATTCTTAATTTTAGTGCACAATAATAATATTTACTCAACTAGATAAAACCACTTCAATTTTAAATAGAATATTTAGCACTCCAACGATTTTTAAAAAAATTAAGCAATCTAATGCAATTTTGTGGTCCTAGTATTTCAAATTAATTGCAATTGCCAATTTCTGGACTCAATTGGCAATTATTAAAATATTATAATTAATTTGATAAGATATATGGAGGTTCCTAGAAAGTTTAAAGTAGGAGAACATGTACGAGTTTTACAATTTCACATTATGACACACCGGAAAAAATTGGCTTTTGCCACAATCCAGCATTTTGCCCTCTTTCCCAAACTAATTAGGAAAATGTCCATCTTTTGAAACTCGATTTTCTCAAAATCGAGTTAAACCCTATAGTGGCGTTTTTAAAAAGCCTATAGTAACGTTTTAAAGATCTATAGTGGCATTTTTTAACTCGATTTCCATAAAGTCGAGTTCTAGGCAAAAAAAAAAAAGAAAAATTTGCTTGTAACTCTACTTTAAGGAGATCGAGTTAAAAAACGCCATTATAGGTCCTTAAAACGTCACTATAGGCTCCTTAAAATGTTACTATAAGGCTCCATAATTTTTTTTTTTTTATAACTCGATTTTGAGAAAATCGATTTTCAAAAGAGGGGCATTTCCCTAATTAGTTTGGAAAATTGGGCAAAATGCTGAATTGTTTTTTTGAAATGGGCATTTGCCCATTTTCTCCTGACACACGTGACTTTTTTTTTTAAAAAACAAACACACACACAAGAAAGAAGAATATGGATTCTAATACAAAAATACACTACGATTAAACCTATATAATAATTAGAGAAAAATTACACTCTTGTTAAACAATAGATTCTCATTAAATTAAATCCTCACATTCACGGTCCCCCACTCTCCTTAGTTACCTTCTTCACCTCTCCACTAGGAGTCTAGCTACGACCCATCACTTCGAAGTTCAACAAAACCCAACGATTTTGTTTTTGTAGATTGTTCAACGTGGAATTGACCTAATATTGGCACCACAGTTGACAGCCATAGTCAAGTACGCCAGAGCAACAGAACTATAATGAATCAAGTAAAAGGTCCACGAACTAGTCAAGCACGCTAGAGCAACAAAATTATAGAAAAGCAATAGAATTGATCAGTATTTTAGTCTAATAATAAAAAACAATTTTTAAGAGATAACGTGCTAAAACTCATTAAAAAAAAAAAAGTTGGTGTAACTCTAAGAATATTATACTATTTAATATTTTTTTTATTAGATGCGAATTTTTGACAAATTTACTGTCGGATTACATTATTTTTATATATTTTTTATACTTGTAAAAATTTTAAGAAGATTAAATATTAATAACTATTTTATCAATCAAATATTTGAAGTTCAAGTTTTTATAATTTAAAATTATACATTAAAAATGAGTTTTTAGATCATAAAATAAATAAAGTTTGAAAAAATTTGACATGCTTGTTAAAATTATGGAGATGATGTAATCTAACCATGAAAATTTCAAATTATCTAAACCACGTTGAGCTTTTTCCTATATATAATACCTCCGATCACAATTATTATGGCTATCTTCCTTTTCCTCATTTTTTGATAGGACCTGCCTCTTCCTCATTGATTCACCATATGGATTCTCAATCCTTATATTCTCTTCCTTTCCTTTGTGTCTTTTTCTTTTGTTGCTTCCGTTACACCACCTCCAAGATAAGCTTTTCCTTCCCTGACTTCTTACCCGATGACAACAACATCACAGTTTCTGGTACAGCCACGAAAGCTCAAGTTGATGGGCACCGGTCAATACGACTCACCGATAACGTGGATAACTTGGGTGACAATCAAGATAGTGCCATCGGCCGAGCATACTATTACAAACCCATCCCACTGTGGGATCCCGTTGCAAATGTCACTACAAATTTCACAACTACTTTTGAGTTCGTAATCAGAACTCGTAATAATCAGCCATCAAGGAGTGGCTCTGGTGGTGGAATTGCGTTCTTTATCACTTCAGAATATTCCGTCGATGCCCCTACGGGTTCCGTAGGAGGTTGGATGGGTCTCTTCAATAGCACAACTGAGGGCGAATCATCAAGCAACATGGTAGCGGTGGAGTTTGATACCTGGCGAGATACACAATGGAAGGATGGTTCTGGTGAGAACCATGTTGGTATTGATGTGAACTCCCTTGTCTCCATCGCTAACAGTACTTGGAATCTAACCTCCGGGGACATTTTGGTGGCAACAGTCTCCTATGACGGAACCTCCGAGATTCTCAGTGTATTTTTGAAATACTTGAATCTTCCAAACTTACCCTTGAATCTTACTCATAATGTAAAGTTGAGAGATTTTCTCCCAGAAAAAGTGATGATGGGCTTCTCTGCAGCAACGGGAGGAGGAGTCCCAGTCCAGGCGATCAGAAGTTGGACTTTCAGTTCAACTTTGGATCTCGATTCGATGCAAAATGGAGGGAAAGGGAACTCTAAGATGTGGTTGGTAGGATTAATAGCAGGACTGGTGCTTTTGGTTGCTGGGGTAAGTTTTGGCACTTACATTTTGTGGAGAAATTCCAAAAGAAAAGAAATAGAAGAAGATGAAGATATAATAGAAGGAACTGGACCAAAAATGTTTGCCTACAAGGACTTAGTTGTGGCAACTAATAACTTTTCAGAGGAAGGGAAGCTAGGGCAAGGAGGTTTTGGAGGCGTCTACAAAGGTTTCTTGGCAAAAATGAACATGGAAATTGCAGTGAAGAAGATATCAAGCAACTCTAGACAAGGAAAAAAGGAGTACATTTCTGAGGTGATAACTATAAGTCGTTTGAGACACCGCAATTTGGTTCAACTCGTTGGTTGGAGCCACGAACAGGAGTTCGTAGTGGTTTATGAGTACATGCTCAATGGAAGTCTAGATTCACATTTATTTGGCAAGAGAAGTCATCTCTCGTGGCCAGGGAGGTCCGAAATCGTTCATGGGTTAGCATCTGGATTACTCTATCTGCATGAGGAATGGGAGCAATGTGTAGTGCATAGAGATATCAAATCAAGCAACGTGATGTTAGATTCAAACTTTAACGTAAAACTTGGTGACTTCGGTCTAGCGAGGTTTGTGGACCATGGACGTGGCTCACAAACCACAAATTTGGCTGGAACCATGGGCTACATTGCTCCAGAGTGTCTTATTACAAGCAAGTTTAGTAAGGAATCAGATGTTTTTAGTTTTGGGATAGTGGCATTAGAGATCGCATGTGGGAGGAAAGTAGTGGAGCCAAAGGCAGAAGAATCAAAGATTAGTTTACTCAATTGGGTGTGGGAGTTATATGGAGAGGAAAGGCTTTTAGAAGCAGCAGATGAGACGCTAAATGGGGATTACGACATGGACGAGATGAAATGTTTGATGACTATTGGGCTGTGGTGTGCTCATCCAGATCACACTTCAAGACCTTCTATAAGGCAAGCAATTAAGGTTCTTAATCATGACGCACCATTGCCTTCCCTTCCGTCCAAAATGCCTGCCATTGTATTATATGGCCCTGGAGCGATGTCTGCTTGTACAAGCAAAGAAAGGAGCACATCTGCTACAAGGACGACTCCAGGGTGTGACACTGAGGGATTATTGCAAAGTTGAATGGCAATTGGAGCACAGGATTGATTGTCTCAGTAATGTTTTTCTTGATGCAAATGTGGGATTATGAATTAGAATATGAAGTAACTTTCTTTCCGATTGATGATAATGTATGGTATTTGTAGATTTTTAACTGCGTGACAGACTTCATGTTATGAACTTAGTATATCATATGAATTAATTATACGCTCTTAAGTATACTAGATGAATTGTGTGATTTAGATCTATAGCTTTGTTATTGTTATTTCAAGTGCCATAAATTGTTTAGTTATCTTGTTTCATCGTACGTGCTTAATTTCCTAAATTTACTACTTCTTTTCTATATAATTATATGTCAGTGCAAATTGAATTTCTGTGCTATTGCCTTTATCCATGTGCATTGCTTTCTTTTCATCATGCTTTACAAAAGTTACATCACATATTCTTTCTTTCGCACTCTAGAGAAAAGAGATGAATGAATTCAATTTTTTTGTTGTTTAGCAAAGCAATTTTAAATAAACTAATCACTAACTTATGCAATGTTTGGAAAAATTTAACAATTTATTTAGTGAAAAATGAAAAATAGTAAATGAGACTTATAAGTATTAGTCTTAAACTATTTTTAAAATGATGTGATTATTTTCTAATAAAGAATAGTTGATACAATAATTAGATTTTTTAAATTAAACTTTCTATATTTGTTATTTAAAAGTGTTTAAAATTTGTAAGTTTTTGGTTTTTTTGTTTTTTTTGTTTAGTTTTTCTTTGGGAAACATAATGCATTTTGCATTTATTCAATTTTTATATGGTTGGAATTTGTTTCTAGTACTTTTTACAAATTTATCTTCTATATATCTTGAATTATCTCAAAAGGAAGTAGATATAAGTAAATCTATCACTTATATTAGAATATATATATATATATATATATATATATATATATATATATATATATAACTTTAATAACATAAGAAGCATGTAAATTTATCTATAACTTATCAACATTACGTTGAGAATATGACATAATTGTCAATAAAACAACTCCCCTTTCTACACAAAGCTTTCCTTCCAAAACATTATCGAAGTGGATCAAACAAACCAAAACAACCAACGTATCCCTCTTGTTATTATTGTAACTTGGTGGGTCATACTTCGTGCTCCAGTACATATTCTCCATGGATATCCACCTAGTAATCATTTATCAAAATCTTCTACCAGCAACAAAAGCCTCATTTTCCCAAATTTTCAAAAATAGAGGAAGACATAAAAATAACTTTAGTAAGAGTAGTATAAATTATTGTAGTAAAATAAATAAAGTAATAAAATTAAGAAACTCATAGAATAACTAAAAAGAATATATATGATTGGTCTTTGATTAGATCGTAATGAATTCATAACCGACCCCAAAACTATTAAATTAAAGTTTGGTTATTGTAAGAAAGGCCTCTTTATCTCAATACGTCAGCCAATAGTGAATGCATGTGCAGTTTTGGTGGCAAATGAGTATTTTTCTAAAGCAGTTGTAATTTTCTTTTCTTGTTGACTTTTTAGTCAAGAAAATTTACTATAAGGATTGTCTGTTTCCCCCTTGTGATGCCTATTGCTTAGAAGATTTATTTAGTATAATTTCAAAAGCCCTAGCATCATATTCGCTTTACAATAAAGGCACAAAAAACTTGGTGAGGAAAAGGTTCCATAAAATACGTAATTTCATTATTTATGGCAAAAAAATGTAATTTCATTAACTTGTATGCAGTATTTCAACTTGCATATTTACATATGCCTTTTTGCATTGGAAAATTAAACATATTTACATAAGTCTTGTGTGTGTGTATATATATATATTAATAAAACAGAGGATTTACTTCTTAAATAAAGAGCAATGTTATAAGTATTGTTCATTAGACACTCGTTATAAAATATCACACACATATTTTACATAAACAAAATATGAACATTCATTATATTCATGGGCGGAACTACCCTTGGACCGGGGGGCAATGGCCCCCCCTAAATTTTTTTTTAAAAATATTATATATATATATATATATATATATATATATCTGTGTGTGTGTTTATTAATTTTAGCAATTTTGTTTTATAAAGTTACATCTTATTTCCCTTTAATAATATCATTGATTCTTTTAAGAGTAATGTTATACTCAAACTTTTTTATAACATTTTTACAAACCTTTTTGGCAGCAAATTTTTATTGGTTCGTATATGGGCACACCACTCACATCATTTTTTTACTTACCAGTAACCACTTATTACATAAATAATTTATAAAAAACTTGTAGTTCTAGCATTTTCCTCATTTTAGTGACCATAAAAAATTTATAGATCGAAAATATAAAACAAAATATACAAGCCCAAATAAAAAAAAAAATAGTTCAACAACAAAAATTATGAGTAAAACTAAAAACAAAATTAAGCTCAATTAACTAATTTTATCCAGAATAAATAACCTTGCCCTTTAAAAAAAAAAGAAAATCTACACAAAAATAATTTTGTTCTTACCTACCAAAAAAAAACACTTAACTGTTAAGTAGCAAAATCAGAGGTTGAAATCTCAACAGTAAACCCCCCCCCCCCCCCCCTAACTCAAAGTTTTGGCTCTATCCCTGATTATATTCTATCTATATACATATGTATATATGTATACAAGGGCGGAGCCAAGAATTTTTGTTTGGGAGGGTCAAGTTACAACACTAATATATTTATCAAGACAACATCCACATACATATATCTACACACAAGTTTTTTTTTTATTATATATACACACTTTTTTATTTGATAAGTTATATATATACACACACCCAACAACAACAACAACAAAAAGGTCTAGTATTTTCAATCAAAATTATGTTTAATGGCGATTTTTCATAAAATAAAATTCATTTTTTCCATTTTCATAGTGAAATTCTTAGAAAATTTCATTTTAAATACAAATTATCAAATTTTATACTAAAGTATAAAATCTTTCAATTGAACTAATGAAATTTTCAAAAACATGAATGATCCAAAACTAGGAAGAATAAATTAGTCTTCAAACATATTTGAAACTATCTTGCTCTAACCTATTATGTGGCAACTAAAGACACATTTTATATATAGTTTTAGTGACAAGATTTTTTTAATGAGTCAATGACTTGTTAATCGCCACATAACGGGTTAAAAAAGATAGATTCAAACATGTTTGATGCCAAATTTTGTCAAATATTTAACATATATAAGAGTACATTTTATAATAAAAAATAAAATTGTGAAAAATAAAGCTATATCTTTATAACTATTAAAACAATTATTATTTTTAAGAGCATCATTGGACTAATTCAAATATTTTGGGGGGGGGGGGGAACTCTTATTTTTATAGACTAAATTTTAAAAACATTAAAATAATTATATATATTTAAAAAAAATTCAAAATTTGGTTTTTTGTGTGTGTGTGTGGGGGGGGGGGGGGGGGGGAGGGGAGGGAGGAGGGGGGAGTGGGATTAGCATCGCCTCCAAGTTCTATTCCTAAGCCACGAAGCAATTAGGCCATATCCGTTGTTTCCAATTTATCAAGCTCCTTCCTTATTTCAACACGAAGTTGCTCTTATTTTCCAATTTATCAATGTCATATTTGGTTTGACATGACTAACCCATTTAATAAATGGGTTGGGTTAGTGTTCAACCTATAAAACTTGTTTAACCCGTCTGACCCATTTAATTAAATGACATTTTACTAATATACCCTTCATATTCTAGGTATATAAACTTTTTAGTGGTTATGGTTTACTTTCTTAGACATAATGTGATTGATTATTTATGATATTGAGATATGTTTTAGTTTTGAATGATTATTGGCGATGTAGTTACTTGTTAATTTTGAATTTTATATTGAAAATATTTATTTGTTTGTTTTTTCATGATTTTTTTTTTTTTTTCATTTTGATAAAATCTAATTAATAAGTTGACATGACTTACCTATTTAATAAATAAGTTGTATTAGGATTGAGGAATCTTGACTCGTTTAATAAATATGTCGGGTTAATATTAACCCATAGTTGGATACTCAAAAGTTAACCCAATACGAATCCGACACACAAATACGAATTGTCAACCCTACTTTACACTTCTTTTTAGGTACTTCATAGTTCACATGTAATTAATTAACTTCCACCAATTTGATTGATAATAGTACAATGTGCATTCAGCACTTTCTGCACTATCTCTTGCCATCTTCCAAGAAATTGCTAGTTTGGCGGACTCCTCCTGGATACAAATTTGTTAGCAATTGTTTTTATGTAAATGTTTTAGATCATCTTCTCATTTTTTATGGTAACTTGTTTAAATTATTTGATCTAAATAGTTGCAAGTTTTATTATTTGGTGATATATCATCTATTAGTTGAGATATCTTTTCTGTGCATGATTGTTAGTTTTGTATTAGTGTAGTTGGGATGATCATGTGTCGTTGGATACATGTGTCTATATGGTAAAGATTTGTATGGACTGCATTAGTATCTATAGTACTCTAATCCATAAGCATGTTACTTTATTTTGAGCCAGTGTAAATTTAAGAGTTAGACCTAATCTTGTCCGACAACTAAAAAATATATCAACATGTTTTTTTTCTTTCTGGTGGGGATCATTGTGTTTGTTTTCTCTCTCTTTAATATTTTATGTGTGGAATTTCTCTTTTAATTTTTTCGTTTGATTGTCTCATTTATATCCTTCTATTATTATCATCTTGCTTGTAACTTCATGCATATACATAGATACACTTAAAGATATATAATAAGATGCATGATATAATTCATATATATATATATATATATATATAATTTAAATATTATTGATAGTTATTTTTATATTTTGTTAACTTTTAAAAAAAAATTTGTAAGGATATTATTAGGTATAAAATGTAAATTGTCCATATTTAAAAAAAAAAATTATTGTGAAGCACTTTTTTTTACACAATTCATTTATTCTAGACTTTTTGTTTTTGTACTTAATAACTCACTTATATGTATTGTGGGGGAGCAAAAGCTTGGGCCTTTGCATCGGGCTTAAGTCCCACATTTTATTAACAATACGTCCGAGTAGAAGAAATCATGGGGGAGCCCCATAACTAATAGTAGAGCATGTAAATGTCCAAGGGTATTGGTCCGAGAGGATTATCCTCCTCGGATCTGACATATGTCAGTGAAGTGGGCTTCGTCTTACCCTAGTCCACCTTCCAGGAAGTTCCAGTGATGAAGATAGACTACAAATGTACACGGAAGGGATAAGGACACAGAAATATCTAGGGAAAAAGCTGCTACCACCGCATTAAATACATTACAGCAGCTTTCCTGGCCGCATTAATGTGGAGAAGACCTTTGAACAGTGTTTTCAACCACCTTTACCCCCAGAAAATCAAAAAGCTGTGGGAAGGGAGACAGAAACTCAAGTACGAAGCTAGATGGTGGACAAGTGGACGGTAGGATTGAATAAAGAAGGACTATATAATGGAGTAAAACCTCCAGAAGGGAGGGGATCAGAAAATATAAGGAAAGAACATTAAGGAAGAATTACTGTAGCATTAGGAAGAACACCATTGGAAACAACCATTTTATCCAAGAACTTACTCCTCGGACACCACTTGAAATAACCAATTCACCCAAAATCTTGCTCCTCGGACTTGAGATCATCACTTAATTATGTGTTTTATTCTCCTCGGACAAACTCTTAGCTTCTAATAATTGTTGAAAAACCCATCATCAGCCCAATTCTTTCACCCACTCTCTTACAAATTTATTGTACTGGGCTTATTGAGCCCACATCCTTTTCTACCTGGGTTTGGGCTACGATTTGTGACCCTACAATTGGCGCCGTCTGTGGGAAGAATTAGCGCTGGTGAAGTTTACAACAGTTATGGCGGGTTCAGGACCACAGCAGACTAGTCCACCTCATGCAGAGTCAGTAAATGTCAATCAACAAGGCGAGCTCCACGACCTTGAACAGGAAAATCACGTAGATAACCAACGAGAGGGTAGCTCGCGGACGATCCATGTTGGTAGAAGTGGCTATCGACGAAGGGGCCATTTGGTGCAAGAGCACGCTGATGAAAATGATTTGCAACGAGAAATAGAAGACCTAAAAAAGAAACTTCGTCGAGCACAACGAAATCAAACCCCTTCAAGTTCTGATATTTCTTCCAACGATGAAGGAGAGGACAGTTACAGGGAATGCTCAGAAACTCCACCCAGTGAATCCAATTCTCTCACAAGAGGAGGAGAAAAAGTTCGCCTAGAAGGGGAGTGGGAACTAAGGTCATGAAGAAGGCTCTGAGCCAAATTTCTAAGTCCCCCTTTACTCGGGGAATAGAAAAGGCAAAGCTTCCCAGACGTTTTCACCAACCTACGTTCTCCATGTACAACGGACGTACCGATCCTGTAGAACACGTAAGCCAATTCAAACAAAAGATGGCGGTCTACTCTCAGGACGAAGCTTTGTTGTGTAGAGTGTTTCCCTCCAGCCTAGGACCGATGCCAATGAGATGGTTCGATAGGTTGAGGACTAATTCCATCAGCTCCTTTAAGAAACTTACTCAGTCATTTTGTTCCCGGTTTATTACATGCAGCAGAGTTCCTCAACCCCTAGATTCTCTGTTGTCAATGACCATGAGGGAAGGAGAATCCGTGAAATCATATGCCGAAAGGTATTGGGAAATGTTCAATGAGATTGATGGGGATTTTGATGAAGTTGCTATTAGAACCTTCAAGGTCGGACTTCCCTCCGAGCATGGTCTGAGAAAATCCTTGACAGGTAAACCGGTCACCAGCTTGCGACAACTAATGGATATAGTGGATAAGTATAAAGGGATAGAAGATGATCAACAACAGCAACAACTAGGAAAGGGGAAAGCTAAGCTTGTCCCTTAAGAAAGGAGAGAATTTAGGCCGCACAGATACAATAATAACCGGCCGAGAAGGGATTATACTGAGCAGCAAACATCAAGTAACAATCAGGTAGTCGGAGCTGTATTCCGAGAGCCCGTGCATCAAGTCCTGGAAAAGGTTAAAAACGAGCCCTTCTTCAAATGGCCCAATAAGATGATGGGAAACCCTGAAAAGAGAAACCGAAATCTCTATTGTCAATATCATAGAGACCATGGTCACACTACCGAGGACTGTAGAAGTTTATGGGATCACCTGGACCAACTTGTCCGAGAAGGTAAATTGAAATAGTTGTTGCATCATTCTAGCAGTTTGGGTGGTCAGATTGATACTCGACCGGAAAGGGAGAATCCTCCACGACCCCCTCTTGGAACTATCAACGTTATCTTTGCGGCGCCTGGCAGAACGGGGTCATGCCCCTCCAGAGTAATGTCCGTGGCTTGCCTGTTCCCCGAGGATGATTCCCACGAGCCGAAGAGAGCTAAGTTAAATCGGTCCTTAGTCATAGGATTCTCGGACGAGGGCAAGATTGGAACTGTTCAGCCTCATGGATATGCTTTAGTGATCACTCTCCGAATCAGAGGCTATGATGTAAAGAGAGTGATGGTGGATCAAGGCAGTGCAGCCGAGATCATGTATCCTGACCTCTTCAAGGGGCTGAATTTAAAAACTGAAGATCTGACGCCTTACCATTCCCCCCTAGTGAGTTTTGAGGGGAAGGTTATTATCCCGAAGGGACAGGTCAGACTACCAGTGCAAACCGGATCGGAGATAGTGGAGGTCGATTTTATAGTGGTAGATGCATACTCCCCTTATACGGCAATCGTGGCTAGACCTTGGCTTCATACTTTAGGAGTAGTCTCTTCCACCCTGCATCAGAAGATCAAATACCCATCCGGAAGCAAGATAGAAGAAATACTGGGTGATCAAACCATGGCGCGACAATGCATGATAGTAGCCATCCGACACAAGCCTGAAGCAGAATCTGAGACTCATAGAGAGGAATTATAGCAGTTAAAACCCCCAATGTTATCTAGTGGTGGGGTATCCGATGAGGTGGAATGTGAAGATCTTGTGAAAGTCCCAATAGGAGATGACCCGGAGAAATTTTTTCAGGTCGGATCTCAACTACCTCAGCAAGAAAGGGAGGAATTGGTAGAGTTCCTTAAACGAAACATCGACGTCTTTGCATGGAATGCTTACGAGGCTCCAGGAGTGGATCCAGACTTCATTTGTCACCATTTGAATGTTAATCCGTTAACGGCTCCCAAGAAGCAACTCCCTCGTCGTCCATCTAAAGAGCATGTAGAAGAAGTCCATCAGGAAGTGACGAAACTCAAACAGGCAGGGGCTATCAAGGAGGTCTTCTATCCTGAATGGTTGGTAAACACTATAGTGGTCAAGAAAAAGAGTGGGAAGTGGCGAGTATGTGTTGATTTCATAGATCTGAATAAAGCTTGCCCTAAAGATCCATTCCCCATGCCCAAAATCGATTAACTGGTAGACGCCACAGTCAGCCATCCTCGGATGAGCTTCTTGGACGCGTTTCAGGGTTATCATCAGATACCTTTGGCCTTGGACGATCAAGAAAAAACTGCTTTTGTTACTCCAGTGGGGAATTACCACTACAAAATGATGCCATTTGGCTTGAAGAATGCAGGCTCCACCTATCGGAGAATGATGACGAGGATGTTCGAATCATTACTAGGAAAAAATATGGAGATTTACATAGACGATATGGTGGTGAAAAGTAAAAAGGTGTCAGAACACCTTGGAGACCTTCAAGTGGTCTTCGAAATTCTCAGAAGTTATAAACTATGTTTAAACGCCTCCAAATGCTCATTTGGTGTAGGATCGGGCAAATTCTTGGGTTACATGGTTACTCACAGGGGAATCGAAGTTAATCCCGACCAGATTAAAGCCATCACCAATATGCGAACTCCTCGGAACCCAAAAGAAGTGCAAAAACTAACTGGAATGGCCGCCGCTTTGAATAGATTCATATCTCGATCGGCAGACAGGTGCCGACCTTTCTTCCTATTGATCAATAAATGGAAGGGCTTTGAATGGTCGACGAAATGTAATGTAGCCTTTCAGCAACTCAAAGACTATCTAGCTCGGCCTCCCGTCATGTCTAGTCCTGAGCTAGACGAGGTTCTTTTTGCCTATATTGCTGTGGCCTCCTATGCAGTAAGCTTGGTGTTGATACGGGTAGATAACGGTGTACAGCGGCCGGTGTACTACGTGAGTAAATCGTTGCACGAGGCGGAAGTGCGTTACCTACCACTGGAAAAAGCCATCCTGGCAGTGGTGCTTGGCACGCGCAAGCTGCCTCACTATTTCCAAGCACATACAGTGGTCGTTCTTACACAACTCCCACTAAGGACCATACTTAGAAGTGCAGATTACATGGGAAGGATAGCCAAGTGGGGTACAATTCTGGGAGCTTTTGATATCAAGTACATGCCTCGCACCTCAGTGAAGGGACAAGTACTCGCCGACTTGGTGGCAGAATTCACCGAACCTGAAGCGGATGAATTACTAGCACAGGGGGAGAAGGATGAAAAACTGGTCGATACTATCTCCCAATATTGCCCTCCGACATGGGAAGTGTATGTAGATGGAGCATCAAATCAAAAAGGTGCGGGGGTTGGATTAGTACTGACGTCTTCCGAGATGGTTATCATTGAAAAGTCTCTGAGGTTAGATTTTCCTGCTATGAATAACGAAGCGGAGTATGAAGCTCTATTAGAGGGAATGGCTATGGTCCAAAGGATGGGAGGAAAGTCCATAAAACTCTTCTCGGACTCAAGGCTAGTTGTCAGTCAAGTAAAAGGGGAATTCGAAGCCGAGGACGAAAGAATGCGAGGTTATCTTAGCCAAGTTAAGATTATGCAGACGAAATTTGAATCCTTTAGCTTGCTACATGTCCCAAGAAGTGGCAATGCGCATGCAGACTCTTTAGCCACGCTTGCAACCTCCTCGGCACAGAACTTGCCTCGCATAATCCTTGTTGAGGACCTGCATCGACCCTCGACAACAGTGAACGTGGTTCAAATCAATCAAGTGAGAACGGGGCCAAGTTGGATGGATCCTATCATGAAATTCTTAAAGGAAGATATTTTGCCCGAGGAAAAAATCGAAATTGACAAAATACGAAAGAAAGCTACTAGTTATTGGCTGTCGGAGGACAGCAAGCTATATAGGCGTTCCTTTTCTGGGCCTTATTTGCTATGTGTTCATCCTGATCAAACCGAATTACTCCTGGAAGAGATGCATGAAGGAATCTGTGGAAGTCATACTGGAGGCAGATCCTTAGCGCATAGGGCCATTACACAAGGTTATTGGTGGCCGAACATGCAGAGAGAAGCTTTGGAATATGTCACAAAGTGTGATAAATGCCAGCGGTACTCACCGAGTATACACCAACCAGGGGGAGTCCTCAATCCATTATCTAGTCCATGGCCATTCGCTCAATGGGGCTTAGATATCGTCGGACCATTTCCTAAAACTGTGGGAAACAAGAAATATCTCATAGTCGGCACAAATTATTTTACAAAGTGGGTTGAAGCAGAACCTCTAGCCAATATCCGAGATGTGGATGCGAAAAGATTTGTCTGGAAAAGCATTGTTACTCGGTTCGGCGTTCCTCATGTACTTATCTCAGATAATGGACTCTAGTTTGATAGCAAGATGTTTAGAAATTATTGTGGTGAGCTGGGGATTACTAACAGATACTCTACTCCAGCTTACCCTCAAGGGAATGGACAAGCTGAAGCTGTGAATAAAGTCATACTAAGTGGATTGAAGAAAAGATTGGATGATGCAAAAGGCAAATGGGTGGAAGAACTTCCGCATGTACTCTGGACGTACAGAACCACGCCTCGTAGGTCCACCGGAGAGACCCCTTTTTCAATGACTTACGGAGCTGAAGTCGTCATCCCTTTGGAGTCTGGGTTCCCAACGACGAGGACCAGTTCATTCAATCCAAAAGACAACGATGAACACCTAGCAAGAGGTCTTGACCTGATTGACGAAAAGAGAGAGAACGCGATAGTTCAATTGGCCCATTATCAGCAGAAACTGAAGCGAGGTTATGATGCCCACATAAGGACAAGACCTTTGGCCCCAGGCGACCTGGTACTACGCAAAGTTGTGGGCTCGACAAAAAACCCAGCGTGGGGAAAATTGGGGCCGAATTGGGAAGGACCATATCGTATCACCTCCAACGCTGGTATTGGAGCATACTTCTTAGAAGACCTGGACGAACTTGTAGTACCCCGCCCTTGGAATTTCAATAACTTAAAAAGGTATTATTATTAATAAATGTGTATTTGATCAATATTTGTTCTTTATGTGAAATGTGTATAACATTCTTGCAGTTCTATGAAGTGTTTAAACTTAAATCCAATCATACATGAGTCCTCGGATCAGATGATTTGGGTTAATTAACACTTGTAGTTCTATGAAGTGTTTAAACTTAAATCCAATCATGCATGAGTCATCGGACTAGATGATTTAGGTTAGTTAACACTTGCAGTTCTATGAAGTGTTTAAACTTAAATCTAATCATGCATGAGTCCTCGGAACAGATGATTTGGGTTAGTTAACACTTGCAGTTCTATGAAGTGTTTAAACTTAAATCCAATCATGCATGAGTCCTCGAACCAGATGATTTGGGTTAGTTAGCATTCTTGCAGTTCTATGAGGTGTTTAAACTTAAATCCAATCATGCATGAGTCCTCGGACTAGATGATTTGGGTTAGTTAACACTTGCAGTTCTATAAAGTGTTTAAACTTAAATCCAATCATGCATGAGTCCTCGAGCCAGATGATTTGGGTTAGTTAACATTCTTGCAGTTCTATGAGGTGTTTAAACTTAAATCCAATCATGCATGAGTCCTCGGACCAGATGATTTAGGTTAGTTAACATTCTTGCAGTTCTATGAAGTGTTTAAACTTAAATCCAATCACGCATGAGTCCTCGGACCAGGTGATTTGGGTTAGTTAACATTCCTGCAGTTCCATTAAGTGTTTAAACTTAAATCCAATCATGCCTGAAGTCCTCGGACCAGCTGATTTGGGTTAGTTAACACTCTTGCCCAGTCCCACCACATGTTTAAACTTAAACTCAATCATGACTGAAGTCCTCGGACCAAATGATTTGGGTTAGTTAACATTTGTTCTAAGTTCCTTTTTAGTATTCAAATATAAGCTTAAGCATATGATTTAAATTTCCTCTTTGGTTTGGTTATATTTATTCGGTTCATATATTAACCAAATTTCCAGAACTTTTTAGTCAAATTAGTCATACATAACACAAGTAAAAAAAAAAAATGAAATGACAGCAGAAGAATTCACCATTACTTGTCATAACACGTAAAACAAAAGGAATGTATTTTCATTAATAATGAGAACAAAGTACAAGTCTTTAAAAAAAATAATACGAAAACAGTAAACATAGAAAACTGTGGGGGAGCAAAAGCTTGGGCCTTTGCATCGGGCTTAAGTCCCACATTTTATTAACAATACGTCCGAGTAGAAGAAATCATGGGGGAGCCCCATAACTAATAGTAGAGCATGTAAATGTCCAAGGGTATTGGTCCGAGAGGATTATCCTCATCGGATCTGACATATGTCAGTGAAGTGGGCTTCGTCTTACCCTAGTCCACCTTCCAGGAAGTTCCAGCGATGAAGATAGACTACAAATGTACACGGAAGGGATAAGGACACAGAAATATCTAGGGAAAAAGCTGCTACCACCGCATTAAATACATTACAGCAGCTTTCCTGGCCGCATTAATGTGGAGAAGACCTCTAAACAGTGTTTTCGACCACTTTTACCCCCAGAAAATCAAAAAGCTGTGGGAAGGGAGACAGAAACTCAAGTACGAAACTAGATGGTGGACAAGTGGACGGTAGGATTGAATAAAGAAGGACTATATAATGGAGTAAAACCTCCAGAAGGGAGGGGATCAGAAAATATAAGGAAAGAACATTAAGGAAGAATTACTGTAGCATTAGGAAGAACACCATTGGAAACAACCATTTTATCCAAGAACTTACTCCTCAGACACCACTTGAAATAAGCAATTCACCCAAAATCTTGCTCCTCGGACCTGAGATCATCACTTAATTATGTGTTTTATTCTCCTCGGACAAACTCTTAGCTTCCAGTAATTGTTGAAAAACCCATCATCAGCCCAATTCTTTTACCCACTCTTTTACAAATTTATTGTACTGGGCTTATTGAGCCCACATCCTTTTCTACCTGGGTTTGGGCTACGATTTGTGACCCTACAAAAACAAACGCAATACTAAAACTAATATCCTAAACTTTTGTCTTGGGAGCTTGGGGGTCAGCAACTCGTTCGGACTGAGAAGGGGCAGTATCTGAAGCCTTGCCTTTATCCTTTTCTTGGTTATTGTCCTTACCCTGGGGAGCCTCAACTTTTTTCCCTTGACCAGCATCTTGGTGGGAATCTGTTGGGACTTCCACAGGAGCAGGAGGGGCTTGATTTGCTGCAGGGACTTCAGATACTGGGGCCGGTTGCTCTGGGGGAGGAGAGTCAGAACCTAGGAGCTCCTGGATATCGGAATCATAATATATGCTCTCAGGTTGTCTGAGGCTGGAATCAGCAGGGACTCCAGCGGCATCAAGGGCTTTACCCCAAGTGATGTCGCAGTAGTCCTTGGCAACGGCAGAAAATTTTTCAGTCAGCCTACTCTGAGTCTCTTGCACCCCCAGAGCATACGAAGCCTGCTTCTCGGCCTCAACTGCCTCCTTTAGAAGTTGGGCAGCTTCCCTGGCCTTGCGAAGCTCTTCGCGGAGCTCTTTCACCGCCTGCTTTTCTGTTTCCAGATTGATTTCGTAGTAGTGTAGCTCCTTACGAAGGCTTTCAGCTTGCCTCTCAGTCGTTTTTAAGCCCGCTTCGGCGCTGGCCTTATCCTGGAGAGCCTGCTTCACTTGGTCGGCCATCTGTGCTTGTTTGTCTTTCAGTGCATTCAGATGAGCCTCCGTAGTCTCTCGGGCGTCGTGGGCAGCCCTCGTCTCTTCACAAGAATTCTTCACCCACTCCTCAGCCACGTAAACTTGTTGCGTGACCTATTATGCACAGTGATGAAGTGGCTTAGATTTTAAAAAAAAATAAATATATATATATATATATATATATATATATATATGTAAGTAAACGAAAATGAAAGAAAAATGAACAGAATTGCTTACCATGGCCAAGTCCCTTTTTAGGGAAAGGAAGAGGTCAGGATGATTGAAACTCCTGTAGGCCGCCATATCTTAGGGTTGGAGGAGGGGCTGTTGCAGAGCCTCAGCCATCCGACCTGCATGACCTCCGCGAAAGTGCCTAAGTGAGGCATCCATCGCGATAGGCGCACCATCAACCTCCAGTACGGGTGACCAAATTCGTGGTGACCGACGTACTTGGGCCACTGGGGGCTCCTCTCGACTGTCCACAGAGTGGGACCTCCTACCCCTGTGTTCCTGTGCTTGTCTGGCCTGCTTAGTTCCTTTTGATGGGCCCAACTCCCCCTCCTCAGCAAACTCTACTAGCCTTTTTCTCCACAAATCTGGATTAGGTTTTAGCCTGAGGTCAGCAGGAACCTGGGGTGGAGGAGGAGGAGGATTTGCAGGTTGTTTCGACTTATTTTTCTCTTGGGGGGATGGCGCCTTATTCCTATTCCGCATCAGTTCTTTTAGACTAGGACCAGTCTTGGGAGCCATTTCTTCCTCCTCATCTGATGTATCGGCAATGTACGTTACTACCCGAGCAGGAGTTTGCACACACGAATGCTCGTCCGCCCTTTCTTCGGCCTCCGATACAAGGGTTGTTTCTTCTTCAAATCTGAATCTGTCAATCTTTTGCTCAAGGGAGGAAGAGGAAGCTGTGCCTTCTCGGAGGATGGCCTCCCCAAGGGGTACTTCTTGTAACGGTTGGGCAACAATGGGTATCCCCTGTGGGATAGGATGGTCAGCAGGAGGAAGATCGTATGGGGCGAGAAAGTCTGGCCGAGATACGTCTATGCGCGCTAAACGATGGTCTCCTGCTCGGATGGAATTGCCGATGTCTAAAAACGACCTTGAAATTGGCTTAAAGTCCAAAATAAGGTGAACTGCCCGAAGCTGCCCGTCGTCGTTCACAAAAATTTCCGATCTAAGCAAGTAGTTCAGTGCTGGAACATTGATCAGGCTAAGCTTGGGGTTGGTAAAAAATTTATCTGTCAAGCAAACAAATCACACAGTTAAGAGCCTCGGCAACAAAAAAAAAATAATGAAATAACTAAACAAATAAATGTAAATGTATTAAAACGATATCTAAGTACTCCTTAAATCTAAAGTTAGAAATCCTAAATCTAGGTTGCTCCACCTGGTTTCCCAGCCTTGGTTGGGCAGGCTAGGCTGCCACTCCAAGGCCCCGACAAGATAAGGTAGTCGTCTTTCATCCCCTTGTTAGATTTGGGGAGGCAGGAGATCAATTTGACCACGCTGTTACGGGACTTAAGGTAAAAGCCTGCCCGAGACTCTATATGGCCTTCATATAAATGGGTGACGTCGTGCCAAGTCAATCCTAGCCCCAGATGTCGGTCCAAAGCGTCGATTGATCCTAGGACTCTAAAATAATTGGGGGCACATTGGTGGGGGCAGAGTCTATGGGCACGAAGATAATCCCATGTAATCCTACCCATGGGGATGGTCATGCCTCCTTCTATGAAGGCAATCATAGGGATTACCACCTCTCCTACTTTCCTGTCAAACTCCACCCCTTCTGTTGTGCAGTGACGTACCACCACCTCCTGAGGAATGTGGTACTTTTCTTTGAATAACTCCATCAAGGCCGGAGTATGTACTAAACGCTTAAATCTGCCCATTGTTAGCTTGTGGAGTGTAGAATGGTTAACTAAGGAGGTTAGTCGAGGAGATAGTAGAAGTTCGAAGTGCGAAACTTACGTGGGGTTGGGTACGGACTGATCTTCCTGTCTCTGGAGGATCTTTAAACTCTCTCTTGTGAAGGTATGGTGAATGCTGAGATAGGAACGCTCTGAAGTTGCAAACTCTGATAAGAAATGAAAAGAATAACGTCTGAAGGTTTTTATAGTTGGGGCGAAAAAAGAAGGAGACACAATCCCGCCCAAATATTGAAGATGAGATCTGAACCGTTGGATTGGTATTCCACCGTTGGATGTCTGGAGCGAAACGCAGTCCTAAGCGTTTAATGATGATTGTGCGAGTTCCCAAGCGTCAGAAGCTCTCGTGAAATGGCAGAAATGACCCTCACACGTGCCTGGGTTTAAATATCCTTATGGACTACATTGTAATTTCGGATATACATCAAAATCATAATTTTTCTCCTCGGATAAGAGGGAAAAATTAGAATTTTGAGGGGCTATTGTGGGGGAGCAAAAGCTTGGGTCTTTGCATCGGGCTTAAGTCCCACATTTTATTAACAATACGTCCGAGGAGAAGAAATCATGGGGGAGCCCCATAACTAATAGTAGAGCATGTAAATGTCCAAGGGTATTGGTCCGAGAGGATTATCCTCCTCGAATCTGACATATGTCAGTGAAGTGAGCTTCGTCTTACCCTAGTCCACCTTCCAGGAAGTTCCAGCGATGAAGATAGACTACAAATGTACACAGAAGGGATAAGGACACAGAAATATCTAGGGAAAAAGCTGCTACCACCGCATTAAATGCATTATAGTAGCTTTCCTGGCCGCATTAATGTGGAGAAGACCTCTGAACAGTGTTTTCAACCACCTTTACCCCCAGAAAATCAAAAAGCTGTGGGAAGGGAGACAGAAACTCAAGTACGAAGCTAGATGGTGGACAAGTGGACGGTAGGATTGAATAAAGAAGGACTATATAATGGAGTAAAACCTCCAGAAGGGAGGGGATCAGAAAATATAAGGAAAGAACATTAAGGAAGAATTACTGTAGCATTAGGAAGAACACCATTGGAAACAACCATTTTATCCAAGAACTTACTCCTCGGACACCACTTGAAATAAGCAATTCACCCAAAATCTTGCTCCTCGGACCTGAGATCATCACTTAATTATGTGTTTTATTCTCCTCGGACAAACTCTTAGCTTCCAGTAATTGTTGAAAAACCCATCATCAGCCCAATTCTTTCACCCACTCTCTTACAAATTTATTGTACTAGGCTTATTGAGCCCACATCCTTTTCTACCTGGGTTTGGGCTACGATTTATGACCCTACATGTATATTTATGATGTAGTCCCACATTTAATTCTAAAATTAAAAAATAAAACTCTTTAAGAATAAATAATTTAGGACACATGGCACAAAATTAAAACTATAATTTGGAATTTTAATTTGAGTTTCTCTCAACTTCACCTATTATTATATATATAGATTTTTTTTAATCATTATGGTCCCGTTTGGTACACCCACTCAAACACATGTTTTTAGTTTTTAAACAACATTACACATTTTTTTACACATTTTTTCACTCACATATATTTTCACACATGTTTTCAAATATATGTTTTTAGTTTTTAAGTGCATATACCAAACACCCTCTATGTTTGTCTTCTTTCCCTTTAATATATATATATATATATATATATTTTTTTTTTTGGGAGTTTTCCTATTGAGTAATGTTAATGATACATAAAAATACATAATTTTGTGTTGCAATTTGACACGTAGCAAGTTGTGAGTGGTGGAAGTGTGATAGTGAGTCATGTGGGGACACACCTTCACACTCATAACTCACCACATGGCTAGTTGTAATATAGAGTTATGGATTTTTATGTATTCCTATCATTACTCTTTCTCTTTAATTGTTCGTTTGATTGTTTTATCTATATCCTTCTATTATTATTAGATTTTCTCTATAGGGTTCTAGAGACCAAAACTAAAAAAAAACTTGTAAGTGTGGCCAATTTGATTGTAAATATGAGTTGTGTTAACGAACATCGTGTTAACAACACATTTTCTGACAGCTTTTCAGATTTTTGGACAACTTTCGACAATTTTTTTTTATCTCTTTTGGCAATTTTGTTGACAACTTTTTTCATTTTTTTTAAGTGAGACCCAAAAAGGAAGAATGAAAATGATTTTAATATAAAGACACACCTAAAAAGTTATAGTATATTTTAAGAGATAATGAGGCAAATTATACCATACGATATACTCTCTTAAGTAAAAAATTCTATTGCATAAGTGATTACAAAATAAATCATTAATTGAATTTATTCCAAATTTGTAAGAAATATACTTATATATTTACAACTTTTATTAATCGTAGACTATTCATGTATCATATAATACATGATATTATATGTGATATACAAATTTGAAAAATTTAAGGGGATATTTGATACACCCACTCAAACACACATTTTCGGTTTTTAAATAATATTACACGCATTTTCATACACTTTTTCACCCATATGTATTTTCACACATATTTTCAAATAACAAAACTCATATTTTCAATCACATGTACCAAATATTCATTAAATATTCAAAATTTGAAAATATATACTATTTTTTTCTCTTTTTTTCCCGAAAATATATACTACTATTTATGAAAAAATAAAATAAAATACATGATAATGACATTTCTACCATACAAACTGGATCCCATAATTCAGCCCAACTAATTGCTAAGTGGTAATTTCTCTTCCATTATTACGAATTTTGACTACTTTTATCTCAATCAACAATTTACACTACTCTTCCCTTTTCAGGTACTTCATAGACAATTGTCTATCACCGATTCCATATAGTCGGTTGACAGTACACTTACTGTGCATGGGGCACTTTTTGCAGCATTTTCTTGTCATCTCGTCTCATCTTCCAAGAATTTGCTCCTTGGACAGACTCCTCCTGGATGCCACTACTTGGAATTATATTTTGATTTTTTTTATCCATTTTATTTAATTGTTTAATCGATTAATTTATCTTAATGTTTAAGAGAGAAAAACTCATGGGTTGATCTAAGCTTAGAAGTACTAGTGACTCCTTTTAATTAATCTAGGTAGTTTTGGTTTGATACAATCTTGACCTTAATCTATTAAGTTCAAACCCAAACTCAATCACGTAGCCAAGACAGACCAAAAAAAAAAAAAAAAAACTAACCCGATATCACCTTCACGCTTGAATAATTTTCAGCCTTGCATTAGTGGGGCCTTAGTGCAATAATTTTTGCTTGCATTATTTTAACTTTTGACCACTTGTGCCATTGTTCAATCAACACTTGACTTTATTTTCTTTTGAGACATTTTATGTCGGGTTCTGTGGAGTGTAATGGTATTTGATCCGGTTAATCAGACCTAACCCGAAATAAGGTGGCATAATTTTTAATGAGAGATTTTTTGAGGTTTTTTTTCTGGGAGCAAAACTTAGGTACAGTGTCCTAGGTGTAGTAGTTTAAATTCTCCTCTTAAATTTAAGCCACGTGTATAAAATATACAACTCAGCAAACAGGTGTTAAAACATAATGCTCCGTCACTTTGCTTTTTTTTTTTTTCTTTTTTTTTTACTGGCCTGCTATGGAGAACCAAATAAAGCCAGTTGCAGATTTCAGATCTGCCCCCACCAAACTTCTTCCACTGAATCTCCACCTTCAAAGACATGATAAGATATTTTTTATATTTCTTTGACTTTTCAAGATTTCAGACCTGCCCTACCAATTTTGTTTAATATTTTCTTTGGCTTTTTATTCAAATCCTCTCCTCTTTATTACTTACCCAGCAGTGGCAATCCGCACTTCCTCTCTCTAAAACAGTTTCTTCTCATTATTGATCAACAACTAATCATAGGAAATTAGGGGCAAGGCCATTAACGCAAAATTCGAGCCATGGATCGATAAGGTGAACCCAGATCAACGGAAACACGATGAGAGAGTGATTGAGAGTTGTTCCTTTCAACTGACCACCACGAACCTCTCCACAGCCACCATGCGCCGCCGTCTTCTTCATTCTCTTAGCTTGGTTCTCTGTAAAAGCATGGGGTTTCTTGTGGGTGAAAAGTGAAACTACTCTGCCTCCACACATGGTGGCCAGAATCAATGTGAGGCATGGTTGTGAAGGGGTCTTGCTAGAAATTTGTTGAGTTTTAGCCAAAATTTTTGTTTGAAATTTGTTTGTTTCTTAGGAAAATAAGGGTGGAAGTGTTTGTAGATATCTGGTTTTTACGCATGTGAGGGAAAGAGAAAAGAAAAAAAAGAAAGAAAAAAAAAAGAGACGGCAATTCATAACGCCGTTTGCTGAGTTGTATATTTTATACACATGGCTTAAATTTAAGAAGGGAATCTGAGGTACTGCATATAAGGTACTGTACTTAAGTTTTGCCATTTTTTTTTAATAATTGTAAAATTCTGGTAATTCTATGTATGTAAATAAATTGTCAAATCATATAAATTCTGTTTTATATGTATAGTTATTTTTTCTTTAATGTGTGTTTTCTCTTTTTTTTCTTTTTTTTTTTTCTTACAAGTTGAGAATTTCATGTCAATTCCCTACATTTCACATGCGATTGTCTACGTTGGCTCGTCATGTCTCTACGTTGATTGATGTTTATTACACCCAAACTAATCCACACAATTTTAATTTTGCACACACACCCTTAAAACTATGGAACGTGGGGCCGTTTGATATATATGTTTAAATAATGATTTTTAATTTTTTAAAAAATTTATATAAAAAAATTTATAAAAAAATGTATAATATTATTTAAAAATTAAAAATATATGTTTAAACACAGGTAGCACACTGACTGTAATTTCACAACATCTGACTTCAAAGCACAA
This sequence comes from Quercus agrifolia, assembly GCA_029955455.1. Classification (NCBI taxonomy): domain Eukaryota; kingdom Viridiplantae; phylum Streptophyta; class Magnoliopsida; order Fagales; family Fagaceae; genus Quercus; species Quercus agrifolia. The sequence goes on from JARQAD010000006.1 coordinate 19,354,487, forward strand.
GTTTTGTAGTTTTGGGGCGTGTATACTAAACGGTGTTGAATTGTGACTTTAAGGCATAATCTTTTTACAATATGTTTAGATTGGCAGAAGGGAAAAGAAAGGAAGTGAGAGGAAGAGATTTTCATTGTTTGGTTTCAAGAGTGGAAAGGAAATTTGTGTAGAATAGCTTGTGTTCAGACACGGATTAGTTTTTGTGCAATAGCAGTAACCCTGTTTGATCTTATTTGCTTTAAAAAGCCCCGTTCTTCACCGTGATGACCTATTGCTAATGTAACAGGAAAAAAAATCAGGAACATTCCATGTGCAAGTTAGACATGGTTAACCCAAGCTATGAGCTCAGTAACTGCTCTAACCGAATACCCACGAAGCAATCAGGCCATATCCGTTGAAGCCGTTTTCTCTGCCTCTCTCAATTCTCAAAACCCCTAGACCATAGCCCATCGTCGATCTCTCACTCCTTCAGCATCCCACCAACGTCATATACCGGTGAGTTTTATCTTTGATTTAAGTTTGTTTATTAATTATGATTAGGGTTTGATATTTTGTTTGGATTGGTTTCGATTTTGGTATTCAAATTAACTTTTGATTGAGTTTTTTTGTTGTATAGGTTTAGATTTGATTCGTTTTTGTTTTGGGTTTTTGGATTCTCTATCAAAATGTTTTTTTTTTCTCAATTTTAAATACCTCTTGGACAAAACGGTGTACCATTTAGTTTTTAACCATTTCATCACTATTAAAAAAAACACAATCTAAACAACAGTAGTAAGAAACAATCGAATGGTAGTTAGAATTGGTTTAGGGTAAGATTATGGTTTATAATAAGGTAGTTAGAATTGGTTTTATTGTGCATATTTGTTGTTGTTGAAAGGCAGAAATTTGAGACCATAATGCATAGATAGAGTGACATCTGAACCTCTGCCAGTCAGACTATCGGAATAGTCACCGGCAAAGTTCTGATTATATTCCTATTTCAATACAATATCCTGTTTCTGGCCAAATTGTTTTTGTCTGCCTCTGTCCATGCACAAATTTTCCTCTCTCCAATTTATCCTATCTAATCCTCTTCAGATATTTTAAATATTTACTATCCGACTAATACTAGATGCATTCAATCATGACAAGGCCTGGACTTCTCAATGATGCATTGAAGATATTTAGTGACTTAATATTGTTTCACTAAGGTATTTCTTCTTCTTCTTCTTCTTCTTTTCTTTTTTTTTTTTTGATAGAAAAAGGTATTTCTGAATTTGATTTGTGTTTCTTATCAAAACTTTGTGGTCTATATGAATTTATGATTTATGATTTATGATTTTTATTTTATTTTTATTTTTATTTTTTAAGTTTCTTATCAAGCTTCTAAGATACATTTACTTTGTGCAATATATAAATGTTGGGGTTGAATGAAATCTACAAAGGTCTACATTCATTCCTCATGAAAAGGACATGATAGGCAAATATACTATATGTTTAACTACTCTTGACAATATAAATTGAGTTACAGTGCTAGCGATTTTGAACATGAGTTAAGGTGTCTCCTACATAAGCTCTCTCAGGTGTTAAGAGTGTTTATGGGCTATTCTTCTTGAATCTTGTGGAGTGATTCTTTTACTTTGATTTTTTGGCAAGCATTGTGGGTGGAATTCGTAGTTTTTTCATTGAATTTAAGGCTGTGTTTGGTTGCTGTAAAACGTTTTCCGGTAAATACATATTTTCCGGAAATGCTAATTTCCGGAAAAGGAAAATGTTTCCAGGTGTTTGGTTGTATTTCAACAAATTTTCCGGAAAATATTTTCTGGTGTTTGGAAAAGAAGAAGGAAAACACAAATCCAGAAAAACACAAGCCACAACCCAGAAAAAAATCATCAACGACGAGCAACCAAAACCCAGCAAAATGCATCAAATCAGGCAAAAGAAACCAAAACTAGCGGTGCGATCGCCGACCAACCAAAACCCAGCAAAATGCATCAAATCAGGCTCGACGAGCAACGACGAGCGGTGCGATCGCCGCTCATCGATCGACGAGCGATGCGATCGTCCAGACGATCGCATCGCATGATCTCGTCGATCGCGTCGCTTGTCGATCGACGAGCGATGCGATCGTTCGGACGATTGCACCGCGCGATCTCATCGATCGCGCTCGTCAATCGCACCGCTCATCGGCGCGGTGCGATCGTCTGACGAGCGGCGCGATCGACGATCGGTGCTCTCCGATCTGGGCTCTCTCTTCTCTCACTCTCTCTCTGATCTGGGCTCTCTCTTCTCTCACTCTCTCTCTGATCTGGGCTCTCTCTTCTCTCTCTCTCTCTCTCTCTCTCTCCGGAAATGAATTGAAGTGAAAATGAGGGTGAAAAATCATTTCCGGGTCAAAGGTGAAAATTTCGGTCAACAGGAAGCTATTTTTCGGAAAATGAAATTTACCGTCGCTGCCAAACGCCTGGATTTGGGGGAAAATGATTTCCTGAAATCATTTTCACCCAAAACAAACGCACCCTAAGTATTTTCAATTGGTGGTTGAGGAAGGAGGAAATTTTTTAATTTTTTCTCCTTACGAATTTTTGAATAGGGCAAACACTTCATGAAGTCAGTATTTATGGGCAAGAATGCAGCTGTATGGTTGATGAAGAACATAGAACACACGATGGTCGGAGTCCATCCCAAACAGTTTTTTACGCTTAGGGAAGGAGACACCGCGTACACTTTACAACGAGGATATAATGCCTTCGGTCAATTCCTTTTAGTGTCTGAACTCAGAGTTGGAGGGCACAAAATGGTTGGAAGGTCTTTGGGCTTGAACTGAGGAAGATGTTGGATCCTGACCAATATGCTTTAGGTGGTTCAGGTCAAGCCAAATTTGTGTCTCTGCCATAGAGGAGAATGTTGGGGCCACATCCCTCTCGGTCTTTTACTGAAATCCTGAAGGGTCAGGTGCAGCCAAGGGTTGTGATTCAGTCACAACTTATTACCACCAAGGAGAAGGAAAAAAAAATTGATTCAAAAGGAGTCTGGGGAGAGGCAGAATCTATCAAGGGGGTTGTTGGAGATGAATCCAAGATTTTCAGGTGCTAAGGTGGGGGATTTTCCAGTGGGTAAGGTTGACATGATGGTGGTGGGAGGAGGGGTTGGGAGGGAGCAATGCATTAATCTGGAGTCAGATTTTGGTGAGCAAAATCTGACAGAAGATAGGAAATGTCTCCCATCAAGCTTTAGTTTGAATTCTAAAACTAATGAAAATGGGAAGATGAGTGATTTAAGGAGATCTTGCTGGATAGGGAGTGGTCTTAGATGTGAAAGAAAGGAGATGTGTTGCTTGGGATAGAAATAAAGGGGGAGAAAAGAATTTTAAGTGGGTTTCACAGGCTTGTAAGGATCTGGGCATGGGTAAGCTAGGTGTGGGCTCTAACAAGTTGGCAGACCAACAGACAGTTAGTAAGTCAAGTTTAGGCCCAATCACCTTTTGCCCCAAAACTTTTTTGCCTAGGGAATGTTCTAATAACCTTGTGGAGCTTATATCCTCAGCCGATTTTCACGTTAAGGTTGGGGAGAGCCCACTAGTGACTCCGACGAGCTCGGGGATGCCGACACAGGTGGCTGGAGGCCCGGTGAGGCCACAGAAGGTGTGGGTTCAGGCTGAGAATGGCGGAAAGAGCTTTTCGGGGCCTCCGAGGAGTCTGGTCTTGCCGATTCAGGTGGGCGAGTCTTCTTCTTCACCTAGCCTGACACCCTTGGCCCTCTCGGTGACGCCGATGATAGCTCATAGTTCTGGTCTTAATGGGAAAAGTCCCGACAGTCCCGCGGTGGATGTTTTGGAGGTTAGGACCAACTCCAATGATCTTGCAGCGGCTCCGATGGAGTGTATCTCTGCTGGGTTTAACTCCGGCAGACCCATGGTGGCTCATGTGGAATTAAATGGTAATTCCTCCAATGGGTCCAGTTTTGATGAATTCGCGTTGGTTTCGGGCAAGATTGACATGGCAAATTCGCAACTCTCGAAGAGTAGTTTCTTGGCAGATATCATTCAGAGACTATCAGGTGCGAATTTCGTGGATTTTGGGGTTAATAGTATGGATAAAGTGGGTAGTGTGAGTAGTGAGCTTTTGATTCAAGGGGTGGATTATAAAGGAACCAAGCAGATAGATGTTGGTGAGAGTGGTCAGCCCAATTTAGTGGGGATAAAACTAAAGTCAGGTTGTGGCCAACCTGGTTTGGGTGTCTCAATGGTGGGGGAATTGGCTTTCTCAGAAGTGGTTTCAAGTGAGGAGGAGAACTTGGCAGATTGTAACCCTTTGTTTATCATTATCCCTCCGGGGCTGGCCTTAACATGGAAATGCACGATGATTATGAGGTGCTGAACATTGGAACTACGCTGGATGTCTCTAGTAGGGTGAAGAATAGAATCCCAGGTTTTAGTAAAGTGATTGGGCTTTCTGCGAATCGTCATGAAAAGTTGTGTATTGTCTATCTTCAAAGGCTAGAAAGGGAGATGGCGGTTATTAACCAGCAGCGGAAGAAAGCAGCTGCTAACCAAAAAGTAGCATCCTCCACAGGTAAAGGGAAAAGAGAGTTAAGGAATCTTATCTCAACAGTTAACTATGATGGGAGATAGTGTGTTGGTAGTGAGGTAGAGGAAGTTGTGGGGCCTTGTCAATCTTTATGAAGCTAAAAATGATTTCTTGAAATGTTAAAGGGTTGAATTACCCCCAGAAACGTCTGGTAGTGAGAAATTTTTTATGTGAGTGGAAAGGTGATATTATATGCCATCAAGAAACAAAGCTTGCTGGCATAGATAGACAGCTGGTTTGCGGTATATGGGGCTGTCTGGATGTGGATTGGGTGGTTCTAGATGCTGTTCAGACGGCTGGTGGGGTCTTGATTATGTGGGATAGGAGGGTACTAGAAAAGTTGGAGGTTCTAGTAAGCTCGTTTTCGATGTCGGTTTAGTGGAAATGTGTGGAGGATGGTTTTATTTGAGCATGTTCAAGGGTGTATGGCCCAAATGATAATAATTTGAGGGGTGATATGTGGGATGAGTTAGTTGGTATTTAGCAGTATTTAGCAGTATTGGAATGTTCCCTGGTGTTGTTTTGGGGATTTTAATGTTGTTTGTTTTCCTAGTGAACGGAGGGGTAGGTCTTGGCTCTCTCAGGCTATGGAAAAGTTTTCTGATTTTATTGAAAAGTTAAACTTGATAGATTTGTCATTGAAGGGAAGGAGTTATACATGGTCTAGTGGTACGGACCAACCATCCATGTTTAGGATTGATAGGGCTCTAGTGTCACATGACTGGGAGCAACACTTTCCAGATGTGATCCAACGGATTCTACCACGTACTGTTTTAGATCATTTCCCAATTCATCTGGAGGCAGGTGGTATGGCGAGGGGGAAAAGTCCTTTCTAGTTTAAGAATACGTGGTTGAAGACGGATGGGTTTGTTGATAGGGTTGATTCATGCGAATCGCCATTCTTTTCAGGGTACTCCTAGTTATGTGTTTGCTAAAAAATTGAAAGCTTTGAAAGAAGACATTATTTAGTGGAATCGTCAAGAGTTTGGCAATGTTGGGCGCAGGAAGAAAGAATTATTGGGGGCTTTAAAGTTACTAGATGCTAAGGAAGGGGTTCTTGGTCTCATTGAGTCGAAGAGAGATGGGAGATACGAAGTGAAATCGCAAGTTGAGCATCTTCTTTCTTTAAAGGAGATCTCATGGAGACAAAAAATCGAGAATGTTATGCATTAGGGAGGGAGATAATAATACTAGGTTCTTTCACAAGATAGCTAATTCGCATAGAAGGTATAACCATCTAAGTTTCTTAGAAGTGGATGGGGTGATTTATGAGGACGGAGCAGAAGTTGCTGCTTAAGTAGTTCACTTTTATAAAACTCTGTATCAAGAGCCTGAGGAGTGGAGACCTTTTGTGGAAGGTTTGAAGTTTGACCAAATAGGGGAGTTGGAGAGGGGCTGGTTGGAGAGGAGGTTTGAGAAAGATGAGATTCTATTTGTGGTCAAAGATATGGAAGGGGAGAAAGCTCCTGGTCCAGATGGCTTTTCTATGGCCTTTTTCCATCAGTGTTGGAGAGTAGTGGAAAGAGATGTTTTGGTAGTCTTTTAACAGTTCCATCAGCACTGTAAGTTCGAGAAATCTCCTAATGCTACCTTTATAGCTTTGATTCCCAAGAAGAATGATGCCTCTAACATTTGTGATTTTAGACCTATTAGTTTGATAGGGAGTATATATAAAATCTTGGCCAAGGTTTTGGTTAATAGGTTGAAAATGGTGTTTAATCAACTAATATGTGAATCTCAGAATAACTTTGTGAAAGGTAGGCATATCCTTGATTCAGTTCTCATTGCCAATGAATATGTTGATAGCAGAATGAAGAGTAAGATTCCAGGGGTGATTTGTAAGTTAGATATTGAGAAAGCTTATGACAATGTGAATTGGGAGGCACTTTTGAAGTTGTTGAAGAAAATGGGCTTTGGGGAGAAATGGTGTAGCTGGATCCAAACCTGTATCTCTACAGTGCAGTTCTCTGTGTTGGTCAATGGATCTCTAGCTGACTTCTTTGGTAGTTCTAGAGGTTTGAGACAAGGAGATCCGTTGTCTCTCTTGTTATTTTTAGTTATGATGAAGGTGTTTAGTAGGATGGTGAAGAAAATGGAGGGGGCAAGTTTACTTAGCGGCTTCAGGGCGGATGGTAGGAAGGGTAGAGGGGATTGTGTTTCTCATTTGTTGTTTGCGGATGATACTATTTTGTTTTGTGATGCAGAGGTGGAGCAAGTACTACATATTCGACTACTGCTTCTTTATTTTCAGGCTGTGACTAGTTTGAAGGTTAACATAGCTAAAAGTGAGATGATTCCTATAGGGGAGGTAAATAATGTGCAAGCTTTGGCAGAGATTTTGGTTGTAAGGTTGGGGCCCTGCCAATGACGTATCTTGGTATGCTGTTGGGGTGCCCCACAAGTCCCCTTCTATTTGGAACCCTATTTTGGAGAAATTTGAACAGAAGTTGGCAGGGTGGAAGAAGTTGTATTTCTCAAAAGGTAGTAGGTTGACTTTGCTTAAAAGTAAGCTATCTAGTCTTCCCACCTATTTGTTATCTCTGTTCCCTATACATGTGGCAAACAAAATTGAGAAGCTTCAAAGGGACTTCCTGTGGGATGACTCTAAGACACATTTATTGGGCTGGGATAAGGTGTGTTTGCCTATTGCTAAAGGTGGTTTGGGTATTAGGAAATTGACCACTTTCAATAAAGCCTTACTAGGAAAGTGGCTTTGGCGTTTTGGGATTGAGGAGAATAGGATTTGGAGGAGGGGGGTAGCTTTGAAATTTATGGAAGAATGCGGAGGGTGGACCTCTAAGTTAGGAAGGGGTGTTCATGGGTGTGGTTTGTGGAGAAGTATCCAGATGGGTTGGGAAGTTTTTAATAAAAATGTCCAGTATAAGGTTGGGGTGGGGGATAAAGTGAAATTTTGGACAGACAGATAGTGCGAAGATCTTTCTCTCCATTTGGCTTTTCTAGCCTTGTATAATTTTGCTACAAACAAAGAGGCATCCGTAGAATCATCTCTGATTTGTCAAGGAGCAAGGGATAGGAGAACTTGGGATGTTCATTTCATTCGGGGTCCTAATGATTGGGAGGCAGATGTGGTGGATGATTTCTTTCGTTTCTTGGCTTCCAATTTACCTTTTGTGACTAATGGTGATTGTTTGAAATGGAGGTTGACAAAAAACGGGGCTTTAACTATCCTCTCTTTTTACCATAAGTTACATGGCTCTTCTTCAATTGCTTTTCCATGGAAAGGTTAAGGCATTTGGAAGGTTAAGGCACCCCGGCGTGTCTCTTTCTTTGTTTGGACAGCCGCATGAGATAAGATCCTCACGGGAGATATCTTGAGACTTAGGGGTTTTGATTTCATTGACTGGTGCATTATGTGTCGTTGTTGAGGTGAAACAGTGGATCATTTGTTGTTACATTGTGGGAAGGCTTATCAGCTGTGGTGTTTTGTGTTTAGGATTTTTGGGATCTCATGGGTTCCCTCATGTACGGTGAGAGATTTTCTATTTAGTTGGTGGAATTGGTTGGGGAAGAATTCATCTTACATTTGGAACCTAGTTCCACTGTGTTTGATGTGGTGTATTTGGAAGGAATGCAATCGGTGGACGTTTAAGGATTTGGATAGATCTGAGGACCAACTGCTTGCTCTCTTTTTTGGTTCCCATTTTGATTGGGCTAGGGCTTGGGGACTCACATCTAGTGACTCTATTCCTTTATTCCTTAGCTCTCTTCTTCTTTGTATTTATTGACTTTTTTGTCTTTGCTTTTTCTTCTTTTTTGTAATTCTGTTATGCTGGTGCTATTTTGCATCTAGTAGTTTTTTAATATATTTTTTCTTTCATATTAAAAAAAAAAAAAAAATACTATATGTTTAACTATCTTCTTGGTTTATATATTTTTTCTTTTGATAAAATTGTTGTATAAGCTTTATTGCAATTTAGAGCATTTTTTTGAAAACACACATTCTCTTTTCTTTAATTTCTGCTGCATCATCCTCTATTTTTCTTCTTCATTTTTCTCCTTCAACCCCACCCAAGTTTAGATAACTTTCCTAAAGGCAAAAATAGTTTCACTTTCCATAGACGCACACCATCTGTTTGATAAAAAGCTTCTACAGTATTTTCACAACCAACCAAAATTAATACCAAAACAAGGAATCTTTTTTTTTTTTTTTTTTTATAAACTAAATAGGATATATTCATGATTTAGAGCATTAGGTCAATTAGATACAAAAATTGAATACTAATTTTAAAGTTTGGGTACTATTGCAAATTTGCATAAACATGTGCCAAAAGAAGTTCATGGTGTTCTTCAAGTCTCTACTAAGGTAAATTTATCATTTTATCATTAAAAAAAATAGCAAAAGAAGTCACAGGACACAAATTTTTATGTTTCTTATGCATTTGGTATAAGATGGGTGATTGAAATGGTATGTAGCATTTAAGTACCTGGGAAAAAAATTGACATTTATATTATAAATACTATAATATAAAAGCCTTGGAAGAGTTGAGTTTTTGGCTTTATACTATAATATAAATGGTTATAGGCACTTACTGCTTACTTCGTTGGGTTCAGAATTGCAGCAAGGTATCATGTGCTTTCTTCTGATATAAAATATAAAAGCCTTTGAAGAGTTGAGTTTTTGGCTTTACACTGTTCATGGAATAAGTTATTAGTTATGTAGTTCCATGAATTTGCTACTTTTTAGTTTGTTTGTTCTGCCTGTTCATTATGTTATTGTTGTTGAGTTATTTGTTGCGTTACAAGAACTATTCAATGTGTCAATAAGTTATGTATTTCTGTTTTAATTACTTTTATTTATAGTAACAATTGTTAATATCTTAGAGATTGTTACATGAGGTGTGGATTTCTGACTTGGCTTTGATTGTGTGGACCATCTGATGTGCTTATCCCACACTTTGGATTGTTCATTATTGGCTTTATGGTACATTCTAATGCTGAAATTTTGTGCACACCACGTCTTTGACAAAATGTTTTGCTTACTCTTGCATTAGTTTATGTCTACTACATGGTTTGTGCCTTTTGGTTTTAGTTGCCGTTGGTCATTGCATTTTTTTAAATGTGCATTTAGGCATACTATGTCATCAGCATAAGTAAAAAGTTAGTACATTGTCCACTTGAACTTTCCATCATCAAAACACAAGTTGCAACATTAGAAAATTTAGTGGTCTTCTTAAATTGGAATGTATTCTAAACTACACCTTCTTTATTAACATATGTATATAACTAAACAACTACAGCTTTAAATTTGATTGAGATCATCTAGATAGGTATGCTTTATAATTTAATTGCAATAAAGTGAGTAATAAAAATACATCTAATTACGTGTAGCCACTCTTAGACCTCATACTCCTTTTAATGGAACTTTCCTAAATATCTAAGCCAAGTTAATGACATTTCAAATGTATGCAATTCAGACCACTTCCTGGTTGTGACTGCTTTTTTGTTTACTTATGGGTTAGTTCTTATTTGACGTGTTGTTTAAGAAAATAGGGCAATGATTAATGAAGGAAATGACAATTATCTTTTGGTTAGTGGAGATAGTGATGCTGGTAAACAGGACAACAAAGACGCTCATGAGATATCTTGCACACCTAGGTGGGCAATTTGGAGTAGAAGGACGCACAATTGGATTTCAAATTTCCCTGTATGAGCATATGCTTGACATATTATCAGAAGAATTATGTTAAAATCAAGGTTTATGTCCACCTTGACCTTTAATATCATAGTCCAACCCAATTCTTAAGGCCTTTAGCAATGCCAAAACAATTCGAAACAACAACACAAGTCTTTTTATTAGTTTCCCATAGTTTGTTTTTCATTTAAAGCTATCTTTATACTTTTATTTCTTTCATTTAAATTATACATACTGCATATATATTTCTTAATTTTGCATATTTTTTAGGTATATCTGTTTGAACTTCTCATTATAATGTCTCTTTCATGTCATAGTGACATTACTATGTAGTTGTTATGGGGTTGAAATTAGAATGAATCTGCTTGATAGGTCTCCTGTTTGCTAGATTTCCAATTCCAAAAGAAAATACCATTGCTTTTAACTCCTATGTGCCACACGACCCGATGTATTGATGCATCCTGTAGCTATTCCCATGGCACTCTATTAGAGTGATTTGCATTTAGCTTTTGTCTCTTTCCTCTTCTCCTTTTTTCCCCCAAATTATCTTTGATCAATTACAATTATTCAATATTTTCCTCTAATTTTTCCAATAAAGTTTACTTCCTCATTTATTACTTCAACTCTGTATTAATTCTGTTCAAGTATGCCACGTATTATATACTGTCCATCCACTCACAAGACTTCTCATCTCCTTATCAAAACACAAAATGGTTAACAATTCTTCCTTTATTTACTTTCCCATTAAATCACAATCATCATTTTGGCCCTCCTTTAACTCTATCTTTTTGGGCTCTTCCTCTCCTTATCAAAACCTTCAATGCCTACTGCTTTGGAATTAAAACCCATTCATTTGTTTTTTTTTTTTATTTATATATAGATTTCCAATTCTCTCTCCACCCCTGCAGAAGTTGCTAAAGTACAAGAAGAGTTGGAAAGTCCCTTTGAGGTGAGTTTTGCCTTTTCTGTTTTCCCCTCCATCTTCATTGGTTTGTTTGGTACAAATTGCATTTTCTCCCATTATGCAGAAGATTAAATGTTTGATTTTAACGTTATAAAAAACTCTAATTGCTCGCTGCTGGACAAAGGAGAGTGTTGTGATAATACAGAGGATGCAAGTGTAAAGCGTTTGTAGGTTGCTTTTTGTGTAATGGGTCTTTCAAAAATATATTTTTATTGTTTTACAAGGCTCACAGAATGATATTTTATTGTTCAATTCCTGATTCATTTGGAATATTAAAAAATGCGATAAAAATAACATAGATAGATAAAATAGGAAAGCAACTAGACCATGTTGATTTATTTTATAAAATGACAATGTTTATGCATATTTCTTTTATGTGTCTCTTTATATTCAATTATATAAACATTTTAAATGTTCTAAAAAACTCTTTAAATTGATTAGAATGGAGAAGGTTAATATATGAAGCTCAAGAAGTATTGCCTTTGACAATCTTTAGTGTTAGCAAATCAGTCAATACTGCATTACTCTCAGGGTATGACTCAAAAAAATGGTATATGCATATAACTCTTTTGGTTTTTTTTTTTTTTTTTTTTTTTTTTTTTTTTTTTTTTGTATGTGGGAATTTTGATGTGAAGTAAGGAATAAGTTTTTCATGGCCATACTTCTTACTTGGATGTTTTTCAATGACTCTTTGTAATGTGCACATTTTGATTACTTAAAATTTTTCTTACAGATGTTGAATTGGATCTGTGGTTAACTTTTTTGTTTAGGCTTGGTGCATCACAAAGAGGTCCCCTCTTCTCAACAATGTCCAATTCTCTATTCACAATCAATGTAACCATTTTCCTTTTATGTAATAAAAGAAGTGTTTGCCTTTGGCTTGCTAAGTTGCTATGTTCTTTTTCTATAATCACAAGTTTAAATGTTGTGCTTTGGGTGAAAACCGAATACCTTGAAGAGGTAGGCGGTTCCAAAGCTACTAAATGAATCTTCAAAGAACAAGAGTAGTAAAGTTGCTTTGGAAGAACCATGATTTTCTTAAAATCAATCAATGTCCATGTAACTAAATTTCAATAAGAAATGAGTAAAATGTATAAATTTTTTTGCTCATAAGTGTCTTTCATTTTTTTTCCTTTGACTTCTCCGTGAGATGGGAATTTGGCATATAGTTACAAATTTTCTAGGAAAATTAGCCCCACTAAGAATTGTTTTTTCTGTATTACACATGTATGATATTCCTATTATGTGATTTTTTAGAAATTAAGATGATATTCCAATCAGTACCTAAGCATAATGAAGCGATTCTTCATTATTCCATGGTATCACAAAAACAAACGTTGGTGTCAAACCAAATTTAGCATATGAGCATATGCATGATCTAGATATTTAGATAATTTACATAACTTTTTTACAAAAGCATAGACTGTATGATGAATTGCAAACTAAATCATGTTCAGATGTACGCATCTAAATGTTGCTTTAACCATGGTGTCATATCTCTTTCCTAAAACAATTCAGGTTAAAAAAATGGTCACTTATAAACAGTTTTGTCTTGAATAAGTTTGCATTTAATAAAAGTAAACTGTTTGTAAATGGAGTTTATAAAAAAGCAAACTGTTTATTATGCGGGTTAACAATTATTAACTGCTAAGCTTACAAAATATATATTACATTATATCAATTATGAATATTGCTAAAGATATAAACTATTTTATAAAAAATTTTACAAACTGTTGATGTGGTGAGTGATTACTGGTAAATGAAAAAAATGATATTAATGATAGGCCTAGATGAAAAAAAATAAAAGATTGGTCACGTCAATATTTTGTAAAAATGTTATAAAATAGTTTGTGACTGTAGCATTACTCATCAATTATACTCCATTAGAAAAATAATTATATAATTTTGAGTTTAAGACTAATACTTATAAGTTCCATGTACTTATTTCTTCTTTCACTTATCAATAAATAATAAATAAATAAAAACAACGTCAAAATTTCCCGCGCATTGCGCGGGTTTATGGCTAGTCTATATAAAAGTAGAGACCTCACGTGGGAGAGCATGAGATTCTACCAAGTGGCACATTCATTGAGCTTCTCTCATTTAGGATTCCACCTCATCAAAGTTTACATTTATGTAAAAAAATTTATTCATTGAATGTGTCAATGAAGTCAATACACATTAATTATCTATAAGTATGCAACCAAAATAAATAAATAAATAAAAACATTTACATGAAATTACAAATTTTTGCAGCCAACTCCAAGCCAATGTAGAAAAAAAAATTATGATTAAAAATTTCAGCAAAAAAATAAATGATTAAACAAACAATCAACTTATTACACCACTTTTTTTTTTTTTTTTAAAGAAGATATTACACCACATAATAACTAGTTTCTAATTTATGTAACTTTTTCTCTATAGTTTAAATTCTCCATCCCCTTTATTTTGTATTACATCATTAATTTAACAAAAATCTCTTCATGTTATTGCAACATTACTTCATGTTATTATTTTAAAATATTTTGGATATTTTATATAAGTTTTTCACATAACAGCTTAAAGCATTATCCGCGCATCGCGCAGGAACATGACTAGTTTCTTTAAAAGATGATGCAGTTTCATATCCATAGCAATGCATATCTTGACAGTTAGGAAAGGTATGATTTAAAATGCTGTTAAAATTTTTCTTTAGATTTTAGCATCAATGAGGTCATCCCTGATTGCCTTTGACAGCGTCTACTTAATAATATAATAGAATCTAATTATTAGCTTAATTGATCGCAAACACACACTTAGGTACCTTGTTAATATTATTATGAAAATGTGTTAAGAACACACATATAGAAACAAATTAATGTTAGTGTTGTGTCTTATTTTCCCATTATCTGGTCATGTTTGTATGTGTCTTCAGTGTCATACCCGTGGCCCTTGTTCTTTTTCTTGCTACCTAAACTTAAAGTTTAAACATAAAGTCTCAAGATATTTTCTCAAAAATTAATTTGGATTAGGTTGATTTTAGTTTTTAGGCAGTCAATGGCTAGGGAATTTTAGATTTATTTTTACTTTTCTCTGAAAACTTGCGGCTTTCAGCATTCTTGACTATTGCTTTCTGCATTATGATTTTATGATTCCATCTAATTCTTTTTCTTTATCAAACAGAAATCAAAAAAAATTGTGGGTGGGTCTATGTAGAGTGATTAATGATTGATATGGTGAATTTTTTATTGCGGGATCTTTCAAAAAGGTATATTTCCTTCATTTGCAATAATTATTAGTTCATCAAATCTATTTTTAGATGCTTACCATTTATCAATCTTTTATGGGAGAGCATCGCTTAGGATTGGGATCCTAAGTTTTGAAGGCAGTGGTACAGCTCAAGGATGGGACTACTAGCTTTCTTAAAAATGCTGCTGGAACAATTTTGAGCACCAGAGAAAATTCTGGATGACATGAAAGAATGGGGCAACAATGTTCAGGTTTCATTATTATTATGCACTCAATACATAATGCTAGATTCTGTCTTTGATTGGATTCTTACTTGAAGGTCTCTTTATCAGGATATTCAAAATTAATAAGCTTTGGCTTAAGTCATCATTACCTTGAGTATATAAATGGTGCTAATGATTTTGCATGCTCTTAATCATTTTTTACCTGCTAAAGGTATCTTATCAAGATCATAATTCTAACGTTAATTTTGAATTCATTAAGGCTTCTATGTTACTTATACTAGCGTTTAACCCGCGCAATGCGCGGGATCATTTTACGATTTAAAATACTTTGCATTCAACATAAACTTAGTTCTCCCATTTCCATTGCATACATTCAAACTTAAATAATGTAGTATATTTAGACATATAGTATCCAATATTCCCAAAAAATGTTAAAACAATAGTATCTTTGAATCACTCATGTGTGTCATTCCCTTCTCAAAAGGGCCACTTGGAGGAACACATGAAATGAGTTCGAACAAAGGGAATTCTCCATAATGCTCCTAATGCAATATATTCAAAAACATTTAATATTTCCTATAGAAGAATATTTTCATTTTTATGAGCTTCCACACCTAAGGGAAAATAGCGTTTATCTAAAAAAATGAATTTCTCTTTAAGAAAATAAAACTTAACTTACATTTGAGCATCATGTCAAGCTTTTGACAGTGCAAGAAGATTGACATAAAAATCTGAACTTGGTGCATATTTACAATGAGTTATTTGCCTGTAAGCCTCCTTTAACAACCATCTATTCTAGGAAAAAAAAATTGTTGTTTATTATAACCAAATATAAACATCAATATTTATGCCAAATCAATATCTAATTTCTTGTTTCTATTGAAATGAAATTGTTATTTAACTGGGAAAAAAAGACATGGGATAACTCTCTCAAATATTATCTATTTAAACAACATATAAAGTGAAGAAATTGCACCCTAGAACTACATGCATATTTAGTGGAGGACCACAATCAAACGTTATTTTGATTCTTCATAAATTTTGAAAAATTGCTCAAAGAAAGCTTCTAAATAAACCACTATAGGCAATATTTTCCACACCTAAGGAAAATAGCATTTATCTAAAAAAATGAGTTTCTCTTTAAGAAAATAAAACTTAACTTACATTTGAGCATCATGTCAATCTTTTTGCAGTGCAAGAAGATTGACATAAAAATCTGAACTTGGTGCATATTTACAATGAATTAATTGCCTATAAGCCTCCTTTAACAACCATCTATTCTGGAAAAAAAATTTGTTGTTTATTGTAACCAAATATAAACATCAATATTTATGCCAAATCAATATCTAATTTCTCGTTTCTATTGAAATGAAATTGTTATTTAACTGGGAAAAAAAAAACATGGGATAATTTTCAAAATTATTATCTATTTAAACAACATATAAAGTGAAGAAATTGCACCCTAGAACTACATGCATATTTAGTGGAAGACCACAATCAAATGTTATTATGATACTTCATAAATTTTGAAAAATTGCTCAAAGAACGCTTCTAAATAAACCACTATAGGCAATATTTATCACAAAGATAGACACCTTCTAAATGTGTACATTCTACAAATTTCAAAAGTATGCATTCAATAGGTACTATGCCATTAGAACTAAAATCAAATGGCATATCAAAGAACTTCAACTTCATCTCAAAGCCATAAACCAAGCATAATTTAAGATATAGAAACTACAAAGTAACTTTTTTGTAAATTAATCCAAGGACTTGTACACAAATATTTTCTACATTAGATACTCCATCCATATATTTAGCTTAAATTTAGAAATATCCTTTCCCCGACCCATTGAAGGTAATTCGTAAAAGAGGGAAAAGTGAGTTATTTAACCAAATAAAATTTAAGCGTCATATTGTATAGTCGTTGCCCTCAGCCTCATCAATAATAGAAAGATAACCAAAACCAACCTAGCCCAAATACCCAAAATGGCATAAGTTTCATGAAAATGGAAATGAGTCATTATAACATTTATCCTCAACTCCAAAAATTGCAAATGACTTCAATAAAACAAAAAGGAAGCACCAATTCACTTGAAGTTAAATAAGGACAGCACTAAGAACTAAAAAAAATCAAAAGAACATGTTGGACTTAGGAAGCACTAATTGGATATGCTGCTTGTGATTCTCTTTCAATGTTTTATAGAGCATTAAGCTCCACCGCAGGAGATTTTCATCTGTATAGAAACAAAGGAAGACAATTGAATGAGAATTAAAAATAAAATTGGAGGCCTTTCATTAAACATCTAGCAAATATAGTAATTTGTTCTTATTTGACATAATCCTTATGGAAAAATAAACAAAAGATACGGTTTATAGAGCCTAAGTATTATTTGCCAACTCAAATCCTATAGTCTTGGCCTGATGTGTACATAGCAGAATGATCAAACATTTAGATGCTAACCAATCAAATGTCTTCACCTAAGCACATCCCATTTTCTAATAATTTGGATCAATTGGTCTACATGTTAAAGGTCTTCATAAACTAAGGCAAAAATAAGAAAATCAAGTAGATCAATGGTATAATGAAATGAAAAAAAGTAAGATGTTTCAATGTTGGTTGAGCTAGAAATGATTCAACATATTTAATAAATATTTAGCAAAGGTGTACCAGTAAAACATATTTAACAAACTTTTAATACCAAGTAGTAGGAACATTCTCATACGAAGAGATTATAAGTTAATACAGATTATGGGCTCACCTTCAAATAATGGGGAAACCATATAATTTGTTGCTCCCCACGTAATGGAGACACCATTCTGAGTTAACCAACTAATGAACCACGATGAATAAAAGAATGAGAACGTAGAATATTTGAGAATCAATAAAATTTAAAAGAAAATATTTGATTATAGAATTTTGAAATAGAAAGTGAGAGGAAAATAAATATAAAAAAGTTGGAGATGGGTACTACACTGCATATTTAAATTTTCAAAAAGAAAAGCAAAAAGAGAACAAATAACTTAGGAACCAAAAAAATACCATTTTATCAAATCATATCATTCACTAATAAGTAATATGTTGCATCAATACAATTTTCCTTTAACATAACATTTATCCTTGGGGCGGGCAAGAGGTTGAGTTTGACATGGGTTTGAGGAGGAAAAGGGTCCTGGCCTTTTGGGTTTTGAGTCTATGTAGGTCATGATGAAGAATGCAAGAAGTGATGTGAACTGTACCAATTTTGTTTAAACCAACAGCTTGTTGTAGTAGTTTAAGGAGGTCACCTACCATATCCAAAGAAGTGTCATCCTTTACTGTGTCCTTCCCAAGCTGAAACTCTATTTCTTTCTTTTCATTTTTTGTAAGGATGCCTATCTTGTTTGTGCAAATTGCTGTGACTTGGCCCATTGTCTCAAAAGCAGATAATTTTAGACTTAATATGTGATGTTTGGATTCAATTTTTCCCGCCCCCATACCATGATAAATCTAAACGATTTATTCATTTATGAAGAATGAATAAGAACAAAAGTTCTCAAGGATGAAATCTAGAAGATATTACATAACATGTACATAGTTTTTTTCATAGCTATGTGATGGTGTGCTTACTTATTGCAGATAGTATTGCCCCACAATTTTCAGATGAATAAGCAGCAGTCCTCCTAGAACTACTTAGGCATTTTCTATCCAAACAGCAACCTAATTGTATGTAGTTGATGGTCTTTACATTAGAAATATTGTTCTAATGGTAATGGTAACTACATTTTAGTTAAGTAACGGAGAAACCATATAATTTGTTGCTGCCCATGTAATGGAGACACCATTCTGAGTTAATTTTTTGTTTTTATTTTTGGGCGATGGGTTTTTGTCATTTTAGCAAGACATAAATAGTATGTGTATATTGTGGTGATTCTTTTATAAAATTTCTGCCAAATTATCTTTAACCCTCAATAGTTAAAAGCAAATTATTCACCTGGGAAAAAAAAAAAAAAACCACTTAATTTGTTTCCATGTGTCAATTAGAAATTGATACATCATACAGCCAACATCAGTATGAGCAACAATAAAGAAACCCAATGAATGCAAGCTATGTATCTGCAAGAGCTTTCAACCAACTTTTCCCACATTTAATTGTTTCTAATCCCAAACAAAATACATAACAAACAAAAATAAACTATAAAGTCATCAAGTTAGAAATATAATTAATCAATTTTCTTTCAAGAATTTTATCAAACATGATGGATTTAGAATAAAATATATACTTACTCCTAGGATCTTTGTAATGTGAATCCACTGTAGATGTTTCGCCTCCATTGGAGTTTTGATAGTGACCTAATCCATATAGATACATGGGTTTGTGCTATGATGGCTTCTCCCTCACAAATTTTTCTACATGCGCAACGAAAGCAGATTATTTAATCAAATCAGTCTTAGGCTATCCAAACAGTATCAGATTTGACATCTTTTCTTAATCACATCAACATGTAACATATTTAAAACTAAACCACTCACCTAAAGACCAACTAATAGATATATATTATTCCATTTCAATATTTAGACAGTTGCTCAAAACCATAACCATCAATAAATATAAGACACACAAACTAAGATTACGGTGTCTATGGAAAAAAATAAAAGACAAAATCATAAAATAGAGAGAGAAAGAAAAAAAAAAAGAAAAAAGATCCAACCATGGTTAAGATTTCCATAACCTACAAATTCACATTTTACCGTACAACTTAAGAGGTCCAAACTTAAAAGTAGATAATTATGTTAAAAAAAGAGATTAATTGATTTGAAGAAAGGAACAAAAACCAATTTGATGAAGCAACCCAACTCAAGTTCCAACTTCCAACCCAACCAAATCTTAATCAAAATTAAAATGAAATCAAATCTTAAAAGAGAGAGAGAGAGAGAGAGAGAGAGAGAGAGAGAGAGAACTTAATGACTTACATCAAGCAAAGGACTTAACTCTGAAGAGAAGCAAATAGTTTGTTTTGGGCTTTAATCTGTAGAAAGAAATAAAATTCCAGTTAATTACTACAGCTGTAACAAATATAAAAAAACAGCCTAAGGTTAATGACTTTCATCAAGCAAAGTAAACATATACATATGTGGCTGTATATGGAGAGCAGCAACATTATTAAAAAAGCAATTTGCAAATGAAACTAATACATATTGCTGCATAATGTCTCTCTAAGTGCAAGCTTTCTACTAAAGAAGGTCATATTGTTCCTATCCCTAAGAATATGAGTCCACTTACATTGCACATTACAGATGATCTTCCTATTACAATAAAGTGACTAAAAAGATATAGAACAAAAATAATGGTAAAAATAATCAAACATGCAGTGATGCTAGAGACTTTGGGCTTGGGTTGGAAGATGTTGGTTTTGATTGAATTTTGAGAAGGGAGAGACATGAAGAGGAAATAAATGGGTAATTATTCTGTTTACAAAGAAAAGGAAGAGGACGGATAGAAATAGTAGAAGCAAATAAAACTTGACAAATTTATTAATGGGTGAAAAGTAATGGATTTGCAGAATAGGAAGAGGCAGAATAGGAGGAGGTGAAAACTAAAAAGTGATGGGTTTGTGTAATTGAGGGAGACAGTGGTTCGAGTATGCTAAAAAATATGAAACTATTCTCACAAAATCTAATTATATATTACAATCTCCTTAAAATAAAATAAAATAAATTTCCAACAAACGTACAAAAAAATAAAATAATAGATGAAAGAAACCATTGTTTGCAAGGGACTAAACTAAATGTTGTGGTGGGCATAAATTACAAAGTGATTTGTTGGGAATTTTCTTACATTTAACTCTCTATACTTGCAAATAAAAATACAGTTTAAATTTAAAAAAAAAAAAAAAACAGTGGTGTTCCAATGAATCTTATGTAAGGTATGGACTTTTGAGCAAAGGGAACCATTCAAATTGAACGTGATCTAAGATCTACCAACTAAAAGTGGATTTAATGATACACATTGCGATTTTGAGTCCATCAAAGCAACAAACATACATGTATGAACATCACAACACAGATAGCAATATAACAATCCAATGCACAAAGTAAATTTGAATGATCAAAACCCACTACGGATCCAACCCCATCAATCTATGATTTCAGTTTCTAATTCACCCATATTCCAATTCTACGCATCAAGTATTAAAATAATAATAACAATTATATGCAAACTTAGAACCAATAAAAAAAATCAGCAGGCATTAAATGTAAATGTTTCTAGGATGATCAACCTAACAACATTTTCAACACACAAAAAGGAAAAGAAAAAGAAAATAGATTATGAGAATATCAGAAACCTTAACAGATCATACCCAAACCTAAAGCCTAAATTAAAATAATTTCAATAACAATATATATACACATCGCAATCATTGTAGAAGAATAATTTATTGGAACTTGATAGTGGTCTTTAATAAGGTTTCAGTGAAAATTAATATTGATTGTGGTATTTGCACTGTGCGTTTGTTTTACGATTTTTGGGAAAAGAAATCAGTACCTTGATTTGATGATATTAGAGACTCTAGATTGTGGAAAAATTCCACTTCATCTCTGGAGAGAAAGAAATTGAATGATTTAATTCCAAAATAGACGAATTGAAAAAAATCTATTACCGAAAAAATTAAAAAAAGAATAGTCACATATTAAAACCTGCTTTCCTTAGCCCTAATTTTTGAATCCAAATCTAGAACCCAATTGAAAAAATTGAAAGCATATAACAGATCTAATTTACCTAAAAAAAATCAGAGAAAGAATAGAACCCATCGAAGGCGTTGTTTGTGGGCAAAGGGGACTTTTACTCTGATCTTAGTGAGAGAAACAGAGAGGCGTTCTCTTCTTTCTCCGTGTCCCAGGATCGCCTCTCTCTTTTTCTGTTTCTTTCTCCGTGTCTTCATCACCTCTCTCTTTTTCTGTTTCTTTCTCCGTATATTCATCGCCTCTCTCTCGATTTCATCGCCTCTCTTTCTCTGATTCTTTCTCCGTGTACTCATCGCCTCTCTCTGTTTCTATCTTGGTGTACGTCTAGGTTTAGAAGAGAATTGGGTTTTGTTTTGTGGTAAACGGTGTTTTAGGTCTGCAAAAACGTTTTTTGAAGGTTTTTGATTTCATCGCCTCTCTCTTTCTCTGTTATTCTCCGTGTCCGCATCGCTCCTCTCTATTTCTATCTTGGTACACATCTAATTTTAACCGGTTAATTTTTTGATATTTATAATGAGAAGCTTTTAAACGGTGTATAGCATTGCCAACTAATATAATGTATCGCTTTTTAAAGTTATACGTGTCTGAATTTTAGATAGGCAGTTATCCTATTTGTCAACACCTCCTTAAATGTAGAAACCCACTTTCTCTCCGCTTCTGCTATTATATATATATAGATATAGATATCCAAAATATGTCATAAAATTTCAAAAATGCCAAGTGCACCAACATTCTCCTTGATAAATTGATGAATATTCTCAAGTTCTTGAACATAATTAGCACAAAATGCATAACAATTAAGACTGCAAAAAGCATAGATAAGGCTTGGCCTTCATTTAAATATAGGTTTCTTTTTCTCTAGCAAAAAGGAATTTTTTAGGATTTGAATGTCCAATTTATAAGCATAAAGTTGTGTATGCATATTTCTTTGAGATGGATATAGCCTTGTATTGTCAAATATTATGTTGTTTGTTTGTACGTTGAGAGTAAGTAATCCTTGATGTATATCTAATAATATTTTTTCTTAAACAGATTATCCAGCACCATGATTTTTATGCTTGAAAGTGTCTTCCTGAATATTTGCGTCTTTTGCCTAAATTGCTGAAGGTTAGTACTATTTTTATCAGCAATGCTCAAGTTCAAATCCAGTTTCCTTTTGGATTAACAGGTAGGATGATTAATATATATTTTGCATTTATAACTCCTAATCAGCATGTTGAGCCACTGAAAACTTGTGAAGATTGGGCTCTCTCTTTGATCAAATTCCTTGAAGATCACATATCAAAGTTAAAATGCTGTAGAGGTAATCATATTGTACATTTTTTGAATATTCAAGCCACTTAATGATCTTTGTTTGTTCACGATTTTTTACTTGAGATGTCAATTTATTTTGATTTAGACAAACTTGGAACCAAATCTGAAATGTTCATTTAAAAATGGAAGTAATATATTGATTACTAAAAGAGGAAGACAACTAATTTTTATGCTGTTGTTAAGAACTTGATTTCCAATTTTCATTGGTTGTCTTTGGGGTACACTCTTACTAGCTACATTTTTCAAATGCAGCAAGTGGAATAGCTTAAATCAGTGTGCCTACTGTATGTAGCAGCAACTCTTATCATTGACATTTCCAAGCTAGATGAATTACTGAATGGTTAGTTGGGAATTCAAAAAGTCCATCAAGGGGACTTAATTAGCAACCACAAATTCTACAATCCCAATTCTATTAAGTAATGTGACACATACACATATCTGTCTGTATCAGTATGTGGTGTCTCTTTCTCATTCACAGTTTTTGAAGCAAATTCAAGAGGGAATTCAATGTTGAACTTGAGAGCTTGGGGACGAGGATGGAAATAGTGACGTCTTGGGGAACCGAGGTCTTTCCTAATAGGGACTTCAATGTGCAAGGATGAAACAACATCATTTTTGGGGATTTGTATTATTCTTTGGGTTACTGTTTGAGAAGGTGTTGAAATTCTCCACAGTGGAGGCTTTTAGGGTGGAACGCTGCCAAACCTGTGAAGCTTTGACAGCATATCTAAATCCAGAAAGCACCCCTTATTCTCCTTCCCTTTATGGAGAGGGAGGAAGCTGTGACAATCACATCAGTACAGCACAGTGTACTCTGCTTCAAACTTTCTGCCAACACCATGCTGAACACTCCAATGGATCTCATAACCTTCCGCCTCACTCTGAACACACAACCTCGTAACCTCTTGGCCCTTCTGCCAACAGAATGGATGACCAGTCATGCCCACATGACCAATCCTTTTAACTTCCTCTTAATGAAGATACTAGTTTGGAATTGTACGGGTGCTGGCAACCCAAACTTGTGTAGAAATTTCACTGATATGGTCTGCTCCCACTGTCCCTCCATTGCCATTATTTTGGAGACCCGCATTTCTGGCCAAAGGGTAGACTCTGTTAGCTATTCTCTTGGCTTTGACAATGTCTGTCGCTCGGATGCTGATGGCTCTAGAGGCTGCATCTGGATTTTGTGGAATGCTCGCGACATGACCCTTGACATTCTCTCTGTAAATGACCAATCAGTCCACGTCTTTGTGCAGGTGAATGCCTCTAACCTTCTTCTAATTGGTTATTTACTGCCATTTATCCATCTTGAACAATCGGATATCCTTATTGAATGACCTCTCCTCCTTTGCCCCCTCTCATTCCCCCCCCCCCCCACACCCCAAAAAAAAAAAAAAAAAAAAACAAAACCGTAGACGTTCAACAACTTCCTCAATAATTGCAATCTCTTGGACTCGGGCTTCAATGGACCTTGTTTTACTTGGTCAAACAAAAGAGACTCCAACCTTGTCATGCCCATGATAGAGTCCTCTATAACCCTCTTTGGAAAACCCTTTTTAAAGAGGCCAATGTCCTTCATCTCCCAAAAACTTCCTCTGACCATCCCCCATCCTCATTAACAACTCCCCTTCCTCTCACTTCTTCAATCAAATATCATACTGCGAAGGAAATCATTGCGTGGATCTTTTGGCAAAAGAAGGGAATTTATCAAATTATTTTGTTGTATTTCACTCCAATCCCCCTTCTTCTATTTTGTACTAGCTTTTAGTTGATGCTTGGGGCATTGTTTACCCCAGATTTTGTAATTCTTAGTAGTTTTTTATTTTTTATTATTATTATAAAAGTTCCAGTTAACCAAAAGAATAAAAATTTGATACTAATGTTTTGTTGTTCTTGATTTTAGAAAACCCTAACTTTTTTATCATAATTTATGTGGGGCCAAAGAATTTGGCAACCCTGGCCCATTTCATATCAAGCCCATGGCCTACGCCGAAAAGGAAGAAATGTCCGAGAACGAACGAAGAAGGTCAAAACTGCCAGGAGACGTTGCCGAGGACAATCTTGTCCTCAGCAAATCGAGGTCACGGAAGGAAAAAGTGGCACGCCCTGAAAGACAGCCTCCCCGGGCATCCCAAACAAAAAAAAGTACTAACACAGTGGGCCAACCATGGGAGCATGGTGGAGGAGCAATTCCAAGAGAAAGCTGTCACCTCCGCATTAAATGCCCACAACTAACATCCTAGCCCCATTTATGTGGACATGACCCCTGAACAGTGTTATCTGGATCACTGCAACTCACAGAACGTCAGAAGGAGTGGTTGATGGGACATGCACTCAAGTATAGACATGGATGACTAACAAGTGTAGGACCAGGATGGTCCAAAGAGAACTATATAATGTAAGAGACCTTCCATAAGAAGGGGGGAGGAAGAAGGAGAAAAAGTTTCAAGAAAACACTGTAGCAATCCCAACCCTCCTTGTACTCTGTTTAATCAACTTAGAGAGAAGCTCACATTCTCGGATGGTGAGTTCGTCTCCTCGGATCATAAGTCCATCCAGTTTTGTGTTCTTAATTCTTACTTAATCATCTTTTACACCCACATTAACCGTTATCAAAGTCATTAAAGCCTAGCTCTTTGACCCACTCTCTACAAATTCATTGTACCGGGTCCACAAGGCCTAGATCCCATTCACTCTTGGGCCTAGTCTGAAAATCGAGACCCTACAATTTATATTTGTTATGAATTGATGACGTAGGTAACGAAGTTGTAACTAAGTTGACCTTAGGAGGAGGGTAATGTGACATTTTTTAAAACGCAAATGGAAAAATGATAACAAACCTAACATAGGTTGGTAAATTGTTATTACCCTATTAATCTATCAAAGTCCTCTGTGTTATCTCCTTCAATCTTAAATTTTAGTTTATGTAAATAGGGAAATATATGTCTAAATCAAGCAATAAGTTTGTGAAAAAAGGGAAGGTTAAGCTCTATCGGCCGTGACATAGGCCCGAGGACATCAAAATCCTCCTCCACGCCTAAGGAGCCGAACAGCAGGATTTTGAGGGGCTATTGTGGGGCTAAAGAATTTGGCAACCCCGGCCAATTTCATATCAAGCCCAAGGCCCACACCGACGAGGAAGAAATGTCCTAGGACGAAAGAAGAAGGTCCAAACTGCCAAGAGACGTTGCCGAGGACAATCCTGTCCTCGGCAAACCGAGGTCACGGAAGAAAAAAACGGCATGCCCTTAAAGACAGCCTCTCCGGACCTCCCAAACAAAAAAAAGTACTAACATAGTGGGCCAGCCATGGGAGCGTGATGGAGGAGCAATTCCAGGAGAAAGCTGTCATCTCCGCATTAAATGCCCACAACTAACATCCTGGCCCCATTTATGTGGACATGACCCCTGAACAGTATTATCTAGGTCACTGCAACTTACAGAACGTCAGAATGAGTGGTTGATGGGACATGCACTCAAGTATAGACATGGATGACTAACAAGTGTAGGACCAGGATGGTCCAAAGAGAACTATATAATGTAAGAGACCTTCCATAAGGAGGGGAGAGGAAGAAGGAGAAAGAGTTTCAAGAAAACACTGTAGCGATCCCAACCCTCCTTGTACTTTGTTTAATCAACTTAGAGAGAAGCTCACATTCTCGGATGGTGAGTTCGTCTCCTCGGATCATAAGTCCATCCAGCTCTGTGTTCCTAATTCTTACTTAATCATCTTTTACACCCACATTAGCCGTTATCAAACTCATTAAAGCCTAGCTCTTTGACCCACTCTCTACAAATTCATTGTACCGGGTCCACAAGGCCTAGATCCCATTCACTCTTGGGCCTAGTCTGAAAATCGAGACCCTACAATTTATATTTGTTATGAATTGATGACGTAGGTAACGAAGTTGTAACTAAGTTGACCTTAGGAGGAGGGTAATGTGACATTTTTTAAAACGCAAATGGAAAAATGATAACAAACCTAACATAGGTTGGTAAATTGTTATTACCCTATTAATCTATCAAAGTCCTCTGTGTTATCTCCTTCAATCTTAAATTTTAGTTTATGTAAATAGGGAAATATATGTCTAAATCAAGCAATAAGTTTGTGAAAAAAGGGAAGGTTAAGCTCTAGAGTTGATGATCTCTCATGATCTTCGATTGCCTCAATTAACCTCTTAAACACCACATCAAGCAATTAATCACAAGAAGAATAACTTGATTAAGACATTCACCAAAGAAAAAATAGCACCAAAGAAGAAAACCAACATGTGTGGCTCTCCTCCATTGATCATACCTACTAAGGATCTTCTTCTTAGAGTGGGTAGAGAAGATTTAAAGTTTGAAATCAGATATGAGTACACTTGCATTAGATTATCTCATGAAGCTGTTGGTTATTTATCTCTGACACCTTGAACTTCATCCACAAAATCATGTCTCCATACCTCCACAGTGGAGCTTCAACTTGAAGCTCATCCCAAAAAAGTCATATCACTAGCTGTCAACTGATTTCTTAAAGATATGGAGTGAGAGAGAATACTTTATTGTAATAAACTTGTAAATTTACACAATTGTACGCGAATTGATGTAGGATATTTTTAGGCAAATCCATATAACATCCTAGGTGGCAAAAAAAGATTTTATTTTATTTTATTTTTTTTTTTTGGGGGCTATTAAGTAGCACTTTTCATCAAACACTACGAAGACTGTTTTGACATAGAACTAAACTGATAAACGTTACAAATCAAATTGACATAATATAAACGTTAGGGATCAAAATTGTAATTTACTTATTATGATTTTATTTTTTGGATATAATTCGGCGTCATTGAAAATATTATAATGATGGGACACTATGCACTTTAAATTTGTAAAATTTTTAATTTAAATCATAAAATTGATCAATTTCAAATGCTTTTTTTACTTACAATTTAAAGTACTATTCTTTCTCATCACATTCATAATCATTCATCATGTCCAACTAATACAAATCTTTTGTATTTTGCTTCGTGTTCCACAAATCACAATTTGCCTTATGTTTTATTATTTTTCATTTTTAAATTTGTTTATTTTATAAGGAAAGTAAAACAAATATATTGGCAAGTTGTGAATGGTGGAGCATAAAATGAAACACAAAATATCTCCAAAATACAAATCCATGTTACTATCATCATTGTGATGATAATTATAATAATAAATAAATCATTCAATAATTTTATTAATCAACTCCATGTATTCTTCAATTATATTGAGCATAAATATATACAAGGGACACTTTCTTGTACCAATAGAATTAGGACTCCTAGTTTGACTAGTAAACTAAAAATCTAATAAGATGATAACTAATAAAACACTAACTTGGAATCAAAGAAAATAAAACCTAAAATGCTTAGGATCTCCTATAAAATGCTAGTAAACTTAACTAAATCACAAAAACATTAAATGTATGAATTTATGGATTTGATAGCAAATGACATCTGAGTCATATGAAATAGAACCCATAATCTAATGATGTTGTGGATCGGTCCTTATAGGAAAGAATGTAACAAATATAATTAGACATTTGTTACTCAATTAGATTACATGGACTAAGTTCCTTATTCACTTATAATAAACATCCAGTTATGTACGTTACTTACCTGTAATAATGAGACAATGTTTTTCAACTTCAGAGTTATCTCCCTTGTAGCTTCCCTAGTTGAAGTTCTAAAATCATATTGATCAGCATGTCTCACTTTCAGCCTCAATGATGAACTTTTAAAATCTTTAGCTATTGTGTGCGAAACCCCACCACACAATATCTACCTCCAGAAGATGTCCTCCCCAAGCGCCATCTTAACCCACCCTTCACATCTGGATCTAGAATTGCAAAATTAATAAGACTTCTAATGCTTTGCATCTCATCATCCTGGAGAGCACATAAATTAGTTTGGTCAAAAATTTAAGTCTTAGACTCTCAAGAGAAAGAAATACTGTGCTAAAACTATCTCATATGATAGTTTTAAGCCTTTTATAGAGAGCAAATATAGACAAGAAAATTACCATGAGAGTTGTTAAGATCCTCTTGGTGGATAGCATCAGCCTTAGGTCTAAGTTTTTATCAAGGCACGATATGTCTACGACCATATGACGCACTTGTTGTAGTTCAATCTAAAATAACAGTGTGACATTTGAACATAAGTCTCAAATCACACATAATAAAAAATTGGAAGGAAAGTCACATACCTAGAAAAAAGAGGGAAAAAAAATTTGGAAGGAAAGTGGACGTTTAGTTGCATGGAAGTATTACAAGAGATGGCAGTTGAGAGAAAAGGATTTATAGTGTCATTGTGCTGATGGAGAATAAAAACTTGTTGCAAAAGCTCCTCAAAGATGATTGCATATACTGGAGACTGGAACCTGTTCTTGAAGATATAAGGGTATTATTAAGGAGGGATTTTGGTGATGTACTTAAATACGTGGATAGAGAATATTGGAATAGATGGTTAAATAAGCTTTGAGAATATTGTTGGTACCTTACTCCTCAACATTACCTTTTAAGTTTTTCAAGATAGCTTAGACTGAATGTTTGCTAATTTCATAGTGAGCTAATTGATGACTCTGTTCCTCAACTAAATGTTGAAATCTATCCAAACATCTAAATTTCTTCTTATATTTCCTCGACCCATCATAAGCTCGCTTGACCAATATTTGTAGATGTGCAGTGTGAACAACAAACTCAATTACACCAAACAATTACAAATTTAAATTTCTATAAAACAATGACACTTTTCATTACAAAGAAACTTTTATCTTGGAAATTAGTCAACATTAAAAATTAAAAATCCTAATAGATTGCTTAAGGTTTTTTATTTTATTTTTATAATTTTTGTGTGTGTTCGTGCGCCAATCATGGCCTGCGGCAGAATTGGGTGGGTTATAAGAGAATGGGTTTTGGTTAACATATTGTTTTTCCCCTGGTCTGTAAAGGCAAAATGACAAAATTCCAATCAAACCAATGGCTTGGGTGGTTCTATGATAGCCCATAATACAGGCAAGCACAAAAAGTTGTCTAACTCTCAATGTTGAGAGATGGACTTCTAAACTTAAGAGCCCAGGAGTAAGATGAGTTCACTTAGGACACAAAAGTGTTTTTGCATTCGCTTTCTAGGACACAAAGTGATGATGAACTACAATATAATGGAAAAACTGATATATATTTTATGCTTATTGGACGGAACTAATTTTACTAGCAATGTTTGTGATGTGCATGAAATATATACAATAAAGTACTCACATATCTACATATTTAGCCTTACTTTTATATTATTTTGTGACTGATTATATAATATCTTTGTGTTGCAGGTAACAAGGGCTTTACATGCAAAGTGGGGCTAGGCCAATTGAATCAAGCCAACTTAAAGGGCCATGATGAAGTTAGAGAAGACCAACCCAATTAAATTTAAGTCCAATTGGAGCAAGGAATCAAAGGAAATTTACACCAAATCCAAATCCAATTCGAATTAGGATTCCAGCCTGCACATCAGTTAGTATTTTCGGTATAACTTTTGGCTCAGATGTCCAATCGAGATGATTCAAGTTGGGCTGGAAAGTTAACTTAAAGGGCTACAACTTTTTAGTTTACCAAAAGTCCTAATTCTGAAGCTAAATGGGCCAAAATTGTCGGTTAAGTGAAGCCTAAAAATCTGAGATTTTCTCCAAACGGGAATTCAACTTGTAATAGGATTCCTTTACCTATTTAAAGGCTCTTTAGGGCAAAATTCAAGGAGGCTAGTGCTAGGGCTGAGGGCTGAATGCATAGAGAGCTGCGGCTACTTCTTTGGTTTTCTTCCATGACAGTTAGTTTCATTTTATTTGTCTAGTTTAATGTTTAGTATTTTATTTTTGTGTTTTATTTCAATTACCATGAGTAGCTAAATTTATAATTAGGGTTGAGGATGAAACCTTGTTAAGAATTATCAGTAATATTTATGTGATCTGATTTTTCCCACAATAGTTATTCTTTAATGATTTAAATTGTTCTTGCTTCATATCAATTAACTAAGATGAGATTCTAAATATGAGTTCAATCATGTTTTTCTCATGATTTAGGATTTGTCTTAATTAATTGAATGCTTGGTTTATTAATTCTTGATTATAACATTGGATATCGTTTGTGATTTGTCTGTCAATGGATACAATTTATGATTTGATTTTTAGAATTGGATATATCTTGTGATTTGTTTGGCTACGGATACAATTGATAATTTGGTTTTATACTTAAGAAGTGAAGAAGAACATGCTTTTGATTTTTAAAATAAAGATTTTAATGAGAATATTTTCCATGATAGCAAGATTGATTTCTAAATTATCATATAGTGGTTGGGAAAAATTAATGATCATAAATATATGCTGATATGACTTACCAGATGGATTCCAAAACCTTAATTCCTTTCTCTTGATTGTTTACATCTTTTTATTGCTTTATATCTTTGCTTAGATTAATTATTATTTTTAGTTTATTTAATTTCAAAACAACCAATTTTTATTAAACTAAATTAGGATTAATTTGGTTAAGATTTGATTTAATTTTCCTACGTTCATTCAAGTCCCTGTGGGTTCGACCTCGTTCT
This sequence comes from Quercus agrifolia, assembly GCA_029955455.1. NCBI lineage: Eukaryota > Viridiplantae > Streptophyta > Magnoliopsida > Fagales > Fagaceae > Quercus > Quercus agrifolia. Next base: position 19,385,767 of record JARQAD010000006.1, read on the forward strand.
TGTCCAACTATACTTTGGTACGGTTCGTACACTTGCGAGTATTTTAAAATTTCACAACAGTTTGACATGATTAATTTAAGATATAACATTCAATTTTGGGATAATCATTTCTAAAAAAATGACTAAGATTCTATAAGGAAAAGGAACAAAAGTGTACTTCTTCAAAGTGTATTTGTCTTGATGTTGTTTCTTTTTTTCTTGGTTATTAGAAATGAATATGAAGAGATGGAAAGATTTCTTAAAGAGCATAGATTTACTTTTTTTAATTTTTTTTCCCTTTTCCTTTGTTGTTTTATTAGTGTTTTTTAATACAAGAGATGGTAAAATTTCTTAAAGCACATAAATTCCTTCTTCTTTTTTCTTTTGCTTTTTTATTTTTTATTTCTTAATTTTTTAAACTACAAAAAATTAAAAATTAAAAGAAAAAAGAAATTTTACCAATCAACTTTATGAAAGAGAATCACAAAGAGAATCAACTTTCCTTTTCTTTAAGAGAATCAAATTTTACCAATCATTTTATGAAAGAGAATCATGATAGTGAAACCAATGAACTTTCCTTTTCTTTTCTATGTTAATCTAATCAATCTAATTTTATCACAAAGAAAGAAATGAAAAGATGAAAACAAAGGCAAAAGAGGGGAGGGGGGGGGGGGGGGGGGGGAGGAACTCAAGTACCATTCCTCTTGCCTTTGAAGTATTACTCAACAAAACCCCGATAATTTTGAAGCAAAAGTGATTAAAATACTAAAATGTTCAAGTGGCCAATTAACTATAGCTACAAATCTAAGTTTTTGAATGAAAATAGTTAAATTAACTAATAACAAATTTTATCAATATTTATGAATTATTGATATAAAAGATAATAAAAGAAAGTCAATTAATTATATCATATCTCCTAAGTAAAAAAGCATAATATAATCACAAATAAAATTAAGTGAATTTTTTTATTGAATATATGACATAATTAAATTGATCTATGATTTGCTCAGTTACTATCTTACCACTATCTTACCATTAAACATTAGTGTACTAGTGAACCCTAGAAATAGAACATTTTTTTTTAGAGGAAATAAATTAATCTTGCACTTGAGGCCCATGATAAATAGAACCAACAAAAATTATGTCATGTTATATGTTGCGTCATATGCTAATTAAAAAAATTACTAAAAAGACATATATAAAATGTATAAAGAAATCTAATAAATGAATGAGAAAATAAATTTTTAGAAAAGGAAAAGAAAATGATATGTTAGCATGAAGAAAAGAGTTTAGATAAAAGAGAAAGAAAAAAAATATATAAATCTAAGTTGTCAATCAAGCATAAATCCCTTGCTTACTTACTTCTTTTGTTCTTTCTTTGTTATTATTATTAGTATTATTTTTTTTTTTTTGGAGTTGGAAAATGTATTTCTTTTTTGGCACAATGATCTGCCAATCCTATTCCACATGGACTTAGCTTCAACAATATTTTTGAACTAAGGCTAACTTGGAAGCTTTCTATATGTGTGTTTTGATGTCAAAACTTGGAATCTTTTTGCTATAAGTATTGATAGTTGCTTCAGTAAATTTGTTCATATGTATGTTTGTTTTTCTATTACTACTCTTAAATGCCAGCTTGCTTAAAAAATTTCATATAGATGTTAAATGCAGTAATATTTTAGGCATATTATAGTTGTTCATTTGCACCTGATCAATTCATTCTATATGTTTGTGAGATTAATATAGTGGTTAAATGGGTTTGGTTTATAATTTTATACACAATTTCATAACAATCGGTTGCCATTTATTGTTAAATGTATGAGATATTTGTTTAGTGTATTTAAGAATTAGAAAAACTATAAGAGCTCTTCAAAGATCAATGAGTTTTTCATGACTAAAATTACCTTGATATTCGGAAAGAATGATAATTCACATTAATTTTTGGCAAGTGCAATAGATGTAGGAATTAGGAAACCACCTACGGGAGAAAAAAACCCTCAAGGGCTTCAACTGCACATGTTATTCGAACAACCTCACCTTCCCATACCACTTTGATATCCTTGTTAGAAAAACAATATAATGATGTAGTTAGCTTTATGTCAAATTTAAGAAATTCCTTTCAAATATAATCCTTGGTACAGTGAATCATCTACAAAGGTGGGAGGAAATTGGTCCTCTAGGAAGAAAAGGGGTAAAAAAAAGGAAAAAGGAAGAAGAACGTGGGAAAGGGAAAAAGAAAGAGACTGTTGTGGGAAAGTGAGGAATTTAGTAATAAAAAAATAAATTGTTATTACTTGTTAGTTTAAGCCCATTGCTTTTGGTCTGGAAATATGAATTTAACTAGTGTTTTTGTTCTAAAAAAAAAAAAATCTGCTGTTTGCATTGTCTTGCCTTTGTGAAAATTTAACTCTTGTTTTTTGATAAAATGGTTGTAAATGTGTCAAAGGCAATTTGGTCCAAAGAATAAAAACATTCAACTTTTTAGTTTCTCTTATCACTTCTACCAAAATTTTCAATCCCTTCCATTTATTCCTGTCATCTTTTATTAACTAGATCCCATAATAACTCATTCTTAAAAATCTTGTTCACATCTGCCATATAATATATATATATATATAAAATGGAAAACTGAAAGTTCAAATAGTGTAAATTACACTATGAACGTTTAGACCCCCAATTTACAAATTACCAATTCAAGCTTAATATCAAACAATTAATGTGCAGAACATGAACATAAGCTTAATACAGAATTAATAAACAATCTAAACCAATTAAAATCACATCCACAGTAAAAATTAAATGGCAAAGATTAAGGGAAGAGAGATTCAAACACAAGGACAACACATGATATGTTATCAAAGAGGAAACCGAAGCCCTCGGCGTAAAACCTCTCCGCCGCCCTCCAAGCGGTAAATAATCCACTAGAAAATGTAATTGGGATACATGAACAGCAATAGACCCTCCAAGCCTAATCTACCCAGTGTACCTAAGCCCTTTGTCTTTTCTAACTTACCAGATTCCGCTATAGCTCATAGCATCAACCAATAAAGATTGGTTCCTCCCTAATTGTTTCCCAAGCACCAAATAGCCTTCTCACAGATATGGGTATGGTGAGAAAAAAATTTGGGTAATAAACCTCTCAATGATGTAACAATGGAGAGGAAGAGAGTAGAGGAATTTGAAGAGTCTCTTATGTGAAGATTGTGGATGAGTCAATCTTATTTTTCTCTAGGGTTTTTCTCTCAAAATTCTCTCTGGAAGCTCTCTCTAAATCGTGGATATAAAGGTATATATATAGTAAGGTGAGAATGAATGTGAAACGTCATATTTTGCCAAATAGAGTGTTCTGCCGGCTTGACCTCGCGACTGGGTTGAGTCACGAGTTCAAGCCGCGAGCAAACGGCCTGGCTAGTTAGAACTTTTATCCTGTAGTGAATAGCTGGCATGACGCTTCAGCTTCTGGCATGCTTGGCAAGTGTGCTTCAATTTAGTGGCTTGCAGCCGTGAGCCACCCGCGAAATCCAGCCGCAAGTCCCTGCTTCTTTGCACACACTTGAGCAATTCTTCACACTCTCTCACACACACTACCCTTACATGATTCCCACCTAAATACAGGATTTCTAATTACTAAAATACAAGCAAATTTGCAAAGGAATAAAGCCAACAAGATGATTAATTAAATTCAACCTTACAAAAACTAATATTTATTAGATAGTATTTTATTAGCAATGTTTGACATGATTAAGGGAGAAAGCATTATAGTCAACTTTGGGATAATCAAATTTTGAAAATGATTGAGTAAATTCTACACAAAGAAAAAGAAGTTTACTTTTTCAAAATTATCTTGATTTCATTTCTTATTTATTTGTTTTTATGAAAAGATCGGAAGAGATGATAAGAATTCTTAAAGAGCATAGTTTCCTCTCTCTCTTTTTTTTTTTTTTTTTTTTTTTTTTCTTTTTTTTTCGAATACAAAAACAACATTCTTACTATAATTTTACGAAAGAGCATCATGATAGATGGTAATTCTACGTCACACACTTTGTCACCACTATTCTATATAATAAATTATGACTATTTATCTATCAATTTCACATGAATCTACTATATTTTCTTACCACTTACAATTAACCACATAAGAGAATTGTTGCAAGGTGTGTGGCAAAAGTTGTGTTATTAGAATTTTTGGCTAGAGAAACTAGTCACTTTGTATTTTTTTTTTTTTTTTCCTTCGTCAATCTAACTTTTTTGTTTTTGAAGAAGAAACAAAACCATAAAATGATTCTGGTAGTTTACAACATGCCACTCCAAGCCACTTCTTTCATAGAGTTCCTGAACCACAGAACCAGACCACATGGCTTGTAGTGGTTTTTTTTATAATGAGTTTTCTTGGTTTTAGGTAAAGATTCTTATACATATATGATTAACAAAGAGTATAGTTTAGCCGCCCATCACGGGCTTAGCTTGGAGTCCGATCCCCTTTTGCTTTGTCTGATTCCTATAGTCAAAGAGGCATAGTTGTTAATTTGAATTGATAAAAAAAAAATTGTATAATTGATTTCAAAAAGAGGCTTTCTACGAATGTTCTTTTCTATCAGCTCTCATGTTTAGTTGTTTTTTTAGAGGATGATAGGAAGAGAGAGATGACCATTTGCATATTTACTCTGTTAAAAAATAAAAACTTCCTTGGTTCTTTACTCTTTCCTTTTTTTTTTTCCCAAATAAATTTGAATACCTCCAATCTTACTTTTGAGTGAAAAAAATGATTTATTGACTTGACTCACAACAATTTAACAACCAACTACTTGGGGAAGGGTTTATCCTCTCTCTCTCTCTCTCTCTCTCTCTATCTCTCTCTCTCTCTCTCCCTCTCTCTCTCTCTCTCTCTATATATATATATATAATCATTACAATTAAAAAAAATTTGGTAAACATTGACATGCTTTGTCGTTGCCCGTGGATATAGGCTATTGCTGAACCTCGTAATTTTTAGAGTTTTGTGTATATTTTTCTTATGATTTATTTTCTTCATTCCTATTATTTGTTTGGAGATATTTCTTAGGTCTAAAATATTTACACAATCAATCTTAATAATTTTTTAGCTTTTGCTATTTTACAACTGGACACACTTAAGTTGGCTTGTTCAAAATTTTCAAGAAAAAAATGGTGTTTGGAGACTAATCCCCTTTTGCTTCATCTGATTCCTACAAGTAATGAAGCATAGTTGTTAGTTTGAATCGATAAAAATATTATATAATTGATTTCAAAAAGAGGCTTTCTATGAATGTTTTTTTCTACCAGCTCTCATTTTTAGTGGTTTTTTTTCTAGAATATGCTAGAAAGAGAGAGATGACCACTTGCATACCTATTAAAGAATAAAAAATTTCTTGGTTCTGTATTCTTTCCTCTCTTTTTTTATAAATAAATTTGATTACCTCCAATCTCACTTTTGGGTGAAAAAAAAATGATTTATTGACTTGACTCATAACAGTTAAACAACCAATTACTTTGGGAAGGATTTATCCTCTCTCTCTCTCTCTCTCTCTCTCTCTCTTTATATATATATATATATATATATATATATATATATATATATATAAAATCATTACAATTAAAAATAATTTTCAGTCAATATTTTGCCAGGACGATTCCTGGAAGTTATAGAATACTAGATTATCTTCTTTTCTTAGCTTGTGGGAGGAAGCCCACGTTGTTTCAAGCAGGTTTTGTGCTTTTCCACCACTGCTGCCAGTCAGTTTCGTCAGCTTTTGGGCATATGGTTAAAAAAAATAGAATTCACAATAGAGGAATTGGTCTGGCAAGCAATCCCACATGTACCGGGAATTGCTAGTGCTAGAAAATGTAAATTCTTACCAAAATAGGAGGGACTCTTATTTTATAGGCTAATTGATGGAGAAGTTAAGTATTCCATGACCCCAAGAGCTTTCTTTAATTTGCTTATCCAGTCTTTCCTGTAATTTTTTTTTTTTTTTTTTTTTGGGAGGTAATTTTCATCGTATATTAGATTTATTAGTTTTTAATGAATTATGGCCTTGATTCTAATTCGTATTAGGTTTGAGATCTCATGCAAAATGGTCCAAATGAGAGAAAGGAGGCAAAGAGAGAGACTGAATGTTGCTAATGTCACAGTGCGCTTATTGATGACTTTGTTCCTCAACTAAATGTTGAATTTTGTCCAAACTTCTAAATGATGACTTTTCTACACTTTCTTAAGATGTTGATATTACAGTATGCCTTAAGGATGCTTTCGCACGAGCAAGCTAAAATCATAATCTCATGGTTCTCAAAAAAAAAAAAAAAAGAAAATCTTATTGTCATAAATATACATGTTTGCTGTAGAAAAATATGGTTTTCGAGGGAAATGTTATTCTTGGTGTGTGTGTATATATATATTATACACACACACGTATGTGATGAAAAGTGATTAATAGACTTCCTCATCTTTGGCAATAGTAAAAACAAAAAAAACAAAAAAAAAAATCATAGCAACAATATATGAAAACACTGAAAAAGGGGGAAATGTAATGCTCAGTAATTGCAATTTCTGTAAACTTTCTATGGGATCGCGTTGGAGATATGCATAGCAAGTAGCAACTGACAAGATTGATGGTGTATGTGGCTAGACACCAAAAAAAAAAAAAAAAAGAAGAAGAAGCAAGCAGTGTGAGTAATACTCCCTGAGTCCTTATAGTTTGAAGTCTATAGGCAATAAATTGTTTAGGCCCACTTTCATTAACAGGTAATACTCACTGAACAATGAATGATTCTTGGAAATTTCTTTTCTTTTCTTTTCTTTTTCTTTAATGAATGAGAATATTTTATCAAGACCACGTACAACTCATGGTTGAATAATAAAATTGCAAAATCAATATAGTTTTCTACCCTTCATAACCAATGTTTTGAATACTATTTCAGACCCGTTTCAATTTGTCCATTGGAACAAAATATTTTTGTACCAACCTATTTCGATGTACCATTTTGAAGTTATTACTGATATATATATATATATATATATATATTAAGTAATGTTACACCATCTAATAACTCGTTATTGAATTCATATTTTAAAAATCCCTCAATTGAATTACATGTTCTATATCCTTAATATGCATGCCAATTTTCATGTACTATCAAATATTACTTATCATCTGATCCATAAACTCATCTTTTATGTATTATTTTAAATTACAAAAACTTGAATTTAAATAATTGTTAACATGACTATTGATCTTTGATCACCTTGAAATTTTAAATATAAGAAATATATAAATATAATGTAATCCAATGGTAAATTTTTCAAAATTCACATCTAATAATAAGTTATTAAATGATATAACATTTGTTAGAATTATACTTAGCATAGTTTGAACTCAATATATATATATATATACACAAACCACATGCCACCTGTCCATTTTAATTCTTAATTTTAGTGCACAATAATAATATTTACTCAACTAGATAAAACCACTTCAATTTTAAATAGAATATTTAGCACTCCAACGATTTTTAAAAAAATTAAGCAATCTAATGCAATTTTGTGGTCCTAGTATTTCAAATTAATTGCAATTGCCAATTTCTGGACTCAATTGGCAATTATTAAAATATTATAATTAATTTGATAAGATATATGGAGGTTCCTAGAAAGTTTAAAGTAGGAGAACATGTACGAGTTTTACAATTTCACATTATGACACACCGGAAAAAATTGGCTTTTGCCACAATCCAGCATTTTGCCCTCTTTCCCAAACTAATTAGGAAAATGTCCATCTTTTGAAACTCGATTTTCTCAAAATCGAGTTAAGCCCTATAGTGGCGTTTTTAAAAAGCCTATAGTGACGTTTTAAAGATCTATAGTGACATTTTTTAACTCGATTTCCATAAAGTCGAGTTCTAGGCCAAAAAAAAAAAGAAAAATTTGCTTGTAACTCTACTTTAAGGAGATCGAGTTAAAAAAAGCCATTATAGGTCCTTAAAACGTCACTATAGGCTCCTTAAAATGTTACTATAAGGCTCCATAATTTTTTTTTTTTTATAACTCGATTTTGAGAAAATCGATTTTCAAAAGAGGGGCATTTCCCTAATTAGTTTGAAAAATTGGGCAAAATGCTGAATTGTTTTTTTGAAATGGGCATTTGCCCATTTTCTCCTGACACACGTGACTTTTTTTTTGAAAAACAAACACACACACAAGAAAGAAGAATATGGATTCTAATACAAAAATACACTACGATTAAACTTATATAATAATTAGAGAAAAATTACACTCTTGTTAAACAATAGATTCTCATTAAATTAAATCCTCACATTCACGGTCCCCCACTCTCCTTAATTACCTTCTTCACCTCTCCACTAGGAGTCTAGCTACGACCCATCACTTCGAAGTTCAACAAAACCCAACGATTTTGTTTTTGTAGATTGTTCAACGTGGAATTGACCTAATATTGACACCACAGTTGACAGCCATAGTCAAGTACGCCAGAGCAACAGAACTATAATGAATCAAGTAAAAGGTCCACGAACTAGTCAAGCACGCTAGAGCAACAAAATTATAGAAAAGCAATAGAATTGATCAGTATTTTAGTCTAATAATAAAAAACAATTTTTAAGAGATAACGTGCTAAAACTCATTAAAAAAAAAAAAGTTGGTGTAACTCTAAGAATATTATACTATTTAATATTTTTTTTATTAGATGCGAATTTTTGACAAATTTACTGTCGGATTACATTATTTTTATATATTTTTTATACTTGTAAAAATTTTAAGAAGATTAAATATTAATAACTATTTTATCAATCAAATATTTGAAGTTCAAGTTTTTATAATTTAAAATTATACATTAAAAATGAGTTTTTAGATCATAAAATAAATAAAGTTTGAAAAAATTTGACATGCTTGTTAAAATTATGGAGATGATGTAATCTAACCATGAAAATTTCAAATTATCTAAACCACGTTGAGCTTTTTCCTATATATAATACCTCCGATCACAATTATTATGGCTATCTTCCTTTTCCTCATTTTTTGATAGGACCTGCCTCTTCCTCATTGATTCACCATATGGATTCTCAATCCTTATATTCTCTTCCTTTCCTTTGTGTCTTTTTCTTTTGTTGCTTCCGTTACACCACCTCCAAGATAAGCTTTTCCTTCCCTGACTTCTTACCCGATGACAACAACATCACAGTTTCTGGTACAGCCACGAAAGCTCAAGTTGATGGGCACCGGTCAATACGACTCACCGATAACGTGGATAACTTGGGTGACAATCAAGATAGTGCCATCGGCCGAGCATACTATTACAAACCCATCCCACTGTGGGATCCCGTTGCAAATGTCACTACAAATTTCACAACTACTTTTGAGTTCGTAATCAGAACTCGTAATAATCAGCCATCAAGGAGTGGCTCTGGTGGTGGAATTGCGTTCTTTATCACTTCAGAATATTCCGTCGATGCCCCTACGGGTTCCGTAGGAGGTTGGATGGGTCTCTTCAATAGCACAACTGAGGGCGAATCATCAAGCAACATGGTAGCGGTGGAGTTTGATACCTGGCGAGATACACAATGGAAGGATGGTTCTGGTGAGAACCATGTTGGTATTGATGTGAACTCCCTTGTCTCCATCGCTAACAGTACTTGGAATCTAACCTCCGGGGACATTTTGGTGGCAACAGTCTCCTATGACGGAACCTCCGAGATTCTCAGTGTATTTTTGAAATACTTGAATCTTCCAAACTTACCCTTGAATCTTACTCATAATGTAAAGTTGAGAGATTTTCTCCCAGAAAAAGTGATGATGGGCTTCTCTGCAGCAACGGGAGGAGGAGTCCCAGTCCAGGCGATCAGAAGTTGGACTTTCAGTTCAACTTTGGATCTCGATTCGATGCAAAATGGAGGGAAAGGGAACTCTAAGATGTGGTTGGTAGGATTAATAGCAGGACTGGTGCTTTTGGTTGCTGGGGTAAGTTTTGGCACTTACATTTTGTGGAGAAATTCCAAAAGAAAAGAAATAGAAGAAGATGAAGATATAATAGAAGGAACTGGACCAAAAATGTTTGCCTACAAGGACTTAGTTGTGGCAACTAATAACTTTTCAGAGGAAGGGAAGCTAGGGCAAGGAGGTTTTGGAGGCGTCTACAAAGGTTTCTTGGCAAAAATGAACATGGAAATTGCAGTGAAGAAGATATCAAGCAACTCTATACAAGGAAAACAGGAGTACATTTCTGAGGTGATAACTATAAGTCGTTTGAGACACCGCAATTTGGTTCAACTCGTTGGTTGGAGCCACGAACAGGAGTTCGTAGTGGTTTATGAGTACATGCTCAATGGAAGTCTAGATTCACATTTATTTGGCAAGAGAAGTCATCTCTCGTGGCCAGGGAGGTCCGAAATCGTTCATGGGTTAGCATCTGGATTACTCTATCTGCATGAGGAATGGGAGCAATGTGTAGTGCATAGAGATATCAAATCAAGCAACGTGATGTTAGATTCAAACTTTAACGTAAAACTTGGTGACTTCAGTCTAGCGAGGTTTGTGGACCATGGACGTGGCTCACAAACCACAAATTTGGCTGGAACCATGGGCTACATTGCTCCAGAGTGTCTTATTACAAGCAAGTTTAGTAAGGAATCAGATGTTTTTAGTTTTGGGATAGTGGCATTAGAGATCGCATGTGGGAGGAAAGTAGTGGAGCCAAAGGCAGAAGAATCAAAGATTAGTTTACTCAATTGGGTGTGGGAGTTATATGGAGAGGAAAGGCTTTTAGAAGCAGCAGATGAGACGCTAAATGGGGATTACGACATGGACGAGATGAAATGTTTGATGACTATTGGGCTGTGGTGTGCTCATCCAGATCACACTTCAAGACCTTCTATAAGGCAAGCAATTAAGGTTCTTAATCATGACGCACCATTGCCTTCCCTTCCGTCCAAAATGCCTGCCATTGTATTATATGGCCCTGGAGCGATGTCTGCTTGTACAAGCAAAGAAAGGAGCACATCTGCTACAAGGACGACTCCAGGGTGTGACACTGAGGGATTATTGCAAAGTTGAATGGCAATTGGAGCACAGGATTGATTGTCTCAGTAATGTTTTTCTTGATGCAAATGTGGGATTATGAATTAGAATATGAAGTAACTTTCTTTCCGATTGATGATAATGTATGGTATTTGTAGATTTTTAACTGCGTGACAGACTTCATGTTATGAACTTAGTATATCATATGAATTAATTATACGCTCTTAAGTATACTAGATGAATTGTGTGATTTAGATCTATAGCTTTGTTATTGTTATTTCAAGTGCCATAAATTGTTTAGTTATCTTGTTTCATCGTACGTGCTTAATTTCCTAAATTTACTACTTCTTTTCTATATAATTATATGTCAGTGCAAATTGAATTTCTGTGCTATTGCCTTTATCCATGTGCATTGCTTTCTTTTCATCATGCTTTACAAAAGTTACATCACATATTCTTTCTTTCGCACTCTAGAGAAAAGAGATGAATGAATTCAATTTTTTTGTTGTTTAGCAAAGCAATTTTAAATAAACTAATCACTAACTTATGCAATGTTTGGAAAAATTTAACAATTTATTTAGTGAAAAATGAAAAATAGTAAATGAGACTTATAAGTATTAGTCTTAAACTATTTTTAAAATGATGTGATTATTTTCTAATAAAGTATAGTTGATACAATAATTAGATTTTTTAAATTAAACTTTCTATATTTGTTATTTAAAAGTGTTTAAAATTTGTAAGTTTTTGGTTTTTTTTTTTTTTTTTGTTTAGTTTTTCTTTGGGAAACATAATGCATTTTGCATTTATTCAATTTTTATATGGTTGGAATTTGTTTCTAGTACTTTTTACAAATTTATCTTCTATATATCTTGAATTATCTCAAAAGGAAGTAGATATAAGTAAATCTATCACTTATATTAGAATGTATATATATATATATATATATATATATATAACTTTAATAACATAAGAAGCATGTAAATTTATCTATAACTTATCAACATTACGTTGAGAATATGACATAATTGTCAATAAAACAACTCCCCTTTCTACACAAAGCTTTCCTTCCAAAACATTATCGAAGTGGATCAAACAAACCAAAACAACCAACGTATCCCTCTTGTTATTATTGTAACTTGGTGGGTCATACTTCGTGCTCCAGTACATATTCTCCATGGATATCCACCTAGTAATCATTTATCAAAATCTTCTACCAGCAACAAAAGCCTCATTTTCCCAAATTTTCAAAAATAGAGGAAGACATAAAAATAACTTTAGTAAGAGTAGTATAAATTATTGTAGTAAAATAAATAAAGTAATAAAATTAAGAAACTCATAGAATAACTAAAAAGAATATATATGATTGGTCTTTGATTAGATCGTAATGAATTCATAACCGACCCCAAAACTATTAAATTAAAGTTTGGTTATTGTAAGAAAAGCCTCTTTATCTCAGTACGTCAGCCAATAGTGAATGCATGTGCAGTTTTGGTGGCAAATGAATATTTTTCTAAAGCAGTTGTAATTTTCTTTTCTTGTTGACTTTTTAGTCAAGAAAATTTACTATAAGGATTGTCTGTTTCCCCCTTGTGATGCCTATTGCTTAGAAGATTTATTTAGTATAATTTCAAAAGCCCTAGCATCATATTCGCTTTACAATAAAGGCACAAAAAACTTGGTGAGGAAAAGGTTCCATAAAATACGTAATTTCATTATTTATGGCAAAAAAATGTAATTTCATTAACTTGTATGCAATATTTCAACTTGCATATTTACATATGCCTTTTTGCATTGGAAAATTAAACATATTTACATAAGTCTTGTGTGTGTGTATATATATATATTAATAAAACAGAGGATTTACTTCTTAAATAAAGAGCAATGTTATAAGTATTGTTCATTAGACACTCGTTATAAAATATCACACACATATTTTACATAAACAAAATATGAACATTCATTATATTCATGGGCGGAACTACCCTTGGACCGGGGGGCAATGGCCCCCCCTAAATTTTTTTTAAAAAATATATTTTATATATATATATATATATATATATATATCTGTGTGTGTGTTTATTAATTTTAGCAATTTTGTTTTATAAAGTTACATCTTATTTCCCTTTAATAATATCATTGATTCTTTTAAGAGTAATGTTATACTCAAACTTTTTTATAACATTTTTACAAACCTTTTTGGCAGCAAATTTTTATTGGTTCGTATATGGGCACACCACTCACATCATTTTTTTACTTACCAGTAACCACTTATTACATAAATAATTTATAAAAAACTTGTAGTTCTAGCATTTTCCTCATTTTAGTGACCATAAAAAATTTATAGATCGAAAATATAAAACAAAATATACAAGCCCAAATAAAAATAAAAAATAGTTCAACAACAAAAATTATGAGTAAAACTAAAAACAAAATTAAGCTCAATTAACTAATTTTATCCAAAATAAATAACCTTGCCCTTTAAAAAAAAAATAAAATCTACACAAAAATAATTTTGTTCTTACCTACCAAAAAAAAACACTTAACTGTTAAGTAGCAAAATCAGAGGTTGAAATCTCAACAGTAAAACGCCCCCCCCCCCCCCCCCCTAACTCAAAGTTTTGGCTCTATCCCTGATTATATTCTATCTATATACATATGTATATATGTATACAAGGGCGGAGCCAAGAATTTTTGTTTGGGAGGGTCAAGTTACAACACTAATATATTTATCAAGACAACATTCCACATACATATATCTACACACAAGTTTTTTTTTATTATATATACACACTTTTTTATTTGATAAGTTATATATATACACACACCCAACAACAACAACAACAAAAAGGTCTAGTATTTTCAATCAAAATTATGTTTGATGGCGATTTTTCATAAAATAAAATTCATTTTTTCCATTTTCATAGTGAAATTCTTAGAAAATTTCATTTTAAATACAAATTATCAAATTTTATACTAAAGTATAAAATCTTTCAATTGAACTAATGAAATTTTCAAAAACATGAATGATCCAAAACTAGGAAGAATAAATTAGTCTTCAAACATATTTGAAACTATCTTGCTCTAACCTATTATGTGGCAACTAAAGACACATTTTATGTATAGTTTTAGTGACAAGATTTTTTTAATGAGTCAATGACTTGTTAATCGCCACATAACGGGTTAAAAAAGATAGATTCAAACATGTTTGATGCCAAATTTTGTCAAATATTTAACATATATAAGAGTACATTTTATAATAAAAAATAAAATTGTGAAAAATAAAGCTATATCTTTATAACTATTAAAACAATTACTATTTTTAAGAGCATCATTGGACTAATTCAAATATTTTTGGGGGGGGGGGGGGGGGAACTCTTATTTTTATAGACTAAATTTTAAAAACATTAAAATAATTATATATATTTAAAAAAAATTCAAAATTTGGTTTTTTTGTGTGTGTGTGTGTGGGGGGGGGGGGGGGGAGGGAGGAGGGGGGAGTGGGATTAGCATCGCCTCCAAGTTCTATTCCTAAGCCACGAAGCAATTAGGCCATATCCGTTGTTTCCAATTTATCAAGCTCCTTCCTTATTTCAACACGAAGTTGCTCTTATTTTCCAATTTATCAATGCCATATTTGGTTTGACATGACTAACCCATTTAATAAATGGGTTGGGTTAGTGTTCAACCTATAAAACTTGTTTAACCCGTCTGACCCATTTAATTAAATGACATTTTACTAATATACTCTTCATATTCTAGGTATATAAACTTTTAGTGGTTATGGTTTACTTTCTTTGACATAATGTGATTGATTATTTATGATATTGAGATATGTTTTAGTTTTGAATGATTATTGGCGATGTAGTTACTTGTTAATTTTGAATTTTATATTGAAAATATTTATTTGTTTGTTTTTTCATGATTTTTTTTTTTTTTTTCATTTTGATAAAATCTAATTAATAAGTTGACATGACTTACCTATTTAATAAATAAGTTGTATTAGGATTGAGGAATCTTGACTCGTTTAATAAATATGTCGGATTAATATTAACCCATAGTTGGATACTCAAAAGTTAACCCAATACGAATCCGACACACAAATACGAATTGTCAACCCTACTTTACACTTCTTTTTAGGTACTTCATAGTTCACATGTAATTAATTAACTTCCACCAATTTGATTGATAATAGTACAATGTGCATTCAGCACTTTCTGCACTATCTCTTGCCATCTTCCAAGAAATTGCTAGTTTGGCGGACTCCTCCTGGATACAAATTTGTTAGCAATTGTTTTTATGTAAATGTTTTAGATCATCTTCTCATTTTTTATGGTAACTTGTTTAAATTATTTGATCTAAATAGTTGCAAGTTTTATTATTTGGTGATATATCATCTATTAGTTGAGATATCTTTTCTGTGCATGATTGTTAGTTTTGTATTAGTGTAGTTGGGATGATCATGTGTCGTTGGATACATGTGTCTATATGGTAAAGATTTGTATGGACTGCATTAGTATCTATAGTACTCTAATCCATAAGCATGTTACTTTATTTTGAGCCAGTGTAAATTTAAGAGTTAGACCTAATCTTG
Source organism: Quercus agrifolia (assembly GCA_029955455.1). Classification (NCBI taxonomy): domain Eukaryota; kingdom Viridiplantae; phylum Streptophyta; class Magnoliopsida; order Fagales; family Fagaceae; genus Quercus; species Quercus agrifolia. Next base: position 19,401,378 of record JARQAD010000006.1, read on the forward strand.
TCCGACAACTAAAAAATATATCAACATGTTTTTTTTCTTTCTGGTGGGGATCATTGTGTTTGTTTTCTCTCTCTTTAATATTTTACTAGCCTCAAACCCGTGCTATGCACGGGAAAGCTATTGAAATGATACACATAATTGTATTTGCTCTAATTTATTCAAAATGAGGCATGTGCCTTAAAAAAAAAGAAGAAAAAAGAAAAAAGAAAATAAGGATATTATTGAAGTAATGAAGTTTGATATAACTAAAAAGAAAAGAAATGAATGAGATTATTAAAGTAATGAAGTTTGATATAAGTAAGAGCCAATATGCCATAATTTTCATTTTATACAAATTATTACACTGTAATAATTATACATATTAATTAAAGCATGCATTACCACCATGTCAAAATATCAAAGCTTGTATAAGAAAGGTTAAGGGCGTCAAAACTCAGAAAAACTGTTGGTCACATGGCACATCTGACATTCATCCTTTAAGACAATTATATTAATGACATTGTAGCGTTGAATTGGTACATCAATTTATGTCTGTGCATAACATCAAGTTTATGTTATTCCCAGAAAACTTTTTTGATATGAAACATTGGCTACCCCATACCATATAATCCTTCTAGATGAGGAAATAATTTTAATAACGAAAACTCATATCACATCCCAATAAATATAAAACTAATGTAATTAGTGATTATACATGGCTTCCACTTGTGATGAATGACGGTGATCATTTATTGTATCCGTATGTTGTAGTCTCTTTTTTCACCACAAGATAGGGCAAAGTTAAATCGTGGTCTCAAAGTACAATAAAAAGTGGTTTCCAAGCTCTTGGCAGAGTTCTTCATTTCCCATGGTGACTTATATGCTCCCAAAAGTGTAGAGCTCACACGCCTTCGGGGGGGAAAAAAAACTTTATTAATTTCCTCAAAGAAATAGAAAAGAAAATTTCCTCTTAATAAATTAAATAATCTCTTCCTCTAGTTTCACTATTCAAAAGTTGAATTTAGTAAATAATCATATAACCAATTGCTGCACAAAAATAAAACTGGCAACGTCATCTTCATCTAACACATATATTAGGTAACTTTAATACAATGCTTTATTATGTTAATGATGAAAATCTATACAATGCTAACAAAAGAATTATAAAAAAGATAAAGATAAAAATAGAGATAATTTAGTAGAAAACAAACCTGAAAGAGAAAGGACTTAAAGCAATATCACAATCAGAGTAAATCTTTTCCTTTCACTTGTGGCTCAATTGACCTGAAATTTCATGGAATTAAATAGCTAAACATTTAAGTTACTGAATTACATGCTCTTTCTAAAAAAGAATTTGCCTTAAATAATGTAGTATATTTAAGTATATAGTGTCTGAAAAAAAAATTTGACTTTAAGCAACAACACCACCAGCAATTATGCAACTACTTAAGCCTCTAGTAGCAGCACCAACATGAGTTATGCAGCAACTTAAGTTGAGCATTATTGCCACCAATCATGAGCATTGGTTCAGCCATCATAAATCCTGAAAATCAGTCTCATTCTGGTAAAAACCCAAACATAGAAAATCATTGCATCAAATCAAATCCAATCTTTGCCAAACTCAAGGAGAATATTATGCAATAATAAATCATGACTGATCATATTTAACCCCACCCTCAAATTTCATAGTGATTACAACATTAAGAAAAAAATTATAATAAATGAAGTACATTACTAATTACATAAAAACAAAAGGAAAATATAAAGCAAACTAATACAAACCCAGAGGAGAAAGAAGAAACGGAACAAAGTGGCAGTTTTTTAAGTGGGGAGTTTTCTTACATGCTGCAATGGCCTTAATTGCAGAGAAAGGTTTAAACTCTCCTAGCATTGACCTTCTTAACCAAAATCCGTGAAAAAGAAACAGTACTGAAGGCAGTTTCATATTCTTAAACACTTCTACCTTCTGCATAACATTGATTTTTTTTTTTTTGGGACTACCAAGCATGGTGCTCAAAAACTTTCAAAAACTACAACATGGCCGTACAAATGAACTGCAAGCAGTAGGAAGGGGTAATCACAAATTTAAAAATAGTAGATTTCTAAGGACCATGCTATCAATAACTTATCAAGGAAAACTCATAACAAAATGAATTGCATGGTTAACATTGGGAATAAGGCCAAAATCTAACTCTAACCTTGGTCCCATAGGCCATAAATTCAATCATGCAGGCCACACTCTGTAATTGTTGAATCAGAACATATAGCTGATTACATACATACTTTCAGATCAATCCTCACATGCCCCAATTATTCAAATATAAATAACCATATAGCTTAGTTTTTCTTCCAATTAAACACTAACAATGAGTAAACCATTTAGCAAAATATTCCACATAATATAATCTTTTCAAGGAAGCCATTTTATCAAACACACATCATGCATTATTATTGCAACCACTGCTGCATGTAATCATATCAAAGAACTACCTACAAATACATTCAACTCAAAACCTAGCAACTAAATCCTTTGGTAGACTAAGTTCTCCAAATTGCAGTTGCCAGTACTTCGAATGAAATTGTTGAGGCTGAAAGTATATAGAACACATACAGCACATTAAAACACACACATACACGAAGGAGAAAAATCTCATAGATCATTTAATCTAAAAATAAGATTTCAAAATCTCAAACACGTAAAAGCAGCAAAAGAAACATTACAAATTTATGCATAAAGCCATGCCTATATGACTTTTAAGTAATCCAAATGCAGCAATATTAGAAGCAATTTTAAGGATTATTTCCTACTCTCAGTGGCTTTTGCAACATAAAAAACACAATCAACACATATACATATCATAAAGAACAAATAACATTTTTAGGGGGAAAAAAGATCATATTTAATGCACAAATTTAAAAATAGAGGAAAACTTGCTGTTAGCAGTCCTGGCGAGTCAGTGGTGGGAGGGTACACGTTGGCAGGAAGCTGGCTTGACAGAGGGGCTGACCTTCATATTTCTATCTCCCTCTCTCTTCATTTATCTCATTTTGTTCAATATTTAAAGTATATGGTGTTGCAAAGAAGAAGTGGAACAGAATTCTTTCAAATATCCAAAACAAACAAAACGCTAAGAAAAAACCAAATTGTAACCAAAAAACCTTTATCGAAACCATAAATAACTGAAATGCCTAGCTCAAAACAAAGCAAATACCCAAACTGCCAAACATAAATCATAGTTATTGCAAGATTTTGATTTTTTCTTTTTAAAATTTAACTAAAATCAGAAAACAAAGAAAGAAAAATAAATAAATTAAAACTCACCTATCTCCCCTTATGCATACATTTTTTACATTTCATGCCAAATGGTAGGAAAAACAATGGCAGAACCCATCTATTTTTTGAAAGGGGTGAAAGAACAACGGTTGACAATTCAGATTTTAAACAGATTAAAACAGAAACGTATGTAAATTGGAGATTTAATATGATAATTCGTAAACTAAATGCAGTGGTGAGAAGTTTCAGGGAAAAAGACTATTTGATGTAAAAAAGGAATGCTGACCTTTAAAAAATAATGATGCAGAGAAGAGATGAGGCAGAGCAGCAAATCATATGGCAGTTGCAGTTCAACCCAAATATACACATTCGGTTCCCATCCAAAATAAAACTATTCCTAACCCAAAAGCCTAAATCATAACCGACTGAACCATAATACCCACATGTAAATCATAATTAATGCCTAAATTTCCAAAATATAAAATACTACATAACTCCGTCTCTACCTTTCAACAGCAACCATCATATAAGGATTGAAAATAAAAGAAAGAAATAAGAGAAGGGGAAAAAATGAAATAAAATTCAGAGAATGAAATTGAAACGATTGATGTTTTAAAATCACGACCTTTCCAGTTTTTTTATTTTGTTAAGATTAGAAACGGAAGTAAAAAATTAAGATCAATATCTTTAGTGATTTCTGTAATCCAAAATAGGGTAAAAAAACAAAAAACAGAAAACAAAAAACAAAAAACAAAAGAAAATATCGAAAAATTGAGAAAACTAAGATTTTCATGGAGAACCTAAAAACCCGAAACAAAAAGGAAACAAAACCAAAATCAAATCTAAACCTATCCAACAATAAAACTCAATATAAAGTATTTCATATCCAAATCTAAAAAAAAGGGAGAAAAATGTACCGGATCCGGTTTGACGAATCGCTCAATTGCAAAGAAACTCCGAATCGCTCGGCACGGTGGATCTTCTTCTGAATATTGGAAGCTGGGGAGCCACGTCAACAACATCCCCTGCTACAGGCAGCGGCTACAGTGCTCTTCGAATCCTCGCCGTACTTCGCATCGGAATCGACGGTGGTTACAGAAGGCTGATCAGAAGCCTCATCGGTTGGTTCTTTCTCTTCTTCTTCTTCGAGGCGATCTAGTGGGGTTTGTTTAGGGTTTTTTCTGTAGTAGTAGTGGGGTTGAAGTTGAGATGGTCTGATGAATCGGTGGCCATTGTGTGAGAGAATCGGAGATTGCGTGAGAATGGCAATTCTGATCTCTTTCTTCTTTCTCATCTAAGTTTTGGATTTTGATTTTGGGAGAAGGATATTTCTTGTTTTTTGGGTTTCTGAGAAGAAAGAGGAGTAACGGGTTTCACTTTTAGTTTTAAGAAGATAATTGGGTTTTGTTTTAAACAGTGTTTTCCTTTTGATCTCTTGATCTCTGTCTCTTTCTCCGTCCTCAGTATCGCAAGTTTTTTTTTTTTGGGAGTATTGTAAGCCCTTTTAATTGTATTTTAACCCATTAGTTTTCCTTTTATACCCAGAGGCTTTTAAACGATGTCTGCGTTTTGCTTTTTTTCAGACGCACCGCACGATTTTTTAAAAGAATTATCTTACACGTGTCAGTTTTTTAAGGGGTCATTTTTGCTAATGTGTCAACACCTGGTTAAAAGCTTCTGCTTTTATATATTGTATTAGATTAGATGTGTGGAATTTCTCTTTTAATTTTTTCGTTTGATTGTCTCATTTATATCCTTCTATTATTATCATCTTGCTTGTAACTTCATGCATATACATAGATACGCTTAAAGATATATAATAAGATGCATGATATAATTCATATATATATATATATATATATAATTTAAATATTATTGATAGTTATTTTTATATTTTGTTAACTTTTAAAAAAAAATTTGTAAGGATATTATTAGGTATAAAATGTAAATTGTCCATATTTAAAAAAAAAAATTATTGTGAAGCACTTTTTTTTACACGATTCATTTATTCTAGACTTTTTGTTTTTGTACTTAATAACTCACTTATATGTATTGTGGGGGAGCAAAAGCTTGGGTCTTTGCATCGGGCTTAAGTCCCACATTTTATTAACAATACGTCCGAGGAGAAGAAATCATGGGGGAGCCCCATAACTAATAGTAGAGCATGTAAATGTCCAAGGGTATTGGTCCGAGAGGATTATCCTCCTCGAATCTGACATATGTCAGTGAAGTGAGCTTCGTCTTACCCTAGTCCACCTTCCAGGAAGTTCCAGCGATGAAGATAGCCTACAAATGTACACGGAAGGGATAAGGACACAGAAATATCTAGGGAAAAAGCTGCTACCACCGCATTAAATGCATTATAGTAGCTTTCCTGGCCGCATTAATGTGGAGAAGACCTCTGAACAGTGTTTTCGACCACCTTTACCCCCAGAAAATCAAAAAGCTGTGGGAAGGGAGACAGAAACTCAAGTACGAAACTAGATGGTGGACAAGTGGACGGTAGGATTGAATAAAGAAGGACTATATAATGGAGTAAAACCTCCAGAAGGGAGGGGATCAGAAAATATAAGGAAAGAACATTAAGGAAGAATTACTGTAGCATTAGGAAGAACACCATTGGAAACAACCATTTTATCCAAGAACTTACTCCTCGGACACCACTTGAAATAAGCAATTCACCCAAAATCTTGCTCCTCGAACCTGAGATCATCACTTAATTATGTGTTTTATTCTCCTCGGACAAACTCTTAGCTTCCAGTAATTGTTGAAAAACCCATCATCAGCCCAATTCTTTCATCCACTCTCTTACAAATTTATTGTACTGGGCTTATTGAGCCCACATCCTTTTCTACCTGGGTTTGGGCTACGATTTGTAACCCTACATGTATATTTATGATGTAGTCCCACATTTAATTCTAAAATTAAAAAATAAAACTCTTTAAGAATAAATAATTTAGGACACATGGCACAAAATTAAAACTATAATTTGGAATTTTAATTTGAGTTTCTCTCAACTTCACCTATTATTATATATATAGATTTTTTTTAATCATTATGGTCCTGTTTGGTACACCCACTCAAACACATGTTTTTAGTTTTTAAACAACATTACACATTTTTTTACACATTTTTTCACTCACATATATTTTCACACATGTTTTCAAATATATGTTTTTAGTTTTTAAGTGCATATACCAAACACCCTCTATGTTTGTCTTCTTTCCCTTTAATATATATATATATATATTTTTTTTTTTTTTGGGAGTTTTCCTATTGAGTAATGTTAATGATACATAAAAATACATAATTTTGTGTTGCAATTTGACACGTAGCAAGTTGTGAGTGGTGGAAGTGTGATAGTGAGTCATGTGGGGACACACCTTCACACTCATAACTCACCACATGGCTAGTTGTAATATAGAGTTATGGATTTTTATGTATTCCTATTATTACTCTTTCTCTTTAATTGTTCGTTTGATTGTTTTATCTATATCCTTCTATTATTATTAGATTTTCTCTATAGGGTTCTAGAGACCAAAACTAAAACAAAACTTGTAAGTGTGGCCAATTTGATTGTAAATATGAGTTGTGTTAACGAACATCGTGTTAACAACACATTTTCTGACAGCTTTTCAGATTTTTGGACAGCTTTCGACAATTTTTTTTTATCTCTTTTGGCAATTTTGTTGACAACTTTTTTCATTTTTTTTAAGTGAGACCCAAAAAGGAAGAATGAAAATGATTTTAATATAAAGACACACCTAAAAAGTTATAGTATATTTTAAGAGATAATGAGGCAAATTATACCATACGATATACTCTCTTAAGTAAAAAATTCTATTGCATAAGTGATTACAGAATAAATCATTAATTGAATTTATTCCAAATTTGTAAGAAATATACTTATATATTTACAACTTTTATTAATCGTAGACTATTCATGTATCATATAATACATGATATTATATGTGATATACAAATTTGAAAAATTTAAGGGGATATTTGATACACCCACTCAAACACACATTTTCGGTTTTTAAATAATATTACACGCATTTTCATACACTTTTTCACCCATATGTATTTTCACACATATTTTCAAATAACAAAACTCATATTTTCAATCACATGTACCAAATATTCATTAAATATTCAAAATTTGAAAATATATACTCTTTTTTTCTCTTTTTTTCCCGAAAATATATACTACTATTTATGAAAAAATAAAATAAAATACATGATAATGACATTTCTACCATACAAACTGGATCCCATAATTCAGCCCAACTAATTGCTAAGTGGTAATTTCTCTTCCATTATTACGAATTTTGACTACTTTTATCTCAATCAACAATTTACACTACTCTTCCCTTTTCAGGTACTTCACAGACAATTGTCTATCACCGATTCCATATAGTCGGTTGACAGTACACTTACTGTGCATGGGGCACTTTTTGCAGCATTTTCTTGTCATCTCGTCTCATCTTCCAAGAATTTGCTCCTTGGACAGACTCCTCCTGGATGCCACTACTTGGAATTATATTTTGATTTTTTTTATCCATTTTATTTAATTGTTTAATCGATTAATTTATCTTAATGTTTAAGAGAGAAAAACTCATGGGTTGATCTAAGCTTAGAAGTACTAGTGACTCCTTTTAATTAATCTAGGTAGTTTTGGTTTGATACAATCTTGACCTTAATCTATTAAGTTCAAACCCAAACTCAATCACGTAGCCAAGACAGACCCAAAAAAAAAAAAAAAAACTAACCCGATATCACCTTCATGCTTGAATAATTTTCAGCCTTGCATTAGTGGGGCCTTAGTGCAATAATTTTTGCTTGCATTATTTTAACTTTTGACCACTTGTGCCATTGTTCAATCAACACTTGACTTTATTTTCTTTTGAGACATTTTATGTCGGGTTCTGTGGAGTGTAATGGTATTTGATCCGGTTAATCAGACCTAACCCGAAATAAGGTGGCATAATTTTTAATGAGAGATTTTTTGAGGTTTTTTTTCTGGGAGCAAAACTTAGGTACAGTGTCCTAGGTGTAGTAGTTTAAATTCTCCTCTTAAATTTAAGCCACGTGTATAAAATATACAACTCAGCAAACAGGTGTTAAAACATAATGCTCCGTCACTTTGCTTTTTTTTTTTTTCTTTTTTTTTTACTGGCCTGCTATGGAGAACCAAATAAAGCCAGTTGCAGATTTCAGATCTGCCCCCACCAAACTTCTTCCACTGAATCTCCACCTTCAAAGACATGATAAGATATTTTTTATATTTCTTTGACTTTTCAAGATTTCAGACCTGCCCTACCAATTTTGTTTAATATTTTCTTTGGCTTTTTATTCAAATCCTCTCCTCTTTATTACTTACCCAGCAGTGGCAATCCGCACTTCCTCTCTCTAAAACAGTTTCTTCTCATTATTGATCAACAACTAATCATAGGAAATTAGGGGCAAGGCCATTAACGCAAAATTCGAGCCATGGATCGATAAGGTGAACCCAGATCAACGGAAACACGATGAGAGAGTGATTGAGAGTTGTTCCTTTCAACTGACCACCACGAACCTCTCCACAGCCACCATGCGCCGCCGTCTTCTTCATTCTCTTAGCTTGGTTCTCTGTAAAAGCATGGGGTTTCTTGTGGGTGAAAAGTGAAACTACTCTGCCTCCACACATGGTGGCCAGAATCAATGTGAGGCATGGTTGTGAAGGGGTCTTGCCAGAAATTTGTTGAGTTTTAGCCAAAATTTTTGTTTGAAATTTGTTTGTTTCTTAGGAAAATAAGGGTGGAAGTGTTTGTAGATATCTGGTTTTTACGCATGTGAGGGAAAGAGAAAAAAAAAAAAGAAAGAAAAAAAAAAGAGACGGCAATTCATAACGCCGTTTGCTGAGTTGTATATTTTATACACATGGCTTAAATTTAAAAAGGGAATCTGAGGTACTGCATATAAGGTACTGTACTTAAGTTTTGCCATTTTTTTTTAATAATTGTAAAATTCTGGTAATTCTATGTATGTAAATAAATTGTCAAATCATATAAATTCTGTTTTATATGTATAGTTATTTTTTCTTTAATGTGTGTTTTCTCTTTTTTTTCTTTTTTCTTTTTTCTTACAAGTTGAGAATTTCATGTCAATTCCCTACATTTCACATGCGATTGTCTACGTTGGCTCGTCATGTCTCTACGTTGATTGATGTTTATTACACCCAAACTAATCCACACAATTTTAATTTTGCACACACACCCTTAAAACTATGGAACGTGGGGCCGTTTGATATATATGTTTAAATAATGATTTTTAATTTTTTAAAAAATTTATATAAAAAAATTTATAAAAAAATGTATAATATTATTTAAAAATTAAAAATATATGTTTAAACACAGGTAGCACACTGATTGTAATTTCACAACATCTGACTTCAAAGCACAAGTTTTGTAGTTTTGGGGCGTGTATACTAAACGGTGTTGAATTGTGACTTTAAGGCATAATCTTTTTACAATATGTTTAGATTGGCAGAAGGGAAAAGAAAGGAAGTGAGAGGAAGAGATTTTCATTGTTTGGTTTCAAGAGTGGAAAGGAAATTTGTGTAGAATAGCTTGTGTTCAGACACGGATTATTTTTTGTGCAATAGCAGTAACCCTGTTTGATCTTATTTGCTTTAAAAAACCCCGTTCTTCACCGTGATGACCTATTGCTAATGTAACAGGAAAAAAAATCAGGAACATTCCATGTGCAAGTTAGACATGGTTAACCCAAGCTATAAGCTCAGTAACTGCTCTAACCGAATACCCACGAAGCAATCAGGCCATATCCGTTGAAGCCGTTTTCTCTGCCTCTCTCAATTCTCAAAACCCCTAGACCATAGCCCATCGTCGATCTCTCACTCCTTCAGCATCCCACCACCGTCATATACCGGTGAGTTTTATCTTTGATTTAAGTTTGTTTATTAATTATGATTAGGGTTTGATATTTTGTTTGGATTGGTTTCGATTTTGGTATTCAAATTAACTTTTGATTGAGTTTTTTTGTTGTATAGGTTTAGATTTGATTCGTTTTTGTTTTGGGTTTTTGGATTCTCTATCAAAATGTTTTTTTTTTCTCAATTTTAAATACCTCTTGGACAAAACGGTGTACCATTTAGTTTTTAACCATTTCATCACTATTAAAAAAAACACAATCTAAACAACAGTAGTAAGAAACAATCGAATGGTAGTTAGAATTGGTTTAGGGTAAGATTATGGTTTATAATAAGGTAGTTAGAATTGGTTTTATTGTGCATATTTGTTGTTGTTGAAAGGCAGAAATTTGAGACCATAATGCATAGATAGAGTGACATCTGAACCTCTGCCAGTCAGACTATCGGAATAGTCACCGGCAAAGTTTTGATTATATTCCTATTTCAATACAATATCCTGTTTCTGGCCAAATTGTTTTTGTCTGCCTCTGTCCATGCACAAATTTTCCTCTCTCCAATTTATCCTATCTAATCCTCTTCAGATATTTTAAATATTTACTATCCGACTAATACTAGATGCATTCAATCATGACAAGGCCTGGACTTCTCAATGATGCATTGAAGATATTTAGTGACTTAATATTGTTTCACTAAGGTATTTCTTCTTCTTCTTCTTCTTCTTTTCTTTTTTTTTTTTTTTTTTTTGATAGAAAAAGGTATTTCTGAATTTGATTTGTGTTTCTTATCAAAACTTTGTGGTCTATATGAATTTATGATTTATGATTTATGATTTTTATTTTATTTTTATTTTTATTTTTTAAGTTTCTTATCAAGCTTCTAAGATACATTTACTTTGTGCAATATATAAATGTTGGGGTTGAATGAAATCTACAAAGGTCTACATTCATTCCTCATGAAAAGGACATTATAGGCAAATATACTATATGTTTAACTACTCTTGACAATATAAATTGAGTTACAGTGCTAGCGATTTGAACATGAGTTAAGGTGTCTCCTACATAAGCTCTCTCAGGTGTTAAGAGTGTTTATGGGCTATTCTTCTTGAATCTTGTGGAGTGATTCTTTTACTTTGATTTTTTGGCAAGCATTGTGGGTGGAATTCGTAGTTTTTTCATTGAATTTAAGGCTGTGTTTGGTTGCTGTAAAACGTTTTCCGGAAAATACATATTTTCCGGAAATGCTAATTTCCGGAAAAGGAAAATGTTTCCAGGTGTTTGGTTGTATTTCAACAAATTTTCCGGAAAATATTTTCTGGTGTTTGGAAAAGAAGAAGGAAAACACAAATCCAGAAAAACACAAGCTACAACCCAGAAAAAAATCATCAACGACGAGCAACCAAAACCCAGCAAAATGCATCAAATCAGGCAAAAGAAACCAAAACTAGCGGTGCGATCGCCGACCAACCAAAACCCAGCAAAATGCATCAAATCAGGCTCGACGAGCAACGACGAGCGGTGCGATCGCCGCTCATCGATCGACGAGCGATGCGATCGTCCGGACGATCGCATCGCATGATCTCGTCGATCGCGTCGCTCGTCGATCGACGAGCAATGCGATCGTTTGGACGATCGCACCGCGCGATCTCATCGATCGCACTCGTCAATCGCACCGCTCATCGGCGCGGTGCGATCGTTTGACGAGCGGCGCGATCGACGATCGGTGCTCTCCGATCTGGGCTCTCTCTTCTCTCACTCTCTCTCTGATCTGGGCTCTCTCTTCTCTCACTCTCTCTCTGATCTGGGCTCTCTCTTCTCTCTCTCTCTCTCTCTCTCTCTCTCTCTCTCTTTTTCCGAAAATGAATTGAAGTGAAAATGAGGGTGAAAAATCATTTCCGGGTCAAAGGTGAAAATTTCGGTCAACAGGAAGCTATTTTTCGGAAAATGAAATTTACCGTCGCTGCCAAACGCCTGGATTTGGGGGAAAATGATTTCCTGAAATCATTTTCACCCAAAACAAACGCACCCTAAGTATTTTCAATTGGTGGTTGAGGAAGGAGGAAATTTTTTAATTTTTTCTCCTTACGAATTTTTGAATAGGGCAAACACTTCATGAAGTCAGTATTTATGGGCAAGAATGCAGCTGTATGGTTGATGAAGAACATAGAACACACGGTGGTCGGAGTCCATCCCAAACAGTTTTTTACGCTTAGGGAAGGAGACACCGCGTACACTTTACAACGAGGATATAATGCCTTCGGTCAATTCCTTTTAGTGTCTGAACTCAGAGTTGGAGGGCACAAAATGGTTGGAAGGTCTTTGGGCTTGAACTGAGGAAGATGTTGGATCCTGACCAATATGCTTTAGGTGGTTCAGGTCAAGCCAAATTTGTGTCTCTGCCATAGAGGAGAATGTTGGGGCCACATCCCTCTCGGTCTTTTACTGAAATCCTGAAGGGTCAGGTGCAGCCAAGGGTTGTGATTCAGTCACAACTTATTACCACCAAGGAGAAGGAAAAAAAAAATTGATTCAAAAGGAGTCTGGGGAGAGGCAGAATCTATCAAGGGGGTTGTTGGAGATGAATCCAAGATTTTCAGGTGCTAGGGTGGGGGATTTTCCAGTGGGTAAGGTTGACATGATGGTGGTGGGAGGAGGGGTTGGGAGGGAGCAATGCATTAATCTGGAGTCAGATTTTGGTGAGCAAAATCTGACAGAAGATAGGAAATGTCTCCCATCAAGCTTTAGTTTGAATTCTAAAACTAATGAAAATGGGAAGATGAGTGATTTAAGGAGATCTTGCTGGATAGGGAGTGGTCTTAGATGTGAAAGAAAGGAGATGTGTTGCTTGGGATAGAAATAAAGGGGGAGAAAAGAATTTTAAGTGGGTTTCACAGGCTTGTAAGGATCTGGGCATGGGTAAGCTAGGTGTGGGCTCTAACAAGTTGGCAGACCAACAGACAGTTAGTAAGTCAAGTTTAGGCCTAATCACCTTTTGCCCCAAAACTTTTTTGCCTAGGGAATGTTCTAATAACCTTGTGGAGCTTATATCCTCAGCCGATTTTCACGTTAAGGTTGGGGAGAGCCCACTAGTGACTCCGACGAGCTCGGGGATGCCGACACAGGTGGCTGGAGGCCCGGTGAGGCCATAGAAGGTGTGGGTTCAGGCCGAGAATGGCGGAAAGAGCTTTTCGGGGCCTCCGAGGAGTCTGGTCTTGCCGATTCAGGTGGGCGAGTCTTCTTCTTCACCTAGCCTGACACCCTTGGCCCTCTCGGTGACGCCGACGATAGCTCATAGTTCTGGTCTTAATGGGAAAAGTCCCGACAGTCCCGCGGTGGATGTTTTGGAGGTTAGGACCAACTCCAATGATCTTGCAGCGGCTCCGATGGAGTGTATCTCTGCTGGGTTTAACTCCGGCAGACCCATGGTGGCTCATGTGGAATTAAATGGTAATTCCTCCAATGGGTCCAGTTTTGATGAATTCGCGTTGGTTTCGGGCAAGATTGACATGGCAAATTTGCAACTCTCGAAGAGTAGTTTCTTGGCAGATATCATTCAGAGACTATCAGGTGCGAATTTCGTGGATTTTGGGGTTAATAGTATGGATAAAGTGGGTAGTGTGAGTAGTGAGCTTTTGATTCAAGGGGTGGATTATAAAGGATCCAAGCAGATAGATGTTGGTGAGAGTGGTCAGCCCAATTTAGTGGGGATAGAACTAAAGTCAGGCTGTGGCCAACCTGGTTTGGGTGTCTCAATGGTGGGGGAATTGGCTTTCTCAGAAGTGGTTTCAAGTGAGGAGGAGAACTTGGCAGATTGTAACCCTTTGTTTATCATTATCCCTCCGGGGCTGGCCTTAACATGGAAATGCACGATGATTATGAGGTGCTGAACATTGGAACTACGCTGGATGTCTCTAGTAGGGTGAAGAATAGAATCCCAGGTTTTAGTAAAGTGATTGGGCTTTCTGCGAATCGTCATGAAAAGTTGTGTATTGTCTATCTTCAAAGGCTAGAAAGGGAGATGGTGGTTATTAACCAGCAGCGGAAGAAAGCAGCTGCTAACCAAAAAGTAGCATCCTCCACAGGTAAAGGGAAAAGAGAGTTAAGGAATCTTATCTCAACAGTTAACTATGATGGGAGATAGTGTGTTGGTAGTGAGGTAGAGGAAGTTGTGGGGCCTTGTCAATCTTTATGAAGCTAAAAATGATTTCTTGAAATGTTAAAGGGTTGAATTACCCCCAGAAACGTCTGGTAGTGAGAAATTTTTTATGTGAGTGGAAAGGTGATATTATATGCCATCAAGAAACAAAGCTTGCTGGCATAGATAGACAGTTGGTTTGCGGTATATGGGGCTGTCTGGATGTGGATTGGGTGGTTCTAGATGCTGTTCAGACGGCTGGTGGGGTCTTGATTATGTGGGATAGGAGGGTACTAGAAAAGTTGGAGGTTCTAGTAGGCTCGTTTTCGATGTCGGTTTAGTGGAAATGTGTGGAGGATGGTTTTATTTGAGCATGTTCAAGGGTGTATGGCCCAAATGATAATAATTTGAGGGGTGATATGTGGGATGAGTTAGTTGGTATTTAGCAGTATTTAGCAGTATTGGAATGTTCCCTGGTGTTGTTTTGGGGATTTTAATGTTGTTTGTTTTCCTAGTGAACGGAGGGGTAGGTCTTGGCTCTCTCAGGCTATGGAAAAGTTTTCTGATTTTATTGAAAAGTTAAACTTGATAGATTTGTCATTGAAGGGAAGGAGTTATACATGGTCTAGTGGTACGGACCAACCATCCATGTTTAGGATTGATAGGGCTCTAGTGTCACATGACTGGGAGCAACACTTTCCAGATGTGATCCAACGGATTCTACCACGTACTGTTTTAGATCATTTCCCAATTCATCTGGAGGCAGGTGGTATGGCGAGGGGGAAAAGTCCTTTCTAGTTTAAGAATACGTGGTTGAAGACAGATGGGTTTGTTGATAGGGTTGATTCATGCGAATCGCCATTCTTTTCAGGGTACTCCTAGTTATGTGTTTGCTAAAAAATTGAAAGCTTTGAAAGAAGACATTATTTAGTGGAATCGTCAAGAGTTTGGCAATGTTGGGCGCAGGAAGAAAGAATTATTGGGGGCTTTAAAGTTACTAGATGCTAAGGAAGGGGTTCTTGGTCTCATTGAGTCGAAGAGAGATGGGAGATACGAAGTGAAATCGCAAGTTAAGCATCTTCTTTCTTTAAAGGAGATCTTATGGAGACAAAAAATCGAGAATGTTATGCATTAGGGAGGGAGATAATAATACTAAGTTCTTTCACAAGATAGCTAATTCGCATAGAAGGTATAACCATCTAAGTTTCTTAGAAGTGGATGGGGTGATTTATGAGGACGGAGCAGAAGTTGCTGCTTAAGTAGTTCACTTTTATAAAACTCTGTATCAAGAGCCTGAGGAGTGGAGACCTTTTGTGGAAGGTTTGAAGTTTGACCAAATAGGGGAGTTGGAGAGGGGCTGGTTGGAGAGGAGGTTTGAGAAAGATGAGATTCTATTTGTGGTCAAAGATATGGAAGGGGATAAAGCTCCTGGTCCAGATGGCTTTTCTATGGCCTTTTTCCATCAGTGTTGGAGAGTAGTGGAAAGAGATGTTTTGGTAGTCTTTGAACAGTTCCATCAGCACTGTAAGTTCGAGAAATCTCCTAATGCTACCTTTATAGCTTTGATTCCCAAGAAGAATGATGCCTCTAACATTTGTGATTTTAGACCTATTAGTTTGATAGGGAGTATATATAAAATCTTGGCCAAGGTTTTGGTTAATAGGTTGAAAATGGTGTTTAATCAACTAATATGTGAATCTCAGAATAACTTTGTGAAAGGTAGGCATATCCTTGATTCAGTTCTCATTGCTAATGAATATGTTGATAGCAGAATGAAGAGTAAGATTCCAGGGGTGATTTGTAAGTTAGATATTGAGAAAGCTTATGACAATGTGAATTGGGAGGCACTTTTGAAGTTGTTGAAGAAAATGGGCTTTGGGGAGAAATGGTGTAGCTGGATCCAAACCTGTATCTCTACAGTGCAGTTCTCTGTGTTGGTCAATGGATCTCTAGCTGACTTCTTTGGTAGTTCTAGAGGTTTGAGACAAGGAGATCCGTTGTCTCTCTTGTTATTTTTAGTTATGATGAAGGTGTTTAGTAGGATGGTGAAGAAAATGGAGGGGGCAAGTTTACTTAGCGGCTTCAGGGCGGATGGTAGGAAGGGTAGAGGGGATTGTGTTTCTCATTTGTTGTTTGCGGATGATACTATTTTGTTTTGTGATGCAGAGGTGGAGCAAGTACTACATATTCGACTACTGCTTCTTTGTTTTCAGGCTGTGACTAGTTTGAAGGTTAACGTAGCTAAAAGTGAGATGATTCCTATAGGGGAGGTAAATAATGTGCAAGCTTTGGCAGAGATTTTGGTTGTAAGGTTGGGGCCCTGCCAATGACGTATCTTGGTATGCTGTTGGGGTGCCCCACAAGTCCCCTTCTATTTGGAACCCTATTTTGGAGAAATTTGAACAGAAGTTGGCAGGGTGGAAGAAGTTGTATTTCTCAAAAGGTAGTAGGTTGACTTTGCTTAAAAGTAAGCTATCTAGTCTTCCCACCTATTTGTTATCTCTGTTCCCTATACATGTGGCAAACAAAATTGAGAAGCTTCAAAGGGACTTCCTGTGGGATGACTCTAAGACACATTTATTGGGCTGGGATAAGGTGTGTTTGCCTATTGCTAAAGGTGGTTTGGGTATTAGGAAATTGACCACTTTCAATAAAGCCTTACTAGGAAAGTGGCTTTGGCATTTTGGGATTGAGGAGAATAGGATTTGGAGGAGGGGGGTAGCTTTGAAATTTATGGAAGAATGCGGAGGGTGGACCTCTAAGTTAGGAAGGGGTGTTCATGGGTGTGGTTTGCGGAGAAGTATCCAGATGGGTTGGGAAGTTTTTAATAAAAATGTCCAGTATAAGGTTGGGGTGGGGGATAGAGTGAAATTTTGGACAGACAGATAGTGCGAAGATCTTTCTCTCCATTTGGCTTTTCTAGCCTTGTATAATTTTGCTACAAACAAAGAGGCATCCGTAGAATCATCTCTGATTTGTCAAGGAGCAAGGGATAGGAGAACTTGGGATGTTCATTTCATTCGGGGTCCTAATGATTGGGAGGCAGATGTGGTGGATGATTTCTTTCGTTTCTTGGCTTCCAATTTACCTTTTGTGACTAATGGTGATTGTTTGAAATGGAGGTTGACAAAAAACGGGGCTTTAACTATCCTCTCTTTTTACCATAAGTTACATGGCTCTTCTTCAATTGCTTTTCCATGGAAAGGTTAAGGCATTTGGAAGGTTAAGGCACCCCGGCGTGTCTCTTTCTTTGTTTGGATAGCCGCATGAGATAAGATCCTCACGGGAGATATCTTGAGACTTAGGGGTTTTGATTTCATTGACTGGTGCATTATGTGTCGTTGTTGAGGTGAAACAGTGGATCATTTGTTGTTACATTGTGGGAAGGCTTATCAGCTGTGGTGTTTTGTGTTTAGGATTTTTGGGATCTCATGGGTTCCCTCATGTACGGTGAGAGATTTTCTATTTAGTTGGTGGAATTGGTTGGGGAAGAATTCATCTTACATTTGGAACCTAGTTCCACTGTGTTTGATGTGGTGTATTTGGAAGGAATGCAATCGGTGGACGTTTAAGGATTTGGATAGATCTGAGGACCAACTGCTTGCTCTCTTTTTTGGTTCCCATTTTGATTGGGCTAGGGCTTGGGGACTCACATCTAGTGACTCTATTCCTTTATTCCTTAGCTCTCTTCTTCTTTGTATTTATTGACTTTTTTGTCTTTGCTTTTTCTTCTTTTTTGTAATTCTGTTATGCTGGTGCTATTTTGCATCTAGTAGTTTTTTAATATATTTTTTCTTTCATATTAAAAAAAAAAAAAATACTATATGTTTAACTATCTTCTTGGTTTATATATTTTTTCTTTTGATAAAATTGTTGTATAAGCTTTATTGCAATTTAGAGCATTTTTTTGAAAACACACATTCTCTTTTCTTTAATTTCTGCTGCATCATCCTCTATTTTTCTTCTTCATTTTTCTCCTTCAACCCCACCCAAGTTTAGATAACTTTCCTAAAGGCAAAAATAGTTTCACTTTCCATAGACGCACACCATCTGTTTGATAAAAAGCTTCTACAGTATTTTCACAACCAACCAAAATTAATACCAAAACAAGGAATCTTTTTTTTTTTTTTTTTTTTATAAACTAAATAGGATATATTCATGATTTAGAGCATTAGGTCAATTAGATACAAAAATTGAATACTAATTTTAAAGTTTGGGTACTATTGCAAATTTGCATAAGCATGTGCCAAAAGAAGTTCATGGTGTTCTTCAAGTCTCTACTAAGGTAAATTTATCATTTTATCATTAAAAAAAATAGCAAAAGAAGTCACAGGACACAAATTTTTATGTTTCTTATGCATTTGGTATAAGATGGGTGATTGAAATGGTATGTAGCATTTAAGTACCTGGGAAAAAAATTGACATTTATATTATAAATACTATAATATAAAAGCCTTGGAAGAGTTGAGTTTTTGGCTTTATACTATAATATAAATGGTTATAGGCACTTACTGCTTACTTCGTTGGGTTCAGAATTGCAGCAAGGTATCATGTGCTTTCTTCTGATATAAAATATAAAAGCCTTTGAAGAGTTGAGTTTTTGGCTTTACATTGTTCATGGAATAAGTTATTAGTTATGTAGTTCCATGAATTTGCTACTTTTTAGTTTGTTTGTTCTGCCTGTTCATTATGTTATTGTTGTTGAGTTATTTGTTGTGTTACAAGAACTATTCAATGTGTCAATAAGTTATGTATTTCTGTTTTAATTACTTTTATTTATAGTAACAATTGTTAATATCTTAGAGATTGTTACATGAGGTGTGGATTTCTGACTTGGCTTTGATTGTGTGGACCATCTGATGTGCTTATCCCACACTTTGGATTGTTCATTATTGGCTTTATGGTACATTCTAATGCTGAAATTTTGTGCACACCATGTCTTTGACAAAATGTTTTGCTTACTCTTGCATTAGTTTATGTCTACTACATGGTTTGTGCCTTTTGGTTTTAGTTGCCGTTGGTCATTGCATTTTTTTAAATGTGCATTTAGGCATACTATGTCATCAGCATAAGTAAAAAGTTAGTACATTGTCCACTTGAACTTTCCATCATCAAAACACAAGTTGCAACATTAGAAAATTTAGTGGTCTTCTTAAATTGGAATGTATTCTAAACTACACCTTCTTTATTAACATATGTATATAACTAAACAACTACAGCTTTAAATTTGATTGAGATCATCTAGATAGGTATGCTTTATAATTTAATTGCAATAAAGTGAGTAATAAAAATACATCTAATTACGTGTAGCCACTCTTAGACCTCATACTCCTTTTAATGGAACTTTCCTAAATATCTAAGCCAAGTTAATGACATTTCAAATGTATGCAATTCAGACCACTTCCTGGTTGTGACTGCTTTTTTGTTTACTTATGGGTTAGTTCTTATTTGACGTGTTGTTTAAGAAAATAGGGCAATGATTAATGAAGGAAATGACAATTATCTTTTGGTTAGTGGAGATAGTGATGCTGGTAAACAGGACAACAAAGACGCTCATGAGATATCTTGCACACCTAGGTGGGCAATTTGGAGTAGAAGGACGCACAATTGGATTTCAAATTTCCCTGTATGAGCATATGCTTGACATATTATCAGAAGAATTATGTTAAAATCAAGGTTTATGTCCACCTTGACCTTTAATATCATAGTCCAACCCAATTCTTAAGGCCTTTAGCAATGCCAAAACAATTCGAAACAACAACACAAGTCTTTTTATTAGTTTCCCATAGTTTGTTTTTCATTTAAAGCTATCTTTATACTTTTATTTCTTTCATTTAAATTATACATACTGCATATATATTTCTTAATTTTGCATATTTTTTAGGTATATCTGTTTGAACTTCTCATTATAATGTCTCTTTCATGTCATAGTGACATTACTATGTAGTTGTTATGGGGTTGAAATTAGAATGAATCTGCTTGATAGGTCTCCTGTTTGCTAGATTTCCAATTCCAAAAGAAAATACCATTGCTTTTAACTCCTATGTGCCACACGACCCGATGTATTGATGCATCCTGTAGCTATTCCCATGGCACTCTATTAGAGTGATTTGCATTTAGCTTTTGTCTCTTTCCTCTTCTCCTTTTTTCCCCCAAATTATCTTTGATCAATTACAATTATTCAATATTTTCCTCTAATTTTTCCAATAAAGTTTACTTCCTCATTTATTACTTCAACTCTGTATTAATTCTGTTCAAGTATGCCACGTATTATATACTGTCCATCCACTCACAAGACTTCTCATCTCCTTATCAAAACACAAAATGGTTAACAATTCTTCCTTTATTTACTTTCCCATTAAATCACAATCATCATTTTGGCCCTCCTTTAACTCTATCTTTTTGGGCTCTTCCTCTCCTTATCAAAACCTTCAATGCCTACTGCTTTGGAATTAAAACCCATTCATTTGTTTTTTTTTATTATTTATATATAGATTTCCAATTCTCTCTCCACCCCTGCAGAAGTTGCTAAAGTACAAGAAGAGTTGGAAAGTCCCTTTGAGGTGAGTTTTGCCTTTTCTGTTTTCCCCTCCATCTTCATTGGTTTGTTTGGTACAAATTGCATTTTCTCCCATTATGCAGAAGATTAAATGTTTGATTTTAACGTTATAAAAAACTCTAATTGCTCGCTGCTGGACAAAGGAGAGTGTTGTGATAATACAGAGGATGCAAGTGTAAAGCGTTTGTAGGTTGCTTTTTGTGTAATGGGTCTTTCAAAAATATATTTTTATTGTTTTACAAGGCTCACAGAATGATATTTTATTGTTCAATTCCTGATTCATTTGGAATATTAAAAAATGCGATAAAAATAACATAGATAGATAAAATAGGAAAGCAACTAGACCATGTTGATTTATTTTATAAAATGACAATGTTTATGCATATTTCTTTTATGTGTCTCTTTATATTCAATTATATAAACATTTTAAATGTTCTAAAAAACTCTTTAAATTGATTAGAATGGAGAAGGTTAATATATGAAGCTCAAGAAGTATTGCCAAGATAATAGGGACAATCTTTAGTGTTAGCAAATCAGTCAATACTGCATTACTCTCAGGGTATGACTCAAAAAAATGGTATATGCATATAACTCTTTTGGTTTTTTTTTTTTTTTTTTTTTTTTTTTTTTTTTTTTTTTTGTGTATGTGGGAATTTTGATGTGAAGTAAGGAATAAGTTTTTCATGGCCATACTTCTTACTTGGATGTTTTTCAATGACTCTTTGTAATGTGCACATTTTGATTACTTAAAATTTTTCTTACAGATGTTGAATTGGATCTGTGGTTAACTTTTTTGTTTAGGCTTGGTGCATCACAAAGAGGTCCCCTCTTCTCAACAATGTCCAATTCTCTATTCACAATCAATGTAACCATTTTCCTTTTATGTAATAAAAGAAGTGTTTGCCTTTGGCTTGCTAAGTTGCTATGTTCTTTTTCTATAATCACAAGTTTAAATGTTGTGCTTTGGGTGAAAACCGAATACCTTGAAGAGGTAGGCGGTTCCAAAGCTACTAAATGAATCTTCAAAGAACAAGAGTAGTAAAGTTGCTTTGGAAGAACCATGATTTTCTTAAAATCAATCAATGTCCATGTAACTAAATTTCAATAAGAAATGAGTAAAATGTATAAATTTTTTTGCTCATAAGTGTCTTTCATTTTTTTTCCTTTGACTTCTCCGTGAGATGGGAATTTGGCATATAGTTACAAATTTTCTAGGAAAATTAGCCCCACTAAGAATTGTTTTTTCTGTATTACACATGTATGATATTCCTATTATGTGATTTTTTAGAAATTAAGATGATATTCCAATCAGTACCTAAGCATAATGAAGCGATTCTTCATTATTCCATGGTATCACAAAAACAAACGTTGGTGTCAAACCAAATTTAGCATATGAGCATATGCATGATCTAGATATTTAGATAATTTACATAACTTTTTTACAAAAGCATAGACTTATGATGAATTGCAAACTAAATCATGTTCAGATGTACGCATCTAAATGTTGCTTTAACCATGGTGTCATATCTCTTTCCTAAAACAATTCAGGTTAAAAAAATGGTCACTTATAAACAGTTTTGTCTTGAATAAGTTTGCATTTAATAAAAGTAAACTGTTTGTAAATGGAGTTTATAAAAAAGCAAACTGTTTATTATGCGGGTTAACAATTATTAACTGCTAAGCTTACAAAATATATATTACATTATATCAATTATGAATATTGCTAAAGATATAAACTATTTTATAAAAAATTTTACAAACTGTTGATGTGGTGAGTGATTACTGGTAAATGAAAAAAATGATATTAATGATAGGCCTAGATGAAAAAAAATAAAAGATTGGTCACGTCAATATTTTGTAAAAATGTTATAAAATAGTTTGTGACTGTAGCATTACTCATCAATTATACTCCATTAGAAAAATAATTATATAATTTTGAGTTTAAGACTAATACTTATAAGTTCCATGTACTTATTTCTTCTTTCACTTATCAATAAATAATAAATAAATAAAAACAACGTCAAAATTTCCCGCGCATTGCGCGGGTTTATGGCTAGTCTATATAAAAGTAGAGACCTCACGTGGGAGAGCATGAGATTCTACCAAGTGGCACATTCATTGAGCTTCTCTCATTTAGGATTCCACCTCATCAAAGTTTACATTTATGTAAAAAAATTTATTCATTGAATGTGTCAATGAAGTCAATACACATTAATTATCTATAAGCATGCAACCAAAATAAATAAATAAATAAAAACATTTACATGAAATTACAAATTTTTGCAGCCAACTCCAAGCCAATGTAGAAAAAAAAATTATGATTAAAAATTTCAGCAAAAAAATAAATGATTAAACAAACAATCAACTTATTACACCACTTTTTTTTTTTTTTTTAAAGAAGATATTACACCACATAATAACTAGTTTCTAATTTATGTAACTTTTTCTCTATAGTTTAAATTCTCCATCCCCTTTATTTTGTATTACATCATTAATTTAACAAAAATCTCTTCATGTTATTGCAACATTACTTCATGTTATTATTTTAAAATATTTTGGATATTTTATATAAGTTTTTCACATAACAGCTTAAAGCATTATCCGCGCATCGCGTAGGAACATGACTAGTTTCTTTAAAAGATGATGCAGTTTCATATCCATAGCAATGCATATCTTGACAGTTAGGAAAGGTATGATTTAAAATGCTGTTAAAATTTTTCTTTAGATTTTAGCATCAATGAGGTCATCCCTGATTGCCTTTGACAGCGTCTACTTAATAATATAATAGAATCTAATTATTAGCTTAATTGATCGCAAACACACACTTAGGTACCTTGTTAATATTATTATGAAAATGTGTTAAGAACACACATATAGAAACAAATTAATGTTAGTGTTGTGTCTTATTTTCCCATTATCTGGTCATGTTTGTATGTGTCTTCAGTGTCATACCCGTGGCCCTTGTTCTTTTTCTTGCTACCTAAACTTAAAGTTTAAACATAAAGTCTCAAGATATTTTCTCAAAAATTAATTTGGATTAGGTTGATTTTAGTTTTTAGGCAGTCAATGGCTAGGGAATTTTAGATTTATTTTTACTTTTCTCTGAAAACTTGCGGCTTTCAGCATTCTTGACTATTGCTTTCTGCATTATGATTTTATGATTCCATCTAATTCTTTTTCTTTATCAAACAGAAATAAAAAAAAAATTGTGGGTGGGTCTATGTAGAGTGATTAATGATTGATATGGTGAATTTTTTATTGCGGGATCTTTCAAAAAGGTATATTTCCTTCATTTGCAATAATTATTAGTTCATCAAATCTATTTTTAGATGCTTACCATTTATCAATCTTTTATGGGAGAGCATCGCTTAGGATTGGGATCCTAAGTTTTGAAGGCAGTGGTACAGCTCAAGGATGGGACTACTAGCTTTCTTAAAAATGCTGCTGGAACAATTTTGAGCACCAGAGAAAATTCTGGATGACATGAAAGAATGGGGCAACAATGTTCAGGTTTCATTATTATTATGCACTCAATACATAATGCTAGATTCTGTCTTTGATTGGATTCTTACTTGAAGGTCTCTTTATCAGGATATTCAAAATTAATAAGCTTTGGCTTAAGTCATCATTACCTTGAGTATATAAATGGTGCTAATGATTTTGCATGCTCTTAATCATTTTTTACCTGCTAAAGGTATCTTATCAAGATCATAATTCTAACGTTAATTTTGAATTCATTAAGGCTTCTATGTTACTTATACTAGCGTTTAACCCGCGCAATGCGCGGGATCATTTTACGATTTAAAATACTTTGCATTCAACATAAACTTAGTTCTCCCATTTCCATTGCATACATTCAAACTTAAATAATGTAGTATATTTAGACATATAGTATCCAATATTCCCAAAAAATGTTAAAACAATAGTATCTTTGAATCACTCATGTGTGTCATTCCCTTCTCAAAAGGGCCACTTGGAGGAACACATGAAATGAGTTCGAACAAAGGGAATTCTCCATAATGCTCCTAATGCAATATATTCAAAAACATTTAATATTTCCTATAGAAGAATATTTTCATTTTTATGAGCTTCCACACCTAAGGGAAAATAGCGTTTATCTAAAAAAATGAATTTCTCTTTAAGAAAATAAAACTTAACTTACATTTGAGCATCATGTCAAGCTTTTGACAGTGCAAGAAGATTGACATAAAAATCTGAACTTGGTGCATATTTACAATGAGTTATTTGCCTGTAAGCCTCCTTTAACAACCATCTATTCTAGGAAAAAAAGATTGTTGTTTATTATAACCAAATATAAACATCAATATTTATGCCAAATCAATATCTAATTTCTTGTTTCTATTGAAATGAAATTGTTATTTAACTGGGAAAAAAAGACATGGGATAACTCTCTCAAATATTATCTATTTAAACAACATATAAAGTGAAGAAATTGCACCCTAGAACTACATGCATATTTAGTGGAGGACCACAATCAAACGTTATTTTGATTCTTCATAAATTTTGAAAAATTGCTCAAAGAAAGCTTCTAAATAAACCACTATAGGCAATATTTTCCACACCTAAGGAAAATAGCATTTATCTAAAAAAATGAGTTTCTCTTTAAGAAAATAAAACTTAACTTACATTTGAGCATCATGTCAAGCTTTTTGCAGTGCAAGAAGATTGACATAAAAATCTGAACTTGGTGCATATTTACAATGAATTAATTGCCTATAAGCCTCCTTTAACAACCATCTATTCTGGAAAAAAAATTTGTTGTTTATTGTAACCAAATATAAACATCAATATTTATGCCAAATCAATATCTAATTTCTCGTTTCTATTGAAATGAAATTGTTATTTAACTAGGAAAAAAAAAACATGGGATAATTTTCAAAATTATTATCTATTTAAACAACATATAAAGTGAAGAAATTGCACCCTAGAACTACATGCATATTTAGTGGAAGACCACAATCAAATGTTATTATGATACTTCATAAATTTTGAAAAATTGCTCAAAGAAAGCTTCTAAATAAACCACTATAGGCAATATTTATCACAAAGATAGACACCTTCTAAATGTGTACATTCTACAAATTTCAAAAGTATGCATTCAATAGGTACTATGCCATTAGAACTAAAATCAAATGGCATATCAAAGAACTTCAACTTCATCTCAAAGCCATAAACCAAGCATAATTTAAGATATAGAAACTACAAAGTAACTTTTTTGTAAATTAATCCAAGGACTTGTACACAAATATTTTCTACATTAGATACTCCATCCATATATTTAGCTTAAATTTAGAAATATCCTTTCCCCGACCCATTGAAGGTAATTCGTAAAAGAGGGAAAAGTGAGTTATTTAACCAAATAAAATTTAAGCGTCATATTGTATAGTCGTTGCCCTCAGCCTCATCAATAATAGAAAGATAACCAAAACCAACCTAGCCCAAATACCCAAAATGGCATAAGTTTCATGAAAATGGAAATGAGTCATTATAACATTTATCCTCAACTCCAAAAATTGCAAATGACTTCAATAAAACAAAAAGGAAGCACCAATTCACTTGAAGTTAAATAAGGACAGCACTAAGAACTAAAAAAAATCAAAAGAACATGTTGGACTTAGGAAGCACTAATTGGATATGCTGCTTGTGATTCTCTTTCAATGTTTTATAGAGCATTAAGCTCCACCGCAGGAGATTTTCATCTGTATAGAAACAAAGGAAGACAATTGAATGAGAATTAAAAATAAAATTGGAGGCCTTTCATTAAACATCTAGCAAATATAGTAATTTGTTCTTATTTGACATAATCCTTATGGAAAAATAAACAAAAGATACGGTTTATAGAGCCTAAGTATTATTTGCCAACTCAAATCCTATAGTCTTGGCCTGATGTGTACATAGCAGAATGATCAAACATTTAGATGCTAACCAATCAAATGTCTTCACCTAAGCACATCCCATTTTCTAATAATTTGGATCAATTGGTCTACATGTTAAAGGTCTTCATAAACTAAGGCAAAAATAAGAAAATCAAGTAGATCAATGGTATAATGAAATGAAAAAAAGTAAGATGTTTCAATGTTGGTTGAGCTAGAAATGATTCAACATATTTAATAAATATTTAGCAAAGGTGTACCAGTAAAACATATTTAACAAACTTTTAATACCAAGTAGTAGGAACATTCTCATACGAAGAGATTATAAGTTAATACAGATTATGGGCTCACCTTCAAATAATGGGGAAACCATATAATTTGTTGCTCCCCACGTAATGGAGACACCAATCTGAGTTAACCAACTAATGAACCACAATGAATAAAAGAATGAGAACGTAGAATATTTGAGAATCAATAAAATTTAAAAGAAAATATTTGATTATAGAATTTTGAAATAGAAAGTGAGAGGAAAATAAATATAAAAAAGTTGGAGATGGGTACTACACTGCATATTTAAATTTTCAAAAAGAAAAGCAAAAAGAGAACAAATAACTTAGGAACCAAAAAAATACCATTTTATCAAATCATATCATTCACTAATAAGTAATATGTTGCATCAATACAATTTTCCTTTAACATAACATTTATCCTTGGGGCGGGCAAGAGGTTGAGTTTGACATGGGTTTGAGGAGGAAAAGGGTCCTGGCCTTTTGGGTTTTGAGTCTATGTAGGTCATGATGAAGAATGCAAGAAGTGATGTGAACTGTACCAATTTTGTTTAAACCAACAGCTTGTTGTAGTAGTTTAAGGAGGTCACCTACCATATCCAAAGAAGTGTCATCCTTTACTGTGTCCTTCCCAAGCTGAAACTCTATTTCTTTCTTTTCATTTTTTGTAAGGATGCCTATCTTGTTTGTGCAAATTGCTGTGACTTGGCCCATTGTCTCAAAAGCAGATAATTTTAGACTTAATATGTGATGTTTGGATTCAATTTTTCCCGCCCCCATACCATGATAAATCTAAACGATTTATTCATTTATGAAGAATGAATAAGAACAAAAGTTCTCAAGGATGAAATCTAGAAGATATTACATAACATGTACATAGTTTTTTTCATAGCTATGTGATGGTGTGCTTACTTATTGCAGATAGTATTGCCCCACAATTTTCAGATGAATAAGCAGCAGTCCTCCTAGAACTACTTAGGAATTTTCTATCCAAACAGCAACCTAATTGTATGTAGTTGATGGTCTTTACATTAGAAATATTGTTCTAATGGTAATGGTAACTACATTTTAGTTAAGTAACGGAGAAACCATATAATTTGTTGCTGCCCATGTAATGGAGACACCATTCTGAGTTAATTTTTTGTTTTTATTTTTGGGCGATGGGTTTTTGTCATTTTAGCAAGACATAAATAGTATGTGTATATTGTGGTGATTCTTTTATAAAATTTCTGCCAAATTATCTTTAACCCTCAATAGTTAAAAGCAAATTATTCACCTGGGAAAAAAAAAAAAAACCACTTAATTTGTTTCCATGTGTCAATTAGAAATTGATACATCATACAGCCAACATCAGTATGAGCAACAATAAAGAAACCCAATGAATGCAAGCTATGTATCTGCAAGAGCTTTCAACCAACTTTTCCCACATTTAATTGTTTCTAATCCCAAACAAAATACATAACAAACAAAAATAAACTATAAAGTCATCAAGTTAGAAATATAATTAATCAATTTTCTTTCAAGAATTTTATCAAACATGATGGATTTAGAATAAAATATATACTTACTCCTAGGATCTTTGTAATGTGAATCCACTGTAGATGTTTCGCCTCCATTGGAGTTTTGATAGTGACCCAATCCATATAGATACATGGGTTTGTGCTATGATGGCTTCTCCCTCACAAATTTTTCTACATGCCCAACGAAAGCAGATTATTTAATCAAATCAGTCTTAGGCTATCCAAACAGTATCAGATTTGACATCTTTTCTTAATCACATCAACATGTAACATATTTAAAACTAAACCACTCACCTAAAGACCAACTAATAGATATATATTATTCCATTTCAATATTTAGACAGTTGCTCAAAACCATAACCATCAATAAATATAAGACACACAAACTAAGATTACGGTGTCTATGGAAAAAAATAAAAGACAAAATCATAAAATAGAGAGAGAAAGAAAAAAAAAAGAAAAAAGATCCAACCATGGTTAAGATTTCCATAACCTACAAATTCACATTTTACCGTACAACTTAAGAGGTCCAAACTTAAAAGTAGATAATTATGTTAAAAAAAGAGATTAATTGATTTGAAGAAAGGAACAAAAACCAATTTGATGAAGCAACCCAACTCAAGTTCCAACTTCCAACCCAACCAAATCTTAATCAAAATTAAAATGAAATCAAAATGTTAGACAGAACCAAGGTCTTGCATGGTTCTCTGACTCAAACCTATGGGGAAACTAATAACTCTTGACAAGTATCTAAGTGTTAGACAGAACCAAGGTCTTGCATGGTTTTTAGACTCAAACTTATGCGGAAACTAATAACTCTTGACAAGTATCTAAGTGTTAGACAGAACCAAGGTCTTGCATAGTCCTCGGACTCAAACCTATGGGGAAACTAATAACTTTTGACAACTATCTGAGTGTTAGACAGAATCGAGGTCTTGCATGGTCCTCAGACTCAAACCTATGAGAAAACTAATAACTCTTGACAAGTATCTAAGTGTTAGACAGAACCAAGGTCTTGCATGGTCCTTGAACTCAAACCTATGGGGAAACTAATAACTTTTGACAACTATCTGAGTGTTAGATAGAACAGAGGTCTTGCATGGCCCTCAGACTCAAAACTATGGGGAAACCAACAACTTTTTGCAAGTATCTCAGTGTTGGACAGAATAAAGGTCTTGTACGGATCCTCAGACCATAGTCCTTGAAGAGATTAATTACTTCAAGTATCTATCTGAGTGATGAGTAGAATCTAAAAGGAGTCCGCCTCCTCGGATCGCAAACCTATGAGGAAATTTGCATTAAGGGCTTAACATTTTTTGTTACCCACTCAATAAAAGAAGAGCCTTAGGTATGTTGGGTCCCTCGGACCTTCTGCTAAGAGTTAAGCAAAGCCTTAGCCGTGCCTGGGTCCTCGGACCAGACGCTTGGGAAAAACAGACACTCTGACGTCATTATAAATGTCGGACAGAGCCTTAACGCACAATGGTCCCCTTGGATCACCTTCATTAAATTCAACATTCTCTGACGGCCGCACAATTTGCGATATAGAGCACATGGTTATGTTCTTGGTTGTTCCTACATAGTTAAACTATTTAAAATTAACAGCCAGGTGCTACTGCAGGTTTTGTTAAAGTCAGGATGACAACGTTTTGTTACCGTCGACAGCATTAGTTCTAAGTCCCAATAATAATAATAATAAAATAATAAACAAAAACAACAGCACACCCATTAATATAGTACTCACTGCAGAAAAATGAAAAATTTACAAAGTAAAAATTGCAGTCCTTTTTAGTAAATAAAAGAAAAGTACATCATATGCAGAACAGCTTGGGCAGGCTTGTTTTAAAGCTAACTATAGAAAGAGAAGCTAGGGCTGGCTTGTTTTAAAGCTAACTATAGAAAAAAAAGGCTGAGGCAAGCTTGTTTTAAAGCTAACTATAAAAAGAGAAAGCCAATGGGAATGGTAGATTCACAGTCTCATTCTAGCAACAATCGAGTCAGTATGGATGGTACCAGCGATCAGAAAGAAGAAGAGGCGGAAGCGCCTGAATTGGTTCCCACCTGTTGAGGCTACCCTGAAGCGTACTATTATCCAGACTTTAATATCTATACTCCTAAAAAATCGTCCTCCGAAAGTCTCGTCAGCTGCTTGTAGTGGCGACGATGGCCTATTTTTTCTCCTAACTGCAGAATGTCCTACCATCAGGGTGAGACCCAGACTATATCGCACCGAAAGCCTGACGCAATCTACGCCTGCTATGGTTCCTGACTGAAGGAGAAGGGTTTTCTTTCTTGCCCGATTGAAAGGTAGGAAAATCTTTGGCCTCTGCTTCCCTTGCTTCAACTACAACGTCCAGGATCTAGGCGACATTCTTGGTTCCTGAAGGGTGGAGAACTTAGAGTTCCTGCAGAACTCAAGGGTTTGTAGATGTGAAAGAACGGTTTTCCCAAGGTGCCTTACATAAAAGGCAAAATCTAGGGAGAACTTAATTCGCAAGAAATTCAAAGAGAGAATTACAAGCGAAATAAATCCCGCCCAATTTCCAAGGAAATCCTCAAACCGCTAGATCCGCGTCGCTTCATAAAGGCACCAATGAATGTACACTTTGTATACCGAAGCGATCCACGTCGCTGCATAATGGCATTAATGACGGCACGCCTCGTCTACCAAAATGCCAGGTGCATGCCTTGACCAGGTGAAGAGGCCCTGGCACTCACAGGGGACAAGACTCGATCGGCCGTGACATAGGCCCGAGGACATCAAAATCCTCCTCCACGCCTAAGGAGCCGGACAGCAGGATTTTGAGGGGCTATTGTGGGGCTAAAGAATTTGGCAACCCCGGCCAATTTCATATCAAGCCCAAGGCCCACACCGAGGAGGAAGAAATGTCCTAGGACGAATGAAGAAGGTCCAAACTGCCAAGAGACGTTGCCGAGGACAATCCTGTCCTCAGCAAACCGAGGTCACGGAAGAAAAAAACGGCATGCCCTTAAAGACAGCCTCTCCGGACCTCCCAAACAAAAAAAAGTACTAACATAGTGGGCCAGCCATGGGAGCATGATGGAGGAGCAATTCCAGGAGAAAGCTGTCATCTCCGCATTAAATGCCCACAACTAACATCCTGGCCCCATTTATGTGGACATGACCCCTGAACAGTATTATCTCGGTCACTGCAACTCACAGAACGTCAGAATGAGTGGTTGATGGGACATGCACTCAAGTATAGACATGGATGACTAACAAGTGTAGGACCAGGATGGTCCAAAGAGAACTATATAATGTAAGAGACCTTCCATAAGAAGGGGGGAGGAAGAAGGAGAAAAAGTTTCAAGAAAACACTGTAGCAATCCCAACCCTCCTTGTACTCTGTTTAATCAACTTAGAGAGAAGCTCACATTCTCGGATGGTGAGTTCGTCTCCTCGGATCATAAGTCCATCCAGTTTTGTGTTCTTAATTCTTACTTAATCATCTTTTACACCCACATTAACCGTTATCAAACTCATTAAAGTCTAGCTCTTTGACCCACTCTCTACAAATTCATTGTACCGGGTCCATAGGGCCTAAATCCCATTCACTCTTGGGCCTAGTCCAAAAATCGAGACCCTACAATTGGCGCCGTCTGTGGGAAATTGCTTGTATGATAATGAGTGCAACGGTTGGTTAAGGTAGGATTAGGCCCCCATCAACAAGAGTCCCCGGTGAAAGCCATTATGGTGGCCAGTTTACTGTATTATACGGGGAGAATTGCCAAATGGTGCACAATCCTAGGGGCTTCCGATATCATGTGCATGCCCCGTACTCCCGTCAGGAGTTAAATCCTCGCGAATCTAGTAGCCGGCTTTATTGGACCCCCATTAGAGGAAGGGGCAGCCACAAGGAGCGATTCAAGGGGGCTCCATGGCGAGGCTAGTTCTGGAAGGTATATATTAATATCTTTTGATCTACTGGAGCGGTTTAACAGGGCCTTAGCTATGATGGGTCCTCGGACCTCCTACTTTGGAGGAATTATCACACGCTGGCAAGTATCTAAATGTTAGACAGAACCAAGGTCTTGCATGGTTCTCGGACTCAAACCTACGGGGAAACTAATAACTCTTGACAAGTATCTAAGTGTTAGACAGAACCAAGGTCTTGCATGGTTTTCAGACTCAAACTTATGCGGAAACTAATAACTCTTGACAAGTATCTAAGTGTTAGACAGAACCAAGGTCTTGCATGGTTTTCAGACTCAAACTTATGCGGAAACTAATAACTCTTGACAAGTATCTAAGTGTTAGACAGAACCAAGGTCTTGCATAGTCCTCGGACTCAAACCTATGGGGAAACTAATAACTTTTGACAACTATCTGAGTGTTAGACAGAATCGAGGTCTTGCATGGTCCTCAGACTCAAACCTATGAGAAAACTAATAACTCTTGACAAGTATCTAAGTGTTAGACAGAACCAAGGTCTTGCATGGTCCTCGAACTCAAACCTATGGGGAAACTAATAACTTTTGACAACTATCTGAGTGTTAGATAGAACAGAGGTCTTGCATGGCCCTCAGACTCAAAACTATGGGGAAACCAACAACTTTTTGCAAGTATCTCAGTGTTGGACAGAATAAAGGTCTTGTACGGATCCTCAGACCATAGTCCTTGAAGAGATTAATTACTTCAAGTATCTATCTGAGTGATGAGTAGAATCTAAAAGGAGTCCGCCTCCTCGGATCGCAAACCTATGAGGAAATTTGCATTAAGGGCTTAACATTTTTTGTTACCCACTCAATAAAAGAAGAGCCTTAGGTATGTTGGGTCCCTCGGACCTTCTGCTAAGAGTTAAGCAAAGCCTTAGCCGTGCCTGGGTCCTCGGACCAGACGCTTGGGAAAAACAGACACTCTGACGTCATTATAAATGTCGGACAGAGCCTTAACGCACAATGGTCCCCTTGGATCACCTTCATTAAATTCAACATTCTCTGACGGCCGCACAATTTGCGATATAGAGCACATGGTTATGTTCTTGGTTGTTCCTACATAGTTAAACTATTTAAAATTAACAGCCAGGTGCTACTGCAGGTTTTGTTAAAGTCAGGATGACAACGTTTTGTTACCGTCGACAGCATTAGTTCTAAGTCCCAATAATAATAATAATAAAATAATAAACAAAAACAACAGCACACCCATTAATATAGTACTCACTGCAGAAAAATGAAAAATTTACAAAGTAAAAATTGCAGTCCTTTTTAGTAAATAAAAGAAAAGTACATCATATGCAGAACAGCTTGGGCAGGCTTGTTTTAAAGCTAACTATAGAAAGAGAAGCTAGGGCTGGCTTGTTTTAAAGCTAACTATAGAAAAAAAAGGCTGAGGCAAGCTTGTTTTAAAGCTAACTATAAAAAGAGAAAGCCAATGGGAATGGTAGATTCACAGTCTCATTCTAGCAACAATCGAGTCAGTATGG
Organism: Quercus agrifolia; assembly: GCA_029955455.1. Classification (NCBI taxonomy): domain Eukaryota; kingdom Viridiplantae; phylum Streptophyta; class Magnoliopsida; order Fagales; family Fagaceae; genus Quercus; species Quercus agrifolia. The sequence continues at coordinate 19,435,397 of JARQAD010000006.1, forward strand.
ATGGTACCAGCGATCAGAAAGAAGAAGAGGCGGAAGCGCCGGAATTGGTTCCCACCTGTTGAGGCTACCCCGAAGCGTACTATTATCCAGACTTTAATATCTATACTCCTAAAAAATCGTCCTCCGAAAGTCTCGTCAGCTGCTTGTAGTGGCGACGATGGCCAATTTTTCTCCTAACTGCAGAATGTCCTACCATCAGGGTGAGACCCAGACTATATCGCACCGAAAGCCTGACGCAATCTACGCCTGCTATGGTTCCTGACTGAAGGAGAAGGGTTTTCTTTCTTGCCCGATTGAAAGGTAGGAAAATCTTTGGCCTCTGCTTCCCTTGCTTCAACTACAACGTCCAGGATCTAGGCGACATTCTTGGTTCCTGAAGGGTGGAGAACTTAGAGTTCCTGCAGAACTCAAGGGTTTGTAGATGTGAAAGAACGGTTTTCCCAAGGTGCCTTATATAAAAGGCAAAATCTAGGGAGAACTTAATTCGCAAGAAATTCAAAGAGAGAATTACAAGCGAAATAAATCCCGCCCAATTTCCAAGGAAATCCTCAAACCGCTAGATCCGCGTCGCTTCATAAAGGCACCAATGAATGTACACTTTGTATACCGAAGCGATCCACGTCGCTGCATAATGGCATTAATGACGGCACGCCTCGTATACCAAAATGCCAGGTGCATGCCTTGACCAGGTGAAGAGGCCCTGGCACTCACAGGGGACAAGACTCGATCAGCCGTGACATAGGCCCGAGGACATCAAAATCCTCCTCCACGCCTAAGGAGCCGGACAGCAGGATTTTGAGGGGCTATTGTGGGGCTAAAGAATTTGGCAACCCCGGCCAATTTCATATCAAGCCCAAGGCCCACACCGAGGAGGAAGAAATGTCCTAGGACGAATGAAGAAGGTCCAAACTGCCAAGAGACGTTGCCGAGGACAATCCTGTCCTTGGCAAACCGAGGTCACGGAAGAAAAAAACGGCATGCCCTTAAAGACAGCCTCTCCGGACCTCCCAAACAAAAAAAAGTACTAACATAGTGGGCCAGCCATGGGAGCATAATGGAGGAGCAATTCCAGGAGAAAGCTGTCATCTCCGCATTAAATGCCCACAACTAACATCCTGGCCCCATTTATGTGGACATGACCCCTGAACAGTATTATCTAGGTCACTGCAACTCACAGAACATCAGAATGAGTGGTTGATGGGACATGCACTCAAGTATAGACATGGATGACTAACAAGTGTAGGACCAGGATGGTCCAAAGAGAACTATATAATGTAAGAGACCTTCCATAAGGAGGGGAGAGGAAGAAGGAGAAAGAGTTTCAAGAAAACACTGTAGCGATCCCAACCCACCTTGTACTTTGTTTAATCAACTTAGAGAGAAGCTCACATTCTCGGATGTTGAGTTCGTCTCCTCGGATCATAAGTCCATCCAGCTCTGTGTTCCTAATTCTTACTTAATCATCTTTTACACCCACATTAGCCATTATCAAACTCATTAAAGCCTAGCTCTTTGACCCACTCTCTACAAATTCATTGTACCGGGTCCACAAGGCCTAGATCCCATTCATTCTTGGGCCTAGTCTGAAAATCGAGACCCTACAATTTATATTTGTTATGAATTGATGACGTAGGTAACGAAGTTGTAACTAAGTTGACCTTAGGAGGAGGGTAATGTGACATTTTTTAAAACGCAAATGGAAAAATGATAACAAACCTAACATAGGTTGGTAAATTGTTATTACCCTATTAATCTATCAAAGTCGTGTTATCTCCTTCAATCTTAAATTTTAGTTTATGTAAATAGGGAAATATATGTCTAAATCAAGCAATAAGTTTGTGAAAAAAGGGAAGGTTAAGCTCTAGAGTTGATGATCTCTCATGATCTTCGATTGCCTCAATTAACCTCTTAAACACCACATCAAGCAATTAATCACAAGAAGAATAACTTGATTAAGACATTCACCAAAGAAAAAATAGCACCAAAGAAGAAAACCAACATGTGTGGCTCTCCTCCATTGATCATACCTACTAAGGATCTTCTTCTTAGAGTGGGTAGAGAAGATTTAAAGTTTGAAATCAGATATGAGTACACTTGCATTAGATTATCTCATGAAGCTGTTGGTTATTTATCTCTGACACCTTGAACTTCATCCACAAAATCATGTCTCCATACCTCCACAGTGGAGCTTCAACTTGAAGCTCATCCCAAAAAAGTCATATCACTAGCTGTCAACTGATTTCTTAAAGATATGGAGTGAGAGAGAATACTTTATTGTAATAAACTTGTAAATTTACACAATTGTACGCGAATTGATGTAGGATATTTTTAGGCAAATCCATATAACATCCTAGGTGGCAAAAAAAGATTTTTTTTTTTTTTTTTTTTTTTTTTTGGGGGCTATTAAGTAGCACTTTTCATCAAACACTACGAAGACTGTTTTGACATAGAACTAAACTGATAAACGTTACAAATCAAATTGACATAATATAAACGTTAGGGATCAAAATTGTAATTTACTTATTATGATTTTATTTTTTGGATGTAATTCGGCGTCATTGAAAATATTATAATGATGGGACACTATGCACTTTAAATTTGTAAAATTTTTAATTTAAATCATAAAATTGATCAATTTCAAATGCTTTTTTTACTTACAATTTAAAGTACTATTCTTTCTCATCACATTCATAATCATTCATCATGTCCAACTAATACAAATCTTTTGTATTTTGCTTCGTGTTCCACAAATCACAATTTTCCTTATGTTTTATTATTTTTCATTTTTAAATTTGTTTATTTTATAAGGAAAGTAAAACAAATATATTGGCAAGTTGTGAATGGTGGAGCATAAAATGAAACACAAAATATCTCCAAAATACAAATCCATGTTACTATCATCATTGTGATGATAATTATAATAATAAATAAATCATTCAATAATTTTATTAATCAACTCCATGTATTCTTCAATTATATTGAGCATAAATATATACAAGGGACACTTTCTTGTACCAATAGAATTAGGACTCCTAGTTTGACTAGTAAACTAAAAATCTAATAAGATGATAACTAATAAAACACTAACTTGGAATCAAAGAAAATAAAACCTAAAATGCTTAGGATCTCCTATAAAATGCTAGTAAACTTAACTAAATCACAAAAACATTAAATGTATGAATTTATGGATTTGATAGCAAATGACATCTGAGTCATATGAAATAGAACCCATAATCTAATGATGTTGTGGATCGGTCCTTATAGGAAAGAATGTAACAAATATAATTAGACATTTGTTACTCAATTAGATTACATGGACTAAGTTCCTTATTCACTTATAATAAACATCCAGTTATGTACGTTACTTACCTGTAATAATGAGACAATGTTTTTCAACTTCAGAGTTATCTCCCTTGTAGCTTCCCTAGTTGAAGTTCTAAAATCATATTGATCAGCATGTCTCACTTTCAGCCTCAATGATGAACTTTTAAAATCTTTAGCTATTGTGTGCGAAACCCCACCACACAATATCTACCTCCAGAAGATGTCCTCCCCAAGCGCCATCTTAACCCACCCTTCACATCTGGATCTAGAATTGCAAAATTAATAAGACTTCTAATGCTTTGCATCTCATCATCCTGGAGAGCACATAAATTAGTTTGGTCAAAAATTTAAGTCTTAGACTCTCAAGAGAAAGAAATACTGTGCTAAAACTATCTCATATGATAGTTTTAAGCCTTTTATAGAGAGCAAATATAGACAAGAAAATTACCATGAGAGTTGTTAAGATCCTCTTGGTGGATAGCATCAGCCTTAGGTCTAAGTTTTTATCAAGGCACGATATGTCTACGACCATATGACGCACTTGTTGTAGTTCAATCTAAAATAACAGTGTGACATTTGAACATAAGTCTCAAATCACACATAATAAAAAATTGGAAGGAAAGTCACATACCTAGAAAAAAGAGGGAAAAAAAATTTGGAAGGAAAGTGGACGTTTAGTTGCATGGAAGTATTACAAGAGATGGCAGTTGAGAGAAAAGGATTTATAGTGTCATTGTGCTGATGGAGAATAAAAACTTGTTGCAAAAGCTCCTCAAAGATGATTGCATATACTGGAGACTGGAACCTGTTCTTGAAGATATAAGGGTATTATTAAGGAGGGATTTTGGTGATGTACTTAAATACGTGGATAGAGAATATTGGAATAGATGGTTAAATAAGCTTTGAGAATATTGTTGGTACCTTACTCCTCAACATTACCTTTTAAGTTTTTCAAGATAGCTTAGACTGAATGTTTGCTAATTTCATAGTGAGCTAATTGATGACTCTGTTCCTCAACTAAATGTTGAAATCTATCCAAACATCTAAATTTCTTCTTATATTTCCTCGACCCATCATAAGCTCGCTTGACCAATATTTGTAGATGTGCAGTGTGAACAACAAACTCAATTACACCAAACAATTACAAATTTAAATTTCTATAAAACAATGACACTTTTCATTACAAAGAAACTTTTATCTTGGAAATTAGTCAACATTAAAAATTAAAAATCCTAATAGATTGCTTAAGGTTTTTTATTTTATTTTTATAATTTTTGTGTGTGTTCGTGCGCCAATCATGGCCTGCGGCAGAATTGGGTGGGTTATAAGAGAATGGGTTTTGGTTAACATATTGTTTTTCCCCTGGTCTGTAAAGGCAAAATGACAAAATTCCAATCAAACCAATGGCTTGGGTGGTTCTATGATAGCCCATAATACAGGCAAGCACAAAAAGTTGTCTAACTCTCAATGTTGAGAGATGGACTTCTAAACTTAAGAGCCCAGGAGTAAGATGAGTTCACTTAGGACACAAAAGTGTTTTTGCATTCGCTTTCTAGGACACAAAGTGATGATGAACTACAATATAATGGAAAAACTGATATATATTTTATGCTTATTGGACGGAACTAATTTTACTAGCAATGTTTGTGATGTGCTTGAAATATATACAATAAAGTACTCACATATCTACATATTTAGCCTTACTTTTATATTATTTTGTGACTGATTATATAATATCTTTGTGTTGCAGGTAACAAGGGCTTTACATGCAAAGTGGGGCTAGGCCAATTGAATCAAGCCAACTTAAAGGGCCATGATGAAGTTAGAGAAGACCAACCCAATTAAATTTAAGTCCAATTGGAGCAAGGAATCAAAGGAAATTTACACCAAATCCAAATCCAATTCGAATTAGGATTCCAGCCTGCACATCAGTTAGTATTTTCGGTATAACTTTTGGCTCAGATGTCCAATCGAGATGATTCAAGTTGGGCTGGAAATTTAACTTAAAGGGCTACAACTTTTTAGTTTACCAAAAGTCCTAATTCTGAAGCTAAATGGGCCAAAATTGTCGGTTAAGTGAAGCCTAAAAATCTGAGATTTTCTCCAAACGGGAATTCAACTTGTAATAGGATTCCTTTACCTATTTAAAGGCTCTTTAGGGCAAAATTCAAGGAGGCTAGTGCTAGGGCTGAGGGCTGAATGCATAGAGAGCTGCGGCTACTTCTTTGGTTTTCTTCCATGACAGTTAGTTTCATTTTATTTGTCTAGTTTAATGTTTAGTATTTTATTTTTGTGTTTTATTTCAATTACCATGAGTAGCTAAATTTATAATTAGGGTTGAGGATGAAACCTTGTTAAGAATTATCAGTAATATTTATGTGATCTGATTTTTCCCACAATAGTTATTCTTTAATGATTTAAATTGTTCTTGCTTCATATCAATTGACTAAGATGAGATTCTAAATATGAGTTCAATCATGTTTTTCTCATGATTTAGGATTTGTCTTAATTAATTGAATGCTTGGTTTATTAATTCTTGATTATAACATTGGATATCGTTTGTGATTTGTCTGTCAATGGATACAATTTATGATTTGATTTTTAGAATTGGATATATCTTGTGATTTGTTTGGCTACGGATACAATTGATAATTTGGTTTTATACTTAAGAAGTGAAGAAGAACACGCTTTTGATTTTTAAAATAAAGATTTTAATGAGAATATTTTCCATGATAGCAAGATTGATTTCTAAATTATCATATAGTGGTTGGGAAAAATTAATGATCATAAATATATGCTGATATGACTTACCAGATGGATTCCAAAACCTTAATTCCTTTCTCTTGATTGTTTACATCTTTTTATTGCTTTATATCTTTGCTTAGATTAATTATTATTTTTAGTTTATTTAATTTCAAAACAACCAATTTTTATTAAACTAAATTAGGATTAATTTGGTTAAGATTTGATTTAATTTTCCTACGTTCATTCAAGTCCCTGTGGGTTCGACCTCGTTCTTGTCCAACTATACTTTGGTACGGTTCGTACACTTGCGAGTATTTTAAAATTTCACAACAGTTTGACATGATTAATTTAAGATATAACATTCAATTTTGGGATAATCATTTCTAAAAAAATGACTAAGATTCTATAAGGAAAAGGAACAAAAGTGTACTTCTTCAAAGTGTATTTGTCTTGATGTTGTTTCTTTTTTTCTTGGTTATTAGAAATGAATATGAAGAGATGGAAAGATTTCTTAAAGAGCATAGATTTACTTTTTTTAATTTTTTTTCCCTTTTCCTTTGTTGTTTTATTAGTGTTTTTTAATACAAGAGATGGTAAAATTTCTTAAAGCACATAAATTCCTTCTTCTTTTTTCTTTTGCTTTTTTATTTTTTATTTCTTAATTTTTTAAACTACAAAAAATTAAAAATTAAAAGAAAAAAGAAATTTTACCAATCAACTTTATGAAAGAGAATCACAAAGAGAATCAACTTTCCTTTTCTTTAAGAGAATCAAATTTTACCAATCATTTTATGAAAGAGAATCATGATAGTGAAACCAATGAACTTTCCTTTTCTTTTCTATGTTAATCTAATCAATCTAATTTTATCACAAAGAAAGAAATGAAAAGATGAAAACAAAGGCAAAAGAGGGGAGGGGGGGGGGGGGGGAGGAACTCAAGTACCATTCCTCTTGCCTTTGAAGTATTACTCAACAAAACCCCAATAATTTTGAAGCAAAAGTGATTAAAATACTAAAATGTTCAAGTGGCCAATTAACTATAGCTACAAATCTAAGTTTTTGAATGAAAATAGTTAAATTAACTAATAACAAATTTTATCAATATTTATGAATTATTGATATAAAAGATAATAAAAGAAAGTCAATTAATTATATCATATCTCCTAAGTAAAAAAGCATAATATAATCACAAATAAAATTAAGTGAATTTTTTTATTGAATATATGACATAATTAAATTGATCTATGATTTGCTCAGTTACTATCTTACCACTATCTTACCATTAAACATTAGTGTACTAGTGAACCCTAGAAATAGAACATTTTTTTTTAGAGGAAATAAATTAATCTTGCACTTGAGGCCCATGATAAATAGAACCAACAAAAATTATGTCATGTTATATGTTGCGTCATATGCTAATTAAAAAAATTACTAAAAAGACATATATAAAATGTATAAAGAAATCTAATAAATGAATGAGAAAATAAATTTTTAGAAAAGGAAAAGAAAATGATATGTTAGCATGAAGAAAAGAGTTTAGATAAAAGAGAAAGAAAAAAAATATATAAATCTAAGTTGTCAATCAAGCATAAATCCCTTGCTTACTTACTTCTTTTGTTCTTTCTTTGTTATTATTATTAGTATTATTTTTTTTTTTTTGGAGTTGGAAAATGTATTTCTTTTTTGGCACAATGATCTGCCAATCCTATTCCACATGGACTTAGCTTCAACAATATTTTTGAACTAAGGCTAACTTGGAAGCTTTCTATATGTGTGTTTTGATGTCAAAACTTGGAATCTTTTTGCTATAAGTATTGATAGTTGCTTCAGTAAATTTGTTCATATGTATGTTTGTTTTTCTATTACTACTCTTAAATGCCAGCTTGCTTAAAAAATTTCATATAGATGTTAAATGCAGTAATATTTTAGGCATATTATAGTTGTTCATTTGCACCTGATCAATTCATTCTATATTTTTGTGAGATTAATATAGTGGTTAAATGGGTTTGGTTTATAATTTTATACACAATTTCATAACAATCGGTTGCCATTTATTGTTAAATGTATGAGATATTTGTTTAGTGTATTTAAGAATTAGAAAAACTATAAGAGCTCTTCAAAGATCAATGAGTTTTTCATGACTAAAATTACCTTGATATTCGGAAAGAATGATAATTCACATTAATTTTTGGCAAGTGCAATAGATGTAGGAATTAGGAAACCACCTACGGGAGAAAAAAACCCTCAAGGGCTTCAACTGCACATGTTATTCGAACAACCTCACCTTCCCATACCACTTTGATATCCTTGTTAGAAAAACAATATAATGATGTAGTTAGCTTTATGTCAAATTTAAGAAATTCCTTTCAAATATAATCCTTGGTACAGTGAATCATCTACAAAGGTGGGAGGAAATTGGTCCTCTAGGAAGAAAAGGGGTAAAAAAAAGGAAAAAGGAAGAAGAACGTGGGAAAGGGAAAAAGAAAGAGACTGTTGTGGGAAAGTGAGGAATTTAGTAATAAAAAAATAAATTGTTATTACTTGTTAGTTTAAGCCCATTGCTTTTGGTCTGGAAATATGAATTTAACTAGTGTTTTTGTTCTAAAAAAAAAAAAATCTGCTGTTTGCATTGTCTTGCCTTTGTGAAAATTTAACTCGTTTTTTGATAAAATGGTTGTAAATGTGTCAAAGGCAATTTGGTCCAAAGAATAAAAACATTCAACTTTTTAGTTTCTCTTATCACTTCTACCAAAATTTTCAATCCCTTCCATTTATTCCTGTCATCTTTTATTAACTAGATCCCATAATAACTCATTCTTAAAAATCTTGTTCACATCTGCCATATAATATATATATATATATATATATATATATATATATATATAATGGAAAACTGAAAGTTCAAATAGTGTAAATTACACTATGAACGTTTAGACCCCCAATTTACAAATTACCAATTCAAGCTTAATATCAAACAATTAATGTGCAGAACATGAACATAAGCTTAATACAGAATTAATAAACAATCCAAACCAATTAAAATCACATCCACAGTAAAAATTAAATGGCAAAGATTAAGGGAAGAGAGATTCAAACACAAGGACAACACATGATATGTTATCAAAGAGGAAACCGAAGCCCTCGGCGTAAAACCTCTCCGCCGCCCTCCAAGCGGTAAATAATCCACTAGAAAATGTAATTGGGATACATGAACAGCAATAGACCCTCCAAGCCTAATCTACCCAGTGTACCTAAGCCCTTTGTCTTTTCTAACTTACCAGATTCCGCTATAGCTCATAGCATCAACCAATAAAGATTGGTTCCTCCCTAATTGTTTCCCAAGCACCAAATAGCCTTCTCACAGATATGGGTATGGTGAGAAAAAAATTTGGGTAATAAACCTCTCAATGATGTAACAATGGAGAGGAAGAGAGTAGAGGAATTTGAAGAGTCTCTTATGTGAAGATTGTGGATGAGTCAATCTTATTTTTCTCTAGGGTTTTTTTCTCAAAATTCTCTCTGGAAGCTCTCTCTAAATCGTGGATATAAAGGTATATATATAGTAAGGTAAGAATGAATGTGAAACGTCATATTTTGCCAAATAGGGTGTTCTGCCGGCTTGACCTCGCGACTGGGTTGAGTCACGAGTTCAAGCCGCGAGCAAACGGCCTGGCTAGTTAGAACTTTTATCCTGTAGTGAATAGCTGGCATGACGCTTCAGCTTCTGGCATGCTTGGCAAGTGTGCTTCAATTTAGTGGCTTGCAGCCGTGAGCCACCCGCGAAATCCAGCCGCAAGTCCCTGCTTCTTTGCACACACTTGAGCAATTCTTCACACTCTCTCACACACACTACCCTTACATGATTCCCACCTAAATACAGGATTTCTAATTACTAAAATACAAGCAAATTTGCAAAGGAATAAAGCCAACAAGATGATTAATTAAATTCAACCTTACAAAAACTAATATTTATTAGATAGTATTTTATTAGCAATGTTTGACATGATTAAGGGAGAAAGCATTATAGTCAACTTTGGGATAATCAAATTTTGAAAATGATTGAGTAAATTCTACACAAAGAAAAAGAAGTTTACTTTTTCAAAATTATCTTGATTTCATTTCTTATTTATTTGTTTTTATGAAAAGATCGGAAGAGATGATAAGAATTCTTAAATAGCATAGTTTCCTCTCTCTTTTTTTTTTTTTTTTTTTTTTTTTTTTCCGAATACAAAAACAACATTCTTACTATAATTTTACGAAAGAGCATCATGATAGATGGTAATTCTACGTCACACACTTTGTCACCACTATTCTATATAATAAATTATGACTATTTATCTATCAATTTCACATGAATCTACTATATTTTCTTACCACTTACAATTAACCACATAAGAGAATTGTTGCAAGGTGTGTGGCAAAAGTTGTGTTATTAGAATTTTTGGCTAGAGAAACTAGTCACTTTGTATTTTTTTTTTTTTTTTCCTTCGTCAATCTAACTTTTTTGTTTTTGAAGAAGAAACAAAACCATAAAATGATTCTGGTAGTTTACAACATGCCACTCCAAGCCACTTCTTTCATAGAGTTCCTGAACCACAGAACCAGACCACATGGCTTGTAGTGGTTTTTTTTATAATGAGTTTTCTTGGTTTTAGGGAAAGATTCTTATACATATATGATTAACAAAGAGTATAGTTTAGCCGCCCATCACGGGCTTAGCTTGGAGTCTGATCCCCTTTTGCTTTGTCTGATTCCTATAGTCAAAGAGGCATAGTTGTTAATTTGAATTGATAAAAAAAAATTGTATAATTGATTTCAAAAAGAGGCTTTCTACAAATGTTCTTTTCTATCAGCTCTCATGTTTAGTTGTTTTTTTAGAGGATGATAGGAAGAGAGAGATGACCATTTGCATATTTACTCTGTTAAAAAATAAAAACTTCCTTGGTTCTTTACTCTTTCCTTTTTTTTTTTCCCAAATAAATTTGAATACCTCCAATCTTACTTTTGAGTGAAAAAAATGATTTATTGACTTGACTCACAACAATTTAACAACCAACTACTTGGGGAACGGTTTATCCTCTCTCTCTCTCTCTCTCTCTCTATCTCTCTCTCTCTCTCTCCCTCTCTCTCTCTATATATATATATATATAATCATTACAATTAAAAAAAATTTGGTAAACATTGACATGCTTTGTCGTTGCCCGTGGATATAGGCTATTGCTGAACCTCGTAATTTTTAGAGTTTTGTGTATATTTTTCTTATGATTTATTTTCTTCATTCCTATTATTTGTTTGGAGATATTTCTTAGGTCTAAAATATTTACACAATCAATCTTAATAATTTTTTAGCTTCTGCTATTTTACAACTGGACACACTTAAGTTGGCTTGTTCAAAATTTTCAAGAAAAAAATGGTGTTTGGAGACTGATCCCCTTTTGCTTCATCTGATTCCTACAAGTAATGAAGCATAGTTGTTAGTTTGAATCGATAAAAATATTATATAATTGATTTCAAAAAGAGGCTTTCTATGAATGTTTTTTTCTACCAGCTCTCATTTTTAGTGGTTTTTTTTTCTAGAATATGCTAGAAAGAGAGAGATGACCACTTGCATACCTATTAAAGAATAAAAAATTTCTTGGTTCTGTATTCTTTCCTCTTTTTTTTTATAAATAAATTTGATTACCTCCAATCTTACTTTTGGGTGAAAAAAAAATGATTTATTGACTTGACTCATAACAGTTAAACAACCAATTACTTTGGGAAGGATTTATCCTCTCTCTCTCTCTCTCTCTCTCTCTCTCTCTTTTTATATATATATATATATATATATATATATATATAAAATCATTACAATTAAAAATAATTTTCAGTCAATATTTTGCCAGGACGATTCCTGGAAGTTATAGAATACTAGATTATCTTCTTTTCTTAGCTTGTGGGAGGAAGCCCACGTTGTTTCAAGCAGGTTTTGTGCTTTTCCACCACTGCTGCCAGTCAGTTTCGTCAGCTTTTGGGCATATGGTTAAAAAAAATAGAATTCACAATAGAGGAATTGGTCTGGCAAGCAATCCCACATGTACCGGGAATTGCTAGTGCTAGAAAATGTAAATTCTTACCAAAATAGGAGGGACTCTTATTTTATAGGCTAATTGATGGAGAAGTTAAGTATTCCATGACCCCAAGAGCTTTCTTTAATTTGCTTATCCAGTCTTTCCTGTTTTTTTTTTTTTTTTTTTTTTTGGGGGGGGTAATTTTCATCGTATATTAGATTTATTAGTTTTTAATGAATTATGACCTTGATTCTAATTCGTATTAGGTTTGAGATCTCATGCAAAATGGTCCAAATGAGAGAAAGGAGGCAAAGAGAGAGACTGAATGTTGCTAATGTCACAGTGCGCTTATTGATGACTTTGTTCCTCAACTAGATGTTGAATTTTGTCCAAACTTCTAAATGATGACTTTTCTACACTTTCTTAAGATGTTGATATTACAGTATGCCTTAAGGATGCTTTCGCACGAGCAAGCTAAAATCATAATCTCATGGTTCTCAAAAAAAAAAAAAAAAAAAAATCTTATTGTCATAAATATACATGTTTGCTGTAGAAAAATATGGTTTTCGAGGGAAATGTTATTCTTGGTGTGTGTGTATATATATATTATACACACACACGTATGTGATGAAAAGTGATTAATAGACTTCCTCATCTTTGGCAATAGTAAAAACAAAAAAAAATCATAGCAACAATATATGAAAACACTGAAAAAGGGGGAAATGTAATGCTCAGTAATTGCAATTTCTGTAAACTTTCTATGGGATCGCGTTGGAGATATGCATAGCAAGTAGCAACTGACAAGATTGATGGTGTATGTGGCTAGACACCAAAAAAAAAAAAAAAAAGAAGAAGAAGCAAGCAGTGTGAGTAATACTCCCTGAGTCCTTATAGTTTGAAGTCTATAGGCAATAAATTGTTTAGGCCCACTTTCATTAACAGGTAATACTCACTGAACAATGAATGATTCTTGGAAATTTTTTTTCTTTTCTTTTCTTTTTCTTTAATGAATGAGAATATTTTATCAAGACCACGTACAACTCATGGTTGAATAATAAAATTGCAAAATCAATATAGTTTTCTACCCTTCATAACCAATGTTTTGAATACTATTTCAGACCCGTTTCAATTTGTCCATTGGAACAAAATATTTTTGTACCAACCTATTTCGATGTACCATTTTGAAGTTATTACTGATATATATATATATATATATATATATTAAGTAATGTTACACCATCTAATAACTCGTTATTGAATTCATATTTTAAAAATCCCTCAATTGAATTACATGTTCTATATCCTTAATATGCATGCCAATTTTCATGTACTATCAAATATTACTTATCATCTGATCCATAAACTCATCTTTTATGTATTATTTTAAATTACAAAAACTTGAATTTAAATAATTGTTAACATGACTATTGATCTTTGATCACCTTGAAATTTTAAATATAAGAAATATATAAATATAATGTAATCCAATGGTAAATTTTTCAAAATTCACATCTAATAATAAGTTATTAAATGATATAACATTTGTTAGAATTATACTTAGCATAGTTTGAACTCAATATATATATATATATATATATATACACAAACCACATGCCACCTGTCCATTTTAATTCTTAATTTTAGTGCACAATAATAATATTTACTCAACTAGATAAAACCACTTCAATTTTAAATAGAATATTTAGCACTCCAACGATTTTTAAAAAAATTAAGCAATCTAATGCAATTTTGTGGTCCTAGTATTTCAAATTAATTGCAATTGCCAATTTCTGGACTCAATTGGCAATTATTAAAATATTATAATTAATTTGATAAGATATATGGAGGTTCCTAGAAAGTTTAAAGTAGGAGAACATGTACGAGTTTTACAATTTCACATTATGACACACCGGAAAAAATTGGCTTTTGCCACAATCCAGCATTTTGCCCTCTTTCCCAAACTAATTAGGAAAATATCCATCTTTTGAAACTCGATTTTCTCAAAATCGAGTTAAGCCCTATAGTGGCGTTTTTAAAAAGCCTATAGTGACGTTTTAAAGATCTATAGTGGCATTTTTTAACTCGATTTCCATAAAGTCGAGTTCTAGGCAAAAAAAAAAAAGAAAAATTTGCTTGTAACTCTACTTTAAGGAGATCGAGTTAAAAAACGCCATTATAGGTCCTTAAAACGTCACTATAGGCTCCTTAAAATGTTACTATAAGGCTCCATAATTTTTTTTTTTTTATAACTCGATTTTGAGAAAATCGATTTTCAAAAGAGGGGCATTTCCCTAATTAGTTTGGAAAATTGGGCAAAATGCTGAATTGTTTTTTTGAAATGGGCATTTGCCCATTTTCTCCTGACACACGTGACTTTTTTTTTTGAAAAACAAACACACACAAGAAAGAAGAATATGGATTCTAATACAAAAATACACTACGATTAAACCTATATAATAATTAGAGAAAAATTACACTCTTGTTAAACAATAGATTCTCATTAAATTAAATCCTCACATTCACGGTCCCCCACTCTCCTTAATTACCTTCTTCACCTCTCCACTAGGAGTCTAGCTACGACCCATCACTTCGAAGTTCAACAAAACCCAACGATTTTGTTTTTGTAGATTGTTCAACGTGGAATTGACCTAATATTGGCACCACAGTTGACAGCCATAGTCAAGTACGCCAGAGCAACAGAACTATAATGAATCAAGTAAAAGGTCCACGAACTAGTCAAGCACGCTAGAGCAACAAAATTATAGAAAAGCAATAGAATTGATCAGTATTTTAGTCTAATAATAAAAAACAATTTTTAAGAGATAACGTGCTAAAACTCATTAAAAAAAAAAAAGTTGGTGTAACTCTAAGAATATTATACTATTTAATATTTTTTTTATTAGATGCAAATTTTTGACAAATTTACTGTCGGATTACATTATTTTTATATATTTTTTATACTTGTAAAAATTTTAAGAAGATTAAATATTAATAACTATTTTATCAATCAAATATTTGAAGTTCAAGTTTTTATAATTTAAAATTATACATTAAAAATGAGTTTTTAGATCATAAAATAAATAAAGTTTGAAAAAATTTGACATGCTTGTTAAAATTATGGAGATGATGTAATCTAACCATGAAAATTTCAAATTATCTAAACCACGTTGAGCTTTTTCCTATATATAATACCTCCGATCACAATTATTATGGCTATCTTCCTTTTCCTCATTTTTTGATAGGACCTGCCTCTTCCTCATTGATTCACCATATGGATTCTCAATCCTTATATTCTCTTCCTTTCCTTTGTGTCTTTTTCTTTTGTTGCTTCCGTTACACCACCTCCAAGATAAGCTTTTCCTTCCCTGACTTCTTACCCGATGACAACAACATCACAGTTTCTGGTACAGCCACGAAAGCTCAAGTTGATGGGCACCGGTCAATACGACTCACCGATAACGTGGATAACTTGGGTGACAATCAAGATAGTGCCATCGGCCGAGCATACTATTACAAACCCATCCCACTGTGGGATCCCGTTGCAAATGTCACTACAAATTTCACAACTACTTTTGAGTTCGTAATCAGAACTCGTAATAATCAGCCATCAAGGAGTGGCTCTGGTGGTGGAATTGCGTTCTTTATCACTTCAGAATATTCCGTCGATGCCCCTACGGGTTCCGTAGGAGGTTGGATGGGTCTCTTCAATAGCACAACTGAGGGCGAATCATCAAGCAACATGGTAGCGGTGGAGTTTGATACCTGGCGAGATACACAATGGAAGGATGGTTCTGGTGAGAACCATGTTGGTATTGATGTGAACTCCCTTGTCTCCATCGCTAACAGTACTTGGAATCTAACCTCCGGGGACATTTTGGTGGCAACAGTCTCCTATGACGGAACCTCCGAGATTCTCAGTGTATTTTTGAAATACTTGAATCTTCCAAACTTACCCTTGAATCTTACTCATAATGTAAAGTTGAGAGATTTTCTCCCAGAAAAAGTGATGATGGGCTTCTCTGCAGCAACGGGAGGAGGAGTCCCAGTCCAGGCGATCAGAAGTTGGACTTTCAGTTCAACTTTGGATCTCGATTCGATGCAAAATGGAGGGAAAGGGAACTCTAAGATGTGGTTGGTAGGATTAATAGCAGGACTGGTGCTTTTGGTTGCTGGGGTAAGTTTTGGCACTTACATTTTGTGGAGAAATTCCAAAAGAAAAGAAATAGAAGAAGATGAAGATATAATAGAAGGAACTGGACCAAAAATGTTTGCCTACAAGGACTTAGTTGTGGCAACTAATAACTTTTCAGAGGAAGGGAAGCTAGGGCAAGGAGGTTTTGGAGGCGTCTACAAAGGTTTCTTGGCAAAAATGAACATGGAAATTGCAGTGAAGAAGATATCAAGCAACTCTAGACAAGGAAAAAAGGAGTACATTTCTGAGGTGATAACTATAAGTCGTTTGAGACACCGCAATTTGGTTCAACTCGTTGGTTGGAGCCACGAACAGGAGTTCGTAGTGGTTTATGAGTACATGCTCAATGGAAGTCTAGATTCACATTTATTTGGCAAGAGAAGTCATCTCTCGTGGCCAGGGAGGTCCGAAATCGTTCATGGGTTAGCATCTGGATTACTCTATCTGCATGAGGAATGGGAGCAATGTGTAGTGCATAGAGATATCAAATCAAGCAACGTGATGTTAGATTCAAACGTTAACGTAAAACTTGGTGACTTCGGTCTAGCGAGGTTTGTGGACCATGGACGTGGCTCACAAACCACAAATTTGGCTGGAACCATGGGCTACATTGCCCCAGAGTGTCTTATTACAAGCAAGTTTAGTAAGGAATCAGATGTTTTTAGTTTTGGGATAGTGGCATTAGAGATCGCATGTGGGAGGAAAGTAGTGGAGCCAAAGGCAGAAGAATCAAAGATTAGTTTACTCAATTGGGTGTGGGAGTTATATGGAGAGGAAAGGCTTTTAGAAGCAGCAGATGAGACGCTAAATGGGGATTACGACATGGACGAGATGAAATGTTTGATGACTATTGGGCTGTGGTGTGCTCATCCAGATCACACATCAAGACCTTCTATAAGGCAAGCAATTAAGGTTCTTAATCATGACGCACCATTGCCTTCCCTTCCGTCCAAAATGCCTGCCATTGTATTATATGGCCCTGGAGCGATGTCTGCTTGTACAAGCAAAGAAAGGAGCACATCTGCTACAAGGACGACTCCAGGGTGTGACACTGAGGGATTATTGCAAAGTTGAATGGCAATTGGAGCACAGGATTGATTGTCTCAGTAATGTTTTTCTTGATGCAAATGTGGGATTATGAATTAGAATATGAAGTAACTTTCTTTCCGATTGATGATAATGTATGGTATTTGTAGATTTTTAACTGCGTGACAGACTTCATGTTATGATCTTAGTGTATCATATGAATTAATTATACGCTCTTAAGTATACTAGATGAATTGTGTGATTTAGATCTATAGCTTTGTTATTGGTATTTTAAGTGCCATAAATTGCTTAGTTATCTTGTTTCATCGTACGTGCTTAATTTCCTAAATTTACTACTTCTTTTCTATATAATTATATGTCAGTGCAAATTGAATTTCTGTGCTATTGCCTTTATCCATGTGCATTGCTTTCTTTTCATCATGCTTTACAAAAGTTACATCACATATTCTTTCTTTCGCACTCTAGAGAAAAGAGATGAATGAATTCAATTTTTTTGTTGTTTAGCAAAGCAATTTTAAATAAACTAATCACTAACTTATGCAATGTTTGGAAAAATTTAACAATTTATTTAGTGAAAAATGAAAAATAGTAAATGAGACTTATAAGTATTAGTCTTAAACTATTTTTAAAATGATGTGATTATTTTCTAATAAAGTATAGTTGATACAATAATTAGATTTTTTAAATTAAACTTTCTATATTTGTTATTTAAAAGTGTTTAAAATTTGTAAGTTTTTGGTTTTTTTTTTTTTTTTGTTTAGTTTTTCTTTGGGAAACATAATGCATTTTGCATTTATTCAATTTTTATATGGTTGGAATTTGTTTCTAGTACTTTTTACAAATTTATCTTCTATATATCTTGAATTATCTCAAAAGGAAGTAGATATAAGTAAATCTATCACTTATATTAGAATATATATATATATATATATATATATATATATATAACTTTAATAACATAAGAAGCATGTAAATTTATCTATAACTTATCAACATTACGTTGAGAATATGACATAATTGTCAATAAAACAACTCCCCTTTCTACACAAAGCTTTCCTTCCAAAACATTATCGAAGTGGATCAAACAAACCAAAACAACCAACGTATCCCTCTTGTTATTATTGTAACTTGGTGGGTCATACTTCGTGCTCCAGTACATATTCTCCATGGATATCCACCTAGTAATCATTTATCAAAATCTTCTACCAGCAACAAAAGCCTCATTTTCCCAAATTTTCAAAAATAGAGGAAGACATAAAAATAACTTTAGTAAGAGTAGTATAAATTATTGTAGTAAAATAAATAAAGTAATAAAATTAAGAAACTCATAGAATAACTAAAGAGAATATATATGATTGGTCTTTGATTAGATTGTAATGAATTCATAACCAACCCCAAAACTATTAAATTAAAGTTTGGTTATTGTAAGAAAAGCCTCTTTATCTCAATACGTCAGCCAATAGTGAATGCATGTGCAGTTTTGGTGGCAAATGAGTATTTTTCTAAAGCAGTTGTAATTTTCTTTTCTTGTTGACTTTTTAGTCAAGAAAATTTACTATAAGGATTAGACATGGCAAAACGGACTGGTCGGGTCGGGTTCGGGTCGGGTCAATCGGGTTACGGGTCAAAACGGGTCACGGGTCAAAACGGGTCATTTTTAAACGGGTCAATCAGGTTGCGGGTCAAACGGGTTGCGGGTTGAGTCGGGTTGCGAGACGGGTCAAGTTGACCCGTATTTTTCAAAAAAAATTTTTCTTTTTTTTTGAAGTAGATGCAATCTGCCAATTGTTTATGAGTTCCTTAACTATAATTAGATTCTCACTGGTGATATTGTTACCAATGACCACTAAACACTTGACTTGATACCCAAATTTAGTGCAACTCTTGTTCCAGCTTTCTAGAAACTAATCTTGGTATCGATCTATTTAAAGTAGGAACAGAAAATGAAGGTGGCAAGCAAAAAATAACAACCTATAATAGAGTACATAACATATTAAGTAAAGAAGAATAAGTAAATATTTTATAAAAATTACACCTTAATCTCAATTTACTCATCATTGGTAGACATGGCAAAACGGGCGGGTCGGGTCGGGTTCGGGTCGGGTCAAAACGGGTCGCAGGTCAAAACGGGTCATTTTTAAACGGGTTAATCGGGTTGCAGGTCAAACGGGTCTGACCCGTTTTGCCATGTCTAATAAGGATTGTCTGTTTCCCCCTTGTGATGCCTATTGCTTAGAAGATTTATTTAGTATAATTTCAAAAGCCCTAGCATCATATTCGCTTTACAATAAAGGCACAAAAAACTTGGTGAGGAAAAGGTTCCATAAAATACGTAATTTCATTATTTATGGCAAAAAAATGTAATTTCATTAACTTGTATGCAGTATTTCAACTTGCATATTTACATATGCCTTTTTGCATTGGAAAATTAAACATATTTACATAAGTCTTGTGTGTGTGTATATATATATATATTAATAAAACAGAGGATTTACTTCTTAAATAAAGAGCAATGTTATAAGTATTGTTCATTAGACACTCGTTATAAAATATCACACACATATTTTACATAAACAAAATATGAACGTTCATTATATTCATGGGCGGAACTACCCTTGGACCGGGGGGGCAATGGCCCCCCCTAAATTTAAAAAAAAATATATATTATATATATATATCTGTGTGTGTGTTTATTAATTTTAGCAATTTTGTTTTATAAAGTTACATTTTATTTCCCTTTAATAATATCATTGATTCTTTTAAGAGTAATGTTATACTCAAACTTTTTTATAACATTTTTACAAATCTTTTTGGCAGCAAATTTTTATTGGTTCGCATATGGGCACACCACTCACATCATTTTTTTACTTACCAGTAACCACTTATTACATAAATAATTTATAGAAAACTTGTAGTTCTAGCATCTTCCTCATTTTAGTGACCATAAAAAATTTATAGATCGAAAATCTAAAACAAAATATACAAGCCCAAAAAAAAAAAAAATAGTTCAACAACAAAAATTATGAGTAAAACTAAAAACAAAATTAAGCTCAATTAACTAATTTTATCCAAAATAAATAACCTTGCCCTTTAAAAAAAAAAAAAAATCTACACAAAAATAATTTTGTTCTTACCTACCAAAAAAAAAAACACTTAACTGTTAAGTAGCAAAATCAGAGGTTGAAATCTCAACAGTAAAACGCCCCCCCTCCCTAACTCAAAGTTCTGGCTCTATCCCTGATTATATTCTATCTATATATCTATATACATATGTATATATGTATACAAGGGCGGAGCCAAGAATTTTTGTTTGGGAGGGTCAAGTTACAACACTAATATATTTATCAAGACAACATCCACATACATATATATACACACAAGTTTTTTTTATTATATATACACACTTTTTTATTTGATAAGTTATATATAGACACACACCCAACAACAACAACAACAAAAAAGTCTAGTATTTTCAATCAAAATTATGTTTGATGGCGATTTTTCATAAAATAAAATTCATTTTTTCCATTTTCATAGTGAAATTCTTAGAAAATTTCCTTTTAAATACAAATTATCAAATTTTATACTAAAGTATAAAATCTTTCAATTGAACTAATGAAATTTTCAAAAACATGAATGATCCAAAACTAGGAAGAATAAATTAGTCTTCAAACATATTTGAAACTATCTTGCTCTAACCTATTATGTGGCAACTAAAGACACATTTTATGTATAGTTTTAATGACAAGATTTTTTTAATGAGTCAATGACTTGTTAATCGCCACATAACGGGTTAAAAAAGATAGATTCAAACATGTTTGATGCCAAATTTTGTCAAATATTTAACATATATAAGAGTACATTTTATAATAAAAAATAAAATTGTGAAAAATAAAGCTATATCTTTATAACTATTAAAACAATTATTTTTTTTAAGAGCATCATTGGACTAATTCAAATATTTGGGGGGGGGGGGGGGGAACTCTTATTTTTATAGACTAAATTTTAAAAACATTAAAATAATTATATATATTTAAAAAAAATTCAAAATTTGGTTTTGTGTGTGTGTGTTGGGGGGGGGGGGGGGGAGGAGGGGGGAGTGGGATTAGCATCGCCTCCAAGTTCTATTCCTAAGCCACGAAGCAATCAGGCCATATCCGTTGTTTCCAATTTATCAAGCTCCTTCCTTATTTCAACACGAAGTTGCTCTTATTTTCCAATTTATCAATGTCATATTTGGTTTGACATGACTAACCCATTTAATAAATGGATTGGATTAGTGTTCAACCAATGAAGCTTGTTTAACCCGTCTGACCCATTTAATTAAATGACATTTTACTAATATACCCTTCATATTCTAGGTATATAAACTTTTTAGTGGTTATGGTTTACTTTCTTTGACATAATGTGATTGATTATTTATGATATTGAGATATGTTTTAGTTTTGAATGATTATTGGCGATGCAGTTACTTGTTAATTTTGAATTTTATATTGAAAATATTTATTTGTTTGTTTTTTCATGATTTTTTTTTTTTTCATTTTTGATAAAATCTAATTAATAAGTTGACATGACTAACCTATTTAATAAATAAGTTGTATTAGGATTGAGGAATCTTGACCCGTTTAATAAATATGTCGGGTTAATATTAACCCATAGTTGGATACTCAAAAGTTAACCCAATACGAATCCGACACACAAACACGAATTGTCAACCCTACTTTACACTTCTTTTTAGGTACTTCATAGTTCACATGCAATTAATTAACTTCCACCAATTTGATTGATAATAGTACAATGTGCATTCAGCACTTTCTGCACTATCTCTTGCCATCTTCCAAGAAATTGCTAGTTTGGCGGACTCCTCCTGGATACAAATTTGTTAGCAATTGTTTTTATGTAAATGTTTTAGATCATCTTCTCATTTTTTATGGTAACTTGTTTAAATTATTTGATCTAAATAGTTGCAAGTTTTATTATTTGGTGATATATCATCTATTAGTTGAGATATCTTTTCTGTGCATGATTGTTAGTTTTGTATTAGTGTAGTTGGGATGATCATGTGTCGTTGGATACATGTGTCTATATGGTAAAGATTTGTATGGACTGCAGTAGTATCTATAGTACTCTAATCCATAAGCATGTTACATTATTTTGAGCCAGTGTAAATTTAAGAATTAGACCTAATCTTGTCCGACAACTAAAAAATATATCAACATGTTTTTTTTCTTTCTGGTGGAGATCATTGTGTTTGTTTTCTCTCTCTTTAATATTTTATGTGTGGAATTTCTCTTTCATTTTTTCGTTTGATTGTCTCATTTATGTCCTTCTATTATTATCATCTTGCTTGTAACTTCATGCATATACATGGATACACTTAAAGATATACAATAAGATGCATGATATAATTCATATATATATATATATATATATATAATTTAAATATTATTGATAGTTATTTTTATATTTTGTTAACTTTTAAAAAAAATTTTGTAAGGATATTATTAGGTATAAAATGTAAATTGTCCATATTTAAAAAAAAAAAAATATTGTGAAGCACTTTTTTTTACACGATTCATTTATTCTAGACTTTTTGTTTTTGTACTTAATAACTCACTTATATGTATTGTGGGGGAGCAAAAGCTTGGGCCTTTACATCGGGCTTAAGTCCCACATTTTATTAACAATACGTCCGAGGAGAAGAAATCATGGGGGAGCCCCATAACTAATAGTAGAGCATGTAAATGTCCAAAGGTATTGGTCCGAGAGGATTATCCTCCTCGGATCTGACATATGTCAGTGAAGTGGGCTTCGTCTTACCCTAGTCCACCTTCCAGGAAGTTTCAGTGATGAAGATAGACTACAAATGTACACGGAAGGGATAAGGACACAGAAATATCTAGGGAAAAAGCTGCTACCACCATATTAAATGCATTACAGCAGCTTTCCTGGCCGCATTAATGTGGAGAAGACCTCTGAACAGTGTTTTCGACCACCTTTACCCCAGAAAATCAAAAAGCTGTGGGAAGGGAGACAGAAACTCAAGTACGAAGCTAGATGGTGGACAAGTGGACGGTAGGATTGAATAAAGAAGGACTATATAATGGAGTAAAACCTCCAGAAGGGAGGGGATCAGAAAATATAAGGAAAGAACATTAAGGAAGAATTACTGTAGCATTAGGAAGAACACCATTGGAAAAAACCATTTTATCCAAGAACTTACTCCTCGAACACCACTTGAAATAACCAATTCACCCAAAATCTTGCTCCTCGGACCTGAGATCATCACTTAATTATGTGTTTTATTCTCCTCGGACAAACTCTTAGCTTCCAATAATTGTTGAAAAACCCATCATCAGCCCAATTCTTTCACCCACTCTCTTACAAATTTATTGTACTGGGCTTATTGAGCCCACATCCTTTTCTACCTGGGTTTGGGCTACGATTTGTGACCCTACAATTGGCGCCGTCTGTGGGAAGAATTAGCGCTGGTGAAGTTTACAACAGTTATGGCGGGTTCAGGACCACAGCATACTAGTCCACCTCATGCAGAGTCAGTAAACGTCAATCAACAAGGCGAGCTCCACGACCTTGAACAGGAAAATCACGTAGATAACCAACGATAGGGTAGCTCGCGGACGATCCATGTTGGTAGAAGTGGCTATCAACGAAGGGGCCATTTGGTGCAAGAGCACATTGATGAAAAGGATTTGCAACGAGAAATAGAAGACCTAAAAAAGAAACTTCGTCGAGCACAACGAAATCAAACCCCTTCAAGTTATGATATTTCTTCCAACGATGAAGGAGAGGACAGTTACAGGGAATGCTCAGAAACTCCACCCAGTGAATCCTATTCCTATGAAGAGGAACATTCTCACAAGAGGAGGAGAAAAAATTCGCCTAGAAGGGGAGTGGGAACTAAGGTCATGAAGAAGGCTCTGAGCCAAATTTCTAAGTCTCCCTTTACTCGGGGAATAGAAAAGGCAAAGCTTCCCAGACGTTTTCACCAACCTATGTTCTCCATGTACAACGGACGTACCAATCCTGTAGAACACTTAAGCCAATTCAAACAAAAGATGGCGGTCTACTCTCAGGACGAAGCTTTGTTGTGTAGAGTGTTTCCCTCCAGCCTAGGACCGATGCCAATGAGATGGTTCGATGGGTTGAGGATTAATTCCATCAGCTCCTTTAAGAAACTTACTCAGTCATTTTGTTCCCGGTTTATTACATGCAGCAGAGTTCCTCAACCCCTAGATTCTTTGTTGTCAATGACCATGAGGGAAGGAGAATCCGTGAAATCATATGCCGAAAGGTATTGGGAAATGTTCAATGAGATTGATGGGGATTTTGATGAAGTTGCTATCAGAACCTTCAAGGTCGGACTTCCCTCCGAGCATGGTCTGAGAAAATCCTTGACAGGTAAACCGGTCACCAGCTTGCGACAGCTAATGGATAGAGTGGATAAGTATAAAAGGATAGAAGATGATCAACAACAGCAACAACAAGGAAAGGGGAAAGCTAAGCTTGTCCCTCAAGAAAGGAGAGAATTTAGGCCGGACAGATACAATAATAACCGGCCGAGAAGGGATTATACTGAGCAGCAGACATCAAGTAACAATCAGGTAGTCGGGGCTGTATTCCGAGAGCCCGTGCATCAAGCCCTAAAAAAGGTTAAAAACGAGCCCTTCTTCAAATGGCCCAATAAGATGATGGGAAACCCTGAAAAGAGAAACCGAAATCTCTATTGTCAATATCATAGAGACCATGGTCACACTACCGAGGACTGTAGAAGTTTATGGGATCACCTGGACCAACTTGTCCGAGAAGGTAAATTGAAATAGTTGTTGC
Source organism: Quercus agrifolia (assembly GCA_029955455.1). Taxonomy (NCBI): domain Eukaryota; kingdom Viridiplantae; phylum Streptophyta; class Magnoliopsida; order Fagales; family Fagaceae; genus Quercus; species Quercus agrifolia. The sequence goes on from JARQAD010000006.1 coordinate 19,460,603, forward strand.
ATCATTCTAGCAGTTTGGGTGGTCAGACTAATACTCGACCGGAAAGGGAGAATCCTCCACGACCCCCTCTTGAAACTATCAACGTTATCTTTGCGGCGCCTGGCAGAACGGGGTCATGCCCCTCCAGAGTAATGTCCGTGGCTCGCCTGTTCCCCGAGGATGATTCCCACGAGCCGAAGAGAGCTAAGTTAAATCGGTCCTTAGTCATAGGATTCTCGGACGAGGGCAAGATTGGAACTGTTCAGCCTTATGGATATGCTTTAGTGATCACTCTCCGAATCGGAGGCTATGATGTAAAGAGAGTGATGGTGGATCAAGGCAGTGAAGCCGAGATCATGTATCCTGACCTCTTCAAGGGGCTGAATTTAAAAACTGAAGATCTGAAGCCTTACCATTCCCCCCTAGTGAGTTTTGAGGGGAAGGTTATTATCCCGAAGGGACAGGTCAGACTACCAGTGCAAACCGGATCGGAGATAGTGGAGGTCGATTTTATAATGGTAGATGCATACTCCCCTTATACGGCAATCGTGGCTAGACCTTGGCTTCATACTTTAGGAGCAATCTCTTCCACCCTGCATCAGAAGATCAAATACCCATCCGGAAGCAAGATAGAAGAAATACTGGGTGATCAAACCATGGCGCGACAATGCATGATAGCAGCCATCCGACACAAGCCTGAAGCAGAATCTGAGACTCATAGAGAGGAATTATAGCAGTTAAAACCCCCAATGTTATCTAGTGGTGGGGTATCCGATGAGGTGGAAGATCTTGTGAAAGTCCCAATAGGAGATGACCCGGAGAAATTTTTTCAGGTCGGATCTCAACTACCTCAGCAAGAAAGGGAGGAATTGGTAGAGTTCCTTAAACGAAACATCGACGTCTTTGCATGGAATGCTTACGAGGCTCCAGGAGTGGATCCAGACTTCATTTGTCACCATTTGAATGTTAATCTGTTAACGGCTCCCAAGAAGCAACTCCCTCGTCGTCCATCTAAAGAGCATGTAGAAGCAGTCCGTTAGGAAGTGACGAAACTCAAACAGGCAAGGGCTATCAAAGAGGTCTTCTATCCTGAATGGTTGGCAAACACTATAGTGGTCAAGAAAAAGAGTGGGAAGTGGCGAGTATGTGTTGATTTCACAGATCTGAATAAAGCTTGCCCTAAAGATCCATTCCCCATGCCCAAAATCGATCAACTGGTAGACGCCACAGTCAGCCATCCTCGGATGAGCTTCTTGGACGCGTTTCAGGGTTATCATCAGATACCTTTGGCCTTAGACGATCAAGAAAAAACTGCTTTTGTTACTCCAGTGGGGAATTACCACTACAAAGTGATGCCATTTGGCTTGAAGAATGCAGGCTCCACCTATCAGAGAATGATGACGAGAATGTTCGAATCATTACTAGGAAAAAATATGGAGATTTATATAGACGATATGGTGGTGAAAAGTGAAAAGGTGTCAGAACACCTTGGAGACCTTCAAGTGGTCTTCGAAATTCTCAGAAGTTATAAACTACGTTTAAACGCCTCCAAATGCTCATTTGGTGTAGGATCGGGCAAATTCTTGGGTTACATGGTTACTCACAGGGGAATCGAAGTTAATCCCGACCAAATTAAAGCCATCACCAATATGCGAACTCCTCGGAACCCAAAAGAAGTGCAAAAACTAACTGGAATGGCCGCCGCTTTAAATAGATTCATATCTCGATCGGCAGACAGGTGTCGACCTTTCTTCCTATTGATCAATAAATGGAAGGGCTTTGAATGGTCGACGGAATGTGATGTAGCCTTTCAGCAACTCAAAGACTATCTAGCTCGGCCTCCGGTCATGTCTAGTCCTGAGCCAGACAAGGTTCTTTTTGCCTATATTGCTGTGGCCTCCTATGCAGTAAGCTTGGTGTTGATACGGGTAGATAACGGCGTACAGCGGCCGGTGTACTACGTGAGTAAATCGTTGCACGAGGCGGAAGTGCATTACCTACCACTGGAAAAAGCCATCCTGGCAGTGGTGCTTGGCACGCGCAAGCTGCCTCACTATTTCCAAACACATACAGTGGTCGTTCTTACACAACTCCCACTAAGGACCATACTTAGAAGTGCAGATTACACGGGAAGGATAGCCAAGTGGGGTACAATTCTGGGAGCTTTTGATATCAAGTACATGCCTCGCACCTCAGTGAAGGGACAAGTACTCGCCGACTTGGTGGCAGAATTCACCGAACCTGAAGCGGATGAATTACTAGCACAGGGGGAGAAGGATGAAAAACTGGTCGATACTATCTCCCAATGTTGCCCTCCGACATGGGAAGTGTATGTAGATGGAGCATCAAATCAAAAAGGTGCGGGGGTTGGATTAGTACTGACATCTTCCGAGATGGTTATCATTGAAAAGTCTCTGAGGTTAGACTTTCCTGCTATGAATAACGAAGCGGAGTATGAAGCTCTATTAGAGGGAATGGCTATGGTCCAAAGGATGGGAGGAAAGTCCATAAAACTCTTCTCGGACTCAAGGCTAGTTGTCGGTCAAGTAAAAGGGGAATTCGAAGCCAAGGACGAAAGAATGCGAGGTTATCTTAGCCAAGTTAAGATTATGCAGACGAAATTTGAATCCTTTAGCTTGCTACATGTCCCAAGAAGTGGCAACGCGCATGCGGACTCTTTGGCCACGCTTGCAACCTCCTCGGCACAGAACTTGCCTCGCATAATCCTTGTTAAGGACCTGCATCGACCCTCGACAACAGTGAACGTGGTTCAAATCAATCAAGTGATAACGGGGCCAAGTTGGATGGATCCTATCATGAAATTCTTAAAGGAAGATATTCTGCCCGAGGAAAAAATCGAAGCTGACAAAATACGAAAGAAATCTACTAGTTATTGGCTGTCGGAGGACAGCAAGCTATATAGGCGTTCCTTTTCTGGGCCTTATTTGCTATGTGTTCATCCTGATCAAACCGAATTACTCCTGGAAGAGATGCATGAAGGAATCTGTGGAAGTCATACTGGAGGCAGATCCTTAGCGCATAGGGCCATTACACAAGGTTATTGGTGGCCGAACATGCAGAGAGAAGCTTTGGAATATGTCAAAAAGTGTGATCAATGCCAGCGGTACTCACCGAGAATACACCAACCAAGGGGAGTCCTCAATCCATTATCTAGTCCATGGCCATTCGCTCAATGGGGCTTAGATATCGTCGGACCATTTCCTAAAACTGTGGGAAACAAGAAATATCTCATAATCGGCACAGATTATTTTACAAAGTGGGTTGAAACAGAACCTCTAGCCAATATCCGAGATGTGGATGCGAAAAGATTCTTCTGGAAAAGCATTGTTACTCGGTTCGGCGTTCCTCATGTACTCATCTCAGATAATGGACTCCAGTTTGATAGCAAGATGTTCAGAAATTATTGTGGCGAGCTGGGGATTACTAACAGATACTCTACTCCGGCTTACCCTTAAGGGAATGGACAAGCTGAAGCTGTGAATAAAGTCATACTAAGTGGATTGAAGAAAAGATTGGATGATGCAAAAGGCAAATGGGTGGAAGAACTTCCGCATGTACTCTGGACGTACAGAACCACGCCTCGTAGGTCCACCGGAGAGACCCCTTTTTCAATGACTTACAGAGCTGAAGCCGTCATCCCTTTGGAGTCTGGGTTCCCGACGACGAGGACCAGTTCATTCAATCCAAAAGACAACAATGAACACCTAGCAAGAGGTCTAGACCTGATTGACGAAAAGAGAGAGAACGCGATGGTTCAATTAGCCCATTATCAGCAGAAACTGAAGCGAGGTTATGATGCCCACGAAAGGACAAGACCTTTGGCCCCAGGTGACCTGGTACTACGCAAAGTTGTGGGCTTGGCAAAAAACCCAGCGTGGGGAAAATTGGGGCCGAATTGGGAAGGACCATATCGTATCACCTCCAACGCTGGTATTGGAGCATACTTCTTAGAAGACCTGGACGAACTTGTAGTACCCCGCCCTTGGAATGTCAATAACTTAAAAAGGTATTATTATTAATAAATGTGTATTTGATCAATATTTGTTCTTTATGTGAAATGTGTATAACATTCTTGCAGTTCTATGAAGTGTTTAAACTTAAATCCAATCATGCATGAGTCCTCGGACCAGATGATTTGGGTTAGTTAACACTTGGAGTTCTATGAAGTGTTTAAACTTAAATCCAATCATGCATGAGTCCTCGGACCAGATGATTTGGGTTAGTTAACACTTGCAGTTCTATGAAGTGTTTAAACTTAAATCCAATCATGCATGAGTCCTCGGAACAGATGATTTGGGTTAGTTAACACTTGCAGTTCTATGAAGTGTTTAAACTTAAATCCAATCATGCATGAGTCCTCGGACCAGATGATTTGGGTTAGTTAACACTTGCAGTTCTATGAAGTGTTTAAACTTAAATCCAATCATGCATGAGTCCTCGGAACAGATGATTTGGGTTAGTTAACACTTGCAGTTCTATTAAGTGTTTAAACTTAAATCCAATCATGCATAAGTCCTCGAACCAGATGATTTGAGTTAGTTAGCATTCTTGCAGTTCTATGAGGTGTTTAAACTTAAATCCAATCATGCATGAGTCCTCGGACCAGATGATTTGGGTTAGTTAACACTTGCAGTTCTATGAAGTGTTTAAACTTAAATCCAATCATGCATGAGTCCTCGAACCAGATGATTTGGGTTAGTTAACATTCTTGCAGTTCTATGAGGTGTTTAAACTTAAATCCAATCATGCATGAGTCCTCGGACCAGATGATTTGGGTTAGTTAACATTCTTGCAGTTCTATGAAGTGTTTAAACTTAAATCCAGTCACGCATGAGTCCTCGGACCAGGTGATTTGGGTTAGTTAATATTCCTGCAGTTCCATTAAGTGTTTAAACTTAAATCCAATCATGCTTGAAGTCCTCAGACCAGCTGATTTGGGTTAGTTAACACTCTTGCCCAGTCCCACCACATGTTTAAACTTAAACTCAATCATGACTGGAGTCCTCGGACCAAATGATTTGGGTTAGTTAACATTTGTTCTAAGTTCCTTTTTAGTATTCAAATATAAGCTTAAGCATATGATTTAAATTTCCTGTTTGGTTTGGTTATATTTATTCAATTCATATATTAACCCAATTTCCAGAACTTTTTAGTCAAATTAGTCATACATATAACACAAGTAAAAAAAAAAAAAAAAATGAAATGACAGTAGAAGAATTCACCATTACTTGTCATAACACGTAAAACAAAAGGAATGTATCTTCATTAATAATGAGAACAAAGTACAAGTCTTTAAAAAAAATAATACGAAAACAGTAAACATAGAAAACTGTGGGGGAGCAAAAGCTTGGGCCTTTGCATCGGACTTAAGTCCCACATTTTATTAACAATACGTCCGAGGAGAAGAAATCATGGGGGAGCCCCATAACTAATAGTAGAGCATGTAAATGTCCAAGGGTATTGGTCCGAGAGGATTATCCTCATCGGATCTGACATATGTCAGTGAAGTGGGCTTTGTCTTACCCTAGTCCACCTTCCAGGAAGTTCCAGCGATGAAGATAGACTACAAATGTACACGGAAGGGATAAGGACACAGAAATATCTAGGGAAAAAGCTGCTACCACCGCATTAAATGCATTATAGCAGCTTTCCTGGCCGCATTAATGTGGAGAAGACCTCTGAACAGTGTTTTTGACCACCTTTACCCCCAGAAAATGAAAAAGCTGTGGGAAGGGAGACAGAAACTCAAGTACGAAACTAGATGGTGGACAAGTGGACGGTAGGATTGAATAAAGAAGGACTATATAATGGAGTAAAACCTCCAGAAGGGAGGGGATCAGAAAATATAAGGAAAGAACATTAAGGAAGAATTACTGTAGCATTAGGAAGAACACCATTGGAAACAACCATTTTATCCAAGAACTTACTCCTCGGACACCACTTGAAATAACCAATTCACCCAAAATCTTGCTCCTTGGACCTAAGATCATCACTTAATTATGTGTTTTATTCTCCTCGAACAAACTCTTAGCTTCTAGTAATTGTTGAAAAACCCATCATCAGCCCAATTCTTTCACCCACTCTTTTACAAATTTATTGTACTGGGCTTATTGAGCCCACATCCTTTTCTACCTGGGTTTGGGCTACGATTTGTGACCCTACAAAAACAAATGCAATACTAAAACTAATATCCTAAGCTTTTGTCTTGGGAGCTTGGGGGTCAGCAACTCGTTCGGACTGAGAAGGGGCAGTATCTGAAGCCTTGCCTTTATCCTTTTCTTGGTTATTATCCTTACCCTAGGGAGCCTCAACTTTTTTCCCTTGACCAGCATCTTGGTGGGAATCTGTTGGGACTTTCACAGGAGCAGGAGGGGCTTGATTTGCTGCAGGGACTTCAGATACTGGGGCCGGTTGCTCTGGGGGAGGAGAGTCTGAACCTGGGAGCTCCTGGATATCGGAATCATAATATATGCTCTCAGGTCGTCTGAGGCTGGAATCAGCAGGGACCCCAGCGGCATCAAGGGCTTTACTCCAAGTGATGTCGCAGTAGTCCTTGCCAACGGCAGAAAATTCTTCAGTCAGCCTACTCTGAGTCTCTTGCACCCCCAGAGCATACGAAGCCTGCTTCTCGGCCTCAACTGCCTCCTTTAGAAGTTGGGCAGCTTCCCTGGCCTTGCGAAGCTCTTCGCGGAGCTCTTTCACCGCCTGCTTTTCTGTTTCCAGATTGATTTCGCAGTAGTGTAGCTCCTTACAAAGGCTTTCAGCTTGCCTCTCAGTCGTTTTTAAGCCCGCTTCGGCGCTGGCCTTATCCTGGAGAGCCTGCTTCACTTGGTCGGCCATTTGTGCTTGTTTGTCTTTCAGTGCATTCAGATGAGCCTCCGCAGTCTCTCGGGCGTCGTGGGCAGCCATCGTCTCTTCACGAGAATTCTTCACCCACTCCTCAGCCACGTAAACTTGTTGCGTGACCTATTATCCACAGTGATGAAGTGGCTTAGATTTTAAAAATATATATATATATATATATATGTAAGTAAACGAAAATGAAAGAAAAATGAACAGAATTGCTTACCATGGCCAAGTCCCTTTTTAGGGAAAGGAAGAGGTCAGGATGATTGAAACTCCTGTAGGCCGCCATATCTTAGGGTAAGAGGAGGGGCTGTTGCAGAGCCTCAGCCATCCGACCTGCATGACCTCCGTGAAAGTGCCTAAGTAAGGCATCCATCACGATAGGCGCACCGTCAACCTCCAGTACAGGTGACCAAATTCGTGGTGACCGACGTACTTGGGCCACTGGGGGCTCCTCTCGGCTGTCCATAGAGTGGGACCTCCTACCCCTGTGTTCCTGTGCTTGTCTGGCCTGCTTAGTTCCTTTTGATGGGCCCAACTCCCCCTCCTCAGCAGACTTTACTGGCCTTTTTCTCCTCAAATCTGGATTAGGTTTTAGCTCGAGGTCAGCAGGAACCTGGGGTGGAGGAGGAGGAGGATTTGCAGGTTGTTTCGACTTATTTTTCTCTTGGGGGGATGGCGCCTTATTCCTATTTCGCATAAGTTCTTTCAGACTAGGACCAGTCTTGGGAGCCATTTCTTCCTCCTCATCTGATGTATCGGCAATGTATGTTACTACCCGAGCAGGAGTTTGCACACACGAATGCTCGTCCGCCCTTTCTTCGGCCTCCGATACAAGGGTTGTTTCTTCTTTAAATCTGAATTTGTCAATCTTTTGCTCGAGGGAGGAAGAGGAAGCTGTGCCTTCTCGGAGGATGGCCTCCCCAAGGGGTACTTCTTGTAACGGTTAGGCAACAATGGGTATCCCCTGTGGGATAGGATGGTCAACAGGAGGAAGATCGTATGGGGCGAGAAAGTCTGGCCGAGATACATCTATGCGCACTAAACGATGGTCTCCTGCTCGGATGAAATTGCCGACGTCTAAAAACGACCTTGAAATTGGCTCAAAGTCCAAAATAAGGTGAACTGCCCGAAGCTGCCCGTCGTCGTTCACAAAAATTTCCGATCTAAGCAAGTAGTTCAGTGCTGGAACATTGATCAGGCTAAGCTTGGGGTTGGTAAAAAATTTATCTGTCAAGCAAACAAATCACACAGTTAAGAGCCTCGTTAACAAAAAAAAAAAATAATGAAATAACTAAACAAATAAATGTAAATGTATTAAAACGATATCTAAGTACTCCTTAAATCTAAAGTTAGAAATCCTAAATCTAGGTTAGGCAGGCTAGGCCGTCACTCCAAGGCCCCGACAAGATAAGGTAGTCGTCTTTCATCCCCTTGTTAGATTTGGGGAGGCAGGAGATCAATTTGACCACGCTGTTATGGGACTTATGGTAAAAGCCTGCCCGAGACTCTATATGGCCTTCATATAAATAGGCGACGTCGTGCCAAGTCAATCCTAGCCCAGATGTCGGTCCAAAGCGTCGATTGATCCTAGGATTCTAAAAAAATTGGGGGCACATTGGTGGGGGCAGAGTCTATGGGCACGAAGATAATCCCGTGTAATCCTACCCATGGGGATGGTCATGCCTCCTTCTATGAAGGCAATCATAGGGATTACCACCTCTCCTACTTTTCGGTCAAACTCCACCCCTTCTGTTGTGCAGTGACGTACTATCACCTCCTGAGGAATGTGGTACTTTTCTTTGAATAACTCTATCAAGGCCGGAGTATGTACTAAACGCTCAAATTTACCCATTGTTAGCTTGTGGAGTGTAGAATGGTTAACCGAGGAAGTTAGTCGAGGAGATAGTAGAAGTTCGAAGTGCGAAACTTACGTGGGGTTGGGTACGGACTGATCTTCCTGTCTCTGGAGGATCTTTAAACTCTCTCTTGTGAAGGTATGGTGAATGCCGAGATATGAACGCTATGAAGTTGCAAACTCTGATAAGAAATGAAAAGAATAACGTCTGAAGGTTTTTATAGTTGGGGCGAAAAAAGAAGGAGATACAATCCCGCCCAAATATTGAAGATGAGATCTGAACCGTTGGATTGGTATTCCACCGTTGGATGTTTGGAGCGAAACGCAGTCCTAAGCGTTTAATGATGATTGTGCGAGTTCCCAAGCGTCAGAAGCTCTCGTGAAATGGCAGAAATGACCCTCACACGTGCTTGGGTTTAAATATCCTTATGGACTACATTGTAATTTCGGATATACATCAAAATCATAATTTTTCTCCTCGGATAAGAGGGAAAAATTAGAATTTTGAGGGGCTATTGTGGGGGAGCAAAAGCTTGGGTCTTTGCATCGGGCTTAAGTCCCACATTTTATTAACAATACGTCCGAGGAGAAGAAATCATGGGGGAGCCCCATAACTAATAGTAGAGCATGTAAATGTCCAAGGGTATTGGTCCGAGAGGATTATCCTCATCGGATCTGACATATGTCAGTGAAGTGGGCTTCGTCTTACCCTAGTCCACCTTCCAGGAAGTTCCAGCGATGAAGATAGACTACAAATGTACACGGAAGGGATAAGGACACAAAAATATCTAGGGAAAAAGCTGCTACCACCGCATTAAATGCATTACAGCAGCTTTTCTGGCCGCATTAATGTGGAGAAGACCTCTGAACAGTGTTTTCGACCACCTTTACCCCCAGAAAATCAAAAAGCTGTGGGAAGGGAGACAGAAACTCAAGTACGAAGCTAGATGGTGGACAAGTGGACGGTAGGATTGAATAAAGAAGGACTATATAATGGAGTAAAACCTCCAGAAGGGAGGGGATCAGAAAATATAAGGAAAGAACATTAAGGAAGAATTATTGTAACATTAGGAAGAACACCATTGGAAACAACCATTTTATCCAAGAACTTACTCCTCAGACACCACTTGAAATAAGCAATTCACCCAAAATCTTGCTCCTCGGACCTGAGATCATCACTTAATTATGTGTTTTATTCTCCTTGGACAAACTCTTAGCTTCCAGTAATTGTTGAAAAACCCATCATCAGCCCAATTCTTTCACCCACTCTCTTACAAATTTATTGTACTAGGCTTATTGAGCCCACATCCTTTTCTACCTGGGTTTGGGCTACGATTTGTGACCCTACATGTATATTTATGATGTAGTCCCACATTTAATTCTAAAATTAAAAAATAAAACTCTTTAAGAATAAATAATTTAGGACACATGGCACAAAATTAAAACTCTAATTTGGAATTTTAATTTGAGTTTCTCTCAATTTCACCTATTATTATATATATAGATTTTTTTTAATCATTATGGTCCCGTTTGGTACACCCACTCAAACACATGTTTTCAGTTTTTAAACAACATTACACATTTTTTTACACATTTTTTTACTCACATATATTTTCACACATGTTTTCAAATATATGTTTTTAGTTTTTAAGTGCATATACCAAACACCCTCTATGTTTGTCTTCTTTCCCTTTAATATATATATATATATTGGGAGTTTTCCTATTGAGTAATGTTAATGATACATAAAAATACATAATTTTGTGCTGCAATTTGACACGTAGCAAGTTGTGAGTGGTGGAAGTGTGATAGTGAGTCATGTGGGGACACACCTTCACACTCATAACTCACCACATGGCTAGTTGTAATATAGAGTTATGGATTTTTATGTATTCCTATCATTACTCTTTCTCTTTAGTTGTTCGTTTGATTGTTTTATCTATATCCTTCTATTATTATTAGATTTTCTCTATAGGGTTCAAGAGACCAAAACTAAAACAAAACTTGTAAGTGTGGCCAATTTGATTGTAAACATGGGTTGTGTTAACGGGCACCGTGTTAATAACACATTTTCTGGCAACTTTTCAGATTCTTGGACAGCTCTTGACAATTTTTTTTTTTTAATCTCTTTTGGCAATTATTTTGAGTAACTTTTTCATTTTTTTTAAGTGAAACCCAAAAAGAAAGAATGAAAATGATTTTAATATAAAGACACACCTAAAAAGTTACAGTATCTTTTAAGAGATAATAAGGCAAATTATACCATCTGGCAACTTTATAGTATCTCCTAAGTAAAAAATTCTATTGCATAAGTGATTGCAAAATAAATCAATATATGAATTTATTCCAAATTTGTAAGAAATATACTTATATATTTACAACTTTTATTAGTCGTAGACTATTCATGTATCATATAATACATGATGTTATATGTGATATACAAATTTGAAAAGTTTAAGGAGATATTTGATACACCCATTCAAACACATATTTTCAGTTTTTAAACAACATTACATGCATTTTCATATACTTTTTCATTCATACGTATTTTCACATATATTTTCAAATAACAAAACACATATTTTCAAATACATGTATCAAATATTCACTAAATATTCAAAATTTGAAAATATATACTATTTTTTTCTTCTTTTTTTCCCGAAAATATATACTACTATTTATGAAAAAATAAAATAAAATACATGATAATGACATTTCTACCGTACAAACTGGATCCCATAATTCAACCCAACTAATTGCTAAGTGGTAATTTCTCTTCCATTATTACGAATTTTGACTACTTTTATCTCAATCAACAATTTACACTACTCTTCCCTTTTCAGGTACTTCACAGACAATTGTCTATCACCGATTCCATATAGTCGGTTGACAGTACACTTACTGTGCATGGGGCACTTTTTGCAGCATTTTCTTGTCATCTCGTCTCATCTTCCAAGAATTTGCTCCTTGGACAGACTCCTCCTGGATGCCACTACTTGAAATTATATTTTGATTTTTTTTATCCATTTTATTTAATTGTTTAATCGATTAATTTATCTTAATGTTTAAGAGAGAAAAACTCATGGGTTGATCTAAGCTTAGAAGTACTAGTGACTCCTTTTAATTAATCCAGGTAGTTTTGGTTTGATCCAATCTTGACCTTAATCTATTAAGTTCAAACCCAAACTCAATCACGTAGCCAAGACAGACCAAAAAAAAAAAAAAAACTAACCCGATATCACCTTCACGCTTGAATAATTTTCAGCCTTGCATTAGTGGGGCCTTAGTGCAATAATTTTTGCTTGCATTATTTTAACTTTTGACCACTTGTGCCATTGTTCAATCAACACTTGACTTTATTTTCTTTTGAGACATTTTATGTCGGGTTCTGTGGAGTGTAATGGTATTTGATCCGGTTAATCAGACCTAACCCGAAATAAGGTGGCATAATTTTTAATGAGGGATTTTTTGAGGTTTTTTTCTGGGAGCAAAACTTAGGTACAGTGTCCTAGGTGTAGTAGTTTAAATTCTCCTCTTAAATTTAAGTCATGTGTATAAAATATACAACTCAACAAACAGGCGTTAAAACATAATGCTCCGTCACTTTGCTTTTTTTTTTTTCTTTTTTTTTGACTGGCTTGCTATGGAGAACCAAATAAAGCCAATTGCAGATTTCAGATCTGCCCCCACCAAACTTCTTCCACTGAATCTCCACCTTCAAAGACATGATAAGATATTTTTTATATTTCTTTGACTTTTCAAGATTTCAGACCTGCCCCACCAATTTTGTTTAATATTTTCTTTGGCTTTTTATTCAAATCCTCTCCTCTTTATTACTTACCCAGCAGTGGCAATCCGCACTTCCTCTCTCTAAAACAGTTTCTTCTCATTATTGATCAACAACTAATCATAGGAAATTAGGGGCAAGGCCATTAACGCAAAATTCAGGCCATGGATCGATAAGGTGAACCCAGATCAACGGAAACACGATGAGAGAGTGATTGAGAGTTGTTCCTTTCAACTGACCACCACGAACCTCTCCACAGCCACCATGCGCCGCCGTCTTCTTCATTCTCTTAGCTTGGTTCTCTGTAAAAGCATGGGGTTTCTTGTGGGTGAAAAGTGAAACTACTCTGCCTCCACACATGGTGGCCAGAATCAATGTGAGGCATGGTTGTGAAGGGGTCTTGCCAGAAATTTGTTGAGTTTTAGCCAAAATTTTTGTTTGAAATTTGTTTGTTTCTTGGGAAAATAAGGGTGGAAGTGTTTGTAGATATCTGGTTTTTACGCATGTGAGGGAAAGAGAAAAGAAAAAAAAGAAAGAAAAAAAAAAGAGACGGCAATTCATAACGCCGTTTGCTGAGTTGTATATTTTATACACATGGCTTAAATTTAAGAAGGGAATCTGAGGTACTGCATATAAGGAGGTACTGTATTTAAATTTTGCCATTTTTTTTAATAATTATAAAATTCTGGTAATTCTATGTATGTAAATAAATTGTCAAATCATATAAATTCTGTTTTATATGTATAGTTATTTTTTCTTTAATGTGTGTTTCCTCTTTTTTTTCTTTTTTTTTTTTCTTACAAGTTGAGAATTTCATGCCAATTCCCTACATTTCACATGCGATTGTCTACGTTGGCTCGTCATGTCTCTACGTTGATTGATGTTTATTACACCCAAACTAATCCACACAATTTTAATTTTGCACACACACCATTAAAACTATGGAACGTGGGGCCGTTTGATATGTATATATATTTAAATAATGATTTTTAATTTTTTTAAAAATTTATATAAAAAAATTTATAAAAAAATGTATAATATTATTTAAAAATTAAAAATATATGATTAAACACAGGTAGCACACTAACTGTAATTTCACATCATCTGACTTCAAAGCACAAATTTTGTAGTTTTGGGGCGTGTATACTAAACGGTGTTGAATTGTGACTTTAAGGCATAATCTTTTTACAATATGTTTAGATTGGCAGAAGGGAAAAGAAAGGAAGTGATAGGAAGAGATTTTCATTGTTTGGTTTCAAGAGTGGAAAGGAAATTTGTGTAGAATAGCTTGTGTTCAGACTCGGATTAGTTTTTGTGCAATAGCAGTTACCCTGTTTGATCTTATTTGCTTTAAAAAGCCCCGTTCTTCACCGTGATGACCTATTGCTAATGTAACCCAAGCTATGAGCTCAGTAACTGCTCTAACCGAATACCCACCTGACCATAAGAATTATACAGTTCACATTATGAGCTCAGGAACATTCCATGTGACACTTTCTGCTCTATCTCTTGTCATCTTCCAAGAAATTGCTCCTTTATTTCGTTGTCTCACACCGTGCATGGGCACTTCCTGCTTGATCTTTTTTTTTTTTTTTTGGATGAGAAATATGTAATTTCAATCAACTGAAAAAGAGAAACAACAGAGAGAGAAAGCAAGAGCATTACAAACAACTGTCCTCAATAATAAGATGCTCAACAAAAGTTGGGAAAGACCTTTTCCAAACCTGAGAAGCACCAGAATTCTTAGCTACCTTGCAAGTTTATGGGCAACTCTGTTGCCATCCCTTTTCGGATGATGAAAAGAACAGCAGATAAACGCCGTAGAAACTTCCCTAATGTTCCGGATTATGTGCCCAAGCTCACCACCGGATTATGTGACCATCACTTTCTGCTTGATCTATCTCTTGTCAATTGTCATCTTCCAATAAATTGCTCCTTTATTTCTTTGTCTCTTGATAGAACACTGTGTATTTTCCCCTTTAGCAGACTCCTCCAGCTGGATGCCATTATTTAGAATTATATTTAATCTTTTTTTATATATTAATCGATTAATCCATTAACTTATCTTAATGTTTAAGAGAGAAAAACTCATGGGTTGATCTAAGCTAGACGTTGTGACTCCTTTTAATTAATCCAGTTAGTTTTAATTTGATCCAATATTGACCTTAATCTGTTAAGGTCAAACCCAAACTCAATCATGCAGCGAAGACAGACCCCAAAAAAAAAAATCAGACCCATGACTTTTGACCATTTTTGGCATTATGCAATCAAACGTTTTCACTTTATCTTCTTTTTAAGAACTTTGGGTCCGTTTGGATTGAGCTTATTGTTGCTGAAAACTTAAAACTGAAAACGAAAAACTAAAAACACTGTAGCAAAATAATTTTTAAATGGGTAAATAGTATCGTGGGACCTATTTTTAATATTTTTTAATATGTGAACAGTGCATGAACAGTACTAAACAGTACATGAACAGTGCTAAACAGTGCGTGAACAATGAACCCATGTGAGATTACTGTTCACGCGCAAAAAAAAAAAAAAAAAAAAAAAAACGCAGACGTGAGGAAACGCGCACTTGTCTACATCTTGCTGATTATGCGCTTGTGGCTAAGCTTGTTTGCAGCGACGGACCCACAGCTACACGAAGGGGCCTTGGGCCCATGGCTCGCCTTGAATTTCTTGTTTTTTTTTTTTTTTTTTTCGAGGGAAGATTTATTATTTATATTCCCCAAAAATATAAAGTTATTCCCCTAAAAAATTATATACATATATATAAGTTTTTTTTAAACCCATCTCTTATTTTTTGTTGTTGATAAGACGTGAATTTTGAAAATATGGTCTATTTGGTAGCCATGTTTAAGGAGGTGCTTGGAACCATAATTTAAATAATAATTTTTAATTTTTAAATAATATTACATTTATTTTCATATTTTTTTACTTACACGTATTTTTAAAAAATACAAATAACATTACTAGGACAGCGTTACCAAACAGACCATAAGATTGTTTAATTTTCAGTATTTTAGAAATATGTATTTGAGTATTATAGAAATAAATGTCAAAAGTGTTATTGTTATTTAAACAATAAAAATTGTTGTTTAAAAGCGGCTACCAAGCAGCCCCTATGGTTAGATTACATGTGCTTGTTATAATCTTTTTGGTTGTAAAATTTAAAAAATATTATAGATCAATAACTATGTCAATAATGTCATATTTAGATTTTAAGCTTTTGTGATAAAGAATTATGTATGAAAAATAAGTTTAATGATCGAATAATAAATACTCCCTCCATCTCATTTTGTTTGTCCTATTTGAAAAGTCAAACTTTTTAAGGGAAAATAATTTATTATCTTGTCTACCTTTTAAAAATATATAAGTTTCCAAAACTACCATTAAATAAATTTATCAAAAAATTGAATTAGTAAATTAATAGGGGTATAATAGGAACATTAATAAATTAATGACTTTTATTTTTAGAAAATAGGACAATATTTTGGGACATCCCAAAATAGAATAGATGACAAACAAAGTGGGACGGAGGAAGTAACACCTAATTGAAATGAAATTTGGCATGCATGTTAAGAACACAAAAAATATGCAATCTAATGATTAAATTTTCAAAATTCATATTCAATAATAAAAAATAAATAAAAAAAGATAAGGAGAGTTTAAAGAATTTCCTGTTCAAAAAATATGTGAAAGAACCCAATAAAAAAAAAAAATGGTTAGGTGTCACATTTATGTGACTGATTGTAAGACCAAATATGCCAGTAAGGTGTGTTGTTTTGATTATCAAAAAAAACAAAAAAAAAGTGCGTTGTTTTTAATTATTAATTTTTTCCAATGGTATTTTTAGAAACGGTTTTTTTTTTTCTTTATTCAAATGACTTTTGTTGTTAAGTTGTTTGTGATCCAAAGTTAAAAAAATTGATTTTTTTTTAATTATTTATCCTTGGTAATATTAATCAGTTTTTTAACCAAACTAGTGGTACTCTATCAGTAATGGTCATCCATTATATAGCATGAAGAGGAAGACTTTCCTTCTAATGTGGGACTCTCCAAGCCAAAAATGACTACAAGTGCAACACTTAGTCTAGGCAAAAATTGTCCCCACAACATTAATTTGTCAATATTTTGTAATAAATTTAGAAGTAGGTTTGGTTTTTTAATTTATTTATTATGTTATTGATGTGGTAGTAATCACGTTTATTGCCACATCAATTTGTAATTTTTTTTAATTAAAGAGAAAAAATTAAGCATGTTCCCTGATTAAACTCAAGTATCGACCAATAAAATACAAACATCGTTATATTTTTCAAAGACAATTAATTTCAATATAACTATGTGTATTAATTTAATTGGAGAACTATATGTATTACATAATTTGGAATGTTTTAGTGAAATAAGTTGTGAAGTGAACCAAGGGAGTCAATTTCATACCGAGGCCGTAACGGCTTGGACGGTAGAATGATATATTTCGATACCAATCAATACCAATGTACCATTTCAAAATTACCGTTAATTCTATAACAATAATAATAATAGTAATAATAATATAATAAAAATTATACAATATTAATAAAAAGGACAATCACGCATCTATCTTTTTGAAGATTTTTTTTTTTTTTTTTTTTTTGAGAAAATTTTGAAGAAAAAGTTATGATTGCTTTTCTCACTTTTCCATTTCCCTCTTTTCTTTACCTTTATCAAATTTTGTCTCTCTTTTATGCTTGCTTATCTCTCTTTTACTTTTCCGTCTTTTCTTTACCTTTATCATTCTTTCTCTCTTTTTTCTTTGTCATTATTTCCCCTTTTATCTTTCTCTTTTATTTTCCCTGTAACATCCTAGGAGTTAAATCGAGATGATTGAAAAAGATGCATTTCATATAAAATAAATAGAGTGAATGAATTGGACAAATGCATTATTTTATGTGATCACCTTACAATCCCTATTAAGTTTTAAAAAGCAAATCTATTTGACTAATACTATATAGACTAGTTTGCGCCAATTATCATATTCCAATTCCATAAAACACCACCACCGGACTCCTAGGTCCAAATGGTATGTTATGTGCCTATTTTTTTATTCAATTGGTAAATTCTCTTTTCGTTGAATAAGAAATTAGAGTTCAAACATTACCTATACCAAAAATTAAATGATGTCTTAACTTAATAATAAGAACAATTATCATAGAGTGGATGTCATAGGTTTGAAATACTATATATATATATATATATATATATATATATATATCATATCTATCAACTATTTTGTGAACAGGGGAAAGTATTTAACTGAAGAAGTTAATTTGGGGTATTTGCTCATTTTCCAAACATAGAGGAAGAAATTAATTGGTTTCAAAGATAAGAGTAAGAATTGAAAACTATCCCAAACATAGAGGGGAAAGTATTATTATTATTATTATTATTATTTTTCCTCTTTCACTCCTCTTTAGGGTACACTCACTTGAAATTGAATAATAATATAAAAAAATTAAAATTCAAAATAAAGGTTAAAAAAAAAATATCAAGGGGGTAGATCAAATATACAAGATTCATCTCAAAATGAAATTTGAGAATACATTCTAACCAAACATAATGATGAAAAAAAAAAAAAATCAATTTCTGCCAATTATCTTATGTCAGTCTTGACCTTCATTGTTTTTTGCTTCTCAGTAATTTAAGGGGTGTTTGGTAGAGGAGTTTGAGTAATGGTATTTGGATGTTTTTTATATTTGTGTGAGTGAAAAAATGTATAAAAATATGTGAAATATTGTTTAAAATGCTCAAAAGTATGTTTGAGATGATCAACCAAACCGGCCTTAATTTGTTGAGTTTTGGTGATGGAGAGTTCGGCTATTGAACTTGAAGAATTCTTTAAGCCATGCATCTTGAAATAAATTTGTTGTCATCTTATCTTCACTACTGGTTGGCAGCTCAAGTCCATCGTTACTGACAAATTTTTTTTTTTTCTTCATGAAATTAACATCCCTATCATCCCTATCTTGAGATAAATTTGTAGTCATCTTATCTTATGCTGTTGTTTTTTGTCATTTGTCATCAATATTGCTTATAGAGTCTAGACACGTATAGGCATCCAACGAGCAATTTCTTTGAAGATGACAAGAAATAGAGTAGAAAGTGGTGCATGTACACTGTACTATTAAGAGACAATGAAAACGATCTGTGGAAGACAATTGCATGTGAAGCACCTAAAAAGGAGATAACGACTATAACGCGTTGATTGACCTAAAAAAGAGAAAGTGATCAAAATTAGTAATAATTGAGGTGAAAATTCTTCAAGCGCAATTACTCATGTTCACATTCTTAGTGAATGTGAAAACGAGAAATTAGGGTCTGTTTGATAAGGGATTTTTAGTAATATTGTTGTTGTTTTGTAGGAATATATATAGGTAAAAAAGGTGTGAAAATACGTATAATATTGTTTAAACACTTAAAACTGTTGTTTAAACAACAGTACCAAACACCCCCTAAAGGCCCATTTGGAAGTGTGTTTAAACAATAATTTTCAATTTTTTTTGAAAATATGTGTAGGTGAAAAAGTGTGTAAAAATATGTGTAATGTTTTTTAAAAACTAAAAACATGTGTTTAAACACATGTACCAAACAGAAAGATACAGTGATAGGTTGGAATTAGGCTTGATTTCAAGTTCAACCTACTTAAATTCAGATCAAAATTGGGTTTGGACTAAAGTTTTATATTTTGACGCATTATATGAGGTTGCAACTAGCTATTTAAATTTTTTATTTTATTTTTAGAAATAAACACACGCAAAAAAGAAGAAAAATGGTTCTAACATAAATGCACTTCACAAATTTCACTTAAAAGTGATGGTAACTTTAAGCGGCAAATAATTAAGTTAAAAGAGAAAATTCATAAGATTAATTCTATATCAATTATGCCCATATCCTACAAAATATTAGGTTTTTAAAACTAACACGTTCATATTGGAAATGTAGCCAAAATAAAATATTTAGATGGATGTGTGAAATTCTTTTTTTTTTTTGAGAAAGCTAAGATAAAGAATTAAGTTATCCAGTCAAAGGGATTCCCACCGGGGGAAAATTAAGAGACAATAACTTGTAAAGGTTCGACTATGTGTAAGTATTTTACTATTTACCATTAAAATAGAATTATACAATTCAATTTATGCAGTGATAAATATAAATAAACAAAATTGTGAGGGTTTAAACTCTGCATGTCTTTATTGAAAAATTAATAAGTATTAGTTGAGTTATAAGACTCTTGGCTTGATTAAGTAATAAAGAGTGAAATAAAATTAAGCTGGTTTAAAAAATAACAATAATAATAATAATTGCGTTGGTTTATTACTAGTTGTACAGTGTGTACGGTGTAATCCATATGAGAAGCCTGAATCCAAATGAACAAGGGGTAACTCGCACTACTTTAAAAACCAGACCGGGCTGGACTGAGTTGGCTGATTCAACCAATTGAACATGTTAGGCTAAAAATAAAAAAATAATTGTTCAATTGTGTGAGCATATGACTTGAGGGGCTGGGATCAATGTAAACCATGGCCCAAATCTTGATCAATGTAAGCCTTGGCCCAAATAAGCAAAACCTGCCAGACCTGTTATAAAGAGAATATCACAGTCAGTTATCCACTAAGTTAGAGTGGAATAGAAGTTACCAAAAAATAAGGAGAAGTGCAGTAACTGCTTTGTCTACTATAAATAAAGATTAAAGGTATTATCAGAGGGGACAACAAAAAAATCTGACAAACTTGATTCACATACCCAGTCAATGGAAGGATAACTTCATGTTTGTAAGTGCATTTGCCTCACATGAATTATCAAAGTATAGTTTTGTAATTTAACTTAGGTGTTTGTGTGACTTGAATTTTTCTTATTTGTATGAACTTGAATTCTGAATTAAGATATCTATATATTGTGATTACATTGCTTGTTCCCTTATTTTTCTTAGTTGAAAATTTTGTACTTTTGAAGTCCTATTAGTTTAGGCAGTGGCAGAGCCCATCAATTTGGTGTGAAGTTTTGTCTAATAAGTAGTTTTTTCCAAGAAAGTTTGTATTCTCACAAACAAATTGGCGACCACAGTGGGAGTACATGCCAGTCCTTACAAGAAAAATGAGGAATAATAGCAATAACAATGAGAATAATTATGGTTCTTCTAATTCTGCAGAACCAAGTCCAATTTCACGGCCTATTACAGAGCATGGTGAATCTGGACATAATGGGTTACACTCAGATTTAAATCCAAAATTTTTAGAGGTAATCCTAAGACAATTTAATCAAATGAAAGATGATGTAGTTGCACGTTTTGACTGCATGAGTGATGAGATGAAACAACTTAAAGAAAACCAACATATGGTTCATCAAGTCATTGCTGCAAATGGCAAAGATAGACACTTAAATCAGCCAAACATGGGAGCAAATAATGACTTTGTTGGTGGAATGGGTTCAGGAGTGAATAGTAATCCTCTATTTGAGAATTTCCAAAATATGGAAGTTCCTTTAGGATTAGTAAACGTCCCTTTTACTGAGAATTCCCCAAGAATGGAAAATATCATTCATTTGATTAACCCACCAAGAACAGAAAATGTTCTTCATATGGAAAATTCTCATAGAAACGAGAATAATGATCATGTGACTATGAACGTTCCAATAAGAACAGAAAATGTTCTTCGAGGAAATAACCATCGCATGAGAAACAATCATCACAATGGAGTTCCTCAAAGGAATAATAATAACTCAGGAGTAGAAATCCCTTTAGATGACATTGATTTCCCTAGGAATGATGGAAACCCAGAATTATTTATGGATAATGGGTTTGACAATGGTCAAGAGAATGAACTTGGGCATGAAATGGCTCAATTTCAGCAATATCCAAGAAGGGATAATGCTAATAGAAATAGAGCAAATCCTAGATTTGTACAGCGAAGGCAGAGGGCTGAAAACAATAGAATGGCCTTAGAAAGAAATAATCATCGTAATGGTCGATTTGAAATCGAACAAAATAATTTAGAACGAAATCAAGTAGAGGCACATAATTATAATGGTCATAATGATGAAGTCCACAATAGAATGGACCAAATCTTAGAAATTTTGGAACACACACATGGTCCAGCATTTCGAAGACATAGGCCAATTTATAGGAAGCCATATCCAGAATGGATTGATAGAGAACCATATCCAAGAGGGTTTAGAATCCCAGAATTTTCTACATTTTCTGGAGAAGATGACAAGACTGTACTGGAACATATGTCCAGATTCACAATACAGTACGGAGAGGTCTCAAACAATGAAAATTGTAAGATGAAGTTATTCCCAAGCTCTTTGACTGGACAAGCATTTGCTTGGTATTCATCTTTACCTCCTAATTCTCTAAATTCATGGGCTGAATTAGAGGACAAATTCCAAACACATTTCTCTCGCACAGATTTGAGAGTGTCAATTGCTGATTTGGCAAGATTAAGACAAAGGCCAGATGAAACTGTAGAACAGTTCATTATGCGGTTTAAAACAGCCCGCATGCGTTGTCAAATTATTCTCCCAGAGAGAGAATATGTTAAGTTCGCTGTAGATGGTTTAGATTTCGAATTTAGGAAAAAATTCGAAGGGGTGACATTCTTTGATCTGTATGAATTGTCTGATAGGGCTTCTAGGTATGAGAGTCTCATTAAAGAAGAAAGAAACAGGAATAATTCTACATATGGGACTTATTTTCATGACCCTAACTATGAAGTAGACATTGCAGAATTTATAGGTCATAATCCCCAAGTATGTGATGTACTAGATAAGAAAAACATTAAGGCTAAGTCAGCATATAAACTTTCAGCACCTATAAGAGATTATTCATTTGACATAGAGAAGTCTGATGAAATTTTTGATTGGTTGTTAGAAGCCAAGTTAATAAAGTTGGTAGGTAGACACAAAATACCAGCCAAGGCAGAAACACGTGGTAGGGATTACTGTAAATGGCATAATGCATTTACACATCAAACAAAAGATTGTGTAACCTTTAGGAATGTTATTCAAGATAAAATTGAAAGAGGAATCTTGAAATTCCTTGAAAAACCTAAAGAGCAAATGAAAACAGATATTGATCCCTTTCCACCTTTGCATGATTTAAATATGATTTCAGCTGATTTTGAATCTTTAATTAGTAGCTTCAAAAATGATGAGAACTCAAAATGTAATGTATATCAATGTGTTAATGTGCAGGGTAAACAATCATTGCACCTCAACTAAGGAATGAAGAAACTAAAAATCAATGAAGGATCTTCTATGCGAGTAAATAAATATGGCTCGCATGGTAAAGAAAACTTTTTTCAGGGCAAGAATGTCCAAACAAATAAGGGAAAGGTTAAAATGGTAGAACAACCAAGGCCTACAACTTATAAAGAAGCATTACAAAAGCATAATTCTTTCTCAGATGATCAGGTTTTTAATTCTGATGAAGATGATTGCTTGTGTGAGCGATGTAGTCACATAATGGCGCAAGTTTTTGGAAAAGTGGCTGTTAAGATAGAATCTCCTCTAAGTGATATTGATTTTGGGCCAATTGTTGAGCCTAAAAAAGTTGAATCAGTTTTTTCAAGAGTAGAGAAGCCAAAACAACTTCGCACTTTCAAACCTCCAATAGGGGAGCCAAATAAATGGTACTCCATGGAATCTGTTAGTGTTAAACCACCACAAAAGCGTCATTTTAAATATGGATATAACCCATATTTCCCACAAATGACAAGAACACAAAGGAGACGCTGGCTTAGACAGCAAATGTATAAGTCTCAAGAGCCAAGACAAACTCTTGAAAGTTCTAATGATGCACCACTTAACAAGGCAAAAGCAATTAAAGTTGAAATACAGCAAAAAGGAGGCACATTAACTTCTAAATATGTGAAGACGTCACCAAGTTCTATTCAGTTGATAGGAAGTGAAATGAGTATGCAAAGAGCCAAAAGTGGCAATAATATGCAGCAAAGAATGTTTGAATCAGTGCAACTCGCACAAAGTGAAATGGTTCAGAATTTACCTAAAAAAGAGAACCAAGAATTAGTGCGACAAGATCACAAGAAGTTAGAGAGATGTACAAGTGATTTGGGATCTAATCGAATGGAGGATAACACAGTCACTGTGTACATTGCAAGAAAGCCAAAAAACGAAATAAAAGGAAAAGAAATATCAAAAGAAAAAGAGATGCAAGAGGAGAGATTGGCTGAAACAGAAACTGAAGAAAAAAGCGAAGGTATAATCAATTCGATCATTCCATTTGAGGAGATTAAAGGAAATGAGTTTTTGGAGGAACTTGGAGATGTAGATATGATGGAAGGCCTTGAAGATATTGAAGGCTGGGATGATTTGGAAGCATTCAATGAGTTTGGAGAGGAACTCCAATTGGAACAAAAAAAAGAAAATTCCAGTAATATGGAATGTAATGTGATCACATTGCCAATAGAGTTTATGGCAAAACAGAACATTATTGAAGATGAAGAGCATAGTTCTAAAGGCTCAAATACTCAGGGGGCATGTCATATCCTATTAACAGATGAAGAGATGGAGAATTTAGAACCTAAAGCAGAGGCGGAGCTGGAATTCCCACCAGGTAAAATTATCTTTGAGAAACCATCTAAAAGAATGTCACAGCATTTAAAACCTTTATTCATTAAAGTTCACATGGATGGAATACCTATTAATAGAGTTTTAGTAGATAATGGTGCTGCAGTCAATATTTTGCCTTGGGGAATGTTGAAAAAAATCAATAAAATAGAGGTAGATTTAATTCAGTCAGATGTTTTAGTCAGTGGTTTTGCTGGCGAATCTACCAAAACTAGAGGTATTATACCTGTAGAATTAAAGGTAGGGAATAAAATTACAAATGTTGCCTTCTTTGTTGTTCATACTAAGGCAGCTTATAATGCTTTGCTAGGAAGAGAATGGATACATTCAAATTGGGTGATACCTTCCTCCCTACATCAATCTCTAATGTTTTGGAATGATGATAATTCTGTTGAGATAGTGAAGGCTGATAATAGGCCATTTGAAGCGTGTAATAATACAATTAATGCTCAATTATATAACAAAAATGTTGGTATTTTGAAACTGACAGGATTTGATTACAATGGCAAGCCAACAAGAGTGGAAATGGCTGGAGAACAACCATGTTCTGCTGGAGAAGATATTATTGACCAAGAAATTGGCAAGGAATGGTTTGACGACAACATCGTAGAGCCACAAATGCCAAATATAGCTGAGGAACCTGTTAGTGATGAGTAGTTCACTTACTCCAAGGAAATTAAGGGCCATTAAACTGGCTAAAGATAAAGTAATAAGTTACATTCTCGAAAATAAAATAGAACAAAGTATGTTCTTGGCAGAACGTGTATTGGAAGAAGAAAGAGACATTGGAAACCAGGTTAAAATTGGTTTAAATTCTCTAAGTAAAGCTCCTATCCAAATGGATGACTTGAAAGCAGAAGTTCAAGATCCTTTGATAGAAGTGAATCTTGGAACTGAAGAAGAAAAGAGAGTGACATATATTAGTAGTCACCTTACACAGGAACAATTCAATGAAGTGCCGGCTGTGTTGAAGAGGTTTAAGGATTGTTTTGCATGGGATTACACTGAATTGCCAGGTTTGGACAGAACACTAGTAGAGCATAGACTTCCAATCAAGAAAGAGCACATTCCACACCAACAACCTCCTCGTAGGATGGCGAATGAGGTTATTCTGAAAGTGAAGGAAGAAATCGAAAGACTATTGCAAGTAGGATTCATAAGGCCAGCTAGGTATGTAGAATGGCTTTCAAATATAGTTCCAGGTCTTAAGAAAAATGGCAAATTACGTGTATGCATAGATTTTAGGAACTTAAATACAGCAACACCCAAAGATGAGTATCCTATGCCAATTGCAGATGTATTGGTAGATGGAGTGGCAGGACACAAACTGTTATCTTTTATGGATGGGCATTCAGGTTATAACCAAATCTTCATTGCAGAAGAGGATGTCCACAAAACTGCCTTCAGATGTCCAGGTTCTATTGGAACATTTGAATGGGTAGTAATGCCATTTGGCTTAAAAAACGCTGGTGCGACTTATCAGGGAGCCATGAATTTAATTTTCCATGATATGATTGGAAAGTTTATGGAAGTTTATATAGATGATGTGGTGGTTAAATCTCAAGACTTTAATACCCATCTAAAAAACTTAGAGAAAGCCTTTTTGAGGATGAGGAAACATCAATTAAAAATGAATCCTTCTAAATGTGCCTTTGGGGTGCAAGCAGGAAATTTTCTAGGTTTTCTAGTGCATAATAGAGGAATTGAGATAGACCAAAACAAGGCCAAGGCAATCATGCAGGCTAAACCTCCTTCTAATAAAAAATAATTACAAAGGTTCTTGGGCCAAGTTAACTTTTTAAGAAGGTTTATTTCTAATGTTGCAGGTAAAACCAAAGTGTTTTCCCCTTTATTATGGTTGAAAGACCATGAAGATTTTACTTGGAATGAAGAGCATCAATTGGCCTTTGATACAATTAAGAGATATTTGTCCACACCACCAGTGTTGATTCCTCCAAGAAGTGGGAAACCTTTAAAATTATATATATCTGCAACCCAAGATTCTATTGGAAGTTTGCTGGCTCAAGACAATGATAAGGGCCTTGAACAGGCTGTTTTTTATTTAAGTAGATTATTAAATAAAGCAGAATTAAATTATTCAATGATAGAAAAACTATGTTTGGTTTTGTATTTTACTGCTACTAAGCTAAGACATTATATGCTTTCTCATGTAACTTATATTATCGCACAGACTGATGTAGTGAAATATATGCTATCTAGACCTATTTTGCGTGGTAGAATGGGTAAATGGAGTTTAGCTTTAGTGGAATTTCATTTAGTTTATGTACCACAGAAAGCAATAAAAGGTCAAGCCTTAGCTGATTTTTTGGCAGGTCATCCATGCGATGAAGTTACAGATATGAATGAAACCATGTTTGTAGCTTTAGCCCCTTGGAAATTAAATTTTGATGGTTCACGTACCACATATGTGGCAGGTGTTGGTGTGATTTTAGAATCTCCAATGGGGATTAAAACCCAAATGGCCTTTAAGTTAGAAGGAAATTATTCTAACAATCAAATTGAGTATGAGGCTTTGATCATTGGGTTAGAGATATTATTGGAAATGGGAATAAAAAGTGTAGAGGTTTATGGGGATTCACAATTAGTAATTAGGCAACTCACTGGTGATTATAAATGTTGTAGCCCATCCATTGCACCATACTTTGTGGCTGCAAGACAGCTACTAGAACAGTTTAGCAATACTAAGTTAAACCATGTCCCTAGAAGTAAGAATGAGGAAGCCAATCGCATGGCACAGAGTGCTTCTGGACATAAAGAAGCCAATCAGGTTGCACAAAGTCCCCCATGTTTAAGTAAAAGGATACTCCCATCAGTTATTGATAGGGAATTAGGGACCCAAGTTTTTCATCTTGATACCCAAGTTAATGATTGGAGAAACCCAATCATTGATTACTTAAAAAACCCAAGTGGTTGTACAAATAATGCTTTAAAACTTAAAGCTAGAAAATTTGTTTTAATGGGAGACCAAGATGAAACTTTATTCAAAAGAGGTGTTGATGGCATCTTATTGAAATGCATTAGTGATGATGAATCAAAGCAAGTCTTAGCAGAAGTCCATGAAGGCATATGTGGTCCACACCAATCAGGCATAAAAATGAAATGGTTGATACACAGATATGGTTACTATTGGCCAAGTGTATTGAAAGATTGCATTAAATATGCACAAGGTTGTGTAGAATGCCAAAAACATGGTCCAATTCCTAAGATTCCTGCTTCAGATTTTCATGCGATAATAAAACCATGGCCCTTTAGAGGATGGGCAATGGATTTAATTGGAAAAATCAGACCAATCTCAAGAAAGAAAAACTGCTTCATAATTGTTGCAACAGACTACTTTACAAAGTGGGCTGAAGCAAAACCTTATAAGGAAGTGAATGGGTTTGATGTTATTCAATATATAAAAGAAATGATAGTCCATAGGTTTGGAATTCCTCAATCTATAACAGTGGACAATGGAACCATCTTTAATGGAACCAGGTAAAGCCCTTCACACAAGAATATGGTATTCGAATTCTGAATTCTACACCATATTACGCACAGGCAAATGGTCAGGCAGAGGCCACTAATAAGATTATCAAGAATAATTTGAGGAAAATAGTGGCTAGAAATCCTACAAGTTGGGACGATTTGTTGTCTAAAGTATTGTGGGCATATAGAACTTCAAAAAGAATGAGCATAAATACTACCCCTTATTCTTTAGTTTTTGGCCATGATGCAGTTTTACCCATGGAGATTACAGTGAGATCGATGAGGATTACAAGGCAAAATGAATTGACTCATTTGGATTATCAAGATGCGATGTTTGCAGAACTTGATGAAATAGATGAGGCTCGTATGGCAACTTTAAATTCTATTGTTGTACAAAAACAAAAAGTATATGAGATATATAACAAGAGAATTAAGGCAAAGTCATTTGCCATTGGGGATTTAGTTTGGAAAGTTATTTTGCCTATAGGAATTAAAGATCCATATTTGGGTAAATGGTCTCCTAATTGGGATGGACCCTTCTTAGTCAGCAAGGTCTTTGATGGAAACGCTTACAAGTTGATGGATATTAGTGGCAATGAACATGCAAGATCCATTAACGGCAAGTTTCTAAAATTATATAAGCCAAGTATGAACGAACTGGCTTATTCACATAAAAATTTTTAGATATGCATGTATGCACGTTTCCAAGGGCTAAATGAATGGCTAAAGTGGGCATTAGTGATTAAAATAATAGATCACAATGCAATAAATATATATAGAAGAAAATTCAAAATAAAGAAGGGTTGCATGTGACGGAAGTACAGATATGATTTCACAATTGAAATTAATCTACTACATTGGTGTTCGGGATAGTGTACCTGGTTCGAAGCTGTTCCCAAACTAAATGCTCTGGAGCATGGTAGTGATCTTGTGGCTACCCGACGAACCCGAACTACTCGAATGAAACCCAGAGATCCTTATTCAGGATGGAGTTTCCTAGCTTCATTTCTCAACTAGCCAATTGGTCTTCTAAGGATCAATGATGAACTTGAAGGTGTCTTCATTTTGTACGCACCAGCTCCTGACATTATGCGGAAGTACAGTCATGATGTTGTTCAAGCTTCGATCGAGATGAATAATTTCAGAATCATGGACAATCTTCGCCGGCATCCACCTGAGTTTTGAAGGACTTTTTAGATCAAGGGGTTTGCAAATCGATCTTGATAAAACAGATTGAGTGGAGAACTAGAAATTGAAATTTGCAAAGAAAAAAAAAAAAAATAAATAAATAAATAAAAAAAAAAGATGTTCGGATGAGGCTAAGTGGTGGAGGCGCACTAAGATGAATGAATGAGATAAGAAGGATAACCTAATTCTACAAACTGATTTGACTTAAAAGCCCCCACTTTATTTTTCCTTTCACCTTTTCATTTTAGCTTATGCGCAATTGATTCAAAAAAAAAAAAAAGACTTATGCGCAATAGGCCTAAATTTAGGCCCATCACGCACAGGGGGGCATGTGTTAGGCTAAAAATAAAAAAATAATTGTTCAATTGTGTGAGCATATGACTTGAGGGGCTGGGATCAATGTAAACCATGGCCCAAATCTTGATCAATGTAAGCCTTGGCCCAAATAAGCAAAACCTGCCAGACCTGTTATAAAGAGAATATCACAGTCAGTTATCCACTAAGTTAGAGTGGAATATAAGTTATCAAAAAATAAGGAGAAGTGCAGTAACTGCTTTGTCTACTATAAATAAAGATTAAAGGTATTATCAGAGGGGACAACAAAAAAATCTGACAAACTTGATTCACATACCCAGTCAATGTAAGGATAACTTCATGTTTGTAAGTGCAT
Source organism: Quercus agrifolia (assembly GCA_029955455.1). NCBI lineage: Eukaryota > Viridiplantae > Streptophyta > Magnoliopsida > Fagales > Fagaceae > Quercus > Quercus agrifolia. The sequence goes on from JARQAD010000006.1 coordinate 19,490,063, forward strand.
TTGCCTCACATGAATTATCAAAGTATAGTTTTGTAATTTAACTTAGGTGTTTGTGTGACTTGAATTTTTCTTATTTGTATGAACTTGAATTCTGAATTAAGATATCTATATATTGTGATTACATTGCTTGTTCCCTTATTTTTCTTAGTTGAAAATTTTGTACTTTTGAAGTCCTATTAGTTTAGGCAGTGGCAAAGCCCATCAATTTGGTGTGAAGTTTTGTCTAATAAGTAGTTTTTTCCAAGAAAGTTTGAATTCTCACAAACAGAACAAGGCATGGAATCGGTCCAATAAAAACCGGGAAAACCAGTAAAAAAATGGTCAAAAACTGGGAAAAATCGAAAATCAGTCATTTTTGGATTCTTCGACTGATCTAGTTTTTAAAACCATCATTCGCCCAAAACTTGGACCAACTGAGCCCAACTTTATGCAAATGAGGCTGCAGTTGCCTCACCTCATGGACTTGGAAGGTAATTAGCATGTAGCATGGGCCAAAACTAGCTAAAAGGCCGGACAAAGAATTTTGACAAGAAAAGAAAGAATTGGTCTGGGCAATGAGTTGTACAAATTACAACCCCACCCAATTTCATTCCTATCTTTGCCTTTTATCATTTGCCAAGTAGTTCAATAATCTGATAATTGTTTCTTTCACTACTAATAGAGGAAAAATGAACTACGGAGAATATAGGAATTCCAATAAGGACATATCCTTCCAAATCTTCATTTCTATGTTTTCCTTTTGTTTTTAACGGTAAAAAAGGAAATGTGGATTACGACGGTTTAATGGACACCTTAGATGAGTTAGTGACATTTTTCAAATTACAGATAGATACTATTAAAACTTGCCTAACCAATAGTGGATTAATTGCTTTGACTTGTACTTGATTATCCTGAACATGAAGAAGACAATGAAAATTTTGAAATATGAGAGTCATTCTTAATCTTGATTCTCCATAGGCACTTTCATAGCAGGCAAAAATTAAGTAGATAAGATTTTTCTTCAAAATCTTATATCTTTCTATTAAATGTGAATTTTGAAAATCTAACTGTTAGATTGCATGTTATTTATGTTCTTAACATAAATATCAAATTTTGTTCAAATCAAATGTTACTTACTATTCAATTAATAAACTTATTTTTTATGCATAATTTTACATCACAAAAATTGAAAATTTAAGCATTTGATTGATAAAATATCTATTGATCTTTAATCTTCTTGAAATTTTGCAAGCATAAAGGATATAATAATAACATGCAATTCAACGTTTAGATTTTCAAAATTCACATCCAATAAAAAGATATTGATAGAGTTTGAAGAGAAACCTTTTCCCTCCCTCAAAATATGCAAGTTTAGTTTGTTTATTATAATGGGTGTGTAAGTCCAGAGCCCTAAGAACCTCTTTAATCTTTGTTTGAAGTGCTAACATAGTGACTGGAAGCTAGTTTTGGTTCTCTTGTGTGTTCTCTTTTCGAAGGTGTCGGATTGGGCTATCCCGCCAGCTTTCAAGTGGATCCTTGAATTATAGCGGAGGGTCGAACTCCCTAGCATGAACTTGGACCTAGTTGATGTCCAATTTCTCTCCTCAGCTTTGTACTTTTCAAACGTTAACATAGAATAGGGTCCAAAAAGAAGACCAATTGTCAATGGAGTGAAAACATTTCGTTTAAAATTTTTGGGGGAAAAATTATACAAAATTGAAGCAAATCTAGCTATTAAATGTGAAGGAACAATTAGGATAACTTCGTACAGAACAAGAGTAACCATTTAGAGGTGGCATGGATTATAGTTAACGGGTATCATTTGTGGTGGGATGAATGCTTGTATAGGAGAAAGCCATAGAAAGGGGATGATTGACCGTTCACATCACTTAATCAAAGTGTTCATTTGAGGCCGTGAACGGTCATTTTAGAGAGAGATCAAATATGAGATAAGTGTGATAGGCCACGACCTCAAAGATACACGTGTGAACAAGGTAAGTCATGCTAATTGTCTCTATGAAATGATAGTTCAGCTAATGACATTTTCTCTCCCTAAATTAAGAGTTTTATATGGAGTCATCATTTATTTATATAATATATAATAATAGCAGACTTGCATTTAATTTTGCAAAACTCTTGTTGTGTTACCTTATTAGCCACATTATCAACCAAATTTCCTTATAACTTCATTTTTGGTAATATTATGAGAAAATTTTACCTAATCCAACCTCCATAATGATTTAGACCCAAATTTGAAAATTATGGCTTAAATCACTTTTAAGCTAATCCAACAATTAACACCAAATTTAAGTGATTAACCAATTATATAGAATATAGTACATGTACATCAAAATTAGTATGGATAAGCATGTAAAGCATAACAATTAGCAACCAGCGTTGGCCCTAGGCCATGGCCTAAGGCCCCTTAACATGGACAGGCCCCCAAATAATGGGGGCAGTAAATTTTATTTTTTTTTTTAATTAAAGAAAAATGTGAGTTAGATGTTCATTTTTTCCCCAAGTCTAAAATATTAGAGTTATGCTAGTATATTACAAATTTTATTACATAAGTCCTATAAATTGACATGTTACCAATCACATGAAAAAATTCAATACTTATTTATTCTTTTGTTAAAGTGTCACATCAGTTTGTAAACTTTTTGTAATAAAATTTATAGTAAGTTTAGCATTTTCTCAACAAAACAAAAAAAAAAAAGAATTAATAGAAATGCAACCTAAATTCCATTAAATGAATGAAAATGCTAAAGCTAACACAAATTTTATGACAAAAAATTTACAAACTGATGTGATAGTAATATGATCAGTATCACTTAAACAGGATAATAAATGAATATTTGAATAACTTTTTTTTTTTTTTTGGAGTAATATACTAATTTGTAAAACCTATATAAGTATCATTAGCTCACTTTAAGTGAATTAGTCATATTAATAAGTATGAATTAATAATAGATTTGAAATAAAAAAATAAAATAAATATTATTTAAGTACTATTTAGATGTAAAAGATTCCTCTAAAATTTTCGCGTTAGGTCTCAAATTATCTTGGGCCGGCCCTCTTAGCAACCCACATAAATTTAAAGACTCTGTGATATAACTACTAGAAACAATCCACTAAAATGTGGAGCAATCTTGTATTCGCAACCAAGCACTAATTACACCTTCAAGCCTTATGGCTAAATATGGGTGTGCTCCACTCATTCCTAAAAGTCCAATCAACACTCAATTGTAGTGATGGAAATGATAACTGATTTTCCTCTCGACCAAGACTCCCATGAAAGTTTGCTGAAGTTGTCTCTAAACTAAAACTCAAATGGCTGACACATGCAACTCCAACTCGCTCAACCAAAACTTCTTCTTCAACAACTTCTGTTTTGGCTCTTGAACGCTTATAACCTAGTTACAAATTGTTGATGCCCATTTTTGCAAATTCATACCCAAAGGCCCATGAGAAAGAAAGCCCAATAAGTTGCAAGACGCAAAAGCCCATACGAAGGAAAGCCCAATGAAAAGCAAGGCCCAAAGGCCCACCAAGAAGACCAAAGAGTAAGAGAGGTCCAAAGAAAGAAATGTAAGGGAAAGCGATTTGTAGCAGAATACAAATCTGCCGCAGAATACAGATCTGCTGCAGAATTCAGTTCTTTGGCAGAATGGCTTCAGCAGATAAAGACAAATTGGGCCCAAAGACCCACCAAGAAGACCGAAGAGTAAGAAAGGTCCAAAGAAAAAAGTAGGGAAAGCAATCTATAGCAAAACACAAATCTGCAGCAGAATACAGATCTGCCGTAGAATACAACTTTGTTGTAGAATACAGTTCTCTGGCAAAATGGCTTTGGCAGATGAAAATAAATTGGGCCCAAGACCCTTTTGATCCAGTCAACATTATTTGGCCCACAAAGGCCCAAATCCTTTTGTATAAAAGATAAGCGTGAAAACTAATGTGAAAAAGCACAGTGAAAGAAACAAGGAACAGTAGGAAGTGTTAGCAGCAAGAAACACGTGAAGGAAGAGTCAAACTAAAGGAAATGGCAAAACACAACAGGAAACACGTGAAGAAATAAGACAGCCACGCAGCAGAACAAAACAAAGCTAATCTGCTACGGTAGAAACAGCGTGGGAGACAAACACAAAAGGGCTGGGGCACCACTAACCTGTACCCAGCCAATACAAGGGAGGTGGGCCCACGATCAAGGGGATTCAGAGGGTGTGGTTTGGTGGTGGGGGGAAAAAGGGGTCTATATTTGGTTTCCTACTATGACTTCTTTTGGGAATATACCTTGTTGGGATGGTATCTTATCCAAAAGAAGTAATAAATGGTTGGGACCATCTGATGCATACCACAAAGCTAGGTAATGAGGTAACCCAATCTTTATTGGTTAGTGACCTAAAGGTAGAGGTATACGGCAAGAACAAACAAAAGGGAATTTTGTCGTGAAATGAGTAATGGTGTAGCAAACATGTACTGAGCAATGGCAGGGGCAACCAATGGGTGGGTGGGTAATCTTGAAAGGATGCCCACAACAAACCAAAAACAGTTGGTGAAGGGGTAAAATGGAGAAATCTCATTGAATCAGTTTGCTATAAAAGGAAGGTAACTATGGCAGAAAAAGGGGGATCGAAATGGGAGGAAAAAAACATAGAAGAGAGAAAAAACACCGAAAGAAAAGAGACCCAAGGGGGTGGAGGCACCTAAGGGGAAAAACCCATGGTAAAAGAGTAGTAAGCACCTAGAGAGAGGGACCCAAAAGAAAAGACCAAATAGGAAACAACCAATGGCAAGATAGTAGTTAGAAATTAAGAGTAAAAATGGAATGGAAAGAAAGAAAGAAAGTGGTAAAAAGAAGAGAGAAAATACAGCAGGAAAAGGAGCATGCATCAATAGACCATCTTTTCCCTCCCTCTTAGCAAACCCACTCTTTGATGTCCCCAAAAGTAATAGCTAGTAGCCATTTAGGCCTATTCTCCAAAATGCACAACTTTGATGGCAAAAGCCTATAACAAGGTTGTTCAAGTTGGGGTTTGGGTTCTTTCTTGGTTTACTTATCCTATAGGAAGATTCAATACTTGATTTTGACTGCAAATATATTTGATTTCTCACATTATAACTTATATCTAATATATTTATTTATTCTGTCGTAACACGTTTTTATCAAGTTTGCTACATCAGTTGTCCTGCTGTGGTATTTTTACTTTTTGTACTAGTTATTCTACTGTAGCACATTTTCACTATATCTACCGTGTTAGCTATTATACTAGCTAAAGCTTTTCTGCTAAAACTTTCTTCTTTATTTGTTATTACATGTTTTACTTTTGACACAAGCTAATCATTATCCTGCCATAAGTATATATATACATATATATTGTTTCTCATGTTCCGCAAAATATATTTTATATATGTATATGTGAATACGTATAAGTATATATACTCATATATGTATGTATATATTTGAGAATATGCTAACCCATTTAAACTAACATTTGTTTGATGGGTATTATCTTTGAGTTTTAGATTTGTTTATGTGTAGGAAGTAGAAAAGTATTTCTACAGTAAAAACGAAGAGTAGTCATTCACATTGCAAAAGGCTTTACTGCATGGCAGAAGGCTTTAAAGCACAGCAGATAGCTTTAATGCACAGCAGACAACTTCAATGCACAACAGAAAGCTTTACTGCACAGCAGAAAGCTTCATTGCGTAGCAGAAAGTTTTGCTGCGTAGCAGAAAAGTCAGTCCTGCGACAGAAACAGAGGATAAGCCCACTTTGCAGCGTCTTCCCTTAGACTTGGACTCAATGTTTGTGCACAACTTGACAACGGCAAAATGGTACTTTGGAGCCCATTCTGCGGAGCGCTAGGCCCGACTTCCTTCTTAGAAAAAGAAACGTAAAAAGAACCCTCGACATAAATGAATCCACAAAATACAAAAATACAATGCGTCCCTCTTGCTAATTCAGGGTTTGATTAGTCTGCATCCTCTGAAGCTCTAATCTGTTTGTGTAGTGTCTCACTCTCTGCCAATCACCCACTTTAACATGCACGAGAATTGTTTGATAAAATACCTAACTGAGAGTGTTTTGTTCTTTTCCTAGATTTTGATTTTGTACAATGTCCAGGTTTAATAAGTGGACATGTATACTTCTTCCTACAGTATATTAATGATTTGGTAATGGCCAAATTTAGCACGTGGTTTTTTGCTTTTGTTAATGTTTGATGTACTTTTTATTGTAGAAAAGCTAAGGCTTTTCCCCCTTTTGTTGAGTATATAGAAACTCATTAGCATTAACTCAAGCTTGATTTACATTACAGTTTAATTATAGTATACATGGTACACTAAGGACAGAGCATGCTCAATGTCTTACAAGCATCTACACTTGACAATATATTTTCCATGTCTTAGAGATAACCAATATGCAAAATCCATTTGCAATCCATGAACCCAGAACATATTCTATAGGAATTAAGTTCTTGGTCTCAGCTTCTTAAAAGATTTTCTTTGAATTGTCTATATAAAATATTGTTGAAAAATTATGTTAATCTGTAATTTTATAAAGAACACTCTTCCACCATTGAGTTGCCTGATCAGACTTGAAAAACGTAGTCTTATTTAAATCTAACCCACATATGTAAGAGGTTTGTGATGTTGCCGTGTTTAGTGTCCATATGTTGTATTCCTTTTTTTGGAAAGAAGAGGAGACATCTAGACTACATGGCTTAGTATTTTGTGACAGGGACCAGTTATATGGCATCTAAATGACTTTCTATGGTTCAAGTTGAAGACACCACAAATTTGATAGGAAGGCCGAAAGGAATTCAGTGAAGGTTTTGAAACATGATGATGCCATATTCCTTTTGCCTTTTGGTTAGAATAGGGGTCAAGAGGGAGCAGAGTATACCACCCTAAGATTTTAGCCCAAGTTGGGGTTAGAGTGATGATGCCTTCATCCCTCTCTATAAATGTGCCTAATTTTGATATCTTACTGGGCACATTACTAATGGCATAAGCACAAGTGTAATGAGAGTCAGTTGATCATTGACATTTGTCTAGCTGAAAAGTAGTTTTCTTTTTCTTAACATGCCTTTATTTGAATGCCTTTCTACTTGAAGTTTTTGCTTTTTATTTGCTTTTGAGAAGCCTTGAGTAGAGTTAGATAATGCAGTTGCTTCAAATTTAATGATGGCATTGACTTGACATGTGATTATCTTCGTCCAAAATTTAGTTGATCTATTTTAAAATTCTTTATTCACCTTTGTCTTTAGATTTCAGAGCAAATCGAAGATACTACTATTTACTTTGACGCTAGATCTATAGAAACTTTCCAATTTATGGGGGGAGTACGTGCTACTTGTAGTTTCTCTTGATGCTGTAGGCTAATAGTGTCTTTTATTGCCTCTTTCAACCGGATATGGATTAGTTTACATAACTTCACGTGTGAACGTACTTCATAAACAAATTTGTCTGTATCAATATGTGTGTGCGTGCGTGCTTGCATTTGTGCCAGATATGGTAGCAAACCATCTTAGAGATTATCCAGTTTGTTTCTCACATCTCAAGCATGTTGTAATTTGTATTCGCTTCAACTCTAGGTAATTGATTGGAACTCAAGCTGATGCTGCAACGAAAATAGTGTTCATCTCATCTCATCATAGGTTTGTTAAGTAAGATTTTTATCTATATACTACATGATATCTCATCCCTCTACCACTTGAGCCAAGGCCCAATTGCTACATCCTACATCTTGCCAAATTTTTTTTTTTTTTTTTTTTTGAGTGAACTGTAGTTAGTTTTTTTTTTTTTTTGATAAGTTAGTCAACTATAAGTATTACGCTACTATTTTTCAATATATAAGAGAATCTATGGTTGTCACCATTGGACGCATTACTAAGACTACTCTAGATTTAACTTCATGTTCCTGGATACTTAATTTTTGATAGGGTGCAAATTTTATCTGTCTGTGTTTGTTTGTGAGCTTTTATTGTTGATGTATAAATTTCATTTTAAGAGTGTCTTTTTTATGCCAAATTCCTGTACAAAGTTCCCATTTTTGGTGTAAAATCCATATGTTTGTTTCTGTTCCTATTTGGGTTTCTTGGACATTATTTATGTTTATGTATATTGCTTTGCTTGCCTTATACATGGATTCTTAATATGACGTTGTAGTTACCATGGATTCTAGACATCATTTCTGGTATATTTTGTATAATCTAACCAATGGTGTGTCGATTATCGAATTCCTCCTTATTTTATATGTGTATACATCTGATTACCATTGTTTGTTGTAGTAGAAATATTGGAATTTATATTATCTATATGGGACAATTTTTAACCTTGAGGTTGTGGAATGTTTTTGGTAGATTACCCAAAAAAAAAAAAAAAAAAAAGGTTCATACCAGTTTTTTGTTGGTTTGTAAAATGATTGGTAGAGTTCTATCACCACAGAAGACAGATTGGTTTTTTTTTTCCATATAAATATATGTAAAACTGAGGTGAAAAAGTAAATTTTGTTTTAAAGTTTAACATATAGATTTGTTCTCATGTAACATTGAATCATTTATATAGTGATTTGTTTCACTTTGTAAATCTGGTCATTCCCAGAGGAGATTGAGACACTCACTAAGCTAAGGAGTTTATTTTTATTTTGTAGTTGGCAAAATAAGTCCACCAGAAGTTGTTAATTTGTTTAGGTAAATTGAAAGTGGCCTCTTTGTTTTGTTTTTTTTTTTTTTTTTTTGGGGTCATTGGACACAATATATATGTAGAGACATAGAGTAATGCATAGTGATTAGTTCTTTTAGATGCCTCCAACCTTATTAGATATGTTTGAACAGGTCTACTTTACCTGAAATCAATAGGGGAGTGGCTAAATTGGACTCTGATTCACCATCTCATTAGCAAAGTTCATGCCTTCTTGTTGATTAGTTGATTAACCTCCAACGTGATATTGATGAAAGGTAAATCCCATTAGACCTAAAACGTATTTTCAAAATGTATTAATTTATGTTTTCCTTTAATCTGTTATAGTTCTATATCGTGCTTTAAATCTAATGCCATATGATGATTTGTTGACTTCTTTACCTCCTCACAAAATCGCTTCAAATCTGGAATCTTTGCCTCAACTTGCTAACAATTGATCAAATCTACACTATCCTGGAGTGACCTTGAGTACCAAGGGAAAACACTTTACTCTTCTCAATGCTTATTAAGATATTATTGGAATTCATTCTAAAATGGAACTCAATAGACCAAATTTATTATTATGAGATTTGAAAACTCATTGGTCTATGTGGTCTGTAATTGTTATTTATACTTTTGCAAGAAATGTTCTTTTATTTTTTAGTTTATTAACTTTGGCATTACATTTTTATTGCTAAACATGACTGTGCGAGCTTATGTAATTTTAAATCAAATGATTTTTTCTTTCTTGCTTTTTGTGTGAGTGGTCTTAATAGTCAACTTGCCATATATTAACTTACATAATGTCATTAATATTCTGAAATGAAAGGTTTAGCATTGTGAAGAGATCAAACAAGAGGCGGTTCCAAAGCTACTACATGAATCTTTAGAGAATGAGAGTATAGTAAAGTTGAGCATAAATAATTTAGGGAAAAATGCCTCGACACCCCCCTGAATTTTGGTGTAGTTGCTATGACAACCCTTGAACTTTTAAATTAGCCAATTTAGTACTTGAACTATACACGTGCAAAATCACTACATCTATTAGTATACGGTTAAAATTAATATTTGAACTCATGTGAAAGACACATTCAACAAAAATTACCAAATCCCAACACCAGGTGAACTAATTGAGAGGAGAGAAAATTAGAGTTCAGTTTTGAGAGAGGACAGAGGAGATCGAACCAGATCCTCCATTCGTGGCTTGTCGGAATCGGAGCTGGAGTTCGTGTCCGGCTGCCCATTGCACTATCTCACCAAATCTTTCAATATCTTATCAATTCTCCCTAGGTGTACATATCTATAATACTATGATAAATTGTATAGTCTAAATCTTTTAAAGTCCCAGATATGAATGGCTTGCTGAATCAGTCAAATAATAATAATAAATAAACAACAACCACCACCACCCATACAAGAAGCTCCAAGACATTGCAATGGTTTAAAGTCCAGGATTTTCACTTCAACACAAAAGACAATAGAGATGATGTCATGTTGTCTAACAACATAAAATTGCACAAGAAAATGTCTCTTTTTACATGCCAGACATTTCTCACCGCAACAGATTTAAAAGAACCTTAGACATAAACAACGGAGATGGCGTCACGTTGTCTGACAACATAAAATTGCACAAAAAAATGTGTCTTTTTACATGCCAGACATTTCTCACCACAACAGATTTAAAAGAACCCTGGACATAAACGAAAGCTGAATTCACGAAAGGCAATTTCATGTTGTAGAACAGTAGTATACGAACGGTGCGTTTGGTTTGGAAACATCGTTGGCACGATCAGAGGCCAAACAGAATCTCTAGCTCCGGTGAGGCCACAGAGGGTAGATCTGGTTCGATCTCTTCTGTCTTTCTCTCTCAAAACTGTGTCCTAAGTTTCTTTCTCCTCAATTGGTTCACCTGCGGTTGAGATTTGGTAATTTTTGTTGAACGTGTCTTTCACGTGAGTTCAAACGTTAATCTTAACAGTAAACTAATAGATATAGTGATTTTGCACGTGTGTACTTCAAGTACTAAATTGGCTAATTTAAAAGTTTAGGGGAGTGTCATAATAACTACACCAAAGTTTAGAGGATGTCAGAGCAATTTTTCCCAATAATTTATATAGCTTTTACACAAAAGCATAGATTATATGTTCAATTAATGGCTAAATCATGATCAAATGCACACATCTAACTGGTACATATAAATTTTTTTTTTAAAAAGCCCACATCTAACTCTTGCTTTGAGCATGAGGGGACGGTATTATTTCTTTTTCTTGCAATAATCCATATTTAAAAAATATTGACATATATAAACAGTTGTGCCATGAATTAGTTTGCTTTTTAAAAAAAAAAAAAATTCCCCTCCCATTTTGGGGTAACATTTTTGTAATAATTGATTCTTATATTTTAGTTTAGTGATTGTAAAATAAAATTAAAAATTGTGAAAACTTCATTTAATAGTTCTTATATTATAAAATGAAAACAAAGCTTTTATAAAATGCTCAATAACTCTCCAAAAATGGTAAATAATGTTAGCTTCCAAATGAAATAATCAAGATCATGTTCTAATTAAAATTATACATTTTCCAGCTTTTTATTTGCATACACAGATCATTATTTTATAAATTGTATGATACATTATATTTCCTTGAAAACAATTTTAAAAAATTTAAAACATTTTTAAATAACAAATATGGACGGCCTAACTTATAGAATATATATTACACTATATCAATTATACTTTATAAGATAATAATCACATTATTTTGAGTTGGGTTTGAGATTGACACTTATAAGTTATAAATCTCATCTACATATCTATTTTTTCACTAAACAAAATAATAATAATAATAATAATAATAATGATGATGATGATGTCAAAATTTATGACCCATCTCATGGTTCTGTAGCTGGTACTATAAGTAATACTATAGCCATAAATTAAATTTATGGCCCATCTCATGGGTCTGCAGTTGGTATTATAACTTATAATTTATAAGTAATGTTATAACCACAAATTATTTTACAACAATTTTACCAAATATAGATATGGTCAACCTTCTATTGGTTTTTATCTATAATCACTATTAATATCACTATTTCATTTACTAATAATTTTTTTTTTAAACTATTTACTAATAATCACTCACTACATCAACATTTTGTATAATTTTTTGTAAAATAGTGTCTAGCATTATCATGGTACTATTAGAATATGATGTATCGTGCAACTATCAAGTCAACCATTTTTTTTTTTTTTTTTAAGGAAACAAACGTGACTGTTGGTTGAAACACAACTCTAATATTAACCACAATCACGTAGAAGCGTATCATTATGTTTTCGCTATACGTAAGAAATACGCATACATACTCTTATTAAACTGTTAAATTTAAATATTAGAAACAAAGAATTACCATTGGATTGTGTAATTTTGGAAAAGAAAATAATGCCTTGGGCAAAAAGAGATCTATACATTTCAGACCCCCAAGGCCCCAATTGGATAACAACCATCGAATAACCTAAATTTTGTGAAGTAAACTAGGAAAGTGAGTATATGCTGGGAAAGAAAAAAGAGAAAAAAAGAAAGAAAAGGAGATGGACTTACCACATTGTTCTGGATTATGGAAGAATGGGCAATCTTGTCTTGAGCTATTTTTCTTTGACTAGAGAGGAGACAATTAAAAATCTTCCATTTTTCTCTAATTTGGAGAGCCTCTTGAAAATTGATCATCTGCAGCTATTGAATGAGAAATAAATGAAAAAAAAAAAAAAAAAAAGGCCTAGAAAAAAAAAAAAGGATTAAAGAGATTTGATAAATAATGGAATATGGGCATTCTTGGACCAATTTAAGAGATAGAGCAAGAAACATATATATATATATATATATATATATATATATATATATATATATATATATTTGAGAAGAAGAGACAGAGAAAGAAACTGGGTGATCTTAAATGAGAGTATAATAGAAGAGAAAAGGATTTGCAGGTGTATGATGGGTACAGTGTGTGCCATATGAGGAGCCTGATTGATTCTAAATGAACAAGGTTAGATTCGGTACAAGACTTGGACCAATTGAGCCCAGCTTTATGCAAATGAGGCTGCAATCGCCTCATGGACCTATAAGGCAAAAGCATGTAGCATGGACCAAACTAGCTAAAAGGCCAGACTAAGAATTTGGACAAGAGAATACAGAATTGGTCTGGGCAATGAGTTGTACAACTTACAACCCAACCCAATTTCATTCCTATCTTTTGCTTTTTAAAATGTGCCTAAGATCAATACAATTTGATAGTTGTTTCTTTGACTACTGATAGAGAAAATTTGAACTATAGAGAATTTAGGAATTCCATTAAGGACATAATAACAATATATTTGTCCCAGAAATTGAAAGATCCTCTGTGGAATGCGACTTCTTTCTTCATTTTCATTTTTCTTTTTTCAAGAGAAAATCTAGTATAGTAGAATACCGATTTATATAATTATATATAAAAAGTTTATATTTCAAAACTAATGTCATTCTAATTAGCCAACTTCATAAAAGATATAGTAAAATTTAAATATATAAAAAAAAAAAAAAAACAAATTAAGGTACATAAACTCTTTTACATAATTAAACATATTAAAAGTTAATGAAATCTCATACATAATATTGTTTTTAATTTTTTTTTTTTAAATCTCATACATGATTAAACTTACCAAAAAAGATTATAAAAACTCATAAAAGTGGGTTTTTTCTTATACAAAAAAAAAAAAAAAAAAGAGTAGAAAAAGCCACAAAAGCAATTACAATTCGTAAATGGATATTTCACCCAAAATGCTAGAATTTCATTGAAATGGCCGAGGCCATAATTTGGACCGAGATGAAATAGGGGTTTAGTGTATTAGTTTATATACTAGAACATAATATTCCAATTGGAACAGCCAAAATGGAACATAATTTAAAATATTGGTTCAAATAAAAAATATCTAAATTTAAACAAGTCACTATTTTTTAGTTCTATGAAAAATCAATACATTAGTAAGTTCCAGTTAACTCAACTAGTAAAATTTCTTACTATCAAATAAGAAATTTGAGACTCAAACTCTGACTATATCATAAATAAATTGGTGTCTTAATTTGATAATACAAATAAATCAATATAAAGTAGAATCCATAAGATGAAATTCTATTTTATCTATAAAATATATATATATATATATATATATATATATATATATATATATATATCTCAATATGAGTTTTGGTTAAACCATGATTCCTATCTCTCTCTCTCTCTCTCCCTATACCTACATATTAAAATAAATAAATTTTCTTGGGGAAAATATTAATAATAATTTAATCAACTAATTAGTAACATGAAAATTGATGAATGCTTGCCACATCCCTCGTGGCAGCTCAAGTTGCGTTAATCCCTGCTCAGTTTGCATTAGAATGATGTCTGTTATTAGGAATATGTTGCGTTTATAATTCTTTGAAGTTTTACTATTAATTAAGCAAAGTTTCTCTCATACAAAAACTTCTTGTATGACAGTAACATAGACAAGTATGCTTAGGTGAATTATGTTCTTGCAGCAATTTTTATTTTTCTTTTGACCACCATGATGAGCTTCTACATTTCACTTCTTTGAATTATTCTTTTATCACTTTTGGATGAAAAGGCCTAGGTTTTAATGATGAGCATTTTTATTATACTGGAAGGAAGTAAGAGCACCACAATATCTAGGGACTAGGAAACCAAGTAAGAACAATAGAGTTTTTTCTGCAAAATTGTAGCCTGGCATTCATAAGTACCCTTTCAGATACCTAATATTTTTGAAAGAAATGTACTAAGGGGGAAGATACAGCATCATTTTAGTATTCATATGAAAGTTCATTTTAGTATTCATGAACTGTACAGGAAAATATATACAAATATTTGATTTCTTCAAAATGTGTGGGACGAATCATGGACACTATCTAACCTCTATACACCTCTAAACATTACAAAAGATAGATACAAAGCCTAGATTAGCTGTTCGGCAAGAGGACAACTAGAAGAAATTTATTCAATAACTTTTTACACAGCTAAGTCATAATTGCAGCTCATCAAGAACTTCCGCTTTCCCAGAAGTTGTAAAAGAAATTGGATTGGGTATATTCAGAGTCAGATTGACTGAGTTTGGTCCCACTTGATGCCTATTTCAGCTAAAATCTAGCTTTGCTCAAACACCCTCCAAGTTCTGGAACATTAATAAGAGAGGAAAAGATTGTTTCAGATGAGAGACTCACTTGGAAATTACGTTCAGCCAGAATGGTCACAACTGGATGATAATAAAATAACACTACGTGCAATACTTCTTATTGTATTGACATACGTTTCTGTTGACAACGGATAGTCTTCCCTTTCTGCAGAATTGGTTTGAAGATAGAACAAAGCAGCCACCTTCTTGGGCAAAATGGATCATTGTAGCTTGCCATATCTCCCTTGCTTCAGCTGTAGGTCGAAATAAATTTCAATGCCTACATATGGCAGCATAAGAATTAAACAAAAGACTGAAAAACTAAAGTTTGTAAGGAAACTCCTGGATATAAACTGTAAAGGGAATGCTGAACAACAACCTAGTTTAGACCTTACAAAAACACCTAATTGTGAAAATGGTGATGAATCATGCTAAATTATTCTTTAGATATAGTAAATTATTTTACAGATAACAGCACAAGGTACACAAAAACACACAAAAGAAATTTCTTTGTATCCTACAATGACAATGTTAAATTGAATGACAAAATAAAAGACATTAAAATAACACTCAGTAGGAGTTCTTTTATTAGTAACTATGACGAGACTGTAAGTAAAAATGACAAAAGGTATACATTCAGTATAATAGTATATAAAGCTAGTTCTTAGAGAAGACATTCTATTGTCACGGCAGATGATCAGGTCACCTATGATCAAGATTTGGAGCCTTATATACAGGCAACAATGATCAGCACACTTCACATTCTGATGCAATTGGCATTACCTTTTGATGTTTCCCACGATACCAGTCAAGGGAATTGAAAACTAGAATGGCACTAAAGAGTGAGTATCCAATGCTTCTAACTATTCCCTTCTGGAAGCGGACCTCATATTTACTCATTTAAGTAGAAATCTGTCAACTTTTTAGACCTGCGTAAACAAACATTCAACATGATTCAGTCACAACAAGAAGAGAATTACATTTTCCAGTGGGTTATATGCGTCACAAGAAATTGCATTACAGTGAGTAATAGTAAAGCTTAAAGCTGGAAGAAGGAAACAGAAATTTGAAAATCCATTAATTGAAGCTTACTATTATATGCTCTTTGCAGAGATTTGTAGCAATGATTATCTGTGAAATTATTTTAACAATCAATCAAGTTTGCAAGTTGGCAAGGCACCAGACATATATCTTAGTGCATAACTTGATCTCAAACAAAAAAAAAAAAAAAAAAAAGCATCAAATTTGAGTTTCAAGTTGCTCTTCTTAATTGGGTTCTTCAATTTCTTGCAAATGTCTGAGGACTGGATATCATAGTTTATGCCATTGATTAGTACTAGAATTTGAACATTCAAAACAAGATATATATGATCATAATCAGTATGTAAGGGTAATCCTAGATGTGTACCTCATAATTTAGAAAACTGATGAAGTCACTGTTGCAAAGGCTTTAAGTTAGGAAGCCATAACATAGGATTTGAACAGTGGACAGATTGTTAGGAATCCTGTATATTCCAGGAAAAAAAGGAGTTATTTCTGATTATATATAGGAGTTAGAAGCAAACTTGGTGAAAATTGCAAATGTTGGGAAAGCCTAGGCCTTACTTGATTCATTGTCGAAGTGATACCCAATATACCCAATTGTCACTTGCAACTAACCTACAACCAGAAGTCTTCTATGAAAAAATTAAAAAAAAGAAAACTGAATACAGTAAAATTAGCTTAGCTTGAGAATAAATGTAACTGCAATTATTAAGTAATCCAATGATAAGTAAAACAGCTTACCCAACATTATAATTTGATCTCAAAAGAAAAAAGATGTTAAACTTCTCATTTAATTTGATTTGAATCTCTAGTTATACTTCCTTATAGTGCACACTGTACAGCAAACCGGACTTTAAGGTCATCTACAAATCTGTTTAAAATAGAATAAATAATTTTTCTCTGAGTATTTTTCATGTTTAAAACTAACTTCAGATGAATTCATAACATTAATTAACTTTAGAGAAGCTTGAAATATGAAAAATGAAAGAGACCTATTTAATCCAAAATTGGTTAGTGAAAACTTAACAGTGAAGACAATGTAATAGTAACTAAAGAGCCCTAATCAATGCATTGTTGGTAGACCAGAATACACACACACACAAATAATCTCAAGAAGTTTAGAACTGGTGGTTCAAACAAAAATACTTGATTTTTGTTGTTGGATGGAAAATTTGAAGATCTAAGAATGCTATGCAGAAAAATATGCTACTCTATATCACACAATTTTGAACAAAAATTATGGAAATTAAAAATTAAGTGCATAAGCTAGTCCATTCAAAGTGATATATTAAACATAAGGACACTTGAGCAAAAATACCAATTTTAGATTCTTTGAGCTTAGCATAGGAATCAAAAGTTTGTCTAGATAATTAGAACATGGGCAATCTTGATCAATCTATGTTGAAGTACATAACCTCTAGTTGGGAAATGAAGGATTACCAGCATGGCATCATCTGTTATCTAGTGAGGCACCACACCCTTGCTGGTAGATATCTCAGCTTCTTGCAACTATTTATAGACATCTCATCAACTAAATAAAGGTTCTGCAACATTAGTGGAAAGTCATCCACTCTTGTTTACTCTTTTTGATTTCAAAATATATTACTTGGGATTGTTGAAGTAGATGAGGCAGCAACTTAAGCATAGGCACACATAATGTTTGATTTGTGTGTAGTCTGAAATGTTGGACATCCTTGAAAAAAATTAAAAGGCTCCACTAAGAATACATCAACTAATTTTTCTTTCTTATATGGATCCAAATTATTCTACCGAATTCGGATAACACCACAATGCAAGGTTAGTATTAAGAGCATATACTGTTGAAACAGAATCTAACAAGGATATGGGAGGGTTTTGTTTTCCATTGATTGGATATGAGAATCTTTAGAAGTAATAGAGAAAACTTAGATTTCACAATCTGTAATCCAGGAATAAATCCATGTATGTCATTAGAAATGGAAAAGAAAAAAGTTCCAAAATGAAAAACATGGAAAAGAGCAAATTAAGAAATGTGTACATGATTCTGAAGAATTCCATATAACATGAACAAGGTCATCAACACTCCCTATTGCAGTGAATTTTCCACTAAAATATAAAGGAACAATGAATTTGAAAAGAATAACAATTTTAGTGAATGGTATAAAAAGTTGAGAATAGGAAAAAAAAATACTGATAATACAACTTTTTGGAAGAGAGACAATAGAAGAGAAGAAGAGAACTCACAAATTTTAGTGAGAGGAAAAAAAAAAAGCACTGGAATCAATTTATAAGTCCGCCTTTTGTGATTTCTGGATTATGACCGATTCTTTGTCTGTAATCCAAGGCTTCACAAGATTATAAGTTAAAATAAATCCACAACCACTATGCCAAATCTTCCACTTAGGTTTCAATTGAGAGGGATCGCACCTCTCTTTACTCGAAAGTAGTGCATTCTTATTCTTGGGTTTCATTTCTTGAAAAGATATGAAGCTACCCCACTATTATTGCAGAAGTTACAAGAAAACAAACACATTACTTTCTGAATGAAAAGAAATTAAACACATTAGCTCCTACATGAGAACCTCAAATCCACGAAGGGTTCCTTGAATTCATAAATTTAAAGGGTTTTATGAAAGAATTTACCCAAAAAGCACATTCAATCATGGCCAAAGGCTATGAGTTTTACGCCCAACACCATTTCCCTTCATGTCACCAAATTTCACACAATTTTGTCGTGATCTACAATGACTTCTAATAGTACTTTTCTACTTCCTGAATTTCCCTCACATTGACTTCTAACAGGCTCTATTCTACATCACCCACCACTCTAGAAAGGTTCCAACATCATCAACATTTAGTGACTCGAACTGAAGATATAAATAGGTATCAATATCAAAAAGATGAAATGACATTTACTCACCATAAACTTTTGCAGGAATTTATAATAAGTAGGGGAAGAAAATGAATGGTTCCTATCCTTATTGCCCTGACTAAGTTCAGCAGGAAATCTCATATTCCATCTTTTCCTTGCCTTTGCCTTCATCAAGAAGAGCATATTATGGAAAGTATTGACGTAAAGAGTCTATTTTTCATTTTTGAATATGGCATAGGTGCTTGGTAATTACTGATCCTTAATTGTATTTCAAAATTCTAGCATTATGTTTATTATGCTCAGTGCATTCTAACTTTTTCAGAAAAGAGAGCAATTATTGATCAAGTTATTAAAAGTATATTAGAAAACCTAATGATTTGGCTAAAGCTCAAGAACATATAATATTGGGAAAATAAAAATAATCTTGTGGGAATTAAAACTTTCTTGACGACACTTATGCAAGCATTATTATAATACTTTTAAAATAAAATTAAAAAACCATTTTTATGCATTCTATTATGTTGGGGGAAGGGCAAGAAAAAAGAAAATAACAAAACCTTCACATGAAAGAGAATTAGACAACTGAAGTACCCAAACCTGTCCGCACATGAGAGGACCTAAGTTGAAAGTACCATGTCTTCCTACAGAAAAATTAAGCCCAAATTATGTGAAAAACTTGGAGAAAGTAAAAATGTTATGTAAGAAATAGCAAATTGCCACATCCTGATATCACATAAACTTCAAGATGCTACTAGAAAACTTGAGTTACATTTGCCACATCCTTCCTCTTGATGATGTAATAATGTGGTGAGGCATTGGGTACTTTAGCTTTGTGCAATCACATAATTCCTATATGCTACTCCAAAATAGAATCTTCCCCTAGGACCATCAGTGATAGATAAAAGTTAAATCAATTATAATATATAATTATTATTCTAAATAACCTTCTCAAAATGAAAAAATTGCGGTAGCACATGAACCAAGCACAAATGATTCCTTAGTTTATTGTTATTAATGTCTGGCCTGGGATTGATATCCAATAATTTGGCATTTATTTTATTGAGTTAAATCACTAATCTAGTTTATTGTAATTAATGTATGGAAGAGTATAAAGCTTCAAGTTCTTCAAAATTTGAACCCATCATGAATGATGAATTTTATATCATATTGAAATCTCAAATGCTAAGAGGTTGAGTCTTGGTGGGATGGCAAGTGCCTTTTACCAAAATCAATAGGTCATGAGTTCAATGTTTGGGAATCACAAAAAGTGGGATTTTTGTGCATTAGGTAAGACTTTAAAAAAAAAAAAAAAAAAAAAAAAAAAAAAAAAAATCTCAAATGCTCAATTTAATTAGCTAGGTTTTAGTTTTTCTAGAGGGAAAAGTTTAATATATACACACCCTTGGTTGTCAATGAATAATGGCTGAATAAAGAGAACAAAATTTTGCTAGATTCATAAGAGAGACAAAACACGTCAACATTTTTAGTTAGAAAAAACAAAGAGAAAAGATGAGGTTGGTGATGATTTGCTAAGTTTAATTACCTTCAAGACCAAATTGTATTCCATTATTACAAAATGGTGGTCTCAATTTTTGGGATATGAACAAAATGAGATTTCATGTGTTCTTGGCCCTGTTGACTAATAGAATACAACCAACACTAGTCATGCCAAAATAATTTCATAAAAATATTTGGAAAATTTTTTCTTCATCTTTTTCTAAGTAAAAAGTTAGAGAATGTTGTAGAAAAAGTGATAGTGAAGAGAGGATCTTCGGAATGAATAGTATATTATTTGGATTGAAAAAAATACTTCATAAATGAGAAGAAGTGAGAAAAACTTACCACCTTTGACAAACTTCTATTAAACTCCATAAATATAATAGAATTTGGCCTGCACATCAAGGCAAATATATTTAATTAATAAATAAGAAATAGATTATAAAAGATTAGAGGAAAGCAAACAAAGAAAGAAAGACATTAGGGAAATTATGAATGTAATTAGTTGATTTAAAGTAGAGTATCAGAGAAGAGAAGAGGATTAAGTTTAAGATAATTGACCACACACATTGTTGTGATAATATATGTGTTAACTTCAAACAACTTCCTCTTTAATCCATTCCCTTTCATTGGACCAAAATTGGCTAATACTCTCAGCACTTC
Source organism: Quercus agrifolia (assembly GCA_029955455.1). Lineage (NCBI taxonomy): Eukaryota > Viridiplantae > Streptophyta > Magnoliopsida > Fagales > Fagaceae > Quercus > Quercus agrifolia. The sequence goes on from JARQAD010000006.1 coordinate 19,511,002, forward strand.
TATCATTTAACTTGAGGAAGTTATGAATGAATAGGTGTTGCAAATTGGTGAGCCAATACATGGCATCCAAATAAGTAACCAATGTTGAAGAGAGAAAAGGTTTTCCAACCACTTTGCCAATTTTACTGTCAATATATCAACAAATTCAGTAAATAGTAGATGAATTAAAGAAATCAAGAGGGGTAGATTTTGTTAAAAGGGTGATATTAGAGGAAAAGAAGATGAGATTTTGGGGGAACTCACTAATTTTGATGAACTTCAGTCAGATAGTAATTGAATTCACATCCCACTAGATTGTGTGCAATCGTTTACCATTTTGACGGCAACCAACAAGAAATATTTAGCTTTTACTGTAAAGTGAGCATAACATGACAATAACTTCTACCAAACTATCGACCACCAGAAAGAACTCCAGAAAGCATCTCTTTAGTAAGGGATTGGACCTCTTCCTTTGTTGCCTAAAAGTAGCATTCAGATCTTGAAGAGAGAAAAAGTTAACCATGTGCCAAATCAGAAGCTACCATTGACCCCTCATCTATGCAGCGTAAAAATCCTCAAAATATGACGCTTCCAACTAAGAAAGTTTGGCTGATTGAAAATCAGAGCTTAGAATGGTGATGAATCCTGTGCCAAATTAGAAGCTACCATTTACAAACTCACTTTTTTTAATTTTTTAATTTTCAGTGTTAGAAACAAATAATTTTTGAATTTAAGAATTACAAACAAAAAATTATGCTAGCATTTTGTTATGTTGGAAAAGAAATAATGCCTCGAACAAAAGGAGAAATTTAAATACCTAAATTACTCACTGCCATTCTCATGGCTTCCCAACTATTTGGAAAAGAAGCCAAAAGAATCAATGCACGAACCTCATCATCAAATTCAATTTCCACCATGGATAATTGATTTGTGATTGTATTGAACTCACTCAGATGCTACACTACAACAGTGCCTTCTGCCTTCTTCAAATTAAATAACTTCTTCATCAGATACACCTTGTTATTAGCCAAAGGCTCTTCATACATACTGTTAAGGTACCTTTTTTTTTTTTTACACCTAATTTTATTTGAGTACCACCTATTTATACCACTAATAAGTTATTAGGTTTTCCTAAATATTTCATATCTCATTATCTAAATTGGGTCATGATATAAAATATCACAAAAAGCCCAAAAACTCATATTTTATCCAATTTTATTATCATTATTTAGCTAAGCCAAAAACTTGCCCTATGAACCCAATACACAAATCTTATTCTATTTAAAGTCCAAGAATACTTATGCTTGGCAATATCTGAAAAGCCTATGACTCAAATTCATGGCAAAACAATTTTATCAATGGAATTCAAATCCATAATCAAAGCCTATGGTTTGAAACCATGGCAATTTATTTATCCAAAATCCAATTCACATTGGCAATATCAAAACTCAATTCTCATTAGGCAACATCGAAACCCAATTCTCATTGGTGACATCAAAAGCCCAATTCTCATTGGCAATATCAAAAGCCCAACTTACGTTGGCACTATTTATCGAAAGCCCAAGGTTATCAATACTTGCCAAAATACTATATCATAATTATTTCACCTAGAAGTCCAATAATGAACAATACTTTAGATTCTTAAACCTATTACTATAATATTACAAGCTTATGGAATTTATGAATTATCTACTCTCAAAATCCATAGCGATCATCTTATAAAAGCCCAAGCAAAGAAAGGGCCATGTGGCCCAACTAAAGATGCTGAAATGAAGCAAAGTTCCAGCCCAATAAGGTCCCAGCAAGAGGCTTGAAAGTGGGCAACCAGCCATTGTTCACCCCTAACCAAAGAAACAACTAGAGCCCCCTACAAGAGGACCAAGCCTTTAAGGATGAACTAGGGGCTATCCCATCAGTTTTCTGCCACCCTCTAAATGACGTGAATAGTGCCTAAGGACTGTCATATCAACTGAAGTCAAAAGGATGAAAAGAGTCCATCATCTTCCTCAAGACTGCACCTCCAGCGGAAGGGGAGTTAAAATCAAATTATCCAAACTTCAACAAATTGATGTTATAAATGTTAAAAACATTCAAAACGTGATTCATGTGCCAAATCCATGAATCCTAAAGGGGAAAAGTTGGGAACGTGTGGTTTGGAGGGTATAAAGGGATCTCTAGCAAAATCCTCTGAAATGGGCTTAAACTTTGACATTTGGCTTGGGGTGTTGAATCCTACATCCTAGGGTCCAAATCTCAGTTGCTGCATTAGGATTCTTCCTTAATACTTGCCTTAATCCCATTGGCTGAACACAATCTCAGCAATCTTAGCATTTAATGCAAGATTACTCCAAATATTACCTTACCCAAAGAAGCAAAATAGCCCCAAAAGCAAATCTCCCATTTTTAGGCCAAATCCAGGTTATTAATTCAGCTGACCTGCTCCCCTGAATCAGACCTAGGTTTTTTGGATGCTTGTTAATTAATGCTTCTCTAAACTCCATTATAAAAGCATAAGCACCTCAACCCACAAAGGGAGCTACTCCCTCTGAAACCTCTAGTCTATTTGTCATTTTGCTAGTAGTTTAGCTCTCTTTAAGCTCACTACTCATCCCCTTCAACCCACATTCATCTAAGCTTAGACATTCTTTCCTCTCTTTTACACAATTACAACTCATAAATGCCTCCCACTTCTCACAAAAAACCTTAACCTCAGAGTTAATCCCATCTCACTCACTCAAAACAGCTCATATTGTCTCATTCATGCCTTATGAACACACACTCATCAAAATCTTAGTCTAATACTTGCTGCTGAGCTGGGATCCCTCTCTCCTTCATTCCATCCTATTTTTCCTGTTTTCTTTGTAACAATGTAGCCTTTAATCCTTGTTTAGTATTATTATGATGAAGGCCACAATGTTTTGGAAACTATCTCTTCCCATGGAACCTTTAATTTTCACTTTTTATTTTACGGTTGAAGAATATAATGTATATGTAACAATTGAACTTTTCCCTCATATTGATGTAATGATGGCTGAAAGTACAATGAACTCCCCTGACCGAGACATGCAAGGACCCTCAGGAGTTAACACATTCCTAAACTTATTTAATTATTGACCATTGGACTGTTTAAATCTGTTTTTTTCTAGACTAAGTGTAATTTTACCCTTATTGCTGGAGATCCTATTTCACTTGAACTATCAGACTAGGACCACTAATGTACTAATTAAGTATTGTAATGTGTTTTTCATTGGGCTTTTGTTGCTATTTTGTCAAGTGCAACCTTTATCATCACACCAAAAGCCTTTAGGTACCATCTCAAGAGTCTACAGTCAAGTTTCGGCTTGGCTTCTCAACATCTTAGATAGAGGCATCAATTTTCCCCTTAACACATGCTAGACAAAGCCTTCATCAAATCCACCATGGTCTTTTCTTTCACAACATTGTGCACAACTAATCTTGACAGAATTAATCGAATAATTCCCAATACCTGTCTATCAAGAAGGTTCCAATCTTCATCCTTCATAGTTTCAGATTTCGTCCCCAAAAGAGGTAGATGCAATATCTTCCCATAGAGATAATCTTCAATCTGCATTCTCTAATACCCGAAGTCTGTTCCATTAAACTTCTCAATTCCTTAAGCCTTGCTTTCTTTTCTGGTCATCATTTCCACTCCAACCTGGCTCTGATACCACTTGTTGGGTCCCAAATAATATTATCAACAATATTAACAATCCAAAATAATAATCACACACAAAAAAACAAATATTTATATGGAAAACCCTTTCTCTTTGAAGGGAAAAATCACGGGACAAACTCCGAATAATTTCACTATTATTAAATCAATTACAATAATTCTTATGTATGTCTCACGGCTAAAGAAAAAATCTTTCTTATTTTTCTTTGCTTTCACACACACAAATTATCTTTCTCAAAGGCGGCAATACTTTGCACTCTCCTTTCTATTTTCTTCTCTATGCACAGCTCTCTCTCTTGGCTGTCTTCTTTCTCTAAGTAGCTTCCTCTTGGCTGCTCTCTCAATTCACTTGTGTGTTCATCTTTTTTAGCAACACATGCATGCCTTTTAAATAAAAGCATGCCCTCACACTCTTAATTCAATTAGGACTAGGAATCTTGGTACACCACGTATAGTACTTAGCAAGACTCCTTGCTATTCAAGCTTATCACAAACTGATAAGAGAGTAGTGATTAGATGCGGCTGGACTCCTAGGAACACACAAAGTACATACTGACCATGTTTTCTTATTTCAATTTGATATAGGAGTCTTCATCACTTCGACTTTTATTCTTTATGGGCTGGACTATGGTGCATGCGCATCCAACACACAGTGTGTGCCATATGAGGAGCCTGATTCTAAATGAACAGGGGGTGATTGAGCCTAGCTTTATGCAAATGAGGCTACAATCGCCTTTCCTCATGGACCTATAAGGAATATAAGCATGTACCATGGACCAAACTAGATAATAGGCCAGACTAAGAATTTCGACAAGAGAAGAAATATTTTTTCTCAAAAAAAAAAAAAAAAAAAAAAATTGGTCTTAGCAATGAGTTGTACAAGTAACAACCCAACCCAGTTTTCATTCCTGTCCTGGCTTTTTAATTTTTTTATCAAGTGCCAAGTTCAATAAAATCTGATAATTGTTTCTTTGACTGCAATAGGGAAAATTTAAACTATGGAACATGTATTTTGTTGACAAGAACTTCCTTAATTCATACTTAGGAGCTCAGGATAAGATGCTTGCATATTACATGTACAAAATGTTACAATATAGCTTAGTAGCATAGGCATATCTATAGTTCAAAATTCAAATTTTATCAGAAGTCCCCAAAGGGACAGGTAGATGGGAGTAAGCATATTGGTCCATGGTAATTGGTGGCAACATAAATTATAGGGATAATTACAGATTACCCACCTGTGGTTTAGCCCGAATTTAACTTACCCACCCATGGTTCATTTTTTACACCTTACCCACCTGTGCTTCCTTCTGTTACTACTCCCTAACCCACCTCCCTTTCAGATGTTACTCTAACACATTTTTTATCAAAAACAAAACCTAAAGCAGATCAAACACTCCTCTTTCTCCCAAAGTTAAATAGTTTCAGGCTTATGTGGCTGAATATTCCGAATCCAAATCCAACTTAAATTCCTTGAATTTCAAGGCATAAATAATTAAATACATAGCCTTTGTTTTATAATCCTTGTTAGAGTTTATGAAATTATATAAAAGTTGGTAAAATGTTTTAGGGTTTTGCAATTTGAGATATCTTTGAGAAGAGAAGAAGATGAAGATGATGAAAGATGTGGTGATAGAATTAGAAACGGTGGTTCTCTGCAATTTGCTTCTCTTTGATTTCTTTTTTATATCAGATCATTGAAGCACTGAGATTTAAGAATAATTTCTTGGTTGAGAATACCAAGAAGCTTTAGGCAGAACTGTTCCAAGTCAGAGCTCAATTGGAAAGGACTTCAAGTGCAAAGGTCGATGAGATGCTTAGTCTTCAGAAATCTGCATTCGATCGAACTGGTTTAGGGTATGATTTCTCTTTTCCTAGTATTGTTTTTGCTAGTACTACTGTTTTTGTTTCTCCTACTGATAATATTGAAACTGAGAACAATGATGTTAAAAATGAATTAGTTAGTAAGAAAATAGACAAGGGTAAATCTATCTTAGGAGCACCCCCTAAACTTGATAAGAAAGAGATCAAGAACCCTAGGGCTAAAAAGGGAAATACTAAAAAGCCCAAAAAGAAAAAGTAGCATTTCTGTCATCACTATGGTGTAGCTGGACATACTTGACCTAATTGCTATAAGTGGTTAGCCACTCAACAGAGTAACAACATGATCGTGTCAGGAAACCAGAATCAGTTTCCATTCTCCTTTGCTCCTCTTGGAGATCTTCCCAAAGCCCTCATGTTCCTTTCAAACTTGAATGGTTTCAACTCTTCCCCCTCGTCACCGGATCAAGGTTTGCTAAACGGAAAGATTCTTCTAAGGTATGGAAAGAAAAGGGCTCCAAGTGATTCTATCACTTTTTCTCTCTCTCCCCCTTCTTGTTTTTGTTTTTGCATTACTTATGTGTTTTGCTTTCGTGTTTTGAGTCAGTCTAGTTTTATGCATTGCTTTGTTTAACATGTTTTTGTTTGTTTATTTTTCAATTTTACTTTATTTTGTTTTTCATATAAAAAAATTGAAAAATAAAAAAAATACAAAAACAGTGTGTGTTTGTGTACATTGGTACTTGTGTACCTTGGATGACCATTAAAACAAAGTTTTCTAAACTTTGTATCTTTTGTAGCTTAGATGAGCATCTCTATGCACAACTAAGCCAGTGAGCTTTGTGGCTCGTGTTTGTGATGAGTAAGGTTAAGTAATCTCTTGTGCTTAACACTCATATAACTCTTTTTGACAGGAAGGACTAGAAAATCCTAAAAGAAATGCATAAATAACCATCTCACCACTTGCCCGCTAGTAATGAAATGACATTTGTATGCTTCGGCATAGCAAAAGTGGAATGTCAAATGCTTAATATCATTGGGTATTTCTTTTCTATCCCTTATATGCACATGCATGATTTTCTTAAAAGAAAAATATGCAAAGAAAAATAAAAAGCAAAAAGAATCAAAATGCTTTATACATGATTACAAGCGTGTATTCTAGGAGATGTGGGAGTTATAGGATGTACTTTAAAGGTGATAGTCCCCATCAAACAATTATGATTATGTGTGAGTTAAAGTGATCTTTTCATATCTCAAATCATCATAATATGTAGACACTTATGTAATCTTGCGATTTTTTCACACACAGCACGCAATATTCTTTGCTACTTTTGATACATGTGCGGTACAATGTGATTTGGCCATCACAAGGAATAATTGTGTAAATGTATGCTCACTAAACTGTCTTAACTTGTTTTTGAAATACAAAATTGGTTAGACGTGTTTAGTGTGTGTGTGTGTGTGTGTGTGTGTTTTGGATCTTTGTGCTTAATATTTTCTTGATGAGAGATGATTTTAAGAGCTTAAAATGTTCTTTGGATCATTGGTTGTATAGCATGATTGATTGAAATTATATCTATGTTTTTCTCATCTTGAAAAACTGTTTTTAAATAATCTCGATAGCTGCTGGACACCTCTCAATAGCTAGGCTGTCTATCGAGCTCTTTAGCTTCTTTTTATCGCATTCTCGACAACTTCTCGATAGTTGCTTGATCCATCGAGATACTTTCTGGTTGCTCGATAGCTCCTTGACAGCTACCTCAATCCATCGAGCTCCCTTGCTGTGGAAACCTCTGAATAACTCCTCGATAGCTATTTCTCACGCTTTTTAATTCTCGACAGCTCTCGATCCATTGAGAATTATGAACTTCTATTTATAGGATCCCCATGATTTTAGTTCATTTCTCCTCGATCTCTCTCGATAGTTTCTGACCTTTTAATTTCCCAAACTTCTCTCTCTCACTCAAATTCACTTCCCCACTCAATCTTTGGTCTCAAGATCTGCTCCTTTCTCTAGTATGATTCCTTCTCACCCTTTAATCATGCATTTCATATCTTTAGACCTAAATTTTGGGGTTTTTGAAAATTTTTGGGATTTTTCAAAATTGTTGAGGTTTTCGCAAAATTTTTGGGATGGGTTTGTGTTCAAATGATGTCAAATCATCATACATTGCATTTCATGAGCATTTTAACTATATTGTCATGCATTTTAGATGTGTGCTATATATGTTGTCTCGTTGTGTGCTGCTAGGTTTAGATTGGGCTGAGCCCATGATGTATTTAAGTTTGCATGTCACATGCTCATGCATTTTCATCCATACGTACTTTTATTTCTTTAGATTCTTATATACTGCTGTTATTGGTACTTTTCTGATTCTCTCTCTCTCTCTCTCTCTCTCTCTCTCTCTTTCTTGCGTTAGTCTGCTCTCTAGCACCTAAATGCAAATCTACTCCGTCCCAGAACCCTTTGCGTTCTAGGGCATATTCTTCCTCTAACCCTACAACTTCTTCTGTACGATTCTGTGATGATAAAGCCCGAAAGGACTTTTTGAAGAACTTTTGTAGACGAGGCATTCATTCATAATGCCACGTCGTTTTGTCGAACTTTTCCGACATTGACCTACCCACTGTCATTCACAGTAGGGGTTGGGAGTCACTTTGTGACATCCCAGTCACTTGTCCCTTTATGATCATACAAAAGTTTTACTCCAACATGCACGGAATCGATACTTCTATACCTCATTTCTTCTCTCACATTTGAGGTACGCATATCGTAGTTACTCTGAAGATTTTCTTCAAGGTACTACACGTTCCTAGGGTAGCGCATCCTGACTACCCTGGCTGTGAGCATCTAAGGACAGTGTCCAAAGACGAACTCTCGTCTCGCTTCTATAAGACACCTTCTTCTTGGGGTGACCATCAAAACACCCCTTGCTCGGGCTTTGCAAAAGTTCCGAGGTTCCTTAGCATGGTGATGACATTCATTCTTCATCCTTTGTCTCACTATAACTCTATTATAAAGCCTCATGCTTGATTTTTGTTATCCCTTTTAGAGGATCTCTCTATTGACTTCCCTTTTTACTTTATTCTATCCCTTATAGATGTCTATTGGGATATGGCAACCCGTGATAAGCTCATTTTTCTTTAGGCTATCATGCAGATCCTTTGCCATTTTTCCATCTCCTATCCTTAGTCTCCTCATTTTTCCGTGATGGGTGCCATAGATGATGTTACCGTTAGACGGAGCGCAGCACAACTTAGACTGAGGCAGCCCCAGACGTAGACGGCAGCTCCTCCAACTTCTACCACTCCATCCACCTACACTCCTTCGTCGTTTGCAGGTGAAGTGACACTTAAGGCCATCATGGTATAGCTTGTGCACATGAATGCTCACCTTGACACTCTCAGTGATGAGTTATGTTAGGTGAACACTCGTGTTGGTGGTATCACACAATGACAAACTGTCATGGGTGGTTTCATAGTTGCTTCTTCTCCATCTCCACCGACATCCGAGGATGAGAGTGACAATGGCTTCGGCAATGATGATGTTGATGAGGATAATGGTGCTAGCTCGCCCAATGATGATAAGATGTCTACTTAATGTACCTGCCATTTGTCACTCGTGACAAAAAGGGGGAGTAGTCTTGAGATGAGAGTAGTCATACTCATAGGGGAAGTGTTAGTATAGGAGGTTTTTGTGTTAGGGGGAGTGTGTATATGAAGGATGTAGTGAGGATTTTTTTATCTTTACTTTTCCTTTTATTTTAGATACATTATCTCTTGTACATTGGTCTTATGACCACTTAGTGATAACACACCTTGTACTTATGTTGATATATATATTGAGGTTGTTATTACTTTCTTTCACCTATCTTTACACGTGTCATTTCTTTTTTCTCTTTATGCACATGCTTCTTATATAATGTATGCAATCTTACTGTTTCACACTAAGATGTCTTGATGAGTTTTGTTTAAAGTGTTTCAGAAATACAGGTTGTCAAAGTCTACTTGCCATAAACTCTCTTCTTGTAAATTTTTTCAAGAGTTTGTGTTAAGATAGATTTTATTGTATTCAACAAGTGAATATGAGTTGAGTGATTTATGACTTCTCTCATATGTTCATTTGTTTGTTGTGGTTTTATCATGGATTACCAAAGGGGGAGATTGTTAAGACATATGTAATTTGATGTTAGGAACATATGTCAATTTAAAATTGGCTAATCCTTTGACAAAACGCACTTTACTTGTAATTTGGTAGATCTATGATGTGTTTAATGCTTCAAGGAATAAAGTTTCAAGTTCAAGTGTTAAAACCATGCAAGTCTGCCAAGAAACAAGTGAAGAAGTACTGGATTTTAAAACTCGACAACTAGCTTGACAGTTAGCATCTATCGAGGTTTATGAAAAATAGATTTTTAGTTCTGTTTTGCATCCAATCCGTGGGTATATGTTTGGACTTTCTTTTCTCAGAACCCTAAACGTATATAATGATTATTTTATGGGCTGTCAAAGGTTGCACAAGTGTGAAGCAAAGTGGTATTTATGCAAATTGTGTATGGAGACAGAATTTGCCCTAATTCATCTTTCTCTTGAAGAAGCTGTTGTGTTTGTACACCTTAGGGTTTTGTGACTAAGGAGTTTCATGATCTTCATCGTGTGATGAACTAAAGAACTTTGCAGCCAACATCTTTCTCAAGTTGGTGATCAAGTCGTGTACTGGGATCCATGCATCTATTGATTAGTCACGTATTGGGAGCTGTGCATTGATAGGAGAGATTGTCACTACAGAACAAGTCCAATTGGGTATTGGGGTAAGGGTTCAACTGTAGATTGGTATAAGGTACTGAGATTCTTTTACTTGTAACCGTTTGTTTTGATAATAGTGGATTTTCGAGAGTTGTAACCTTAAAATCACCCGGTGGGGTTTTTGCTATGTAGGTTTTCCCCATTTGTAAACAAATCACCGTGTCAATTTAATTTTTGCTGCACTTTAGTTAATTAGTGATTTGTTTGTACTACCACTCATTTTGCATGTCAATTGAATTAATTAATTAACTTGACTAAATCAATTGGTTAAGTTATCAAAAGGGGTTAATACATTCTTGGCCTATCACAAGTGAGTATGGAGGAGTAGTTTCATGGATTATTCCCAATGACTGAACAAATGAATTGAACTCAATAGATTCATACTCCTGACCTCTATCACTTCTAAATCTTCTTATTTTTCTATCGAATTAGTTCACAACTTCTCTAAGAATTTATTTAAATTTCTCAAAAGCATCCCTTTTATTTTTTAATAAATAAACATATGCATATTTGGAGAAATCACCAATAAAGGTGATGAAATACTTGTTTCCTCCACGAGTTAATTTTCCTTCAAATTCACAAAGATCTGTGTGTATTAGTTCTAACAATTCGGTATTTCTCTCAACATTTTTATAAGGCCGTTTAGTAATTTTAGCTTGACTGCATGCTTCACATTTTTCGATATCATTTGTTAGTCTTGGAATTAATCCTATGTTACTTATAATTCCCACATATCTATTGTTTATATGACACAAGCGAGCATGCCAAAAATTCATAAAAGACAACATATAAACAGAACTAGTAGATGATATATTATTTTCAATATTTAGTTTGAACATTCCATCACAAGCATACCCTTTGCCCACAAATAATACTTTCTTAGAGATTACATATTGATCAGATTCCATTATTTGTTTGAAGCCAGCCTTATTTAGCAAATAGCTTGACATTAGATTTTTCCTTATGGACGGTGTGTATAGCACATCTTTCAAAGTGAGAACACGTCTAGAGGTAAATTCAACTCAACCTCACCACTACCAAGTACCTTGGTTTTACTAGAGTCATCAAGCATAATTGTTTTTTTCTTCTTCAAAAGGAGTGTATATTTTGAACCAATTTTTATCATAGTAGACATGCTTATTGGCACCAGAGTCTGCCCACCACCCTTCAACATATTGGATCATGTAAATGTCTGTAATCATAGCCACTAAAGGCTCTTCAGTAACATTAGCCTGTGGGATAGACTCATGTTTTTGAAATTTTCAAAATCGAGCAATATGCCCACTCTTGCCATAGACAAAACATGCATTAACTTGTTGGTTATTTGAAGGGGGTCCTTGGTTCTTATTCCTTTGACTAAGGTTGCCCCTATTGTTAGGTCTACCATAATTTTTCATATTTTTCTTTCTTGGCCTCAATTATGCATTTTTAGGAAAATGATCTTTGGGTTGGTTATTGCTTGCAGAAATTAAATTTACCTTGTTGGTAAAATGTCCATTATGTTAGGACATATGTGATTCAATGTTAGAAACATATGTCAACATTTTATGTAATTGGCTAATCCTTTGACAAAATGCACTTTACTTGTAATTGGGTAGATCTAGGATGTGTTTAATGCTTCAAGAAATAAGGTTTCAAGTTCAAGTGTTAAAGCCATGCAAATATGTCCAAGAATCAAGTCAGAAAATGTAAGATTTTAATGCTCGACAGCTAGTATCTATCGAGATTTAAAAGCTGCCGAAACCTATGGCTCGACAGCTATCTTGATAGATGGCTATCTATCGAGGTTTATGAAACTCAGTTTTTCAGAACTGTTTTTCATCCAATCCGTAAATGTATGTTTGAGATTTCTTTTCTCACAACCCTAAACATATATAAGGATTATTTTGAGGGCCGTAAAAGGTGACACAAGTTGCACAAGAGCACAATTCCACAAGTGTGAAGAGGAGTGTGACCAGAAACCTAGTTTGCCCTAGTTCCTGAAGAAGCTGCTATGTTTGTGCACCATAGGGTTTTGTGACCAAGCAACTTTATGATCTTCATTATGTGATGAACTGAAGAACTTTGCAGCCAACATCCTTCTCAAGTTGGTGATCAAGTCGCGTACTTGAATCCGCGCAATTGGTTAGTTACGTACTGGGAGCTGTGCATTGATAGGAGAGATTGTCACTACATAACAAGTCCAATTGGGTATTGGGGTAAGGGTTCAACTATAGGTTGGTATAAGGTACTAGGATTCCTTTTCTTGTAACTGCTTGTTTTGATAATAGTAGATTCTCGAGAGTGGTGACCTTAAAATCACCCGGTGGAGTTTTTGCCATATTGGTTTTCCCCATTCGTAAACAAATCACCGCATCAATTTAATTTTTGCTGCATACTTAGTTTAATTGGTGATTTGTTTGTGCTACCACGCATATTGCATGTTAATTTGATTAATTAATAAACTTGGCTAATTAATCAATTAATTCATCACAAGGAGTCAATATGTTTTTGGCCTATCAAGTGGTGTCAGAGTAGTCGCACTCTGATTATGTTTTAATCTTTGCTATGTGATCCACTGACCCCTGTTTTTCATGGATATAGGACAATCTCTTATTATACCTCCTTTATTTTATGGAACTAACTATGCTTACTGGAAAGTACGCATGAGAACTTTTTTGCAGTCTCTAGATGAGAAAGTGTGGCAAGCTGTGGAGATAAGCTAGACCAAGCCTACGGAAGCGTCGGCTGACTAGGATGATGCTAAGATCAAGGTGGCAAACTTCAGCAGCAGGGCACTGAATGCTTTATTCAGTGCAGTCACTAATGAGGAATTTAAGAAGATATCATCCACTGAAATAGTGAAGGAAGCATGGACCATCCTCCAGACAACCTATGAAGGAACCAAGGTTATCAAGGATTTAAAACTTCAGAGGCTCACTACAAGCTTTGAAAAGATCAAGATGGAGAAGTATGAATCGTTCGATGAGTTCTATGCCAAGCTTAAGGACATAGTGAACTCAACGTTTAATCTTGGGGAAACCATTTCTGAACCCAAGATTGTAACAAAGGTGCTTAAATCTCTACTTGAGAGATTTCATGCTAAGATCACTGCCATTGAGGAATCGAAGGACATTGACAAATTCCTTTAACAGAGTTGGTTGGCAATCTGCAAACCTATGAATTGGGTTTGACAAGGATTAGGAAATCGAGCAAGAACAAGAGCATGGCATTGAAGGCTAAAAGTAGTGATACTGATGAGTCTTCTGATGATGAAGATTCTAAGATGAAGTCTTACATCACTAGAAAATTCAAGAAGTTTATGAAGAATGCCAATGTAAAGGGCTTCGACAAGGACTGTAGACAGTCAAGTTCTTCTCAGTCTAAGAGCCAAGACAAAGGGAAGAAGGATGCTAGGGATAGCGGTCAGTACACTGTTCCCTTAGGACCAAAGTGCTTTGGGTGTCAAGGTTTCGGTCATATGAAACAAGAGTGCCCTACGTATCTCAAGACCATTGGGAAAAGCAAGGCACTTGCTGCTACGTTGAGTGACACTGAGCCTGAGGATGATTCTAATAATGAGGATGATAAAATCCTAAATGCCTTCATTGCCACAGTAAATCCTACTGAAGGGATTATTGAAGATATGGGTGAAGAAGAGAAATTGGTGGAGTCTAAGTTTGAGAAGATGGATGAGCAAGATGACATCCACACAGTCTATGCAAAGTTATACAAGGTCTCAGAAAAACATGAGAAGTGGTATAGGTTGGCCACCAAGAAGCTTAGTGATGTGGAGCTTGAGTGAGAAGAAATCTCTACAAAGTTTGATGAAGCAATCAGATTATTGGAGCACTGAGGTTTGAGAATAATTTCTTGACTGAGAAGACCAAGAAGCTTGAGGCAGAATTGTTCCAAGTTGGAGCTTAGCTGGAAAGGACTTCAAGTGCTAAGCTCGATGAGATGCTCAGTATTCAGAAATCTGCTTCCGATTAAACCGGGTTAGGGTATGATTTCTCTTCTCATAGTATTGCTTCTGCTAGTGCTACTATGTTTGTTCCTCCTGCTAATAATATTGAAATTGAAAACAATGATGTTAAAAATGAATTAGCTAGTGAGAACATAGACAAGGGTAAATCTATCTTAGGAGCACCCCCTAAGCTTGATAAGAAAGAGTTTAAAAATCCTAAGGCTAAGAAGGGAAACTCTTAAAAGCCTAAGCAAAAAAAGCAACATTTCTGTCATCATTGTGGCACAGCTGGACATACTCGACCTAATTGCTATAAGTGGTTAGCCACTCAAAAGAGCAACAACATGATTGCGTCAGGAGATTAGAATCAGCTACCATCCTCTTTTGCTCCTCATGGAGATCTTCTCAAAGCCTTGATGTTTCTTTCGAACTTGAATAGTTTTAACTCTTCCCCCTCACCGTCGGATCAAGAGTTCTCTAAATGAAAAGGTTCTTTCAAGGTGTCGAAGGAAAAGGGCTCAAAGTGATTCTGTCACTTTTTCTCTCTTTCTCCCCTTCGTGTTTTTGTTTTGCATTACTTGTGTGTTTTGCTTTTTTGTTTTGAGTCAGTCTGGTTTTATGCATTGCTTTGTTTGTTTAACAATTTTTTTTCCAGTTTTGCTTTATTTTGTTTTCCAATTTTGCTTTATTTTGTTTTCATAAAAAAAAAAATATATATATATATATATATATCAGAAAAATACAAAAATAGTGTGTGTATGTGTACATTGGTACTTGTGTACCTTGGATGGCCATTGAAACAAAGTTTCTAAACTTTGTATCTTTTGTAGCTTAGATGAGCATCTCTATGCACAACTAAGCAAGTGAGCTTTGTGGCTCGAGTTTGTGATGATTAAGATCAAGTGATCTCTTGTACTTAACACTCATATCACTCTTTTTGATGGGAAGGACTAAAAAATCTTAAGAGAAAGGTATAAATAACCATCTCACCACTGTTGCCCACCAATCATGAAATGATATCTGTATGCTTTGGCATAGCATAAGTGCAATGTCAAAAGCTTAACATCATTGGGTATTTCTTTTCTCTCTCCTATATGCCCATGTACGATGTGCTTATTAATAGAAAAATATGCAAAGAAAATAAAAACAAAAAGATTAAATATGCTTTATATATGATTGTAAGCGTATATTCTAGGAAATGTGGGAGTTATAGGATGTACCTCGAAGGTGATAGTCCCCATCAAACAGTTATGATTGTGTGTAAGTTAAAGTGATTTTCTCATATCTTAAATCGTCATAACATGTAGACACTTATGCAATCTTGCGATGTTTTTCACACACAACATGTAATATTCTTTGCTACTTTTGATACATGTGCAGGTACAATGTGATTTGGCCATTACAAGGAATACATGTATTAATGTATGGTCACTAAATTGTCTTATCTTGTTTTTGAAATATAAAATTGGTTAGACTTGTTTAGTGTGTGTGTGTGTGTGTTTTGGGATCTATGTGCTTAACATTTTTCTTATTGAGATATGTTTTTGAGAGGTTAAAATTTTGTTTGGATCCTTGATTAAGTTTCATGTTTGATTGCATTCATGTCTGTGTTTTTCTCTTCTTGAAAAACTGTTTTTAAGCAATCTCGACAGCTCCTCGACACCTCTCGACACCTGGCTTATCTATTGAGCTCTTCAGCTTCTTTTAGGCTGCATTTGTTTCGACTGAAAATGGATTTGGGAAAACAATTTACACCCAGCCGTGTGTTTGGTTGTATTGGAAAATATGGTCAAACGAAAAATCATTTCTGTTGACCGTAAAATACCCACCCCACACCTGTAAATCATTTTACACTTTCATTTTACCTACAAACCATTTCCAAAAAATTTCTCTCCTCACTCACTCTTATCACTCATGCCAAGCCTAAGCCGAAAGATGGAGAAAGCTATCACCGGTGAAGCCTAGATCCAGTCCCTGACCCATGGCTCCGCAGGTCTGATCGCGCCACGAAAACCCATCACCGATCTAGTCGTGCCGCCTCAAACCCATCTCTAATGAACCCGGTCTAATCGTGCTCGCCTTCGCCTCCACCTTGCGATCTCGCCTTCACCTTCGCCATGCGATCTCACGTTCGCCTCCACCACACGATCTCGCCTTCACCTTCGCCGCGTGATCTCGCCTCTAGATCGAACCCAGTTGCCTCCGCAGGGCTATCTCGCCTTCGCATCTGCCGCGTGATCACGCCTCTAGATCGAACCCAACCACCTCTTTCTCTTCCTTCTTCTCTCAATTTGACCGGATTTGATAAATTGGTTTTGTTGGGTTTTGTTTCTTTGGTGTTTATTTACTGAGAAATAATATTATATATTTGTTTGGAAGCTGAGAAAATGTGAGAAAATGGGAGCAACAAGTACAAAATGTGTTTTTTATAATATTTTCAAAAAAAAACCAAATACCAGAAAATATTTTTTAAAACATTTTTTGAAATGCAACCAAACACTTGAAAATAATTTCATTTCCTGAAAATATTTTCACCTGAAAATATTTTACCCCCGAAAAGTATTTTACACTGAAACAAACGCAGCCTTAATTGCAATCTCGACAGCTTCTCGATAACACCTCGATCCATCGAGAAATTTTCTGTCTCCTTGATAGCTGCTCGATAGCTCCTCGATCCATCGAGCTTGTTTTTGTTATGGACACCTTTGGACAGCTACTTGATAGATGTATCTCTTCATGCCTTTAAAGCTCGACACCTCATGATCTGTCGAAAATTATGAGATTCCTATATATACGCGCTTCGCGATTTCAATCTCATTTCTTCGATTTCTCTCGACAGTTTCTCTCTTTTCTCATTCCAAAACTCTTCAAACTCAAAACCCTCATATTCCTCACTTGATCTTCAGCCTAAATCAAGTGTTCTTCATCTCGTATGATTCTTTCCCACTCATTAATCATGCATTTCACTCTTTTCTGACCTAAGTTTTGAGTTTTGAAGAATTTTTGGGGGTTTTTCAAAATTAATGAGTTTGTGTAAAAATTTTGGGATGTATTTTGTATATTTTATCTTAAATCATCATGCATTGCATCTCATTTACATTATAACAATGCTTCATGCATGATAGTTGTGTGTTTACTTTGTTGAACTGAGTGTGTGCTGGTAGGATTGGATTGGGCTGAGCCCATGCTGTTTTTACTATTGCATATCACATGCTCATGCATTTTCATGCATACGTACTTTACATTCTCTATATTCTTATATATTGACTGTATTGGTGCTTTTCTGCGTGTCTCTTTCTCTCCCTCTCTCTAGTTTACGTTAGTTGCGTCATGGCACCTAAATGTAAATCTACTCCATCCCAAAACTCTCTTCGTTCCGGGGCATCCACTTCTTCTGACCCTACTCCCTCTTTTATTCGATTTCATAATGATAAAACCCAACAAGACTCTTCAGAGAACTTTTTTAGACAAGGCATTCATTCAGAACGCCAAGTCATTTTTTCGAACTTCTCCGACACTGACCTACCCACTGTCATTCACAGTAAGGGTTGGGAGTCATTATGTGATGTCCCAGTCACTTGTCCATCCGTGCTAATTCTAGTGTTCTACTCCAACATACATGGATTTGATTATTCGGTACCTCTTTTTGTTACTCGCGTTCGAGGTACACGCATCGTGGTCATTCCAGATATTGTATCCAAGGTGCTCCGTGTCGCGAGGGTAGAGCATCCTAATTACCCTGGTTGTGAGCGTCTGAGGACTGTGTCCAAAGACGGGCTTATATTTGCTTTTTGTGAGCATCCATATGATTGGGGTGATCGTCAATTCACTTCCTATATGGCCTTTGCTAAAGGCCCTAGATTTCTTAACATGGTTATGACTTTTGTTTGCATCCTCTTTCTCACTATAACTCCAGTACCGAGCCCCTTGCTCGATTTTTGCTTTCTCTTTTAGAGCATCTTACTATAGATTTTTCCCTTTCATTTCATTCTTTCCATTATAGACGTATATAGGGATACAGCGACCTGTGATAAGCTCATCTTCCCTTCGGCTATCATGAGGATTTTACACCATTTTTCTGTTCCCTTTCCCATTTCCAACCACTTCCATGTTATGTGTGCCATTGACACTGCTACCGTTAAACAAAGCGAGGCGTAGCTACATTCGAGGCGGTCCAGGTCAGCAGCTCCTCCCACTCCTTCAACTCTATCCACCTTCGCTCCCTGGTTCTTCTGCGAGAGTTGTGACTCTTGATGCGATCATGGCGTAGCTTCAGCGCATGGATGCTTGCCTTGATACACTCACTACTGAGTTGTATTGCCTAACGGCAGGCTCACCTTGGTGGCTTTGTGGAGTCTCCCTCTCCTCCTCTCGTGGCATCCAAGGACGATGATGATGATGAGGATGGAGATGCTAGGTCTTCCATTGTTGACAAGATGTCTGCTTGATACCTTTACCCCCTTGTCACTTGTGACAAAAAAGGGGAGTAATTTTGGATATGAGAGTAGTTATACTCGTAGGGGGAAGGTTGGTATAGGAGATTTTTGTTAGGGGGAGTGTTCATATTTTGAGGGATGTAGTGAGGATTTCATGTATCTTTTTCTTTCTCTATATTTTAGATACATTGTTCTTGTACTTTAGATCTTGTGATCATATTGTGATAGCAAACCTTGTACTTGTTGATATATATACATTTAAGGTTGTTATTATAGTTCTTTCACCTATCTCTCCATGTGTTGTTTCTTTTCTATCTTTATACACATGTTTCTTATATAATGTATGCAATCTTATATTTTTGTTTCACACTAAGATGCCTTGATGAATTTTGTTTAAAGTGTTTTAAAAATACAGGTTGTCAAAGTCTACTTACCATAAACTCTCTTCTTGCAAAGTTTTTCAAGAATTTGTGTTAAGATAGATTTTATTGTATTCAATAAGTGAGTACGAGTTGAGTGATTTATGACTTCTCTCATATGTTCATTTGTTTGTTGTGGTTTTGTCATGAATTGCCAAATAGGGAGATTGTTTGGACATATGTGATTCAATGTTAGGAACATATGTCAACATTTTATGTAATTGGATAATCTTTTGACAAAATGTACTTTACTTGTAATTGGGTAGATCTAGGATGTGTTTAATGCTTTAAGAAACAAGGTTTAAAGTTCAAGTGTTAAAGCCATGCAAGTTTGTCCAAGAATCAAGCCAAAAAGTGCAGGATTTTAAGGCTTCATAGCTAGCTTGAGAGCTAGCATCTATTGAGATTTAAAAGCTGCTGAAACCTATGGCTCGACAGCTATCTTGATAGATGACTATCTATCGAGGTTTATAAAACTTAGTTTTTCAGGACTGTTTTTCATCCAATCCATGAATGTATGTTTGGTCTTTCTTTTCTCACAACCCTAAACATATATAAGGATTATTTTAAGGGCTGTAAAAGGTGACACAAGTTGCACAAGAGTACAATTCCACAAGTGTGAAGAAGAGTATGACCAAAAACCTAGTTCATCCTAGTTCTTGAAGAAGCTGCTGTGTTTATACACCATAGGGTTTTATGACCAAGCAACTTCATGATCTTCATCATGTGATGAACTGAAAAACTTTGCAGCCAACATCCTTCTCAAGTTGGTGATCAAGTCGCGTACTAGGATTCGCGTAATTGGTTAGTCACATACTAAGAGTCGTGCATTGAAATGAGAGATTATCACTACAAAACAAGTTCAATTAGGTATTGGGGTAAGAATTCAACTTTAGGTTGGTATAAGGTACTGATATTCCTTTACTTGTAACCACTTGTTTTGATAATAGTGGATTCTCGGGAGTGGTGACCTTAAAATCACCAAGTGGGGTTTTTGCCATGTTGGTTTTCCCCATTCGTAAACAAATCACCATGTCAATTTAATTTCCACTTCATACTTAGTTTAATTGGTGATTTATTTGTGCTGCCACATATATTGCATATTAATTTGATTACTTAATAAACTTGGCTAATTAATCAATTAATTCATCACAAAAGGTCAATACGTTTTTGGCCTATCACATTACCCTCTTGTGTTATAAGTGCATCTTGTCCTCTAGCTTCCTCCTCTATGTAGATTCAAGTGATCAAGGATTCTAGGGACGTCTCCTTTTGCTTATGGCGCATTGATTTTTGGAACTCTTTCCATGATGATGGTAGCTTGTCAATTATACCAACCACAATAAGGTTGTCCTCAATCTTTTTGCCTTCGGATCTAACTTCTACCATGATCATTTGAAAGTCTTGAACCTGTTCCATGATAGATTTGGTATCCACCATTTGATAGCAAAAGAAATGACTAGCCGTATATTTTTTGCGCTAGCCTCTTCGGTGTCATATTTGCTTTGTAAAGCTTTCCAATTTTTTTTTGTAGAAGCGTATGTTGTATTATAATAATCATAGAAATGATCCGCAAGACAATTTAAAAGATAATTAATACATTTAGAAAAGGACCTTGCATTTCCATCTTTTGAAATGGGCTCCCTTAAAACGGAAGGGCTTGTTGAGATCTCCGACATTGTCATTTGGTTTCTTAGTTGTTGGCTCCATTCTTGAATCTCCTTAAAATTGTTGGAGAAATTACCAATAAAATAATATATTAATTACAATAAAAATATAAATATAAACGAACAAATGTTGGACTAAGGCATGAAAATCTCGCTCTCTTTATGGAGATTCAAGTCCTCTACGGTTGGCAAAGCCTAGAAATTGATACAGACTAAATTCACTTCTGACTTGTCCCCTCCAGGATACAATAGCCCAACATTTCATTGTGTAGCTTGGACCAACTCTACATAAGTGGTTGAGATCAAATCTCCACTAAAAGAAACACCTTTCTTTGGCCCAAAATCTCTCACGTATTTAGGAGTATTATTGAATTCACTATCTCACACAATACTTTTTAATTTAACTATTTATCTTCATTCACTATTGATATAAAATTATTTCGTAACATAGCTATGTATATAGTCCTCTTATCCTTCTCATAACCTACACGTTATTTATTAGTTTAGATAACTCCTATTAATTTATTTAATTTAACGTACATACAAGTTAACTCTTTCTTTAACAAATTCCACTATAACTAATTTCTTTATTAATCTTCAGTTAATTTAAGTTTTAACGTACTTTAAATTGAAATGCACTAACACAAACAATGAAATTAAAATGCACTAACACAAACAATGTTGAAACCGCCTCCAAGTTCCATCTAATTGTGACTAAGGCCACTTTCAAGGTCATTGACAGAGCTTTAATTTGTCAAAGCCAATAACTCTACTTCCAGAAATGTCCTTTAGCCTCTCAATGACGGGAAATTATTGTGTACTCTCGGAGTACCATAAATGCATACTCCCTCATCTCACATGAATTGTGGGTCCCACTAATTAAATTTATGGTGGATTTCACTATTCATGTGAGAGAGGGGAGTACGCATTTATGGTACTCCTGGAGTATCTAGTAATTTTCCTTCAACGACAATGCCTCTACTCATTAGCGCCACGAATGGAAGGACAATGCAACATTTGAGGGATTTAATATTATTTTGAGGTGTGTTTTCACCGAGTTGATGAGAGGATCGCAGTTTGTGGAGTGGATTACGTCATTTGTCAATCATTCTACTAAAAGACTCTTACTTTTTTAAAATTGCTGAGTCAATTTAACTATTTTTTTTTTTTAATTATCATAACTTAGAATTGTATAATTTCACTGGTGGTTGCCCGAATGAGTTTGTGGTGATTTTGAAGTTGGATGACCTTTTTTTTTTCGTTGAGAGTTTCAACTTATAACATCTGCTCCTAATGATAACTTTTTATTATCAGACCAAAACTCTAATCGGTTTTTGGTATAGGCATTGAATCCGAGATCTCTTCTTCAACTATTAGAGATTTTACCGGTTGAGCTAATTAGAACCCATTTGAGTTGAGCTTGCTTTGTTAAGTTTGGTTCAATTTTTGGGTGATTTGGTTGCAATTTTGAAGGTTATGTAGCCAGTAGTTAAAGAGGAAGAGGTTTGAGTGATACTTGAATCATGGCTGTCTTGTGGGTTGTCTTTTTCCTTTTTTTTTTTTTTCTTTTTTTTTTTTCCCCAAATGGTGAAGACATAGAGTGGGTGGTTTGTATGTGAAGAATTTTTTTGTGTGGATATTTTAATAAAATGGAGTACAAAATTAATAATTAAGTTTCTAAATGGCAACTGATGTATTGAAGTATGGCTGTAAGTGAGACATGAAGGAGCTCAGATGTGGTTGTTTTAAAAAGTAGTTAGCTATAAAGGAAAAAATAGGTTTTATTCGATATTAAAGAGGAATTTTGGCATTAGCTGCTGTGAATGCTCAAGCCTTCATATTATAAGACTCATTATCTAAACAACAATCCAAAAATTGGGATCTTCCCCTCAGGGGCAGCCCAACAAATTTGGAGACCTAAGGTGATATATTTAAATGGCGCATTTTTGTTATCATTTAAATAATATTTAACTAGTATTTAATATCATAATTTTTTATAACAAAAATCCATTCCTTTTATTTTGTAATATACTTTTTTGGGAAAAATGTTAAAGTTATAACAAATTTTACTTAAAAAACTTACAAACGATGTAGAAATGAATGCGATTATGACACCTCTAGAAAATAATAGACAAGTATTTGAATGAATGATATTAGAAATATTATGAATTTTAATACATGAGGCTTACAAAAATATATCTCCAATTACAAAAATAATTTAAAAATGCAATTAATAGGTTATTGACGTCTACTTATCATATTAATTATCACATCAATTTCTAAAGTTTTCAAGTAAAATTAATTATATTTCTAACATTTTCCTATCTGAATTATTTCTTGCGATTAGTGACACATATATTTTTTAGGGAAAATGCTAGATATAAATTTTTTTTACAAAAAACATTTACAAACTGATGATATGGTGAGTAATTATAAATAAATAAAAAAGTGATGTTATTGATGGGCTCAGATGAGAACCGTTAAGAAGTTGACTACAACAATAGTTTGTAAAAATGTTGTAAAATAGTTTGTAATTGTAGCATTACCTTATTTGTAGGACCCATGTATTTAAAGTTGTATTATCTCTAACATTACTCAATTCTTTGAGACTTTTTAAAAGAAAAGGAAAAAAGTAAAACTTTTTTTTTTTCTTATAACTCAAACTTTCTTTTCTTAAATATATCAATTTTTGCCCCAAAATTTGGGGCCTTCGTTTAGTAGCAGGCCCTAGGCAATGGCCTAATTGGCCTAGGCCAAGGGCCGGCATTGCTCCCCCCTTTATCATAGCTCTCCACATGTATATTGTTTTCATTCTAGAGTGATTAATATAGAGAAATTTTATTAGCAAAACAAGATCTTGCAATATTTACACAACACTTATTTTTAATTATTATAGGTCCTAATTTATTTTATTATTATTTTATTTTGAACAACTACGCCTTAACTATTGTGAAAATATTACAAAACTTTGACAACGTTGTACCCAAGTACAAACTCAAATCTATTTCATTCATAATGTAAACAACCCATTTCATTATCATGGAACTTACATATATACATAATAATTAAATTAATTAAGGTCCCTATAGTTACATGTGAACGGATTGATTCTCACTACCATGAAAGATTGTGCATTGCTTAGAGTATTCCCATCAGGTGTGTCAAAGACCAAATATTTGGCATTTGGCACACCAAATACCCAAAAAACCCCTCTCATGAGATGTTCCAAATATTATAATTTTTACCACACATGAACAGTACCATTCTATCTTTGAAACGGTATGGATAAAAATGTTTAAAAAAAAAAATTATTCATTTCCTCTCTCTACCTTTTTGACTTTTTTTCTTCTCTCTCTTTCTTTTTCTTCTTTCTTTCTCCGCCACTCCCTTCTTCTCTATCAACTCTCTTCCTTTTTTATTCTTCTCTCTTCTCCAATCTCCAAAATCTTCACCTCTCCCTTCTTTTCTTTTTCTTTTTTTCTCTTTTTTTCCTTTTTTCTGTCACTTCACACCTCTATGTCTCTTTTTTTTTTCCCTGTCACACTCTCTCTTTCTTCTTTTTTCTCTACCTAGACCGTTGCCATTGAGATCGGCTGTTGCCGTGGAGTTCGGCCTCACTGATGAGGTCAATTGGTGGAGATCACATTTATTTATTTATTTTTTTTTTTTTTTTTTTTTTTCGGTTGTGGATTCCATGTGATTGTGGGTGGTGGTGGAGTTGGGTTGATTCCATGTGATTTGGGTTGTATAAATGGAGTTGATTCATCTCTTCATTTTTTTTTTTTTTTTTTTTTTTTTAGAGTTTTGTTGATTTTGGGGATTTTTTTTTTATTAAGTAGTATTGGGTGTTGGTGGGTGGATTGTTATTGGTGGTGGCGGGTTGTACCTGTGGCTGTGGGTGGTGGTGGCGGGCTATGCTTGTGTATAGTGGTGGGTTTGGGTAGGTTTTTTTTTTGGGTTGTGGATTCCGTGTGATTGTGGGTGATGATGGTGGAGTTGGGTTGATTCCATGTGATTTGGGTTGTATAAATGGAGTAGATTCATCTCTTTATTTATTTTTTTTAGAGTTTTGTGTTGATTTTGGGGATTTTTTTTTTGAAGTAGTGGTGGTGGTGGCAGGTTGTACCTGTGGGTGGTGGTGGCGGGCTATACTTGTGTATGATTGTGGGTTTGATACAGTTTTGTGCTTGTGTTTGTGTATGGTGGTGGGTTTTTATTTTGTATATTTTTTTTATATTGATGGTTTTTTTTTTTTTTTTTTTATATTATTTTCATGTATAGAATTGAAAAAAAAAAAAAAGTGATAAATTGTGAATTGTAAAATAATATATATTAAAATAATAAAATAAGTTTTTTAATGTATCAAAATCACATATTTATAGAACACCTATCGAGAATCCTCTTACGGTTTACAAACGCCAAACCATGGCACCACTAAGTCAGTCCTCGGGACTTAGGTCCCCCAAAAAATAAAAAAAAGTCAGTACTCGTGACGGTGACAACCATGCATGCACCACGTGATCGATGCCTATCTCTATTTTACAGAACAGAGCTTTTGTAGAATATATATATATATATGCACCGTCACCACTCACCACACTCTTTCTCTGCCCTCTCTGACACGAGAAACAGTACGTGTCGTTATGAATTCTGCTATATAAATGGCAGGACACAACTGCAAAAACCACTTGTGCTTCAATTCTGCAGTTGTTTTAGAATTAATTTCACTTGTGCTTCAATTCTGCAGTTGTTTTAGAATGACAAATAAGAACATCATGGAGAGGAAGTCACTTGGGCTTTTCATGCTGCTATTCATTGTCTTGGCTTCTCGTAAGACTCTCTTTCGTTCATCATCGTATTGAAAATATTAAACCTAGCTATTAGAAATATTACTATGAAATATATATTTACTAACCGATATATAAATAAATGTGATCGGTAGACTTTTTTATTTTTATTTTTTATGATATAGGTGACACATTCGCTCTTATTTTATTTCTTTTCCAAATTTGATTTGTTGGATCACTTATAATAATATTAAAATGTGGTTTTTGTGTGTGGGTTTTATGATATCAGAAGTGGTGGTGGTGCCGACTGAGGCAAGAGTTTGCGAGTCACAGAGCCATAAGTTCAAGGGTGCATGCATGGGTAACCACAACTGTGCTCTGGTGTGCAGGAATGAAGGTTTCTCTGGTGGTAGATGCAGAGGATTCCGTCACCGCTGTTTCTGCACTAGACTTTGTTAATCGGTGCAAGTGCAATGAAATGATATGCTTGCAGCATATATAATTGCATCAGCTTTTGATTGTAGTGACGAATAATAGTTATTTTTAGTTGCAGCTCTAGAGTTTGTGGTGGTGATGTGCAAATAAATTGTTCTCCCATATTGCTTATAGCTTTTCGGTTGAGTAAAGTGTCATCCAGTCATGACTTGCATGCTCAAGGAAATAGCAATCATTTTATTTTAAAAATCTATTTGCTTCTTATTATTGTCAATTTATATATCATAAGAGATTCTCTCCATAGCATGACCATGTTGTTTAACCATACCACATATATATAGACAAGTAATCATTCAAATTTTATAATAAGGACTCAGTTTGGGAAACTGAGATTGTTTATTTCATTGTCCAATATTTTATTTATTGAATTTGACAATATAAAGAGCGTTATCTCATTTAAATTTTTAAATAATGTGACAAAATCTTCACGTTTATAATTTGTTGAAGTGACATATTGTAAATGATCATATTCCTTTATTTATATCCATAATATTATGCTCATGCAACACATGACTTAAATTATATGTGAATAAATCGAATTTATATTAAGAGTTACTAAGTCACTTGAAACTTTAAAAGATATATGTAAAGTAAATTAACTATTTTAATAATTTTTAAGTCACATGAAAATAACACATTAATTTGACTCGTAATACATATATATATAAATATATATACATATATATATATATATGTGGGGGAGCAAAAACTTGGGCCTTTGCATCGGGCTTAAGTCCCACATTTTATTAACAATACGTCCGAGGAGAAGAAATCATGAGGGAGCCCCGTAACTAATAGTAGAGCATGTAAATGTCCAAGGGTATTGGTCCGAGAGGATTATCCTCCTCGGATCTGACATATGTCAGTGAAGTGGGTTTCGTCTTACCCTAGTCCACCTTCCAGGAAATTCCAGCGATGAAGATAGACTACAAATGTACACGGAAGGGATAAGGACACAGAAATATCTAGGAAAAAAGCTACTATCACCGCATTAAATGCATTACAGCAGCTTTCCTGACCGCATTAATGTGGAGAAGACCTCTAAACAGTGTTTTCAACCACCTTTATCCCCAGAAAATCAAAAAGCTGTGGGAAGGGAGACAGAAACTCAAGTACGAAGCTAGATGGTAGACAAGTGGACGGTAGGATTGAATAAAGAAGGACTATATAATGGAGTAAAACCTCCAGAAGAAGGGAGATCGGAAAATATAAAGAAAGAACATTAAGGAAGAATTACTGTAGCATTAGGAAGAACACCATTGGAAACAACCATTTTATCCAAGAACTTACTCCTTGGACACCACTTGAAATAACCAATTCACCCAAAAACTTACTCCTTGGACCTGAGATCATCACTTAATTATGTGTTTTATTCTCCTCGGACAAACTCTTAGCTTCCAGTAATTGTTGAAAAACCCATCATCAGCCCAATTCTTTCACCCACTCTCTTACAAATTTATTGTACTGGGCTTATTGGGCCCATATCCTTTTCTACCTAGGTTTGGGCTACGATTTGTGACCCTACAATATATTTTCAGTCATTTTACTATATTAAATATAAAATTATGATCTTTTAAATTACTTGAAATTTTTGGTAAATTTCTTAAAACTTTTGTAATAGAGTAATTTTACGTAAAATATGCTATACTAGCAATGGAGTTTAAAGGTAAATTATCTTAATAATTAATGAAAGTGTAGATAGCTGATGTAATCACTTCTTCTGGGATCAACTTAGCTAGATATTCATGAAGTTTCACCATTCGGAAAAAAAAAAAAAAAAAAAAAAAAAAAAAAAAAAAAAAAAAAACACTTTCAAAGAGAACCCACTTAGAAAAATAGAAGCCATGAAATGATCAAAATGTAACCCAAATCTATTTTCTTTTTCTTTTTTTGTAAGTGTAGTCTGTGCCCCTTATAGTGCTAGAATAAAGGCTAACTGTAGCTTTTTAACGATATTATCAATGAATCAAAATCTTGAAAAAGCATATGACCATCTTGAATGATCGTTTATTCAGAAAACAAAACGCTTGAATTCTTCCAAATTCCCCCTAAACTGATTCATCTTATTATGAATATGATTTTCTCAACTCGTTTTAATATTTTGTAGAATGGTACACCTTTATCACCTATTATTCCATCTAGGGGGGTACGTCAGGGAGATCTTTTATCCTCATACTTATTTATTCTATGTTTGGAAAGATTATCCATCCTTCTAGAAGAGGTGGTTTGAGACAAAGCTATTCATCCTGTTACATTTAGGGGTCAAATTAAATTTCCCATCTTTTCTCGAAAGCAAAAATAATAGGCTGCTAGAATCTTAAAAACATTCTCCAAATATTTTGTAAGTGTTCTGGAAAAATTATTAGCACACAAAAATAACGTCTTTGGTTTTCACCAAACACATCTAGGCGAACAAAAGAACCGATTGTTGGCATCTTTGACATCCCCACTACGACTCAAATTGGAACTTATTTAGGAACTCCTATTTTCACTACCCATCGAAAGGCATTTGCTTATCAATATATAGTGGATAATATACAGAAAAAGATTGAAGGCTAGCAAACTAAATACCTTTCTGTTGTGGGCTAGGTTACTTTAATCAATTCCACCTCGGCATCTATCCCTATTCATGCTATGCAATCCACCCTTCTCACGCAAAAACTTAGTTGGCAACTGGATAAATTAAATTGCAAATTTCTATGGGGAGATACCGCCAACCACAGACACTGCCATATGGTGAGTTAGGAAACCATCACTACTCCTTGAGATGCGGGAGGGCTAGGTCTAAAAACTACACGTCATATGAATGTGGCTTTGCTTATGAATCAGGCCTGGAGGCTTCAACAGAAGTCATCCATGCTATGGGCTCCAGTCTTAAAAGCCAAATACTTTCCCCATACAAATCTGTATGATAGTGACATAAACCCTAGAGCATCTCAAATTTTGGAAAGCATTACTAGTAGGAATAAGATAGCTTCAACAAGGTATGAATTGGGTATTAGGGGACCGACAGAACATTCGTGTTTGGGAGGATCACTGGATACCTGGAGGGCCGCTAAGAAGTTATATTCATGGCCCTTTTCTACCTAATGAAGAACAAATGTTAGTTAGTTCCTTATGGGATAATAATATTTGGAGGTTATAAAATTTACAATTTCCCATCCCAACACATATTGAACAACTTATACAAGGCATTCCTATAGCCCAACTAGCTAGGTTATCGGATACCTTTATATGGCCTCTAAATAACAGTGTTTGTTCGGTCCGATCTGCATCGTACCAACAAGTTAATGTTCCTTCTGCAAAAACCTATTGGAATTGGATTTGGAAACTACAATTTCCCAAAAAAAATTAATTTTTTATTTGGAAATCCATACAAAACCATTTGCCTACCCGTCTATATTTGTCATTTTCTCACCCAAAAATAAATAGTTGTTGTCCTAGGTGTAACAATCCTAAAACTACTATTCATATTTTAAGAGATTGTCCTTGGGCTAAGAGGATATGGTATCATTCTCCAGGTATTTTACCACTATCCTTTTTTCACCTTTCACTTCAAAACTGACTACATACCAACGCTACATCAGATTCTATTATCTTCCACTATCAACAACCTTGGAAAATTTACTTTACCTTCCTATGTTGGCACTTATGGCTAGCAAGGAATGAACATATATTTAAAAATCAATCTTGTTCTCAAAATCATATTATACACAAAGTGGTTCAGTGTGCTACTAAATTCTTCTTTTCGGTATGCCCAGCAAAGAATATTGAAATTAAAATTCCTAGGATTATTAAATGCAATTCTCTGCCAAAACCTTTTATAAAATTAAACACTGATGGCAGCTCATTAGGTAGTCTTGGTTTAGCTTGTGCAAGCGGATTGTTGCGCAATAGCTTAGGAGATTGGATTTCAAGTTTTTCACTACATATGGGTATTACTTCCAATAATATAGCTGAGTTAGGTGCAGTTCGCGAGAGACTTCTTCTGGCATGGAACTTGGGTTTCAGATTTATTCATCTTGAAATAGATTTTATGACAATTCTTTCCTGGTTAACTAATAATAACGATATCCCACCAGTTATTAACCCAATATTATGTGATTGCAGGAACCTTATGGAGCGCAACTGGATCGTCCAGGTGTATCACATATTCTGTGAAGCTAATGGCTACACGGATGCTCTAGCAAGGAGGGGAAATCAATGTCTTTTGGAAACCTATGATACTTGTTCCGCTTTTGTATATATGACTTTTGTATGGGATATGGAACATATAGGAACTACTAGAATGTGTAATGTAAAGGTTGTAATGCCTGCTATTGTTTGACATTATATATAATTAA
This sequence comes from Quercus agrifolia, assembly GCA_029955455.1. Lineage (NCBI taxonomy): Eukaryota > Viridiplantae > Streptophyta > Magnoliopsida > Fagales > Fagaceae > Quercus > Quercus agrifolia. The sequence continues at coordinate 19,541,395 of JARQAD010000006.1, forward strand.
ATAATACTCTCCATTTTATAAAATAATAATAATAATGAATATAACTAAAGGTAGTCAAATATTTTATTGATTTCTTAAATAAAGTATTTGGTAAAAAAAATAGTTACAAATAGATACACAATTCTATTGTTTTGTTACATCAATGGGTAGAGATATAACATCTAATATTCAAAATAAAGATTAAAAAGAATAGGGAAAGGGGAACAACATAAATAAACCCTATTCACCCACCCAAAAAAAAAAAACAATAACATATAGAATTCAACTACATAATCATGATATGAAATGAAAAGAAGTCCAATGAACCATTAAAAGATATCCCAAAAAATACAAGGTATGCCTAATATATAAACATTGTTAGAATAGTAAATGAATTTCAGTAAATTTTTATGTAACACATTTCAACTAAGAAGGAACAGCAGAAGAAAATGCATCCCGATAAACAATATTGTGACTAAAGTAAGTATATGTGTGTGTATGTATATATATATATATATGTTTGAGCGCGCACACACACGCATCGCATATCGCACACTGCACACGCAGCAAATTAATACACATTTTGTAATGAGCAGTAACCTTGGACATTGAGAATCCATTTGTTACTATTGTTTAACCAACTGTTTTCAGTGTTTAAATAACATTACACATATTTCATACACTTTTTCACTTGTACATATTTCTAAAAAATACAAATAACATTATTAGAATAACATTACCAAACAAGTCCTGAGTTTTTCTAGTTTTTCTGTTGTAGTATCATGGGAAAGATGCCAAATAAATCAACTCCTCTAATGCACTTTGTACCACAAATTGGACTTGTCATCATCTTCTTGAAGCTATAGAATTCGTAGGTGAGAAGTGAAGTTTTTTTTTCCTAATTTAAAGATAAGAGAGAAGTGAATATATAGTAAATAACTGTGTGTGTGTGAAATTGGAGGACATCTTATCATGCTACTTTAGAGATATGATTTTGATGATAAATATTTATTTTAGATTGTTTGAAATTTTTGGTAACAGAATTTTATTTAAACAGGTGTAAAGGTAAAACAAAATAAGTAAATAAATAAAAGATTGTGCATTGCTTACAAAACAAAACCTACTCACAAACGCCAACCGTGACGGAATTATGTTTTGACAACAATGCTCTTGCTAGTTGAATTCACGTGATCGATGCTATCTTTATTACCCAGCTTTTATTTTGTAGGATATGCACCGTCACCTCACTCTCTATCTGGCTTTCTGACACGAAGAACAGCACGTGTCGTTCTGAATTCTACTATATAAATGGCAGGGCATGCACATGCACAACCCCATAATACACCTGTTCTTCAATTGTACTGTGGTTGTAGAATTATTTTAAGTAGAGGAGTTAGGCTCAAGAAGAAGAAGAAGAAGAAGAAATATTATGGAGAGGAAATCACTTGGGCTTTTTATGTTGCTCTTCATTCTCTTGGTTTCTCGTATGACTCTCTTTAGCCCTTTATTTTATGGAAAATGGTAAAACCTATAACAAATTTTACCATAATTAATTTACAAACTAATATAGTAAAGAATGCGATTGGTGGAATTCAATGATTTAATAAATAAATATTTAAATTACTTTTTGGTGATACTAAAACGTGGTTTGTGTGTGTATGGGTTTATGATATCAGAAGAGATGGTGGTGCCAACAGAGGCAAGACTTTGCGAGTCAAAGAGCCACAAGTTCCATGGTGCATGCTTCAGTCACCACAACTGTGCTATGGTATGCAGGAATGAAGGTTTCCCTGGTGGCAAATGTAGAGGATTCCGTCGCCGTTGTTTCTGCAGTAGAAATTGTTAATCGGTGCAACTAATTAAACGAGATCTGCACAAGCATCTGATATTGTAGTCACCAATAATAGCTATATTTAGTTGCAGCTCTATAAGTTGTGTGTCGGTGGTGATGTACAAATAAATTGTTCTCTTCCATTTGGGGAGAATCTATCATGTTAGCTTTTAGCTTTTCGATCGGTTGAATAAAGTATCATCCAGTGATGACTTGCATGCTCAAGGTAATAGCACTTACAATTTATTTCAAACGTGTTTGCTTTATTACTCACAATTTCTTTTTTCTCATTAATTTTTCTTTTAAATTTTTTTTAAAAATAGAATTGTTACTTTTATTTAACTTTATTTTAAATAAAATAAATCAATAAAAATAAGCTGTTCTAAACACGTTTATTATATATAATACCATGATTTTCATAAATTTCGCTACAAGCTAGATACTAATACAACTTATAAATTAATGTCCTATTAAAAAAATCTTATAAATTAATGGATTAATTCTCCCAAAAAAAAAAACAAAAAACTTCTAAATTATTGGATTAAAAAAAAAAAAAAATCTTATAAGACAGTCGTAAAATTTCTACTACCACTTGTCTTGGGTTGAAAAAAATGTCTACCGCTTGTCTTGGGTTGAAAAAAATGTCTTATAAGACGGTCTTAGAGACCTCTTTCTTGTAGCATAAATGAACTGCACTCGTGTGGATTACATATCTTGTGAGATAGCTTGTGAGAAAGAGATCTTAAAAATGTTTTCTTAGATTTAACAATATACATTGTGTTATTTTTATTTAGAAAGCAAAAATTTGTGAGAGAGAGAGAGAGAGAGAGAGAGAGATTTAATTCTATGCAATAATAGAAAAATTGGACTACACTTTCAAGGATTTTTTTTTGGATAAGGGTCTAATAAATATTAATTACACACAAAAAACATTAAATGTAATAAAGAGAAAAAAAATTGAAGAATTTTGCCAATATTTTATAAGACTGTAAATTATAATTTATTATTGTTATTACTATTATCATTATTAAAAACATTATATTGATTATTAATAATAACAAATAGTATATACTGCTGTTAATATTTGCATATATAACGAATATGATACTATAAAACCTGGACGATAAACAAAAATTTTGAACAATTTCTTGCATATTAAAAAAAAGTGAAAAAAATTTATTCAGTTAGAAAATTATAAAATCACAAAACGACAAAAAAAAATCCATTTTCAAAATAAGATTTTCATTTAAATAATCACCAATCCATGTATCTATACATATGAAATTACAAACCTTGAGAAGATAATAATTACCAACCTCAGAGTAAATACCATTAAGCCTTTGATTATAGATATGAACATTTTTTATAAGTTTTTTATAAATCTTGAAAATAGAAAAACTACTGAGCACTATAGTTACTATCTTTAAAAAAAATAAAAAATAAAAAAATGCTCTACATTCCCCAAGCTAGCAAGCTTTAAATGTCTTCCTTCATAGGCGTTATTTGCCAACGTTAACGTAGAGCCTCTTTCTTAGAAGGGTTGTGCTAACGGGTGCTTTTAGGGTAATGGTTAACAATTCACTTTAGGAAAATTTTGACACCACTTTTATGAAAAAATTTTAAAAAAAAAACTGTCAAAACATTATTTTTTTTCTTTTATAATAAAACTTTTTTTAAATGAATTATTTTTTTGAAATACTTTAAATGAATTATTAATCATTGTTCTAAGGGCATCCGTTAGCATTTCCCTTCTTATAAATATCTCTCTCACCTCTTTGTCATCAATTGGGTAAATAATTTAATCGAAACCTTGCACTTTTGCCTTCTACAAAACCTCCCTTACTTATGCTACTCAAACCTCACCTATTTTGATGTGCATTTAGAACGGTTCCATCCCACAAAAATCCTTCTACCCAAATAACCAAATTTGTCCCCGAAAAATAAATTAAATTAAAAAAAAATGGGATCTTAAATCAGTAACAAATATTAAAGTCAACATTGTTACTTGTTGACTTTCTAACAAAAATAAGACTTTCTTGAAAAAATATTTCAAGAACAAACCATGAAATTAAACAAATAGATACAAATTATGAAATAAAAATAGTTGAAAACATTTCCCTAATGGTAAAATTCTGTAATTAATAAATAAATTTTAAGGGGTGGCTAAAACTTGAGCTTTGAAAGGAGGCAAATTATTTAAGACATAATTTTTTGGCTTTGCTTTTAAATATATGATATTTATGATATATGATAGGAGGCATGTGGGGAATTGGAATAAGTTTGCCCCATGGACCTTGATCCGAGGAGAGTATCCCCAAGAACCACCATGGAACGGGCCCAACTCACATGTAAATATGGATAGCCGAAGGCCAGAAGAAGAGAGGCTGTCTAGGCCTATTACCAAGGTAATCCAAGGAGTTGGTCGTCCCGAGGTTAAATAATCCACCCAAGAAGCGGCTAACTAGTTCACCGAAAATATCACTCAGTTATCTTCCCGAAGAGCATGAAGAAGAAAACCCAGAGCTCAATACAACACTCACCTCTGTATTAAAAAACTCTTCCTACCTAATGTCAGCCACATTAAATGCTGAATAATTATCCTAAACAACAAGAACGCCCCAAAAGTCTGCCTTCATGATCAAGAAATGGCAAAAGGGGAGTCTGATGTGACAAGTATCTCCACAAATCCAACTGAGAGAGGAACAATTGGAAAGGAGGAAGGAGAATTTTAAAAGAACAAGGCCACCAACAGGCAAGGGGATCTAGAAATTTGAGGAGGAAAAATAAGAGATAGAAATAGTGGGAGAAAAACTTGTATCTTCCCTTAGAATAGCCATATGTACCTTGAGCAACTAATTTCTATATATGAAAGTGTATTTTTCTGTAATCTTTGGCTTTATTTCTTGTCTGATCTTCCCATTGTGGAACCAATTTCCCCTTTTTAGTTTGCGTTTGGTTCCAAATTAAAAAGCTAGCTTATTTTACTATAAAGCTTATTTTTGCTACTATTCATAGGCCATACTGTATTTTTTAGTACTATTCATTGGTCTTACTATACTATTGCAGTTAACTTTTATTTTTATCTACAGTACTTTCAGCAAAAAAAAAAAAAATTCAGTTTCAACAAAACAAGTGGATCCCAAACAAACCCTTAGTTAAAAATTAGTTGTATTGATTAGAAACTCCCTTACCATTTTTTGATTATTGTGTTTCTGATTCTCACAAGGAAAATTATCAAAATCAAAAGGACGGCAATATATATATATATATATATATATATATATAAAAGATCCAAATTTTATTTGATAAGCTTTTCCTCTTTGAAATCTTTTATCCTCAAAGAATTGCTTCTTCCTTTTCTCTATGTGTAATGTTACAAAGTACAGACACAATATTTTTCATAATAGTTGAATTGATAATGTTTTATTAAATCTCATCTGGTCTATCACTGACATCATTATTTTACCTACCAATAACAACTTGCTATCTAATTAATTAGCAGTGAAATTTTTATGTCTCTAGACTTACCGTTTCTCTATAGTTTCGCCATTCAAGCAGATACAAATTATAAAACTTAACCTATTTTGAAATACAAATTACAGCACTTAACCTAATCTAAAAGCCTATTCAAGTGCCTATGCACATGTGAAAGCTTGAATGTGTGTAAAAACACAAAAGCTTATTTAGACCCCCAATTAAAAAATATGACTAGATTGCTTTTACTCTAACTTATCTAAGTGCGGAACAAGAGTAAATGAAGCGCAATAAACCGATAACTACTCTAGTGCATAAACATGAATAACAAACAATAAAAATAAAGCACAAGAAAGAAGAAATGCAACCACAAGATAACATCAAGACATGTTATCGAAGAAGAAACCGAAGAACTAGGCAAAAAACCTCTCTGCCTCCCTTCAAGCGGTAATCGATCCACTGTTACCAACAGACTTCACGGAATCACGTCTTCTCTAGCTTTCCGGATCTCACAATACACCTGATTACATCCGCCAAGCCTCACTGGCTTCTTTTGGAAAATCTCCAAAACTTCCCAAACTCGAAAACACTCTCTACACTCTGAAAATGTGTGGATTGTGTTTGGGTAAAAATCTCCTCTCAAGAAATTAGAATGATTTCTCACTAAGGATGAGTACCTCTCTCTCTCTCTCTAAAAGATGGGTGTGTGTGTTGTAGAAAATCTATCTAGGGTTTTTCTCTCTGAATGGTCTCCTTAATACTTTTGTGGATAATGATGGTATATACTTCGCAGAAAGACCTTACCCGTGAGACATTCACAAAACTAACAGCCTAGCACAACTCCTCAGCTTCTAATCATGTGCTTCTCACATGGCTGTTTCACGGCTTAGCTTCTTGCAAGCTTCTCGCGATCTTCTCATGAAATCCTTTTGTTTTTCCAATACATGCTCAATTATTCACCAACTTAATACTAAACCCAATATAATAAAATCCCACAAAATACAAGAAATAACATTAAAATAATTACAATACTTTTTGTCATAGAATAAAGTCAACATAAAACATAGTTGTAAATCACAATTTTAAAACATGCCTCTATTTGTAAAATAGAAAGTAGTAGGGATGGCAATTTTGCCCCGCCCCGCTTGACCCGCCCCTCCCCGCTTCGTCCCGTGCGGGTTTTCCCCGCCCCCGCAAAGGTGGTGGGGCGGGGATGGGGTGAGATTTTAGACCCGCATCACGGGGCAGGGCGGGGATGGGTTTACACTTTTTAGACCCACCCCGCCCCGCCCCGCCCCATGCCCGCCCCGTGGTATTGTCTTGTTAAACATTTAGATAATATTATTTAGTTTTTGCTAAAAATTAGTTTGATTTGATAGGATAAATTTATTTATAATTTTAAGTATATTTTTATTATTGAAATATGTCATTTTATTTGCAAAAATGGTAATAGTTGTAGGGAAAATTAACAAGAAATAAAGTTTTACGATGTAGGGTGGGGCTTCGCGGGTCTTCGCGGGGCCTTAAGGGGCGGGGATGGGGCAAGAAATTTTCCCCGTCATGCGGGGCGGGGCGGGGATGGGGCAAGAAAAATCCATGCGGGGCAGGGACGAAGATCCCATCCTTCAACCCCGCCCCGCCCCATTGCCATCCCTAAAAAGTAGTTCTCATTTTGCGACTCATATTGCAAAAGAAAAAAAATAATAATAATATAAATAAATAAATAAATATCACTAACTATTACTATATATGTTGGCACCTTTTTTTTCACATTGCACATGTTATTCGTGAGAAGGATGACTTTTCTAAACTTGGAAATGCTATGGACATAGAAAAATGCACAACTTTGTGCCACAATTCATGCTAACAAGTGCCCTAAGGGTAATGATTAACAATCCATTTTAGGAAAGTTTTGACATCACTTTTATGAGAAATGAAAAAAGCTGTTAAAACATTAATTGCTTTTTTTTTCTTTTCTTTTCTCATAAAAACTTTATTTAAATGGATTATTAACCATTACCTCGTTGGCATTTCCCTTTTATATATCCCTAGCATTACTCTTTGTTTTTAGGAGTTACGCCCAGAAACTTAACATTGATTCAAAGAAAACCAATTGCTTTTAGTATTCGTTTGGATATTGAGGTTTGTGCATCTGCGTTTTCTCTTTTTTTTTGGAGAAGTGTGTTTCTCAAGCTTTATGTCACACCAGGGGATCTCATGCACTATTCATGGGTTCCACAAACTTTTTTTTTCAATAACTTTTTTATTAAAAATGAGTCTTATGGTACTATTTACACATTTAAAAATTATTTTGCTATAGTGTTTTCATTTTTTAGCAGTATCCAAATGGACCCTTAATACACTTCTAAAACTACAAGAAACAAAGCCCAAAGTCCAAGAAAGAGAGTATGAATAATAAATGAATTTTTATTTTTATTTAGTAGTAAAGTGAAGATTAGAATAGCATGGGTTTAATGATAAGTTAAAACAAAATAATGTATATTGAATGGTGAGATAAATAGAATAATGAATGTTCCACATTAAAAAATAAAAATAAAAAATCAATCAATAAACTTTTTTTTTTTTTTTAGGAAATAAACTACTCCCTCCGTCTCACTTTTTTTGTCCTCTGTTCCATTTTGAGATGTTTCAAAATATTTTCTTATTTCTAAAAATAAAAGTCATTAATTTACTACTGTTCCTATTATACCCCTATTAATTTACTAATTCAATTTTTTTATAAATTTTTTTAAAGGTAGTTTTGGAAATTTATACATTTTTAAAAGGTAAATAAGACAATAAATGATGTTCCCATAAAAAGTTTGACTTTTCCTACTGTTCCTATTATACCCCTATTAATTTACTAATTCAATTTTTTTATAAATTTTTATAAAGGTAGTTTTGGAAATTTATACATTTTCAAAAGGTAAATAAGACAATAAATGATGTTCCCATAAAAAGTTTGACTTTTCAAACAAGACAAAAAAAGTGAGACGGATGGAGTAGTATGTTTGGTAGTACATATCAGCGGAAGCCATATAGGTCTAGTAGTAAAAACTAAAAACAACAATGAAAGTACCCCACATTTAGCCAAGGTAGCAAAAATTAGAAAACCGGACCAATCAACTAGAATCAGATCAAAAACCAATTTGGTCTAATTTTTCAAGAAATCAAGTTGGTTTTAGTTTGGTCCCCATTCTTCAAAAAATTCCAACCAAATAAGGGGGTATACATTTTCTTAAAATTAATCCTAACCTAACACATAACCTCACTTCTTCCCATTTTTCTATACCATTGCCATTGTCGATTCTTTAGCTCCCCCTCGGGCCTCCCCCGGCGTTGGCTTTGTGAGGTATGTTTCTCTCTGACTCTCTGCTCTCTCTATATCAATCCTAACAACTATCAGTTATTCTTTTTAGTAGAATTTGATATCATTCATCCAAGTATTTCACAAGTTAGGGTTTGTGTCTTATCTTCACTAATTTGATATCCTGTACTCCACAACAAAGTAGTATTTGTTACTTATTATTGTTATAGTGCAAGACTTTTTTTTTTGCTAATTTTCATCTAGGTCCATTACTAATATTACTTTTTTTTTTTTTTTTTTTTTTTGTCTATCCACTAACAATTTGTCACATTAATAAGTATTAAAATTTTGATTTGATTAACGGGGGTGCCCTTAGTACATTTGTTAATAGATCATTTTAGTAAAACTTTAATATTGCTTTATTATATATGTGGGGCCAAAGGATCTGGGTGCTCCGACCCATTTCAAATATTAAGCCCAAAGGCCCAGGCCGAGAAGGAAAACGTCCGAGGATGACTAAGGATGACCCAAAGCTATTAGGAGGAATCGCCGAGGACCGTCATGTCCTCGGCGAACTGGTGTCATGGATAGGAAAGGGCAACACACCATCCAAAGTAGCCCTCCTAGTCGTTCCAAGCGAAGGGACTAGCGTAAGGGGACAGCTATGGGAGCATGGTGAAAAAGTGATTGTAAAAGAGTCTGTCACCTCCGCATTAAATGCCCCCAGCTGGCAGTCTGGCCGCATTAATGAAGGAATGACCCCTAAACAGTGTCACCCTGTCTACCGCAACTCACAGCAAGTTGAGGGAAGCGCTGGATAGGACAGATACTCAAGTAGCAACCTGCATGATCAACAGATGGACGGCCAAGATGAAGGGAGCAGAAGGATATATAACCAGAGAGATCACACAAAAAAGGAGGATTGCAGTTCGGAAGACACTTGAAAGCTCTAGCCGTGAAGTATCAAAAGAGGAGAAGAAGAACTCATCCTCGGACGAAGCCCGAGGATAGACTTTTACCCCTCCTCTATGCCTTTGATGGTTCCGCTCCCTAACAATCCTGCTCGACCGTTGACGAAGTCCTCACAAAGGCCCAGTTCTTGAGCCCGCTTCTCTACCAAATTTATTGTATTGAGTCTATTAGGTTTGGGTTCGCTCACATCTACAGTGAAGGACCCCTCGAATCAGGACCCTACAATATAATATAAAAAACAGTTAAAAAATCAAATACTTTTTTATTTTCCCATAAAGAGTTTCTGAAAATACTTCATAAATCAATGTCCTTATGCATCCATTAATTTTTTCCCTTTAAATTTTTTGTTTTTATAGAATTTCTCCTTGAAGTTGTGTGCAGTCTCTACACTAACATTGTGTTGGGGAAAACAAAGGGGGGAGGGGAGGGAAGGGAAGGGAAAGGGGGGAAGAGAGGGGAGAGAAGACGGAAGAGAAAGGATTAATTTTTTTATTTTCCTTGTTTGGTTTGTAAGGGAAAATTGGAGGGAAACACACCTTATATATTTGTGGGTCTCACCGTAAGTACTCTCTCCTTTTCCTCTCAATTTGGGAGGAAAGAATATAGTGAGCCATGGAGGAATTTATTTCCTTCATTTTCCTTTTCTTCACAGCAGTCCCTCCTAACCAAACAAAGGAATTTATTTCCTTTCCTTCCATTTCTTTTCTTTTCTTCCCAAATCCCTCTAACCAAACAAAGGGTAAGTATTTGAGCACTGAGCTTTTTTTCTTCTTCTTAGGTTTTGATTCTCACTGTCACACACTACATATTTTATGTATCTATTATTTGTTAAATCTGGACATTTTTGAAAATCGTGTATATCTCATATGAAAGAATATATTTATTATGGATACAGATTACAGAGTGAGAGTGTAAATTAAAAAGCGTAAAACCATAATTTTTCTAAACATATATATTGGATTCCCACGTTTCTTTTCCCAATATGGTTTTCCTCGAATTCCCATGACTGTGCACAAAACACGAAGCTTTTCACAAATTCGCAATTTTCATGACACAGATATGGGTGTAGACAAGCGTGCGTGGACCACTTGCTGCACGTGAAGAGTTTCGTAGTCTCACCTGTACCGCATAAAGTGATCATGCATTTTTTAGTCTCTATAAACCATAAAAGGATTAATTTTCTATACTACTATTTAAGGGGCTTTTCCTGTTTGGATTTCACATTTTTTATGCCTAAAATGTCCTCATCATACCTACTTACAAGTTTTCAACTAACGGGGATAGATATGTAAATTAAAACTCCTACACTTTAAGACCCACAAACTCACGTAAGCTTTGCAGTTTCTATCTCATTTTCTATTTCTCATTCTTATTCAAATTGAAGACATTTAGTTTAGTTCTACATCCTCCTTTCTTTTTCTTCAGATTATAGATATTTATTGTCAGAGGCTTCAACAAATTTTCAGGTTCTATCTTTTGCATGTTCCTCTTTGTTTTCTTTTCTTTTCTTTATAATTGACTTTCTTTAAGTTCTACTTTTTTTTTTTCTTATATGTATCACGTTAATTCTTTTTTTTTTCTTCTTTTTTTTAAATGTAATTTTGAAATAAATGGTTCCTTCATATACTCTTTTCATGTTGTAGGTATTGTGATCCAAAGGTATTGTCAGAGGCTCCAACAAATTTTCAGGTTCTATCTTTTGCAAGTTCCTATTTGATTTCTTTTCTTATGTTTATGATTGACTTTCTCTAAGTTCTACTCTTTTTGAAATATTATAGATAGTTTTTATTATTGCCCACGGATGGTTTATCAGTTTCTTAGGTTTATCAGTCATGTATTAAAACACAAACTCTTTCTTTAATGAAGGACTGACTTTTTTTTTTTTTTAGCCCATGTAGTTTCGTGTAGATAGCTTCTTGGTGGTGTAGTTGTTTTTTTTTTTTTTTTTTTTGACTTCTTTTTCTAGCCGATATGATTTAGTGAGAATATGACATTAGATATCCTCACTTCACTTCTTTTTCTTTCCTTCTTCATATTTTTTTTTCTTTTTAAGATTTTTTTTTTACCATCATTGTATATGTTTTTGGCGTTAAATTTTTTTATTTTTTTTTACCTATGTAGCAACCTTGAGTTCAACTTTTTTTCTTTTTTTTGTTTTTTAAATGTATCATGTTAACTATCTTTCTTTTCTTTTTTTCTTTTTTCTTTAAATGTAATTTTGAAATGTTGGTGGTGACTGAATTTATATGTTTTTGGCATTAAATTTTTTTATTTAGGTATGTAGCAACCTTGAGTTCTACTTTTTTTTTTTTTTAATATATATATATGTATCACGTTAATTAACTCTCTTTTTAAAAAAAAAATTAATTTTGAAATGTTGGTGGTGATTGAATAATTTTAAACGTGAGTAAATCTTGATAAAAGAAAAAAGAAAAGAGAAAGAGAGAGAACGTGAGGTGAGTTTGCTTTGAAAACTAACAGAAAGTTATCCTATTTTATAGGGAGTTAGATATGTATCTTTATTCTGAACAATTTTAATAGCATTTTCAGGAAAAATAATCTCATCAAAATTTAAATCAAACACAAACTATAACAAACTTATGCTATTATCTTTAACATGCACGCTAACTTTGGTTTGTTGATTAATTTTTTTTATTTTTTTTATTTAGGTATGTAGCAACCTTGAGTTGTACTTTCTTTATTTTTTATTTTATTCTAAGATTTCTTTTTCAATTAGAAGCTTTTGTGTGTTTATACAAATTCAGTTGATAATATAAAAATTAAAAAAATGATAATGTAATATAAAAAAAAAAAACAAAAAGATAATGTAATAGTTTAAAAAAGAAACGTGGGGTAGTGTCTGACACTTTTTTTTTTTTTTAATTTATTTATTTACGTGGGATAGTTTTCTCTTAGTTTATGGGAGGGGTAATTTTTTTCTTTCAAACGTGGGTGGGAAGTTTTTTTCTTTAATTTTTTTTTTATCAACGTTGACTATTTAGTGGGGAGTTAATAATTAGTAGGTTTTTTGAAATGTTGGTGGTGACTGAATAGTTTTAAATGTGAGTAAAGAAAGAGTAAAGAAAGTGAAGTTAAAAAAAAAAAAAAAAAAAAAAAAAAACTTCATAATTAGTGTCTGACACTTTATTTTATATTAGGATTTCTTTTTCAATTAGAAGCTTTTGTGTGTTTATCCAAATCCAAGTTGATAATATAAAAATTAAAAAAATGATAATGTAATATATATATATATATATAAAAAAAAAGATAATGTCTAAAAAAAAAGTGTTAGACACTATCCCACGTTTAAAAAAGAAACGTGGGATAGTGTCTAACAATTTTTTTTTTTTTTTTTTAACGTGGGATAGTTTTCCTTAGTTTATGGGAGGGGTAATTGTTTTCTTTCAACGTGGGTGGGAAGTTTTTTTCTTTAAATTTTTTTTATCAATGTTGACTATTTAGTGGGGAGTTAATAATTAGTAAGTTTTTTGAAATGTTGGTGGTGACTGAAAGTGAGGTGAGTTTGCTTTGAAAACAAATAGAAAGTTGTCCTATTTTGTAGGGAGTTAGATATGTATATTTATTCTAAACAATTTTAATAGGATTTTCATAAATAAATAAAAAAATAAAAAAGATCTCATCAAAATTTAAATCAAACACAAACTCTAACAAACTTATGCTATTATCTTTAATAACACACATGCTAACTTTGGTTTGTTGATTAAAGTTTTTTCTTTTTTTAATACTTGATTTAACTCTAATTCTTTTATCTCTCTCAGGTTCACCAACGCAAATTTTTTGGATTGCATTGAGGAGTCATTGGAATGGAATATTAGATAAGTTCGGGTGAGAGACTTTACAAGAATTATTATATGTATTAAACCTCACATAAAGTGGTTGTTATCTAAGAAAGTGTTGTAAAAAAATTTCTTTTGTAATGGAAACTATATTTCTTTTTATACAATTAACGTGTATCTCTTGCCATAAAATTTTCAATTTAAGCTTTTATTTACTTATGTTATGGATGTGTAGTAAATGACTAAATTTTAGGATTCAAAAAACTACATTTTAGGATTAGACAAAAATTGGTAACTATCATACATAAAATTTTAAAAAAATAACAACATCAACAACACCAAAAAGGTAAAAAAAAATAAAAAATAAAAAAAGAGAGGAAAACTTGAGATGTTTAACGTGGGATACAAAGTGAGATTTTTTTTAAAATAGTATATGGATAGAACATGGGATTTTTTTCAAACATGTAGTTTTTCTTTTTTTGTTAAACTTTTAAATTAGGATAGGGTCACACCAATTCCCCACCTTAATCTTTTAAATTTCCCTAAAATTTAGCATTTTATTTTCTTTCAAAATCAGATATGTTAGTGCCTAAATATAAGGATATGGATGGAGAAATTATAGTAGTAGTTTTATAGTAGGAGTCTTTTTTTTTTTTTTTTCCAAAATATGGAAGATATTTTTTTTTTTTTTTTTTTAAAAAAGAGAGAGGAAAATGGGAGATGTTTAACGTGTGATAAAAGTGGACAACAATTTTTCATGGATAGATGTATATATATATATAAATAAAAACTAGCCTCTGAGCACGCGCGGCTCTTCTACTTTTTGGGTATAGGTTATTTAGAGCATTTATTATAATTTGGGATAATTACATTTTCCAATCATACAAAAAAAAAAAAAAAAATCTAGGGGTGTGATGAAAAATTATTTCACCTGCTAATGCATAATAATCATCACACCCTAGGTTTTTTTTTTTTTTTTTTTTTTTTTGTGTGATTGGAAAATGTAATTATCCCAAATTATAATGAATGCTCTAAATAACCTATACCCAAAAAATAGAAGAGCCTCTAACGCGCGTGCTCAGAGGCTAGTAATTAATAATGTGTGTACTATACATTCTTTCATATACAATAATTTTCATAGTTTTTTTTTTATAATTTATTTTATTTTTTTTTATTGTCGTTAATAAAAATGGTATCAATCTTTATGCCAAATAGCTATTTGAGCTTCTTCTTTTTTTTTTTTTTTCTTTTTTTCTTTTCCTACATAGTTTCCCAAGAATTCCATTTCCATGACTATACCCTCGGATGTGCACCAAAACCCTCTTCTTCTCTTTTTTTCACAAATTCGCAATTTCCATGACAAATATATGATCAGTGTAGACAAGCGTTTGGGCCACTTGTTGCACTTGCACGTGTAACAAAGCTCCAGGTCACCGACCATGAATTAATATTCTTTAATATATAAGATCTCGATCGGTTTTTATCCTTCTCTATATATTGAGGAAGGAACCCAGCTTGGTTTGTACTGTACGTGTAGGAAGTTTCAATAGTGAAGAAAGAGAGCAACGCTAAAAGAAAAATACATCATGGAGAGAAAAACCTTTGGGCTGTTGTTTTTGTTGCTTGTTCTCTTCTCTTCTCGTAAGCCATATATATATATATGCACTCTCTCTCTCTCTCTGTCTCTATTTTCTAGCACACGAACACTATTAATTTCTTTTCTCATTTATCATTTGCCATTCACAAAAACTCTAAATATTTTTTGACAATCATTTACGTCCACTATTTTACATAAATATATATTTACAGATGATATGAGAATGCCTGCATTTTATATATAAAAGTGGACGTGAAAATAACATATAAATGTCGTCAAAGATTTCCAAGGTTACTTTTTGCTCAAGAAGACTACTTAAAACTTGTTTTTTATTTTTATGCAGAAGAGATGGTGATGCGCACTGAGGCAAGGGTTTGTGAGTCCCAGAGCCATGGGTTTAAGGGTGCGTGCGCCATGGATCACAACTGTGCTCTGGTATGCAGGAATGAAGGTTTCTCGGGTGGCCGTTGCAGAGGATTCCGTCACCGCTGCTTTTGCACTAAGTTATGTTAATTCTAGCTACTGGACAATGCATTCAACACGAACGATGGCCATTTTCTTACAGTTTTAGAAGTAGCTACTTGCGATTAGATCTGAATAAGGAATCTCTTCCATTTTGGGGGGAGGCTCATCATGTTTGTTGCTTTCTATGTTTGTCTCATGTAGTATTTGATCTTGCCCTAAAAGGAAATAGCATTTAGCTGTTTACCGTTGTGCTACTTCTATTATTTTCTTTCAAGAGAACAATTAATTATGTCTTTCTAGCATCTCTCAGGAGCAAGATCCCCCTGTTGTCTTCTTGGTTTAGTAACTTTTCTTTTTGTTACTCTACTTTTCTCTAAATATTTAATCATTTTTTATGAAGCACAAAAAATCAGTATGTCAGTCATCCAAACGAGAGCATTGAAAGACCTACAAGAATGAAACAGATAATTGGAGGGAACTGACGTGATGTTGATCTATGTTTCTCTAATACTTATAGCCTATTTGGATGGAGGGGGAAGGAGAGGGAGTAGAGTAAAATTGGTTAAAAATAAACTAATTTTGTGCTAAATCTACTTTACTTTATCTCTCTCCTCCTTAATCTAAATGAACCATTAAGTTAAGGATCCTAGAAACCCAATTATAAAGCTCAAAATGCTGCTGTGTTAGGATTTTTGCCTCATACCTTGAAATGGAGAAGGCTTAATTAGGGTTTAATTATATGGAGTATGGGTTGACTGTATGTCTTCCCACTTTCTTCTCAACTTTTCATCATTCAAAAACGTGATGTGAGAGTAAAGTGTGGAGAGAAACAAAGTGACTTGTCTATGGTGATAATGGTGTTTGATTTTTGTTCCATTAGGAAACATATGGAAAGAGAAACAGAAGATTTGTGCGCTTGATTGGAGAACATGGGTTGGTGGGATGATATCTTGCACAAGAGATCTCATATGTGGCGAGTCCAAATCTTCTGTCTCATCTATTGTGCTCTACTCTATACTCCACTAATAAAACTTGAACAGCTGGCCTCTCCTATTAAGTGAGTAACCATTGACGTTAACGTTAAAATGAGATTTTTTTTTTTTTTTTTTCCTCTTCCATAGCTTTTGTTTCTTCTCTCTGGTTTTTGCTTTAGGTTTCTTTTTCTTTTTTTCTTTTTCTTTTTTTTCTCTTCTCTATATGGTCTCAATCTCAAGTGTTCATCTTCATCCTCACTTCACACCAGTTACAAACACATCCATCTCTCTCTTTGAATCTTTTGCTTGTTTTTTCAAAAACCAATTCTGCTTCTATTGGTTTGTGGAAAGGAAATCTTCTGGGTTTTTTTGTTACCGAACGTTTTGAGGGTTTGATGTGAGAGTTAAGTGTGGAGAGAAACAAAGTGACTTGTCTATGGTGATAATGGTGTTTGATTTTTGTTCCATTAGGAAACACATGGAAAGAAAAACGTTTTTGAATGATGTAAAGGTTGTAGTCAGTAAATAATTAGGGTTGCTAGATTTTGTATTTTACATGTTTGTTGAAATTCTTGAAAGAGTTTATGGATGGGAAGCTCCTCCATAGAAGCTCTCTTGTATATATATTATTGTAGAGATTACAATTTGATTTAAATATACGTATAACATTTTATTTAAATTGCAGGATTTTATTATTTTATCAAACTCTATTTGATAAGGATTGACTTAGTTGATGGATATCTGTTGAGAATGCTTGGACTGATATGTTTTGGTTTTGTGCTTCAATTGAGATAAGGTCAGATATGTCTCAATAGATGGTGGGGTTTAAACCCATAAATTGGTGGAAATTACTCTATGGGTAATATCACTAATATGCTTCAATTAAGGCTAGGTTTTTTTTGTTTTTTTTTGAGATGAAAGATAGAAATTTTATTAGATAAATATGAGAAACAGTACATAAGAATCTTGTACACAAAGGAAACCAGACCTATTCTGTAGAAACAGAAACATTATGCATGAAAACAAACAATTTTTGCAGAAACAAACAATTATGCAAAAAACAACACTATGCAGAAAAGCAACAGATATGCAAAAGCCAATTAGATCACAATCAATTGCTTGATTGAGCAACTATCAAATGTTGATACTCCTGCAGAGAACCTAGTGCTCCATTAAGAATGGACTTGGGGTGAGTTTGGATATGCTCAAAATAATATTTATTTCGAGCATTCCAAATTACCCAAGCCGTCGCCGCCCATCTTTCCAACTCTTGTTGAGTAAGTTTGTCCATTAACTACCTAAATAGCATGAAGATATCTTGAGTAACATTTGAACATTTTTGAAACTTTCCCTGGCAATTAAAGGGCCCAAACATTTTGTGCGAAAGGAAATTTCCAAAGCAAATGGGCAGCAGAATTTCCATGCATGTCTTATGAGCAAAAGATCAAACACCTTGTCCCTATCACATTGTCCAGTGGCATCATGAATCAAGTCCTTCACCAACAGATTGGGCTGAACCTCTCCCAAAAAAATTGGGTTATGTGTCAACCATTTGTGAGTTGAAACTTTAATATATCTTCCATCCCTAGCCTGAAATTTTGAACCTTCCTTAATAAGATCTCTAGCTGTGAGAAGACTCCTACACACATATGAAAGATTGCTGCCAATCTCCACATCCATAAAGGAACAATTGGAAAATATCTTGATTTATACACCTGATAGAATAGAGAATGAGTATTATGAATCAAACGCCAAGCTTGTTTGGCTAACATAAGGCTAGTTAATATAGAATCTGTTACTGTCATGCTAGGCTAATAGGACCCCATATATGAAATTCAAAATCGACCAATATTTTCTCTATATGGATTATGACTTTCAATTGACTCTAGATGATGTAGGACAGAATCTTCAAATTAATTTATGAAATTTGTTATTTTTGGTATTTTTATGTAATTTTTGTTATTTTAAGTTTAGGGCAATTATTTCCTTGTTTTTAGGTGCTTTTAATGTTTTTTAGGTCAAATTTGGTTCTTGTTATGGTTAGGTATCAATTAGGAGTTATTTTAAACTATATTTTCTTATCTATCAAGTTTTACAAAGCCCTTAAATAGGCCCCTAAGTCTATACACGTTTTTTTAACAATTATTCAATCAATAAAATTCAAACTTTTGTCTTTCTATTTTCTGGTGAATTCTAGGCCCTTTCTCCTTGTGGATTCAAGGTTATTTTCAAAAGCAAACATGTTTTGTTTCTTGTTTTCTAAAAGTAGACGTGTTCTGCTTCTTGACACTTCCGCATCCCACATCAGTTGGCATTAGAGCCTTGACTTATCTTGGTCTGGTGGCTGACATATGAGACTATAGCAATTCCGGTGACAAAAAACTTAGCAAGTATTATGTGACAAACAACTAGTACTCACAAATATCTTTGCTAAGATTGCCATCATAGGAGCATGGAAACAATAGGGATAACTGTTACGAAAACATAACTCACGAGCAACCTATTGGTAAGCAAATTTCATATAGGCCTTATAAAAGAATTGCAAGTTTTAATGGTTATTTTTATAAAGAAATCTAGAGGATTTATTTGACTTTGAAAATATTTATTATGAGAGAAAAGTTGGACTTGTTTTGTATAAACTTAGTAAGTATGCCTTACATTGGTGGGAACGAATACAATTTGATAGAATCCAACAAGGTAAAGAAAAAATTCGCTCATGGCCAAGGATGAAAAAGATGCTTGCTATCAAATTTTATCCATTGGATTGTGAAGAAATCTTGTCGTATACAATACAAGATTATTATTGGCCAAGAAATTCATACTTGAATTATTTTGAAGAGCTAAATATTCTGCCATTAAAGGAAGAATTGCATGTTGAAGAAAATATTGTTCTTGAAGAATATGTAGAAATAAAAGAAGAAAATATAGAGATTTCAAAGGAAATTAATGAAGGCCTTGTTATAGAAGAAGAACCTGAAATCAAGATTATGGAAGAGATTAATGAAGACCCTATTATAGAGAAAGATCTTGAGGTCAAGATAGTAGAGACCATTAGAAAAAAACTATAGAGGAAGTTGTCAATGATCTCGATGAAGTCAAGTTAGATGATTGCAACGTTCAAACTCCTATTATTTTGGTGGGAAGTACTGAAACAAAGTATACTGATTTTATCGGGGTGGGAAGATTTGATTTGATCATTGACTCTTATTTGGAGAATATTTTCAATTGCATGAAGATCAAAGGATAAGAAGTTCAAGTTGCCCAAGTGATGACTTTCAAGTTTGGTAAGAATACAAAGAAGATGAAGAATTCAAAGTATTTATTCTCTTGGCATGGAAGATTTCAGATTTCAACCATCAACTCGATGACGAGTTTGTTTCAAGTGGAGGGATCTGATGTAGGACAGAATCTTCAAATTAATTTATGTAATTTGTTATTTTTGGTATTTTTATATAATTTTCGTTATTTTAGGTTTAGGGCAATTATTTCCTTGTTTTTTGGTGCTTTTAATGCTTTTTAGATCAAATTTGGTTCCTGTTATGGTTAGGTATCAATTATGAGTTATTTAAGAATATGTTTTCTTGTCTGTTAAGTTTTACAAAGCCCTTAAATAGACCCCTAAGTCTATACAAGTTTTTTTTAACAATTATTCAATTAATAAAATTCAGACTTTTGTCTTTCTATTTTTTAGTAGATTCAAGACCCTTTCTCCTTGTGGATTCAAGGAACCCTCGTTGATTCGAGGATATTTTCAAAAGCAAACGTATTTTGTTTCTTGTTTTCTAGAAGTAAATGTGTTCTGCTTCTTGACGCTTTTGCATCCCGTATCACTAAAGTCAAGAACTTTGTCACTACAATTAAAATAGAACTCCATGAACAAAATTAGGCAAGTGCCACAAGGCCCACAACAGCTTTACGAATGATATATGCAATGTAGCAAAGCAAGAAAGATAATTTTTAAAGGAAGAAGAAGTTTTAGGCCTATAGACAAAACAACACTCTCCTAATAACTCAAAGTCCCAAACTAAAGACAAAAAAAAAACGTTGCTCCTCCACCAGAAGTTCAAGGAGCCATTTTGCTAACAAGATCTAACTAAAAGACACATCTGGAAAACCACAATTAAAGATAAAAATTTTGCAAAATTAAATTAACATCTCTCTATCTAATATCTCAATGCATGATCTCTATGGACTTGGAGCATGGCTGATAAAGTCCTACAAGCAATCACACCTCTATCTTCACTTCTATCTTGTTATTCAACATCTTCATAATTTCTTTGATTTCCCATTTTGGGTAATTGTTCTCCGTATCAATGTATAACAGATCAGAAATCAATAAAATCAAAGCAAAAAATTAATAATTAAATCAACTTTCATCTAATTACCTGTATCAAGTTCAACATATCAATAAAGCTAGGTGTATTTAAATTTGACATGCTATTTTCCTGATACATTTCACAATGAAACAAGTAAAAATCAAAGCAAAAAATAAATCAATAAATAAACTTTCATTTAATTACCTATATCAAGTTCAACATATCAATAAAGTCAGGTGTATTTATATTTGCCATGCTATCTTCCTTATGCATTTCACAATGAAATAAATAACAAACAATATAATGAACCATTTATGAGCTAATACTACAAAATGTAAGAGTAATATAACAATAAATGAATAAAGAAATCATAATCAAAATTTAAAAGTTTACCACTGTATGTTGAGGTGCTTGATTCCCTGAGCTAAATGCACCATGATAAGGTGGCTAAGAAGGAAAATAATCATATAAATAATTTCATAAATTAGTACTTTTTTACACAATATATATATTTATATTGTTAAATAAATTGAAGAAGACATCAAACCTGCTTGATTCCTTGAGTTAAATGCACCATCATAAGGTGGCTGCTGTCATATTGTTGAAATAAAAATCATATAAATAATTTAAATAATTAGTATATACTATTGTTTAACAAATTGTAAACACAAAGTAACAAAATACAGAACACATTTCATGCTGGTGTGAGCTATTGAATATGAGAGTATACTTTAGTTTGACATTTCCTCTTTCTTGTAGCTTTCTCTAATGCACTCTTTCTTCTACGAGATGTCCCTACACATGCTTGTCTCCCTTTAAGCTTAATTCCTTTAATTTTTTTTCCTTCACAGTTAGTAGGCTGCACATTATCATTAGCTTGTTGAGCCTTTGATTTGAAACGGGTGCCCCCAATAGTAGATACATCAAACCTACTTGATTCATTGAGTTAAAGGCACCATCATAAGGTGGCTGTTGTCATATTGTTGAAATAAAAATCATATAAATAATTTAAAGAATTAGTACATACTATTGTTTAACAAATTGTAAACACAAAGTAACAAAATACAGAACACATTTCATGCCGATGTGAGCTATTGAATATGAGAGTATACTTTAGTTTGACATTTCCTCTTTCTTGTAGCTTTCTCTGATGCACTCTTTCTTTTACAAGATGTCCCTACACATGCTTGTCTCCCTTTAAGCTTAATTCCTTTAATTTTTTTTCCTTCACAATTAGTAGGCTGCACATTGTCATTAGCTTGTTGAGCCTTTGATTTGAAACGGGTGCCCCCAATAGTAGATTCTTTAATTGAAAATTTTTTCAAATTTGTCTCTACTTTGTTCAAAGTACTTTCATGAGCATCAAAAGAAATACAAAAAGACTCATCAATCGGTGCAACTCTTGCTACCAAATTAGAATATAATTTAAGCAACACTTTATAACGACTTCCCACATCTACATTTTGGTCATGTGATCCTACACGCATATAATTATTTATTGCAAAACCATCATTTGCATCTTTTGTCCACGTTTTTAAAATATACCGATTCGGCACCCTTTTACAATTTTGAATAGATAACACTTTTAAGGCATAAGCACATAAAATTCCAACAAATTCAAATTTATTACAACTACACATCATTATAGAAGCCAATAAATCAAATTGAACAATGTGTTGGCAAGATTTACGGGGGAGAAATAACTTTATATTTTACCACAAATCCAATCTCACCATCCTTATGCAAATCACAATCCCAAGTGAACCATAATCCACAATTAAACAACTTAAATACTGCAGGAGTATAAACACTCGCTGCATGCTTCAATATTTCTACTGGATATTCTAATGATGGTCTACTTTGAGTTGCTTTAAAATCTGCTCTCAACTCTTCAAAACGTCTATCATCAACCAACTTTTGAAAGTGACGAATGAAACGCAACAAGTTATAATTATAAGTTATATACCTTTTAGTTTGACTGTTCATACTCTCACTTCTTTGAGTAGTAGACATATCAGCACAAAATGTTTTCCTCCCATAAACCAAAGCCCAATTCTCCCTTAACCCAAATTGTCTTTGCAACCAATTTTTATTCTTTAGATCGTATTTATCAAGCATATTATCCCATGCATCTGAAAAAATCATCTTCATAGTCATGGTCATATACACAACTACTAAAATTTGTTGCAAAAGTACTATACCATCCAAGCACTTCATTAAGTTGCTTAGCTACATTTTGTTATATATGCCAAACACATAAATGATGATGTATTTCTGGCCCTTGTGAAGCTAATGCCTTTGCCATTGCAGCATCTTGGTCTGTGAGGATAATCTGTGGTTTCTTACCAAACATTGCCTTCTAAAAAGAATCAAACAACTATATGAAAGTCTCAAATGTTTCATCATATGAAAATGCAGCACCAAACATGATAGTTTGTTTATGATGATTTACACCAACAAACAATGCAAACGGCCTACCTTCTTTATTTTTTTTGTAAGTTTTATCAAAGCACACTACATCCCCAAAATATTCATAATCAAACCTCATTCTAACATCTTCCCAAAAAATATTTGTAATTAGATCATCAAGAACAACTTGAATTGCATAAGAAAAATTATGGTCTTCAATTGCATTTTTTTAAGATATTCAAGTAGGCTTGCTGTATCCCTGCTTTTCATCTCATCTGTTTGACTTGTACGGAAATAATTATCATAATCCTTAGGAATGAAGCCAAGATTGTCAAGTCCACCCACCTTTTTGGCCATTAGTCCTACACTTCATAGTCATTGTCATATACACAACTACTAAAATCTGCTACAAAAGTACTATACCTTCCAAACACTTCATTGAGTTGTTTAGCTACATTTTGGTACATATGCCAAACACATAAACGATGATGTATTTCTGGCCATTGTGAAGCTAATGCCTTTGCCATTGCGGCATCTTGGTATGTGAGGATAGTCTATAGTTTCTTAACAAACATTGCCTTCTGAAAAGAATCAAACAACCACATGAAAGTCTCAGATGTTTCCTCATATAACAATGCAACATCAAAGATGATAGTTTGTTTATGATAATTTACACTAACAAACAATGCAAATGGACCTTCTTTATTTTTATTTTTATTTTTTTTGTAAGTTGTATCAAAGCACACTACAGCCCCAAAATATTCATAATCCAACTTCATTCTATCATCTGCCCAGAAAAATATTTATAATTAGATCATCAAAGTCAACTTGAATTGCATAAGAAAAATTAAGGTCTTTAGATTGCATTATTTGAAGATATTCAAGTAGGCCTCTTGTATCCCCACTTTTCATCTCATCTGTTCATCTTGTACGCAAATAATTATTATAATTCTTAGGAATGAAGCCAAAATTGTCAAGTCCACCTACGCTTTTGGCCATTAGTCCTACACTTGCTCTTGGTGCAATTCCAGAACTATCTGCTAATTCAACCTCAATAGCTTGGGTTGGATTAATGGACCTTTGAAATCTAAGGAATATATGCTTACAAGGAGAAGCTAAGACGTGTGTGTGCTCTGACACAAATTTTACCACACAATATTTTTCACTACATCACAACTAATTTTCATCTCTGCCAAGCAACCACATCTTGTTTCTGGACGATGGCATTTCATATTATCATCTCTTTTATCATTCCTGTAAAGTTGTAATTTACAACTATGTGTTTTGTTGGCTTTAATTTCGTGACAAATTTGATTGTAATTTTATTCAATCGTTTATACCCTGTATTTATTGTGGGATTTAATTGTAAGGGTTGTGTGATAGAGAAATAGAAGTGTGAAGACTCAAGCTATTGAAGAAAGAAGAGTTTTCGCGGGTAGCTCGCGACTAAGCATCCCACAAAATGATACATGTGCCCTGCACATGACTGGAATGCGAAGAGTCGGGACAGATGGAGACAGGTGTGTTTCGCAAGTAGCTCACGGATAAGGCCTTTCAGCGAGACACTCGCGAAACATTCTGTTTTTCCAGACTGTCATTTCTGATACACACTTTCTGTACCTACACTATTTATACCCACATTACCCACAGATGTTGAGGAGTGCTTCTGAGAGAAAACTCTAACCACAAACCTTAAGAGTTAGAGATTGTTATATCCACATATCTCTGCACATTTGTTTTGGGATTTTCCTCAACTTCTACCTCTCTATTTCCATATCATTGAGAGGTTGATAGTCCAAACACTTACCACACCCTTTTAGAGTGTTCAGTGAGGATTTGGTGCTGCTGGAAAGTATTGGAAGAAGCCAAGGATGGCAGATGCAACATGGAGCTTGTTGTAGGATCCAGAAAGCTAGACAAGACACGATTCTGAGTAGCCTTGTTTGAGTAGGAATTTGGAGGGCTTAAGTACATCGGGTAGATTAGGCTTGGAGGGTCTCTTGCTAACTCATGTATCCCAACTGATTGTCTAGTGGATCGATTACTGCTTGGAGGGCGGCAGAGAGATTTTATGCCAAGGACTTCAGTTTCCTCTTCGATAACATATCGTTGTGTTGTCTTTGTGTTTGCATCATTCTTCCCTACTCTTTAGCTTTCATATTTCTGCTGTGTTATATTGATTATGGCTTAGAATAGTTTATTTGTTCATCCGCTCGCTTTTACTCTTTTCCGTACTTAATATAAGTTAAAGTAAAATCTATCGAGCCGTTATTTTTAACTTGGAGTCTGAACAGCTCTTGTGTTTTCACACATTTTAGAGCATTCAATTCCCTCATATGCACTCACAAGAGCAACAAAAAAACTCTATCTAACCATTTACGTGAACCATCTTTATCACCCTTGTGGCCCTTACTTCGCCTAATACTAAATCCAACTATACGCACATGACTGTTATAGAAATCATATGCATCTTGCTCAGTCTCAAACTCAATTCCTAATTTTGGAATCACTTCTTCTTCTACATTAGCAATTTTATTATTGCTATCTATTGATATAGGTTCTAATTATTCAACTGTCACAAGTGAATCCTCATCTTTAAAATTCAATTTTCGAACTAATTGATTACCAGTCTTAGTATGATAATTGCTATCACTCACGACCTTAATACAAAACAAAAACAACATCGGGTCCGTTTGGATACACCTTATTTTGCTAAAAACTGAAAACTGAAAACGCTATAGCAAAATAATTTTTATGTGTGAATAGTGTTGTGGATCCCGTGAACGGTGCCTTTTGTCTCCTGCACAGTGAATCCATGTGCATGAACAGTGTGATTACTGCTCGTACATGCTAAAAAAAA
This sequence comes from Quercus agrifolia, assembly GCA_029955455.1. Classification (NCBI taxonomy): domain Eukaryota; kingdom Viridiplantae; phylum Streptophyta; class Magnoliopsida; order Fagales; family Fagaceae; genus Quercus; species Quercus agrifolia. The sequence goes on from JARQAD010000006.1 coordinate 19,567,376, forward strand.
TAAAAATAAAATAAGGCAAAAAAATGCAAACGTGATGGAAAAACGTGAATCCAAACACTCACATAGTTATTTTTTTAATAAACAACATATACACACACACACACACACACTTTAGACACACTCTTGCACAAGTGTATATAAGAAAGTTCTTATAAATCCTAAAAGAAATTTTAAAAAAATATATATATATATATATTTACACTAAACCAAAACGAGAGAACTTACTATGTGATATTGAGGGCCCATTTGATAATGTTGTTCTAGTAACATTGTGAAAGCTCGAATTTGTGTGAAAACATAAAAGTTTGTTTAGACCCCCAATTAAAAGTTATGACTCAATTTTTTTTACTCTAACTTAAACTAAGTGCAAAATAAGAGTAAATGCGAGCGAATAAACGATAAAACTACTCTAAGCCATTTTTCAACAAATATCAACAATAAAATGAAAGCTAAAAAAGTAGGGAAGAATGATGCAAATACAAGATAATACCAAGACGTGTTATTGAAGAGGAAACCGAAGAACTCGACGAAAAACCTTTTTGCCGCCCTCCAAGCGGTAAATCAATCCACTAGAGAATAAGTTGGAGTACACGAATAACAAAAGACACTTCAAGTCTAGTCTACCCCATGTACTTAAGTCTTCCAAACTCCTGCTACCAACTGACTTGATGAAGCCTTATCTTCTCTAGTTTTTCGGATCATGCAATTCAACTTGATTGCATCCGCCAAACGATTGACTTCTTCCAATACTTCACAGTAGCACCAAAACCTCACTTTACACTTAGATTGGATGTGGTAAGTGTTTGGGCTATCAACCTCTCAAGGATATAGATATAGAGAGGTAGGAGTAGAGAAAAACCACAAAGAATTGTGCAGATGATTGTGGGTATGACAATCTTTAACTCTCAAGGGTAATATTTAGGGTTTTCTTTCTGAAAAGCAGTCCTTACAATATGTGGGTAATGAGGATATATATAGTGTGGGTGAAGACATGGTGGAGCAGATTTGCCAAAATAGCAAAATAGAATGTTTCGCGGGTATTCATGGTTTTCTCAACCAAAAAAAAAAAAAAAAAAAAAAAAAAGGGAAAATGCTTGAGTTACTATAAATTTTACTACAATATATCTGTAAGATTAATGTAAAATTATGGTAAATAAAAGTTTGAATGTGATTGGTTGATTTCTACCATCTAATATAAATGAAAATTAGATATCTAAACTCAACTCACTGCATATGCAATTAACGAGTTTACTCATACTAGCTTTTTCTTTTAAGTAGTTGTAGTCTTGTAAATTCATGTCTTGTCGGCCTTTTTCTTAATACCCTATACCAACCGGTTTACAATTGATACAGCATTTTTAGATGAATTATGACACTTAACAAATTCCCTTGGATCTTTACAAGTTTTTAACAAATCAGACATTCCTTTGGCTTTTCGCATCATAGATGTTGTCCTTGCATCTCTATCTCTGCTATATGCATTCGGCAACTTCATTGAATGAGGGACAGAAGACATCATGCCCCGTAGTTTATGTGCCATTTCAATCATTCCTTCTTTCTTTAATGCATCATTCATTCTCTTAAATGTAAGATACTGAGGAATTATGCCCCTCCAAATCATGTCCTCAAAGTCTGCAAAAGCCTCTTCAATCTATGCATTTTGCAAAGCAAATGAACCAACATAGTACTTGTAGCTAAGTCCATATCACATCCCCTAGCTCTCATTTCTTGCTAACCTGAACTACCAAGTCAAGTCTCTCCTCCTCACACAACATTTTCATCAAAAGATGGTAAGTAAGACAATCTAGTGTGTACCCAGATTCAATCATCTTGGTATAAAGGTCATCCCTTCCTCAATCATCAGATGTTTAGAGAAGTACCTAAAGAAATAGTTATAGGTTGTACGAGTCCAAACAAAGCCCCTACCTATCATCATCTTAAGGATCTTACTAGCTACTGCAAGATCTCCTGCCTTGCAACCAAAGAATTGTATGTTGAGATAGTGGGGCCTAATTCTAGAACTAAAAACCGCTCCAACATCCGCATTGCCTCCTTAAAACCTTTGGGATTCCCCCAATGCATCAATTATTGGATTATACACAATTGCATTTGGCTCAATTCCTTCTCTCCTCATCTCATGCACCACTTCAATTGCCCTTTCAGCACAACGCATCCAACAGTACCCTTCCACTAGTATACCATATGTCAAAACACTTTGGTTTCACATCATCAATTTTCTTCGGCTCCCAAAGCCTCTCTGCCTGTTTAAGCTTCCTCAATTGAAACGACCATTCAACAATATATTATAAACCCTTATTGATGAAACCCAACTTTTGTCCAACTTCCTTTTCTGATCTAAATATTCTGAAGTTACTCTTTACATGTCCTTCCTTACAAAGGGAATCCAACAAAATCTCAAACAAACTCATTTTTTTAACCTGATTTACAAATTGGGTCTAAATTACATGCAAATTCAAATTCCCGTATTGCAGGTTGGGTCATACCTACAAAAGTGTACCATAACATTGGGATCACAAATCTAAGATCTATAACTTCAGTTCCATATATCAAATATAACAACCAAAAGCCTTACTTAAATGCAGAATCAATATGACAATATCCCCACTTCAACAACACAAAAATTTCAAATCAAATTTAATGCAGATTTTGGTATCCTCATTTATATTACTTGTGAATACATATGTGCAAATAGCGGATTGAGACCCAAAAGGCATAGACATGGGCACAGCAATACTGCAATTCTTGAAAAAATTAGGACATGACATGGTGGGGATAAAACAATTAGTTAATTAGTTATTATATAAACTACATTTAATTTATTATTTATAAACATAATTTTTACATTTATTTTAATTTTAAAAAATAACAACTATCAAAATATTTAAAAACATTTCAAAAAATCAAAGGAATTTTTATAAATTAATCATCCCAACACACTAAGGACACGCATGGAAGAGCATTGGTGTCCTCGGTGTGTTGGAGAGGAACATGCCAGGTTTGGAGTGTCCATGCTTCTTAGATTGAGGCATACCTATACAAGGATACATACCATCAAATCATAAATCGATCATGCATACGTACCATCATATCAAAAATAGGTTAAAGAATATGAATATTTACATATCCACAATTGTTCAGATACAATGCAAATGGGTTGATTCTAAAAAATGTAAATTCAATGCTTAGCTCAAAGTAAATGACCAATTCAAATAAGTCAACCAAGACAAATAAATAGCAAGTTCAATCTTTTAAAATTTGCAGTAAAGTAGATATATATCCACGTCTGATGATGATAGCAAATGTGTCCCCTGAAACCAAAGCAACTCAATCAAGAACCAGAGACTGGATTTTGCAAGTACATTGATCATTGAGTTGAAGAGTGTTGCAGGAGATTGAAACCCAGGATGCTTCTCAGCCCAAACAAAGAGCAGTAACTTGGGAGATGAATCAAAACGGTCAAACAATGCCTGCAACAAAGTTGGGTCCGGTTCAACCCTGGTCTGGTCCAAGGCAGCCTCAAGGGCTGGACCAGGAGAGATATTGGGATCTGTAAGGAGGTTAGAAATGGTGGAGAAGTCATTTTGTGAAAAGTTGGGGTCAAGGTGGTTTGGATTGTTGATTGGGTGTGATGGAGGGCAGTGAGGGCCACTTGATGAGGGGGTTACCGGGAACAGAAAGCTATGATTGGTCCTAGAAGAAACGGGGAATAATGGTTTGAAGGTAGGAGGTAAGGTTTGGCTTCATGAATAAGATGAAATATAGAGAGAGAAAATGATGAGGTCTGTGTGAGGGCATTAGGGAGAGAGACACAGACAACTGTGAGTGAAGAGGTGACATTTTCAGTTTTGGAGGCATTCGCATTCCTGTCAATTTTAAAAATTATTAGAAGAGCCGACATCTCAATTAAACCTAATGTTAGTTTTATTAGTGACTGACATTGAGGAGCCCCAAAGTTATTTACATGCACAACTAGCTCTTATCTCCACCCCACCCCAGTGCACCCCCAAACCCACCCACAAGGTAGAAAGAGCGAGAAAACCTCAAATGATATTGCTTGCAAAGGTTCTAGAAACATCTATGGTTGAGTCTGAGTTAAAAAATTGACAATAAAAGCTAAGGTTAATTCATTTGTGATTACAATCATATTAACTCATTTAGCCCATTTTAATGGTCTCCTGCAACCAAATTCCTGTACAAATGGTTTCTATTATATAATTCTTATCAAACTAGAAATGTCGACAGAGTCTGCTGAAGAAGGTATTTCTTGGTTTATTGTTGAATCAAAACAAAAGTTTTGGTCTCAAAAGTCTTAAACATAACTCCATGTTCTGCCTAGTTATTTAAATGAGAGCTATCTGCTCCTAGTTGTTCAAAAATTGCCAACAAGCCCAGGTTAGTATTATCTCTTTGTGTGTGTGATTACAAACAAAGTTGAGCCAAGCCAAATACTTAAAGGCTCAATATTGACAGACTAATTGGAAAAACACAGGTTATAGCTTTTACTGCCTGTTCCATTTCTTTCTCTCTCGCTCTCTCTCAAAAGCTAGACTACCTTATTTTTTGCAGAATGATTGCTTAAAGATGCTGATACAAGGCTTGCTCATAGAATAAGGTGTGACACAATTGATACAAGAGTAAAGGCAGCTCATTTGGCAACCTATAAAGCTTGCTCCAGTAACTATCCTGGCCAAGCCTCTAAGCATCATATTCATATACAGTGGTAATGAGCTTTATCAAATTATGAAACTTACTTTGTGTTTGTGTTACACTTGCCTAAAACCTCGTATACATAAACAAGACTTTGTGTTAGCAAGCATATTATAAGTATTTGGCTAAACTACTTCACAGACATTTTCACAAACAGGTTCAAGGCATAGTAAAAAAAGGTTTTTACCCCAATCTTATGCACCAGCAACAAATTCACTCAACGCCACAACAAAAATAACCACATTGTTCAACACCAATCAACTTACCGGCTGTAATTTCCGGTGATATTACGGCTGGCTGGGAACAGAGATGCAGGCAGAGGCTGAAATTATAAGTGGGGGAGTTGGAACTTAAAGCCAGAAATGAAGAGTAGCATAAAAATAAGATAAATGGGATATGTATAAAAATAATTTAATTATATACTATATAAAAAATTTAAATGTGTATTAAATGAAATCATATATATACATACTCAAGGCGGACCATAGTGAATAAAACCCGTTTCCACCCTATTACCTTTTTGAGGCAAAGAAAACTTGTGACAGAAATTTTTGTTATCCCTAACCCTTATATTTAAATTGTTTATAGTGTACTTTCTTTTACTTCTATTGTTTATAGTGGATAGTTATTCAACAAAATATTCATTTCTATACTAATTTAGATGTTGGGAATGAATATTACAAATTAACATTGAATTAGGATGCTGATTACAAAATTTTAAATTTTGGGTATACATTACAAATACCCCTATAGGTTGGGGTGGATATTTGTAATTAACTAATAAGATTAATTCTTTAAGCACTAGCATAGTAGCATTAGGTGTGCCTAATTCCAAAAATTTGATATTTGGCACACCAAATACTAAAAAACACGTTATATGAGGTGTGCTATTAATATTTTAAATTTTTTAATTCATATTTTTTCTCTCTCTTCTATAATTTTCGTTGACTAGTTGGGCATTACTCAAATTTTCTCTCTCTTATGTGACAGTAGCTCTTGGGAACCAAAAATAAATAATTAAAAAGAAGTAAGAAAGAATAAAAAATAATATTTAACTAAAGTGATAAAAGAATCGAAGATGTGATGTATGGTATATTGTAAAGTGATATGCTATAATAGATAAAGTAACTTTTTGATGTGTTAAAATAGCATTTGTTTAGTACGCCTAATGCTAATGCTTTAAGTGCACATTTTTTCAGAAGTTATTTCGGTGATAAGTTGTGATGGTTACAATTTTTTTTTTTTTTTCACATGCTTGTCACCGGTACCACTTTTATCATGTATCATCCATATCATGTAAATTGTTTGTGAAAGAAGTTAGATTTTAAATGTTGCAATGGTTTTTGTCTAGTGATGTAAGGGATACTAGAAAATTTTAGTTTAAATTGCTAATTTAGTCCTACAATTATTAATCGGATAAAAGTTTAATTTGGTCCTTCAACTATTAATTGTGTCAATTTAGTCTCTTAACTTTTAAAATTAAGTCATATCATCCTTGGGTTTTCTCTCCATTTAATTTTAATTAAAAAAATAATAGTTGAATTGATTTTTTTTTTTTTTGGTGAAAATACTTGGCTTGATTTAATTTTGAAAATTTCACATTTTTCACATACGTATGCTTCATTTGCAACATCCGTTAATTTTATTAAAATTTAAATGAAGATCAAATGTAACGATGAAATTGACTTGATTTTGAAAGTTGAATGACTAATTTAAAATAATTAATAGAGGCCAAATTCCCGAATTTCACTAATACCAAGTTATTATCATTATCACTTGTGTCCATATAAAAGAACATAGATTTAGCTAATAAAATTGTCAGTCCTTTGTACAAATTTTGCAGATTGTGAAGATGGTCACATGCATCGTTTACATGTAATGGCTTGATGTAAATAAATGCTTTTGTTGCAACAATTTATTACACCTCTACTTGGGAGGAAGCATGTGCATTTTTGCTTAAAGTTGATATCTTGAACCCAAACTTGTGAATTGGTAATAGTTTTTCTTCTTTCAAATGATATGATCTCGGGTTTTCTAGTAAAATCTTATAAGCTAACTATTTCCATATAAATTGCAAAAGTTAATATAGTTAGACAAGAAGAGAAGCCCCTAGCTGAATGCTAGTTGCTGAGAATCACTCTCTCAAAATGTTCTCTGTACTGGAAGCAAGGGGGGAATGCAGAGGGAAAATAGCTTTGCTATTTTGCCTCATCAACAACAATGAGTTGCCAATATCATGAAAAGGTAATCGTTTTGGGGACATGAATCCACCATTTGATGTGTGTACTTTTCTTCTTCCAACCCTTAAGACCTCCTTACTTGCATTATCATTGGTTAAATGATTTTGCTTCAAGCGACAAACTAGTACTCGCTTCTCCATCTCATTTGTGCATCCTGGGTAATTCCTTGTGAACTTTTGGTCCTTGTAACTACTGAGTTTTGTTCCTTCCTCATCCTCAAGTTCCCCATGGAGCATGGACATTTGTGCTTGTAGCTCATTTGCTTTGGTTTCAGATGATAGAGCCTTTTGTCTCCATTCTTGGACCTGGTGATAAGAAACATGGTATCTTAAAAACTATTTTAATCTGGTGATAAGGAATGACTTGCTATCTGCAGTGATATCTAAAGTTATTTTTCCCAATGAACTACATTGTTGGGACACAGAAACAAAGAAAAGAGCCTTTTGCATAAAGATTATTGAGATAGAAAACTAGACAAATTAAACATAGGACGAATTGGCTCAAATTTGGTTATACGAAATCTTACAGCAGTGTGTATGGATTTAATTTGATGATCGGAATTGAGGGCTCAATCCTCCCAAAAGTCTCGAGAAGCCTGCAATTCTTCCATCTCCACCCTCACTTGCCCTAGCATCTGAGACCATTGCTCTGTATCAACTCGAACTTGCTCTACAATTCTTTGCACTATAGCCTTACAACGCCCTGAGCACTTGTATCCTTTAGAAGAATATTTCCAACTTTAAGCAGAAATTCTTTCCCTATCACTTTGTCATGAAAATTAACTAAAAGACATGCATGGAGCATTTGCAGGTCTGATGCAATTAAAAGAAACCCACCTATTGTACAAATAATTCCCTCCCTTTAGTTGAGGCTGCAATGCCTAGTACAGTAGTAACTGTAGACATTAATCGACATCCAAAGGTCCCAATAAAATCTTGAATGATGAAAGAAAGAGGACATATGTGCTCATCAAGAAATGTAGAGGGAAACCTTAAGGGAGTGTTTCAACATGGGTAACAATGAAAAGACATGACAAATCTAAATAATTAGAATGGAACTAGCTCTAGTTAGAGGAAGTTTAAGCTATGCAGTACAAGCCAATGCAAACCACTTATGTCAAAGTTATTAAAAATATTCATATAACATATATAAAACATCTAAGAACAAATTTTATCTACACTCCTTGAGAACAAATTTTATCTAAGCAATGAAAAACGAAACATAGTAAAGAAAGAAGAAGGATGTGCCTGATCAGGTTGTCTTATTGAGGATTGAGGAAGAAGATGAATTATGAAATTCAATATGCTTGGAAGAGGATGAGGAACTGTTTGTTGAAGAGAGCATTGATCTATACTCCTCTTCCATTCTGTTTAACAAAATCCCCTTTGGCAGCCCCTCCATTTTCCATCTTAGAATGTCCACCTGCAGTCTTTGCAAATTAATATTACCAATTAAAAAATGGGATTCAATGTTCAAAATATTTTAGAAAAAATAATAATGATGATGACAATAAAGAAAACATGGGTTTGAGAATCACTCTTTCCCTTAATTGAGCTTAAAGTTCTGTTTTATATGCTTTTGCTTAATTATATGATTATATAAACCAAAAGGAGGATTATGCGAATTGAAAATGAAAATGCTTTGCTGGTTGCTTAAAAAATGTACAAAAAGAGAACAACTCAGTGAATTGACCTTAAATATTCTATCACATAATGACCTCTAGAACACAAAAAACCTTCACTCAAATTTGTCTAATAAAAATTACAAGGCTCAATTAAGGATAACTTTCACTTTGAGAAACCACAACATTAAAAAGTTTATTGAAAACTAAGAGCAGCTTCTTCTTTGAGAAGTTAATAATTGAATAGCAGCATCATTGGGTATCAAAATATGGATTGATGACACCAATTGGTAAAAGACAGATCATCCTTACATTGCACTTGCCACTTGAAACAAAGCTATCATCAACTCTACAACTTGTTTTAATTGACAAGCTTGCTTCTGCCATCTCCCGTATCTCCTTCACACATATCTCATCCAATGTTACTCCAAACTTCTCTACCCGTCTCTGAAGAAGAATCACTTGTTTATCAAAATTACTACAGTTCCTAACTTCAAAATCCTTTTAGTCCTGAGCTCCTTTGTAACTACTCTAGTTTCTCTGCCAAGTCAAGGATCTCCTTCTCCAATGCCATACTCACATCCTCTCCTTCTCAAATCTTCTTTCTTCCCTACAAAGTAGAAACAAATCACCAACCCAAGATACCAGTTTAAATTCATGTTAATCAAATTTGGTCTGCAATTTAAGCAATTAAAAGATGCCAAATTACTATGATCTATGTTCAACGAGATCATTATGGAAAAACAAATGAGACCAGGCCTTAAGGACACAACTTAGCTCCAATATTCTAGTGCATTGGAGCAAATATGATACGAATACGGATACGTGTTCACATCATGCCAGCTCCGATACATTTGAGCATTGGAGCTAAGCTTTACTCATATGATATATCCTTTGTTCAATTTCAAATTCGAGCTTGTTTCAATTCCTTCGAGTCATTCTTGGGGTGTACCCTATTCGATTCAACTAATTTTGGGGAGGTTTTTGGACCACACTAACCTAGTTGGCGTTCTTAAATCAAATTGTCATGGCACTAGGGATCGAAATTGCAATTACATCAATTGTGGTTTCAGTCAGTGCAATAAGTAAATGCTAATTACACTATAAAAAAAAAAAAAAAAAGCAGAAGAAGAAGAGGTAATTACACTCTCTTCCATCAAAATTTGGAGAAATGACACTTCTTTCCAAACCATTAAAAAAATAATAATAAAATAAAACACTCCTCTCCCTTGAGGTTAGAAGAAAATAAGACTCTCCCCCTAATTTTTTTTATATTAGTAATGGAATTTTCTAAATTTTTATAATATTTTCTTTATCAAAGTTTAATAATAATTAGTAAAAACTTAATTGATAAATTTAAAATTAAAATGCAAAGTTTATCAAGCACCAAAATATTTGCAATAACAAATTTTTTCCACAACCCTTTGAAGAAAAAAAAAATCCTAGGTGGCAAATTGTTTCAAGCTTTTAATTTGAATCCACTATTAAAATTACTTTCATACCCAGTGGTAACTATATGTAACAACTTGCCACATAAGATTTGTTGTGAGTGTTGTAAAAATGTTATAAAGATAACATATCTCTTATTTAATTTAAAAGAATAAAGATATAAGTGAAATTTACAATTTGCTCCCCCCCCCCCCCCCCCCAAACCAATGGGCGGTGCCATGTGTAGTTCAGGGGTTCAAATGAACCCCCTAAGCTAGCAATTTTTTTTAAAAAATAATAATAATATTTTTGTTTTTTTTATTTGACCCACTTAAATAAAAATTTGAACACTCTGACTCTAAATTTTTTTAAAACCCACTTGAAATAAGTTTAATTATGATCATCTTAACAGTATTTTGATCTGTTAAAAAAAAAAAAAAAAAAAGCCTAAAAACACTCCAATTTTATCTAAAATCTAGAAGAAATAGTAAGCCCAACAATAAAGTAAATTTTTTTTTCATCTAAAATCGTTTTAAAAAGCCCATTTAGATCTTAATAAATTTGAAATAAACTAATGGAAAATTCATAGTTTACATTGAACTATCATTGTAATATTTACATTGTTTCTAAACAAATGTGTACAATATTGTATAGTTTTTGCAAATTTGTATAGTATAATTATCTATGATATAAATCTTACATTGATAGTACAATGTAAACATATAATCATCATAAACTAATAAATAAAAGTATTTTAAGCAGTAATAATTGAAATTCACTTAACAACAACAATTAACATGTTCATTATATCAAGAAAAAATATGTCATATTAACCTATAGTTTATTTTTTATTCTATTACTAGAACGTACTATAGATAAATTTGTAATAAGAAAACTATTTAGACCATAAGATTTATATTTTATTTAAGATATATCTTTTTACTGACCCCCTTAGAAAAAAACCCTAGAGCTATTCTTCCCACCACTTTACTTTTTACCATTTCTTATTTATCCAAATTCTTTTTTTCTTTTTTTGAGAAACAAATCTATCTAAATTCTGATTTGTGAATTATGGAGTTAATATTTGTATTTGTAGCAATGAACGAAAATAAATAAATAAAAGAAAGGCCGCATTAAGTGTGGCCGTATAGGTCGATGCAGAATCAACTTATTGGGCTACTCAAGTTCCAAATAGTTCAGAGCAAACTGGGTTGGATATTTCCATTAGGCCCAAAGCTGACCTAGGGTTGGGCCTTGTTGCTAACTAGCTAGTTAGATTACTCCAAGGGAAATCCAGACCTTCCTCATTTTAATTACGTACGATTATTGGTGCAAACTTATTAGCATAGAGATTAGAGAGTTTAGATCAAACAAAATTTTGGTGAAATTTAAGGACTAAAATAGTATTTTTACCCAAAATCTTTTCTTACGTTGCCGTGACTGTTTATTAAATACTCGGCCCAAAAAAAAAAAAAAAAAAAAAACACACTTGCAATTAACAGATTGGTCGATTTGGTTCTGAATTTTGTTCCGTCGTAAAAGTCTATACCCCTGTTATGTGTTTCTTTGTTCCCTTAACCAATTTAATCATCTTTATCTCAAGAAAAAGAAAAGAAGACTTAACCAAGATCTTAAGTGTTTGTGGAATCGAGTACGGATTTGGTTCTTTCTAGCTACTCTAATTTTAGATGCAAGTGCACCAACCAATTAAGAGAGTGTTCCCTTATTTTAAACCATTAGCCAAATAATAAGTTTTACAAATAATTATACTAATCATGTTTGTTAAGATTTTGTGGTTTGCCAAATACTCTCTAAATCTCTTTGAGCTAATTTGTCTCATTTATTTGAAAAGTATTATGTAAACCAAGCATAGCAAAAATATTTTCGTGAATTTGGGGTCAACAATTTGGTCATTCCTACTTGCCTTGAATGAGGTAGCAAAAAGTGATATTTGTTTGGCCAATAAAATAAATTAAAAAATAAATAAATAAATAAAAGGTAAGGTTTGCGTCTAATGCTCTAATGCAATAGACAATAGACATGATATTAATACAACACGTAGTTTTTAATTAGTACACGTATTTTGTTCATATCAACAGGGACAAAACCATGATTTGGAGTTAAGGAGAGTTAACATTTTGGACTAAAGGAATGTTAAGTTTTATTCTCCTTGAACCCAATTCAAATTAAGCCTTAATACATATGTAATAAATAAATAAAATAAATAAATATATATACACAACTCAAGGAGGCCAAAGGGTCCTAGCATGACTCCATCCTTACAACTTGGCTAAATTATATGGGAATACTAGAAGCATACCAAATCCTAAAAATTTGTGTCAATAATTTGTCCCATGATCATCTAATTATTTAAGGATATATGCCAAGAACCTGAACAGTTAGATAGTCCTTCCCTTTTCTGGTTTGCCTAATCTGAAATGATATGGGGACCCCAAAATTGGAGAGCTCTCAATTGAGACAAAATATTAGACTGGTGTTCGAACTTTGAAGTCAATTATAATCCTATTCTAAGAATACTAACTCAAAAAATCAATACATATAAACAAGAAATGTATATATATCAAAATGAGAAAAGCACGAGAGGACCACAAAAAAGAATGACCCACCTTGTTTGTTCCATCCATGAGGTGGGAAAACCATGGAGACATGGAAGTGGGTTACCAACCTAAAAGATTCTTCCCTTTCTTCTTTCTTCTTTGCCCTTATTTTTCTCTCTTATTTTCTTCAAACCCTTCTAGAAGCAACAAAAAGTTAAGTTAGGAAGATGTGCCTTACCAACCATGCCCATAAAATTAACATGGCCGGCTAAAAATGACACACACTCTCTCTCTCTCTATATGGAAAGCTGGATTATGTGGGCAGGTTGGTTGAATAGTGAAAATGACAAATATACTTTTTTTAATAAATCAATTTTCAATTACTAGTAGTAGTAATCCTATATGTTCTAGAAATATTTTTCTTTTTTCCATTTAACACCACTAGTAGGTAGGATTTATGTCACGCGTGAAAAAATATGACCTTAGGCAAGATTGGATGAGTGGACGTCGAAAGTTAAGGTCAATTACAATTTTTTGTTGCTTCGAACGGAAATGATCTGGGTTTGAATCTATTTCATTTCCCATTTAAGATGAATAAAAAAAAATTAAGGAAAATATAAACATATTTCATATTTTGATTTTTTTTTTTTTTTGCAAATTAATAGTAGTATTTAAAATCACAATTCATAAAATAAGAAAAGGAAGTTATGGAGTGGAGGCAGTGTGTTAATAAATATAAATAAATAAATAAATAAAAAAGATAAGGATTAGAGGAAGTTGAAAATGGAAAATGATAGAGATATTGTAGTTGGGCACTGTTAATTTCAATCATGGAGGGTAGGGGAAGTTAGTTACTTTTATCACCTTGAATTGACAAGAGTAAGTGGAGCAAGGGTAGGTGATCTTCTAGAATACCTTTTTTTTATTATGAAATGGACATAAATATAGAATAAATATAGGTAGAGAAAGAAAGACAGTGGAAAGGAGGAAGACCGTATATTTAAAATTAAATAATAAAATAAAGTTGGGGAAAAGAATAAAGAGGACAAGAGTAAGAATTAATACGACCATACGATACGGGTATGCACTACTGTTTTTGCTCATGTAGGTCCTTAACAATCTTATCTTATCATGGGGGTACCATTTCCCCAAGTTTTGTATTTAATTATTAATCTTGCCCTTTCTTTTCTATCTTCTCCTTATTCTCTCAGGCTTCTCAATCCCATCAGTTTTTTTCAAAGTGAAGCCAAATTAACAAAAATTGTGTCTTTTAGAATTTGCAGGGCACATAATGACTATGATGATTTTTTATTATTATTTATTAAGAAACTATTGAATTATGAAGGTTGATTGCATATCCAAGGATTTAGTTATATTAAATTTTTAGCATCAATTTTTAAAATATATTTTGAGCAGTGTCTATGGTAATATATATATATATATATATGTGAAAAAACTTACGTACAGTACTTAAATGATATTCCTTAGGTTCCCCTCATAAAATTCAATCATATGGTTTTTTTTTCGTGAAATTGAATGTATTTTTAGTTAAATACTGTTATATGACTGGATTTTAAAAATGAAACTTAAATAACAATACCTTAGTATTGTACATATATGGTGAAGATATATAAAAACTTAGTTTACATTTTTCTTCCACTTTTAAGAATACCCAAAGAATTGAATAACGTTGAAATAAGACAAATTTAAATACATATATAAATCTTACAAATAGATGTGTCACTATTGGGTAATCACAAGTAATTTAATTAGAAAAATGTTAGAATTCTTTTTAAGGAAAATGTTAGAATTTATAAATATTAAAAATTTTATTACATAACTTTTACAATTTGATGTGACAAAGAATATAATTAGTAGACGTCAAAAACCTATTAAATACATTTTTAAATTACTTTTTATGATTGGTTATACATCTTTATAAGTCTCATATTGTATAAAATTTATAACATCCCTAACATTATTCATTCAAATACGTGTTTAGTATATTCTTGAAGTGTCACAAATCACATTTGTTACTATATTAGTTTGTAAGATTTTATTATATCTTTTGTATTCTCTCCAAAATAAAGTCATAATAAAAAAATAAAAAGAGTAAATTTTTTTAAAATTATGATATAAAATAATAATTAAATATTATTTAAGTGACAACGTAAAAGGCCCATGTGAAGATAGTGTCTTACACCTCCAAATTGTTTGTACTGGCCATGTTCTTGAGTTAGGGCCATATAATTTTCAAGATATTTTTTTTGTTCTTATCAAATATTGAGAATATAAATAGTAGGTTAGTGGTAAATTTTCAAGCCAAAAAAAAGAAGGTAAGTTGTAAAATATTTTGTTGTCATACAAGAAGTTTGATAATCGTATTTACTATTTACAACTAGGGAAGAGTACCACCCATTTAATCATATAACAACTTTATAGACCTAATTATGGATGATATAATTAGCATGACACATCAAGTCACATAAATAGTATTAAGAAATGTTGGGGACATAAATTTTTTAACATTTTCACAAATATTACTAAGATGGTAAGTTGTAATTGGAGCAACATCCCTTACACATAAACCTATTATTTACACCGCTATTATTATACTTCAATTACAACATATCAAATTCACAATGATTTAAAAATTTGTGAAAAAATTTGTGTCTATATTTATTGAATACTATTCCAAATTTAAAATAAGTATTATATCACATTGTTTGGAGAATTCAAGGACACCATTTTTCATGAATGCATCATACCTACCTTCCATTAACATATGATAAGTATGGTACATACTACATACAAAGAAATGTGTATATCCTACAACGACCCACTTTGTATTAATCAAATTTTTACATGTTTTCGCTAAGATTTTTATAACTCAATTGGTAATTTTTGGTATTTCTAATAGAGATGTATAAGGTTCAAATTCCTCCTCCTCCACCAACTATCAAAGAAAAAAAAACCCTTAAAAAAACCTTGAAAGAAAATTGTTATGTGTTTTCAAATTGTCTTAACCAATTTACACCCTTATCAAAGTCTATAGCTAAAGAGTACAATTTAAAACAACATAATATTTCAAGTAAATAAACCACCAAAACATAAAATTTTACAAGTATATGCTTTTTTATTTATTTAGAAGAACCAAGTGTAGGCTAAGTCATAGTTATCAATATCATACGATACACGATACATAATATAAGATATGTATTATATTGTGTACAGAAAATTCTAGCTATATCATAAAAGCGTATCAAAAGTATCTGTGAATTCTACGATATACAAGTATATATCTTATGAATCGTATCATATCATATGAATCGTATATATTGGATGATACATGAACGCATTGTTTAAATTGAGTTTTCTACTAAAATTTTGGGTTGACTTGTGCCCAAATGCTTTTCTACTTGTTTAAAAATTATTGGCTACTACTACTTTAGCTCACTACAAAAACATTGGCATGATTATTTATCCTTCTTTTTCCCTAAAAAATTTAGACCATACATTTGTCCACTTTCAAAATGAGTTACAAGGATTAAATAAATAAATAAAAGAATAAGAGCATCCATAACAATGGTACTAAAAAGTCATATTGGTATTTTTAGCACCTCAAATACTAAAAACCATTCTGCAACAGTGGAGCTACAAGTAAAATTTTTACCTCTTCAATTGCAATGCATAGCCATCTATAGCTGTGCACTGTAGCTCCAAAGCAATATATATATATATATATATATATATATATATATATATGCATGTATTTTATTTAACTTCTCTCTCTTCCCATTAAAATATTCTCTCTCTCTCTCTCTCAAAGTCTCAGCCCTCTCTCTTCTTCTCCTCTGACCAGCGAGCATAGTGAGATTGGTGAGCGTAATGAGATTAGAAAGTGTGGTGAAATTGGCATGGTGGGCCGATAGGTTAAGATCGTTGATGGCGTGGTCAGTTTCGTGGGTGTGGTCCGATTGGGTTGTGGCCTATGGGTCAGTGGTTTTCGTGGATGTGGGTCGGTGGATTGTGGCCTGTGGCCTATGGGTCAGTGGTAGTGGGTTGTTGATGTGTTGGTGTGATTGTTATGGGTGTGGCCTAATTGGATTGTGGCCTGTGGGTCAGTGAGTTTCATGGATGTGGGTCAGTGGGTTGTGGCTTGTGGGTCGGTGGTGGTGGGTTGTTGATCCATGGGTTGCTGTGATGTATTGGTGTGATTGTCGTGGGTGTGGTTGGTGGGTCACGGCATGGGTTGTGGTGGTTGGGTTGATGGGTCACGGCGTGGGTTGTAAGTGTGATGGGTTGTTCTTTGCTGGTTTGATGTTTTGTGGGTTTGCAATTTATTTGCTTTGTATTGGAGAAGAGAGAGACGAAGAGGAAGAGAGAGAGATAGAAATAATGATGAATAAAAATTAATATTTAAATGAACTAAAAAAATAGATCCATATGTAATGAAATGGTAAGTTAAAATAGATAAAGTGACTTTTTGTGATGTTAAAAAAACTAAAACTTTGCATCTACTACGGTAGGTGCTCTAGTAGGAGGAGAAACAAAAATAGAAGAAAATAAAAGGTGTGCAAGTGCAAAAGTGGAGGAAGTAGAAAAGGCAAATAACTCCGACTACATGAAAAGTAGAGCTACCTACCAAATCCAGCACTAACTTAATTGTAACCACTCGTCTTTCTCACCAACTCGGTCAAATACCCTCCTATCCCTTCTTAAAAGAAAAAGGGTCCCGAGTCAATTGCACCTTCTTCTCTCCACCACCTTCCATTTATATTCCCTTCTTTCTCTCCCTTGTCCCCCCAATTCCTTTTCTTGCTTCCATTCCATTCTCCACAAATCTCTCTCTCTCAAATTAACAACCAACAACAACAACCACCATGGGCAGATCTCCTTGTTGTGAGAAAGAGCACACCAACAAAGGAGCATGGACCAAAGAAGAAGATGAGCGCCTTATCAACTACATCAAACTTCATGGTGAAGGCTGTTGGAGATCTCTTCCCAAAGCTGCTGGTAATTTCATTCACCCAAAAAAGAAAAAGAAAAAGAGTTTTGTTTTGTTTTTGGTTTTGGTTTTGGTTTTAGATGTGAGAGAGAGAGAGAGAGACAAAGATTGTGTGTTAAGGATTTTGCTGATTTGTATCTTATGTAGGTTTGCTTAGATGTGGCAAGAGCTGTAGACTGAGGTGGATAAACTACCTTAGGCCTGATCTCAAGAGAGGAAACTTCACTGAAGAAGAAGATGAACTCATCATCAACCTTCACAGCTTACTTGGAAACAAGTAAGCAATACTTATTAATTATTCCCACTTTTTATCTCATTTTGGTTCTTTTACTTGGTTCAAAACAAATACTGATTTTTAATTTTACTTAATACAAAAAAAAACATTGTCTCCCATTTATTTAATTTTGATTCAAACCTTTCTTTCAAAATGAGCAAAATCTGATGTGGGTTTTGATAAATTTTCAATTTTTCTAATTTTTTTGTTTTTACTTTTTGTGATCTCTCAGATGGTCTCTTATTGCCGCACGCTTACCAGGAAGAACTGATAATGAGATAAAGAACTATTGGAACACACACATCAAGAGAAAGCTTTACAGCCGTGGAATTGATCCTCAAACTCACCGTTCACTCAATGCTACCACCACCAACACCACCATTAACACTACAACTACCACTATCAACACTAGCAACAACAAAGCAAACTGTACCAACAACATCAACAACAATAACAATAGTAAGAGTAGTAATTCTCTCTTTGAAGTGCAAAATTATGTGACACCATTGATGCAAGTGCCCGAGCTCAAGAATAATAGTGCAACAACAACCAATATTGGCTCCAACATCAACGTGAAGGTTGCAACAGATTCTGCTGAAGAGTCAAATAGTAGCAGTGGGGTGACCACAGAGGAAGCTTTTCCTGAACTCAACCTTGAACTCTCCATTGGACTGCCCTATCAGTCTCAAATCTCTTCTGTCAACATAAACGAGTTGAAGCAACAACAACAGGTTTCGTACCAGTGGTATGGGAATGTTAGTCAAAGTGGTGTATGTTTGTGTTGCCATTTAGGGTTTCAGGATGGCCAAGCATGTAGCTGCAGCAAAGCCATGGGAACAGCCTTAACAGCTGACAATATCTACAGATACAATAGAGCCGTGAACTCTTCTTGAAGTTTACTAGTTAGAACTAGTCTCACTCTCTCTACCTATGCTCACATGTAATCTTATGGTGGTAAAGAAACATCTCAAATAGTTGTTAGATTTTGTTTTACCCTTCTTTTTGTGGGTTTTGGGGGGTAGAGAAGAGAACAAAATAGCTGTAAGATATAAAAAACTTCTCAAAAAATTTCTAATCCTTTTTCTTCCTACTTTCTTGCTCTTGGGTTTTCATTTAATTCTTAGTTTATCCTTTTTATTTATTTATTTAATTTTGGCCTTGGAGTGAGAGAAAAAAAAAATCCTTTACATTCTAATTGATAGGATTAATTATCCATTGATTTGTTTAAACTTAAAATGCAAGTTTATTTTTAGTTTAGATCTTTTTTTAGGTTATTACAAATTAACAATACACTTAATTATTTGCTTATTTTTAAACATGAGATAAAAATAAGTTTTAAAGTTCTCCCCTATAGTAAGCTAATCTTATTTACAGTGTAGTTATACTGTAAATTACTTATAGTTTAGCTAATTGATAGAATTAAGGGTGGATATTGCTTATTTTGCTAAAAACTAAAAATTTATTGCTGAAAACACCATAGCAAAATAATTTTTAAATTATGAATAATGTCATAGAACCCAGATTTACTACTTTTGCGCTTTTTTTACAAGTTTGACTGGGTCGTAAATAATGTTGTGGGATCTAACTAAAAACGCAAAATGCAAAATCATTGCTTGACAATCACATGCTAAATACCCATTGATTTTGTTTAAACTTAAAATGCAAGTTTTTTGGGTATAGCGCGCCATACTGTTAAATCCATCATGCACCTTTCTTCATTATTAGCTTGGTTTTTAACATGCAATAAAAATGAGATTTAAGTTCTCCCCTATAGTTTAGCCCAATTTTCACAATGTCACTGCTGCTAGTGACTTTCTTAAAAGAAAAAAAAAAGATTAGCTTCTCTCAAGAGTGACTAAGAACAAAGAATGGAGCAGTGAAGTAACCAATGAATTAATTCATCCATGACAAAGTTCATCCAAATTCAGTTTTTAATGTTTTATTCGTTAGGCATTAGCGTATGAATGAAGTCAAAAGTCTTTCCGAACAAAACCAATTTAAGACTATTAAAATCAGGTTTGTGGAATTATATTATTTATTTAAGTGGAAATTAATGTAGCATATATACTTGATTGTAGTTCATCAAAAAAACATATATATATATACTTGATTGTCAAGCACGTGCCTGCCAATTGTTTGAATCCTTGTCAATGGTGATGGTGGCATAATAAATGAAAAATTCTTGTGCCACACCAAAAGGCACCAGAATTTTTTTTTAAAAACTAGCGAGTTGTGGTTTGTAGAGAAGTGTTTAAATCCACTATCACTCCTCCAACAACCACAACTCGCCACATAGGCAAGTTGTGGCTAATATTATGCCTTTTGGTGTGGTAAAAAAATTACTCATAATAAATATACGTGCACCAAATCAAGATGTGTTGAGGCCTCTCCTTCTTGTGAGGAATGAGGAATCACATCATAAAGTGAGATGATAGTACAATGAAGAGAAAGGAATAAATAATAGACAACTTGACAAAGGCCCATTAATATGAGTTAGAGCATCCATAGCAGTGGTGATATTTTTTTAATTAACAAAAAGTTATTTTATCTATTTTACCTATTAATTTTACAAAACATCCAATATCAGTGGATCTATTTTAGTTTTTAACACAATAAAATAATATGAATATCACAATAAAATAATATATCTACTATAATAAAATAATACATCTCACTACCCAAAAAAAAAAAAATACCACAAACCGATATTGCACAATCCACAACCACTGTCAACCAAGAACAACCACCCAACAACAACTAGCAAGCCAAGAACAACCACCCATAACCACTACCAAAAATCCAAATTAGCCAAAAACCACCACACAAATCGCCACCAACACAGCCACACCACCACTGACCCCACGAAACCCAGCCACCATGAAATCCAACCAAACCGCAACCACAAAACCCAGAGAAACCCATGAAATCTAGCCACACCACAAAACCTATGAAACCCAGCCTCTCGCGATGCTCTTGAGTTCGATGAAGGCAGTGTCAGTGGAGCTTGGATCGACGATAAAGCTTGGGTTAACAATGGAGCTTGGATTGATGGTGAGATGGAGGATTAGGCTCCTTAGCGTTGGGTGAGCGGTGAGATGGAGGACTGGGCAGGATGGGTCGACGGCATGGGACGATGACATGAGCGATGAAAATGAAGATCGACGATGAAGAATCACGAGTTGGAGAGTTCAGAGGGAGTTAAGAGTGAGCACGGGTGGAGAGTCACGGGTTGGGAAAAAAAAAAAACAAATAATATTTGAAATGGATGGAGAATAAAAAAGTTTTTTTTTTTTTTTAACTCTCAGCTACAGTGCACAACTATATATAGTTGTGAACTATAGCAAGGTAGGTAAAAAATTTACCCATACCTTCACTGCTGCAACACTCTTTTTTATATATAGTGGTGCTAAAAATAGCTTTTTAGCACCACTATTGTGGATGCTCTTACTGAGATGATCATAAATAATTTACGTTTGGCTTGATTAAAAAAAAACTGTGTTATTTGCCTATTTATAAACAAGCTAAATTTGAGCTTTAGTTTGTATGCAAGCTCAAGTAAAACAAAATTGTTCATAAACAAGTTCGTAAACATTAAGACTTGATACAAAACAGGTTGAGCATAAACTCAATTATAGGCTTAGTAATAAGCTTGATAATATACTTGCATTAGATATCCACCTCAAAAACTTGATGTTAAGCTCGAGCTCGACTTGATTCATTATTTGTAGGTTTCATTTAAGCTCAAAGCTTAAACATTTTACTTTTGTTGCCAAGCCAAACTTGAACATTCACTATTCAACATTATTCAATTCGTTTACAACCCTCTGAGTTAGTTTGCCACCAGTATCGTGTATTACTATTATGAAAATTTTGTATTCTCTCTAAATTTAGTTAAATTATCAACAACAATAACAACACCTTAATTCTAAAAATACTGGCTATGTTGTAAATTTTTAATAAATTAATCAATAATTGATCTCATACTCTCTCTCTCTCTCTCTCTCTCTCTCTCTCTCTCTCTCTCTCTCTCTCTCTCTCTCTCTCTCATATTTTATGTAATCAAAAATTATATTATATCACATTAGTTAAATTATGATGCATGTATCCAAATTCTTTATTTGTGGGATCATGTAGTTTAATTGGTAAAATTTCTTAGTATTATAGTAAGTTATAAAATTGTATTACATCATAAAATAGAATTAGATAAAAAATTTCTCTAAACCAAATTGGAGGAATTTTGTTCAATCCATTACATGATGGTTTAGAAGATCATCCATGTATATTAAGGGTGCGTTTGGGTTTAGATGAAAAATGAAAATTATTTCACTATTCAGCTTATTTTTGTTGCTATTCATGGGACCTACTGCACTTTTTGACATTACTCATGGGCCATACTATATTATTTCAACTAACTTTATGTTTATCTACAGTGCTTTCAGTAATAATTTTTCAGTTTCAATAAAATAAGCGGTATCCAAACACATACTAAGTCACATTAATTAATTATAAATCATTTAAATTTATGAGGTGACTATTTCATAGATCATGTAACTAAAAGTACATGTAAACATAAACTTTTGAGTTTTGAGCTGTCATAAAATGAGTTGAAGAAACATTCAAAATTTAGTTTAATTGAATTATACTCATACTAAGGATGTAGATGGGAGGGCCTACCCCATTATATACTATATAGTTGGAAAATAATTATTCTCTTTTATATTTGAAATGGAGAAAACTCGAGTTACACCTCATTTAAAATTTAAGAAATAGAAAAAACTCATTTTGTAGTTAAGATTTAATTTTTAAGAACTTATGTAATATCAGGTCGTTTAAAATAAATTTTCAACAACATAATAAAAGTTATTAATATCCCGAGAAATACTATTACCTTATCTAATAAATGATAGTTACAATAATTGCTATTTTAATTTCCTTAAAAATAATAATTTGTTAATTAAGGCAGTCCGTTGGGATGAAGATAAGAGATGCAACCTAAGATTATTTATATGATGCATAAATAATTTAGCAGTTAGGTGCCTTTTATTTATCTGTATTATAATATTAGGTGCTTAGAGCTACTTTTCTTTTCAAAGATTGATGTTTAGAATTTAATCTGTTCTATGTGAAGATATACAGGGTTAATTATGTTAATACAATTTTCAATATATATTTAGAAAAAATGGAAAAAGAAAAAGAAAAGGCCAGGAAGAGCCCAGTTTGGTTTTTTAACACTTGTGACTTCAATTTAAATTAACTTTAACGTATCAACCTCCAATTGGAACCCACCTCAAGAACCTAGAAAAATATGGATTATAAATTTCCAGAATTATCAGAGGTTGCGAAGTATTAAGGGAAGTGAAGAAAGGGAACAATATATTTATTTATTTTTATTTTTATTTTTTTGTAATGAGCCATCATCTAGCTTCTAGAAAAATAAAAAAAATTTATTGGATCATCTAGTGCTATTATAATAGCATTGTCTCATATGTAAAATTAATTTCATATATTAGGCTACAAGACTATTTGAACTAACTTTTATTCAGGAAGGGGAATAATGTTTATTAATAGGAGTATAAATTAGAATAACTTATAGGGTATGCCTCAACCCTAAGTCACTACTAGTTGGATTGATTTTATTATCAATTTTATTACCAAAAAAAAAAAAAATATATATATATATATATATATATATATATATATATAAACCAACGAAACAATAAATATGATTGAAGTCAAACCTCAATATAATAAATAAATTTTTTATATAAAATTTAACTCATTAGTTTATTTATTTTGTAACTCTATGTTTTAGTGAAATAAAGGCGACTTTCAGTTTATTTATTTATTTTTCCTTTTATTAAAGCAACAAGCAAAGGAAGTTAACTGAAATTGACAGGTATTCCAAAAGAGCAATAATACTTTTATACTTTTGTTTTTTTGTTGCATCTCCTTTCATGTTCAAAAATTGGATATTTTTGTATCAATTGCAAATATTAATGTAAAATAGTAAATATAAAAGAATGTAAGAGAATATTTTTCTCATTAAAGAAAAAAAAAATTGGGAGGCAATGAAAATTCTATCAATCTAATGAAAAACAAATTTCAAAACATGATCATGATATATTGTAATTAGACAATAAAAATAATATTAATAAGAGATTAATAGTCCTAATAAAAATAATGTTATATTAGTCATCATCTATCAACTCAATAGAAAGAAAAGAAAAGAAAAGGTAAATATAAAATTCGATGTGTGAGTAACATTGATGATGAAAATTTCACGTGTAGATTTGTGAATCAAGAAACTTGTGGCCAGCCTTTTCTGGTTGGACTAGTGTTAACCAAGTTGGATCTGAACCTAACCAAGACACTAAATATAGTAAAATATTTAAAAAAAGAAAAAAGGGAAAGGATATATATATATATATATATATATATATATATATATATACACGATTAATTGTGTGTGTGGGTTGGAAATAACATGATAGCGGTTTGGGTTGGTAGATGGGGTGATGTAAGCAAAGACAACTACCCCTCTGTCTCTTCTCATAAATTCCTGGTTCTCTGCTCTCTCTCTCTGTCCTTTCCAATCTTTTTTTATTTATTACTATTATTTTAATGAATTAAAATAATTTTCTAACCCACACAAATTAAGTAATATATATTAATGAAGGATGACATGATTGATATTGATACACACACAAAAAAAAAAAAGGATGGCATCCCTACGCTACGAGGCATGAAGGTGGATGTGTTCTAGAAGGTTGGCCCGTGGAGTTGTGCAGGAGCAGGAAGTAGGAAGTAGGAAGGATAAAAATATCACTTTACTTTTTACTCTCACCTCACTTCACCACCTAACTCTTTGTTTTTTATTTTTTCCCCTTTGTCACCAAATTAAGAGCTTCCCCATTGACAGTCTATTATTTTATTTTATTATACCACACTTGAGTTTCAGGTTACATCATGATTCTTTTTATATTCATGATTAAATAATTAATTGTATCATAATTTATCAAAACTAATAAAATAGTAAAATTGTTTGTAGACAAAATCTCAAGAAGGTCATGTGCCAGTGCCATGCAGTTTTCTAAAAAATCACAATCATGCGACACTAAAATCCTAACCGTTGTTCTATATAGAAATGATTGCAGCTCTAGATTTGTATTACACATTGGCCAAACAATCTGTGAAGTTAGGGGGTAAAGGATGTGAGCTGTATCATTATCACCACCATATGTATTGTGGCACATGCCTATGATTTTTTTTTCTTTCACCATGTGGATGTGTGGCTAATGTCAATTTGTAGATGATTGACATGTATCATCTAGAAGTTGACATTAGCCACACATCCATCCATGCTTTCCGAAAAGGAAGAAGTCCGCACTAGCAGTACTCCATGGATTTTGAGAAATGAAAAGTTGTAAATCATGATTAGAAATTTGATTCAAAATAATTATATCACAACTGCGCACTCTAATTTTTTTTTTTTTTAAATTGATAAAGTTATATACTAAATAATAAAAATTAGGTAATAGAAACCATGGGCCTACTTGGTAACGTTGTTCTTGTAACGTTGTTTAGTATTATATAAATATGTAGGGATGAAAAAGTGTTGTGAAAATATATGTTGTGTTATTTAAATAACGAAAACTGTTTTTTAAACAAAACAACTAAAGAAGCCCCATAATTGTGCCACATGACCCTTGGTGTGATGGACACTCCACATATATAAGTGCTTGTGGAGTTTGGGGGGCAAGAATCGGGATTTAAGTCTCCAGGAGGGAGCTTCACACACATATACACTTAGATTAGGTTAGAGTAGAATTCTATCTTGTATAAAAAAAAAGGTAAATTATGTAATTCTTTTATAACTATAATTATAGTGAATCAAAAGTATTTTAAAAAGTTTAATTAAAATAACCAACTTTGTTTAAAAATATTTTCAATTCACGCCCATATCTAATTACTATTAACCAAAACTAGTGGAAATTCACATACTTTAAGACTAAAAATTAATTTTAAAAATTAAAATTAAAATCATTCCATTAGAAATTATAATACTTGGTTTTTTTTAATTAAAAAAAAAAGCCTCAATATGATTGACAAGCATTTATCATATAATTTAAATTAAATTTCGTTCTTTTATTACTATCAGAAAATCTCACTTTTCTTTAGTTTTCATATCCCGATTAGGCCTTTTGGTGGAACAACAAATGAGTTATATCATGTCATGGTGGATTGTTGAATTACTGGAACAAGCTGAATTTGAACCAGCATAGACATTGTGGTGCATGCCTACGCGAACCAGCTTAAAAGCTACGTGATAGTGGCTTTAAAAAGGTATAGGTTTGTGCCATGGCTTGGCAGGCTGCAAGCCATGTATGTGCTATAGTCAATTAGTGCAGTAAGGTGAGACATCAGACATGGCTATCTTACATGAGCTATACCATGGACAAGTTATTGAGTAATGGGTAGCCTACGTGTGGGCAAGGCAAGGCTAGGCAAGGTTGCCTAAACGTGTATAATCAGGACCGGCCCTAGACATTTTGGAGCCTAAGATGAAAACTAAAAATTGGGTATTTTTTTATACTTATATATTAATTAAACTAATGTTTATTTAATATTTTTATATTATAATATATTTTATTTAAAATCTATTTTTCTTGCCTTTTGAGATATAAATTGACTAATTAAATTTTTGTATTCAAGTTCTTCTAACATCTCCTTTTCAATCGATTATATAGCTAATCTACTTAATTTTTCTTGGGACATTGTCATCTTAGATATGTTTTTATTAATTTTAATTTTGAAAAACTTTTTTTTACAGAAGCTACTGTAATAGGTATTGTTAGTAAAATCCTATAAGCAATGCATGTATTTAGAAATGAATCTAATCTTTTTATATAATTTAGTATGTCAATTGGAGTATAATCTTTTATTTGTAAAATTTCTTTTAAAACGTTTAACTCTGAAAATAAATCTAAACCATCAATATCATAATAAACATCATGTTTGAGAAAATCTTCAAGTTTAAGACAATATTTTTGTATACTATCATCATATTCGAGTGTAATGAATAGTAGAAAAATGTCTAGTGTCATCACCTCTAGAAAAAGTTATATCATTGTCTCTAATTGGACCTCTTTCTACTAATAAATCTCTTAATTTTGTGTCAATATTTTTCCAATCACCTGGATCATAAATATTTGAAGGAATATAATTCAACATGTCATTATTATTTTCATTTTCTTCTAGTTAAACATTGTAGGGACACATTTTTGATATCCAAGCCCAAGATGTATGGGATCTTGGCCCAATGAATCAAATACAATAAATTTGTAAAGAGTAGGTCAAAGAACTAGACCCTAATAAATTAGACAATGGCTAGTGCTGAATTAAATGGTGATCTAACACAAATAGGATGTTTTGATATCAATGGAATTTCAGTCCGAGGAGGTCGCACTTATATAAATTGATCACAGTTGAATACAAAGGCAATTTAGATTGTTACAGTATTCTCTCTCTATTCTTCCGATCTCCCTCTCATGGAGGGTCTCTTACATTATATAGCTCCCTTTAGACCATCTTGATCCTACACTTGTTGGCTATCTAAGCCCTTACTTGAGTATCTATCCCATCAGACACCTTCTCTGACTTTCTGTGAGTTGTGGTAGCCAAGACAGTACTGTTCAAAAGTCTTCTCCACATAAATGCGGTCAAAGAAGTAGCTGTAATGCATTTAATGCGGTGGTAGAAGCTTTCCCTCAAATATTTTTGGGTTTTCTTTCTTCTCGTGTGTTCATGAGACATGTCCTTGTTATTAGAGCTTCTTGGAGGGTCACTCTAATTGCTGGAATACATTCTTAAGCTGCATTCATCATATTCGAGGAGGAGTTCCTCCTCGGACTACCTTCCGTTCGTCTTTTATTAATGAGATTTTAAATTGGGACCCCCAATAATTATTCATCTCTCCTCGGATTATTCAACGTCCTTAGACAAATCCCAAGGCCCAATATATGATTTTTGGGCCCTTATCCCTACAAACATCATTATGGTTGTTCATTTGTGACATTTTCATCATTGTTTTCATTTTCTTCTAAATTATTTTGAAGTTCATCATCAAGATTTGTTGTATTGCAAAATTGAACATCATTGTTATCTTGCAATTGTATCATTTCATTTTGGTGAATTTCTTGCTCGTTTGTGATATTTTCATCTAAATTTTGTGTTATATTTTGTTTATTACTAATAACAAATTTATCCATTGATCTTTTTTGAGACTCAATTAAATTTTTTTTTTTTTCATATCCAGATGCATATTTTCTAGTAGATATTTCTAATCAAACAATATATTTATAAAGACTAAAATAAAAAATAATTTTCAAATATAGAGCAAATGAGAAATAGAACCTGATTTATATAAAAAGTATTGTTGTAGTTTCACCGAACAATAACAAGTTTCTAGTAATCTCAACCTGCATAAATAAAGACTTATTCAATATATTACCACTAACTAGAATATATATATATATATATAAACACAATATTAAAATTTAAAAAAATAAAAAAATAAAATTTAAGCACAAGCATAACAAAAATTTAAATACATCCATAACACAAAGCTTATTAATAAGACCAACCCACAAAATAACACAAAACAAATCCTATCTATAACCCCACCCCACCCCCACCCCCCCCCCCCCCCAAAAAAAAAAAAAAAAACTTGAAGGCCCAAACAAACGTGAAATGTCTAAGCAGCCATAAACAAAACAGGCCCAAATACCCAATCTTATTATCTTAACAATTAAAATGAATAGAAAGCCGAGCGAAGTGCCCAAATATTTATACCTGATACGGTGAGCAATTGAGAGAGGTGAAGAGCAAAGAATTAGATTCAGAGAAAGAATGAGAGAGGCGGAGAAAGCTTGCTTGAGTAGTTGAGAGAGGCGGTCCAGGCGGAGGAAGCTTGCTTGAGCAGTTGAGAACAGTGGAGAGAATATCAAAGAAAGAATGAGAGACAAAGAGAGGCGAAGAGTAGAGAGAAAGAAGCAGAGGGAACAGTAAAATTTTTAGGGATTTGAATTGTTTTATTTGTTCTGATTTGTGATTTTTTTGTGGTTAATTTCTTAGACCAGATTTGTAGTTTATCTTATTGATTTTTGTTTTGTCTAGAGGATAGTAATGTTATTTTTGGGCAATGATTTTGAAATTGTGAAGTGGGTAGCTTGCATGGCCAAATGGGGGCTAAGTTTTCATAAGAGTGAAGATGTGTCATGGGATGTGTGGCCAAACCAAGAAGTGACATTGTAATGGACCAAACCCTCCACATGTTGGTGATTACTAATAATTACTAAGTACGTCTTGCAATAACAAACTTTGCGGATGTAGTAGCAGACAGAAAGGCAGTTTATCCTAGAGCTAGTTCCCAGAAACATCAAATTTTGCCAAATTTCACTAATATCAATCGTTGAATGGATATCATTACTTAACACAAATGAAAGTTTTATAGATATAGCTGTTGAAATATAAAGGGTCTTAAAATGTATTTCAACCATATCTTAGCTGCAAAGATACATCATACGCAGCCCAAGTAACCTCCATATAAGATTATCAAAAAAAAAAAAAACCTTCATATAATAAGGTTATGCTGTCTAGTGTCTACCGTACGTATTACATTGTCTTTTTCAAATAAACTATATAAAATATAGAAAAATAAAATAGTGGTGGTTAGGTAAAACTAGCTTACAATGAATGCTTGAAACGCGGACCATTCATAACGGTTATAGGCCCAAGTATAACCACTACATGGGCCCCACCTCAGCATAGAAACATTAGAAAATTGAGAGGCTGGTTGGTACGTGATTTTGAGTAATAATTTTCAGTTTTTAAATATTTCATAATTTTTTTACCCTTACGTATTTTTAAAAAATATAAACAATCTTATTAAAACAACATTACCAAATGAGCCCTCAATTACTTTTTTTTTATAACTTAAATGCACACTTTTTTTTTTTTCAGAAAAATTAATTAACAAATTAATATTGATGAATAAAAAAAAAAATGATGTAAGTTGTGAGTCAAAACCAATAACTCGTTGCTTAAAATTATTGTAAAATTATTCTGAAAAGGTTGTTAACATAACATTATTAATATCTCTCTCTCAATATATATATAATATATCGGTTGTTGTGATGCTATATTATATAGTTTTGTTTTCAAAGAAACTTAAACGACAGCATTGAACGCGTGAGACAAGATTTCAGAGAGACAGGTTGGCGAAAACACGCACAAGTGCGTATAAAAACTTTGATTCATTACTGGAAAAAGACATAGAGGGACGGTCCTAAGTCCTTGAAGTGCAAGGACAAATAAATATATGAATAAACAAACATAAAAATAATCGGCAAGCAGGCTCACAAAATATGGACAAATATATATATATATATATATATATATATATATATATTATATTTTATATTTGGCCTCTCCCAAAATGTCTACTAGTTTACTATCCGTTTAATCCACACAAGCCATAAACTACGCCTGAGGACCAAATAAATTATAAGATCTTATGCCAATTTCATAGTACGGATAATCTGAAGGGAACGTGTACGAACTATGATGATTGATCAAAACTTATTCTAAGCTATGGTATCTAACTATCTTCCATATTGAATTTAGACACTAATGTTTGATAATTCGATAGTTGGAAGTCGGGAAATTTGAAATTTGAATGTTTCCATTAGCATCACTAAAAAATTTGGATCTTGAGAGAATATCAACCTTAAGATATTTCCGTTGAAAATGTCAAAATGTGCCAATTGAACTACGAAACTCATGGCATAAAATAACACATCCCCGTCCCAAAACCCAAATTTTAAGCCGAAGATGATGATGATGGTGTATCCTTTTAGTCTTTGACAAAGAATTGACGTGCCTTAAGTTGAGCTTCATTAAATGGAAAACTTCCACAAAACTACTAAGATAAGCCCTGAATAGTCAATATCACTTTCAGAAATCACATGCTGCAGAGCATACAGTAAGTCCAACGTGAAACCTAATGTTGTTTATTTTTGTCAACGAAGTTGGTGTTAAAAAAATGTAGTAGTAGCCATCTGAATGACTAAACACTCGTAAAGGCGTGCTTCCCACATTAAAGTAGGAAGAAAATATGCCACTGCTATGAGTAGAAACGTCGCATATGAAAACTATTTTATTTTTACTTTAAAAATAAAAAATAACTGTCAATCTTAAAAAGGAAAATACTAGTTCCATAATTTTTGCTACAACTTGCAACGTGAGCAAATTGTGGCAAAAGTTGTGGTCCTATGATTCATCTTAAAATAGTCAACAATATTGTTGAGTAATAGTCTGTCAGCTCTTTCCAACTCTATTTTACCACATGATTCTCACCTGAACCACATGGAACATTTTTTCTGTTCTTTTTTTCTATACTTAATTTTGGATGACCTAAAAGGCAATATATCACAGAATTACCAGACCCCAAGCCATCTTCAAGAGAAATTATTATAAAATTTAGTCATTCTCTATGCAAATAATGGCCTTAATGGCACGAAAAAACTATTGATAAGTAAATTTGACATGAATGAATGGTATAACAACCAATAGTAGGATTACATTCATATTCAAATCAAAAGAGAAGGGGGGGGGGGGGGGGGGGGGTGGGTTTGTTGTTTACATCCATTAGTGTATATCACAGAAACTACACTACATGTTAGCACCTCTAGTAGGACGGCAAACATGATTTCTTCTACGAGCATGTTCATCACTGTGGTGCTGTGTTCGACATGAATATCCATACCAGCAATCTTCCCTTTTTGATGCATCTGGTGGTAAAAGCTATGAAGAAGCATACACAACCACATTAAAATAATACTAACAAAAATTACAGGCAACTTTCCAGAACTAACTAGTGATCACTTATATGAACCATCTGATTAAATCAGACCCTCAAATCATAATCTGAAATTAAATGATTCTCAAGAGGACATCTATAAGAACTAATCAATGATTTCTATCACATGCCAATTTTTAAGAAAGAGGCTATCATACCCGAATCTTAAAGGGGGGAAAATTGTGTTAAATAATTCCACAACAAAGAGGCAGATAAAACACTGGTCTAATAAATTTGAAAGAGCCTTCCAGAGAGTTGTTAACACAAGCAATTCTTCAAACCACCTTCAAAAAGAGTGGCATACAAAGCTCAAAATTTCAATTATTAAATCAATTTGAGCACATTATTCTATGAACTAGGGTACATTGTTGCAAGTTTGGAGCACCACCAGCCATGTGAGTAGTTGGGTTTGGAAACTTCAGCTTTGGATCGAGAAGGAATTTACTCAAAATAGGGGACATATTATAGAACAACACAGCAATTTTTTTTCAAGTGCCTTGGTTTTGAAAAAGGGGAGCTTCTAATTCTTATATATATAATGCCAATGTCATGAACATAAATGCCACAGTGACAATTGTTTGTTTGGTACATGTCTTTGTCACTCGAAAATGACCTCCTTTTCTTTGTAAGTTTTGGAATGCTTTCATCAAAAGATACACTAAACTAGGATGACTCCATATTTCTTGTATATGGTTGGATTTGCTACTTCACAAGCCCACACGGGTAAAACTGTAGGGTGACACTTTGCCACTTTGGTTAAAGAACCAGAACTTCAAGTTTAAACTCTCCTGAACCTCCAATGTATTTGATTTGCAGGTTATTACATTTGTGAATGGCATGTGCGAGTTAAAACACAGTTGGCTCTTAATCTATTGCATAGAGCCCCAAGTTATTATAAAGACTCATCATTGTATGTACTTCATAACGTGAAGGCTTCAATATTACAGTACCAGATGTTGAAACCACATATATGAGGGGAAAATAGAAGATAGGGTGCGTAGACAAGTTACGGTAAATGTACTTTCAGGACACATAAAATGCCTACCAAACATCCATTGAAAAGAAAACCATATCTACAATTAGAAATTTGAAATTATAATGCTTCAAGTTGATGATACTTACATATTTGGGCACTGAAATCCGAAACCAGTACAAAAGGAATGAGACCAATTTGTCATAACAATCACTGCATCCAAAACAATTATCCATACTAAGAATCTGGCATTTAATGAGACAGAAATCCAAGTATTCTAATTTATCCACCATTTTATCTTTATAACATGATTTGATGGATATTGTTTGAATCGCAATTTGATGGATAATACAGTTAAGACTGCTAATACTGCTTCAACACAAAAGTGACTGAAGGAAACAAATTTTTTGAGAAGGTGGTGCCTCAAGTCTTGAAACATCATATTGACAGCTCTAAACTCAAACACCATATACAAAAATTATGTCCGATGTCCATAGAACCAAGAAAAGAAATAGCGTTTGAGATTTTTAGCGCCTTTCTAGAAATTAAAAATTCAACAACAATTAAGCCCACTCAGAAGAAGAAACATGAAAATCAGAAGCAAAAAAATTTTGAAATTAAGAAGTGATATGCATTGGGTACAATTAGACTGTAACACCTTGAATTAAAAGTGTTACACAAATGTTATGAGTTTAAAGATGAATTGGACATGTACTGCAGGCAGAGAACTAATTCAATTACCAAGAACACCAAATGCAAAATGAAACTTACTTGCAAACATGAGTTTTGGAAGTGATCATCTCAGCATGGTTCAGTGGCATCCTTGTTCGATCTGCCATGAGAACAAAATTACCTCTAAATTAAAACAATACTATCTGAAAATTAATATATCAGATCCCTATGATAACCAGAAAAATCTATGAAAAACTAATCATGTTTGACTAGAACCCTTTATCACGTTTGAAGAAATGGAACATTAGAAAAGAAATGAACTGCAAAACTTTATACCTAGAGGACCTAAAAGTAGAGAAACATGTGCACTGAAATGAAACAGAAAATACTCAAACATATTGAAACAAGGAACATTGAAACATGACTTAATACCTAGAGATGGTGCTACCTAGAAATGTACATTGATCCACTGATCCACACATTATTTTCTATTCATTCCACCTTGGAATCCTAGATAACCATTTCAGTTAGAAACCACAAGCATTATGCTACCAGAACCATAGCATGTTTCAGATAGAAAAGACCAGTTGGTTAGTAAAAAAAGATTTAATCAACTTGCCTCCTACAGATTATTTAGAAAGTTATACATGACCCAAGCGTTACTTTTTGTTTTTCGGAGGGGGCAGGGAAGAGAAGAAACTTCGTTTTAGTCCATGAAAATACATAT
This sequence comes from Quercus agrifolia, assembly GCA_029955455.1. Taxonomy (NCBI): domain Eukaryota; kingdom Viridiplantae; phylum Streptophyta; class Magnoliopsida; order Fagales; family Fagaceae; genus Quercus; species Quercus agrifolia. The sequence goes on from JARQAD010000006.1 coordinate 19,601,523, forward strand.
GTAACAAGTATAAAATTTAGAAGCCAAGTCTTCCATTAATAATTGGATGACAAACATACGCTTCATGAGGAAGGTTGATCAGGTGCTTACTAGCATCAACACTAAATGATAAATTAAGGCATCATGATTGTGATACAGAACATTGGAACCCAACAAATTCATTCTTCAACCATTAAACTAGTACTGAAGAATATATCAACTTACCTATTTCTCTGTTGTTTAACTTTGCAATCCACTCTGAGATAACATCCTGCAACGTTCTGCCCATCTGTATAATACACCTTTGTGTGATCTAAAACACCACTAAGATGTGAGTCATATCAAACCATTCATTAACTAAAATAATTACAAAAGTTTAATGTTTTGGTAAAGAGAAATCCACACATCTTGTTCATGCCGATTCTTGTCATGCACTGCATCAGGAATTCTAGAAATAGTGCGATCTGAGATCTGCAAAGCATAGGAAGAAGTATAAACATCATAAAACATGTCACCATAGTAAATATTACACCATAGTTTTTAGCATATAAATACTGATCAATATTTCAACTAGGTCATAATTTAACATCATTTTTCTAAAAATGGGATGGCTAAAACAAAGGAACTCCAACAAAAGTAGATGTGAACCTAGGAAACTTTGTGTATGGAATCTTTTAGAGGATTTGGGAACAAATTATTTAGCTTTTTGCTATTGTGTTAAAGTATACTTGTACTTTGAAAAAGTGAGGAAAAAAAAAAAAAGAACAAGAAAAAGTGAGGTTTTAAAAAGCTATATATAAAAGCTAAAAAGCAAAAAACTGACTTGTAATCTATTCCCAAACACACAATTAAAAAAAATATTTGCAAGTAGTTTTCAGCAGAGAATGAAAGGGACAACTAAGTAAAGAATTGAAAATTTGTTGAAAAGAAAGAAGTTTTAGAAAGAGGTCCATTAAAAGAGTCTTATCAACTGAATGTCCTATCAGCAAATAGTAATAAGATATGAAACAAAACCAATTGTCCTCATATACAATATGATTAATCAACTGAATGTCCTAAAACTTTGGAGAATTAATTAATAATAGGGGAAAAAAGAAGAAGCAAAAGAGCAGCACATACTAGTTTAAAAGTCTCAAGACTGCAAACAGGGTGAAAGTCACTTCTTGTAAGCCTTTGAGCTTGCCAATAAGCACCGCAAAATGCTCTATCACATCCTACACCTGCAAGAGGGAAAAAATGGAAATGTTGACAAATTTAGAACAATTGCTTTGTTACACCTAACACTAAAAGGGAAAGAAAGTACAGATTCAGTGGATCACTTCATCTTCCCTATCTTAAAAAATTATAAAAGCTAAGTTGAAGTCCAAGTCTAGAGGCATCAATAGTGTGGTTCTAAAATTAAAAAGAAATAAACTTCTATGGTGACTGCAGCATAAAGCAAAGTCTTAAAAACCAATCCAACTGACTTTCAATAAAATTATTTTATAACCTGTAATGTGAGCTACAAGCTAGAATGTATCCTTTGCTACTTTCAAACACAAACACACACACAAAAACTTACAGTGTTGTGGTACACTAATATCAGTTCGGGAAGGCATCATTCCTCCACATGCATGACACTGTAGATGAATGGTGTTCTGGTTGCAGTGGAACCCACCCAATTCTGTACCTGGAAATTTGCAAATGACCTTGTTATATATAAATTAGACACAGTGAAAGAGGAAAACATCACATATTAGAAACATGAAACAAAAAAACTTCTCAAGACCGCTAATAAAAATGCAGTGAACTTCAGAAAGTTGGACCATATCATTAACATGAAAATTGAAAGAGCAGTTCATCTAAAGCACTCGAGCAAGTTGGTGAGAAACATAAGCAAATCTTAGCCACAAAACTTTGGGCTCAACTATGGATCCTCAATAGACTTATCAAGTTGGCCACATTTTTTTGCCACCATTATATTCTATCTAAAATCATACTCTCTGTTACATCCTTAATTGACGTGCCCTTTTTTACTACTTTTACTAGGTTATTTTAGGTTTTCCTCTACCTTTTTTCATTCCCTCAATTTGAATCAACTCACTCTTCCTCACTGCACATGACCAAATCATCTAAGGCAACTATCCCACATCTTTTCATCAATAAGGGTCCTATCTTTAAACGAATTTCCTCATTTCGAATCTATCTTATCTTTCCATGTAATTCCATTTATCGATCTTAACATTTTCATCTTGGTAAAAATACATTTACAAAAAAAGTGATGGATAAGAATGACCAACGTGAACGGTCCATGAATGAGTTGAAGTCTTTCTTCTTTTTTACTCTTCTCGAATGGTGTCTTGTCTTACCATCTTTTTCTTGTATTTCCCTTCCTATGTTGCTAGATCATTGTAATTTGGTTTCTTGATGTTTTTGCCTTTTTGTACATTTCCTATGTATTGGGCTGTGTGTTTTTTAATAAAATTTTTATGTTACTTATCAAAAAAAAAGAATGACCAACTTTAAAATTAATTACTAAGCAATAAAAATGCAAGTTAAGGTTGATAGATGGGTGAATAAATGATGTGCAATACACGATTCACAAAGTTGAGGAAACAATTTCCAAACACAAGAATTCATATGCAAATAATATTACCACACTGAGGGCATGGAAGGTCTATGCCATCACTTTCCTCATCCAAGGAGGAATAAGCCCTCTTTCCTCGCAGCTTTTTCCCTGATCTAACGACCTAATTTAAATTATAAACAGAACAATCAACAAAAAGGAAAAGAATCATAAACTATTCTGAAGTTCGATAACACATAAGGAGCAACATATCAAACCAACCAATGGTGTGAACACATAAAAGGAAAACATAGCAATAAAATTGAACCTATTTCAAATGAAAAGATGCAACACAACAAACTGTTCACCGGATAGACATCTATATGATTCATAAATGATATATCATTTTCTAACTTATAGGTACATATAACATTAAAGGAACCACGCTCATTTTAATACTCAAATATAAATATCAAATGGAATTTGGGTACATCAGTAAAAAATAAAATAAAATAATCTTTGGGGGATAAAAATATATTTTCTTATTTCAAGAGCATTTAGAGAAACTAGGTTAATATTCTCTATCAGTTATTGAACACATCATAATTAACATTATTCATGCTGATGAGCTATAGCTCAACTGGGACTTCCTTTTATCATAATAATAGGATGGCAGGTGAGATTGTGGGTTCAAAACCTACTAGGTGCATAAATAACCAATCAAAAAATAGATAAATAAAAACATATGCACATTCAGAAAGGACTCCAAAAAAGACTTCCTGAAGCATTACAAAAGGAAGAAGATTGAATTTTTGGTGACAATATGACTCAAATTCATCCCCTATGGTAAGAAATCTTTCCAAACATCTCTAATATTTTCAAGAACACGGTCCAGAGTTTTTTATTTACTGAATTTTATTTAGCTTCCATAAATTATTTTGGGGATTTTGCATGATTGAGATTATCAAAGCTAATCACATTCAAATGACTTCATATTTTTGTAAATTTGGGGTTTAAAGGTTAGATTATTCACTCTAAGTGGATTAGTGAGCAAATTAGCTCTAAAACTGATCTTAACATTAAAATTTAGTAAGAATATTTTCATTTTTGGATTCTACACCAAACATCGAGTGGGAGATTTAAATTGGTTTGTTAAAAGAAGTCATATAAAAATAGAAAAAATAAATCTGGAAAATTAGTGTTCTGCCACATGATTGGATTATGTTTTGGGAATTGAATTCATATAGTCTAACTCTGATCTGGACCCCACCAATGGGAGTATATGTTGGCATATAAACAAGTGTCTTCTGGAGCTTTACCACCAGCCTTTGTGTGATTCTGAACCCACGTTACTTCTACTCCCGTGTTTCATGAATAGACTATCACCATGCATATAGAGGGGGATTGTCATCTTGTTCAAGAAGAGAAGAGTGGAAGTGATGTAATTGTTACCCCATACAGGAGCTCAAATTGCTGGTATGTTTACTAAACTTGTGAACAAAACTAGTTTAAATTTGTTAATATATTATTAGCTCAGATTATATAATATATATGTCCCAACCTGAGGAGTGTTGTATGTAATATATTGTTAGGGGCAAACTAGTATTTGTATTGGAATTAACCATAAATAACATGTATAAGACTATAAGTGTGTGAATAGCCAGGGGATGAGGATGCCATTTGAACTATGCTCATTGACCAATGATTAAAAATTGCCAGTTAACAGATTCAATGTAGAAATTTCTTATTTTAACACAAGCTTCCTTGGTTTGCTCCTAGATCTTTCTAGTAGCAAGAACTGCCTTTTTAATTTGAACATTGAATCAGTGGTCAACCTGTGTGCCATCTCTACTAAACAACATTCCACAATTCAAGATGAAAGATAATGCATGACACGGAACAGTGTATTTTATTATTTAAATAATCATATAGAACACTAAAAACCATCAAAATTGACTCTTTTTGGGGAGGGGGGGGGGGGGGGGGACACCGAAACTTCTCTTATTATAATTGAGTAGTGCATCTTATAGAAATATAAATAAATAAATAAAATAGTTCAAAATGAACTAGAAAAAGTTCGTCTTTCTTTTCATTGGATGTGCCTAACTGGTAAATACCTAACCACGTGTGTGCCACATCTCTACCCTTGTTATGTAATGTATGCTAATGGTACCTCACACACTTTGAAGCAACATCTCTACACTTGTTATGTAATGTATGATAATGGTACTTCACACACTTTGAAGCATCCAAGTAGCATATCTAGAAAGTAGTAAGATTACTTACAAGATTTGACTGTATCAATGAATAGGAATCTAAAAGTGCAACTTCTTCATCAGACCGCTTTAATGATGAATCTGCTTCAAGTATATCCTACACAAAACAAGTGGCAAATTAGTTAAAAGAGAATAAAATCCATAAATGAAAGCCATACTATAGTGGATACTGACATGCTGTAAAACCACAAAAATTGCACACACACGCGCATTAATTATTGAGAAGGCAAAGGAGAGATTGAATCCAAAGGATGACAAAAACCTTCCCAAAATTATGCAATTTGATATTATGGGTATACAACAATCTCAATGACAATTGAAAATTTCTGTCATGAATGTTATGTACAGTAACAAGGTTGTAGCTGAAACATATATGTTATAAAATTAGCATTAGAATCTTACACAATGTATAAATTTTGGCACTAATATTAGTATTTTGGCACTTACTACTTTCAATAAGGCCTTATTGGGGAAATGGTTGTAGTGGTTTGGGAAAGAAGAGAATCAGTTGTGGAGGAGGGTGGTAGCTTCAAAGTTTGGGGAAGAGTGGGGGGAATGGACTTCTAAGCTAGGTAGGGGAGTTTATGGGTGTGGTTTGTGGAGAGGTATTCATATGGGTTGGGAGGATTTTAGCAAAAATGCTTAGTTTGTTGTTGGTTTGGGGAATAGAGAGAGATTTTGACAAGATGGGTGGTATGGGGATCAACCTTTCCAATTGGCTTTCCCAAGGCTGTATGGTATTGCTATTGACAAGGAGGCCTCTGTAGAAGCTTCTTTGTCAAGGCAGGGGGTGAAAGATAGAAGAATTTGGATGATTGGGAGATGGATGAAGGGCTGCATTTTCCTCGTATCTTGGGAGCCAATACTCCTTCAATGGATGTTGGAGACCAGATGAGATGGAAGTTGAAGCCTAATGGGGATTTTGACATCCGGTCGTATTATAACAAGTTGCGGGATTCTCCTTCAGTTGTCTTTCCTTGGAAAGGTATATGGAGAGTTAAGGTCTCTAGGCGTGTTTCTCTTTTTGTTTGGTGTGTAGCTTGAAATAAGATCCTAACAGGTGATAACCTAAGATTGAGGGGCTTGGATTTTGTGGACTGGTGCATTATGTGTTGACACTGTCAGGAAACGGTAGACCATTTACTTCTTTATTGTGAGATGGCTTATCGGTTGTGGAGTTTTGTTTTTATAACTTTTGGATTGTCGTGGGTCATAACTAAATCGATTCTAGATTTGCTTTTTGGATGGTGGAATTGGTTGGGGAAACATTCGTCTCAAATCTGGAATTCAGTTCCGTAGTGCATACTATGGTGTATTTGGAAGGTACAGAATCGGTGTACTTTTGAGGATTTGGATAGTTTCAGTGATCAGATACTTGCTTCTTTCAGCGGAGCTTTTTTTTATTGGTCTCGGGCTTGGGGACTTACGACTAGTGATTCTCTCCCTTCTTTTCTTAGCTCTCTTTCTCTTTTGTAATTAATATGTTGCTTGGTTTTCTTTTATGTATTTTCTTTGTTTTTTTCTTCTTGTAATTTTTGGGTTTGCTCTGTGCTTTTAATGCATAGAGTAACCTTTCATATATATATATATATATATATATATATATATATATCATTCTTACTTATCGAAAAAGACTGCAGAGGAACAACAATATGATGTTCCTAGGAAAAGTGAAAGGAACTTTATACAAAGCATAATAATATTTCTGGAAGTCACAATTAAGAAGCAGATATAGTCCACCAGCTCAAAATAGCTAACGTCATTCCAGCTTTTTGTGTTGATACTTTAGAATATTAACAAATGGATGCTATTCCACCAACCAAACATAAAAGGAAAAAAGAAAAAAAAGAAAAAAAAGATGCTATTCCACCAACCACATCAATGATAACTCCAATACATATTTGCTTTAAGGGAAAATACAATTTACCCATGTGGTTAGACCATAAAACATGGAACCTCCCTAAGTTTAGTTTGGAACACAACCTTTGTGGCTAGGTTCAAGGTACAATGATGCATTGAGCGTGAAGACAATTTTACTTTTATTTAAATTTGGAAGTCAATTATATTTTTACAAATGGTCCATTGGATTTTATTAGCTTATTAGTATTTAATTTAGCGTCCTATAGTCAAGTTTATTTAAACAATGCAATAATTGGGGTTTGGCCCAAGCCAATTAGAATTATTTTTTTTTTGATAAGTAATAAGAATCATATTAATCATGAAGAAAAATCGAAAACAGCAAAAACAAGGTGTTCATGATGGTGAACACAAGAAACAACAACCAAAAACAACAAAAATATGAAAAGCAACTTAAGGGGCAATACTAAGGGAAGTAAGAAACTCCAGAGTAGAAGAACAGTTTGAAGAACCCCAACACCTAGCCCATTCAAAAAGAGTACCTGAACAAGCGATTTCTCTTTAGCCTCAAAAGAGCGCCGATTTCTTTCCATCCAAACAACCCACATCAAACAGTCAGGAACCATATTCCAAATGTCTGAAGAAAATTTCCCCAACCAATTACTCCAACAAAACACCAAACTCTCCACTGAACCTGGCATGACCCATTGGATCCCAAAACTTGTAACATTTGCACCCACAAAGAATGAGCTACAGGACAATGTAGGAGAAGATGGTTCACAGATTCCTCATTATAGCAGCACATACAGCACCTATTCGCCAAAGGGGCATTCCTTGTCGATGTCGGCGCTGCCCGAAGGCCCTGGCTTGCCCAAGGGTGAGGAAGGGCATGGACGAAAGCCAATTAGAATTAATATTTGGCCCTGATGGTCTACATAAGCACACTATCTCAATCCAATGGAGACAATTTTGCTTGATGAATATAATTTCAGTTGGAATTTTTCCAATTGGCTATTGCTAACTCCAAACAACCCCAGGTGCTGATTTTTAGGTTTTCTATTCTGCTTGGTGCTGATTCCAAGCAACTCTAGTTGATTCCTAGGTTTCTTTTTTGTTATTTTTGCAACAAGTTTCTTTCGAGAATTTTGTATTGTATCAATTTGGATCAATGTTAACTGTAGTGCATCATACATGTCACAAATTAATTGTACACCTTCACCCAGTCAAATCATGCTATATAGCCAAACAAACGATGATTATCATCATCATCCTGAGAGCAACAAAATAATTTATTATATATTAGCTTTTTATTATGAATGTATAAATGATTGAATGAGTAAAGGTGTAAAATTGTTTCTATAGCTTATGTGTAACACTTTGGACATGACCTATAGGGGTTTAGCGTAACAAACTATAATGTAGATAGGTTTTGTATTTTATGGCCTAACTACATGGGGTAAAATGTAATTTTCCCCTAGCTTTAGTTAACATCTCATTCTTATCTATATAACCATAAGTTGGTCTGCCTACCTCCTCAATGTTACGCAGGAAGTGGTTTCTTCCAACAAATTGTACAACTGCTCTACATTGGGGACAAAGTACACTTGAATGTTTCTCTTGAGATCTCTTTAACCACTCTGAGAAGCATCCGTTGCTGTAAATAATCAAGGAAAATTTCAATTGAAATTTATAGATAAAAATAAATGTTCCCTATGGGTGCCAACTAGAGTCGCTGGTAAAGTCACTTGGCATTGTATCAGAGACCTAGGTCCAAATCCCACCTACACCAGGGAATTTTTTTTTTTTTTTGGGGGGGGGGGGGGGGGGGGGTGTTGGGGTGGGGGTGGGGGTGTGGGGGGGAGGGGGGGATGAATAAAAATATTTCATAATTGAAGCAAAGATAAGTTACAAACCAGAAGTTATGGAGGCAAGGAGCAACAGTAACAACATCATGCCATATATTTAAGCATATGCTGCATTTTGCATGCTCAGCGTCAACAGAAATCTGGTAAAACCAAACAAAGAGATTTTCATCAGCATAACTACAGATGGATTAGCACTCAAGGGAACATTTAAAGGTGCCAAATATAATACATAATATATTCACCGTTATTAGTTGCTTATTGCAGATTTCTTGGCTAGGCATTACTTCAAATCTGTAGCCCAGATAACCTAGAGGCATCAAGAAAAGATAAAATGATATGCTAAGGTATCCAGGCACAATATGTTAAATTTGAAACAAATTCTAAGAATTACAAAATAAAAGTATAATTTTCCAACACTGTATAATCCCTCCTGAAAGCACACTTTCACAACTGTATCCACTTTTGAAATGTGTAGGTAGGTTCGTATCTTAAACAAAGAAATAACATTATTCCATTTTTCATGACAATATCACTACTGAATTAACATTTAGTTAGTTCACTTTGAAGACTATAATTTGATACACAAACGGTGCAAACATAATAAAAGGTCAAACAGTACCTGTTCTTTTCAAACTATTCACATCAGGAGTAAATAGAAACAAACAAAGCACTGCCTTCAAAAACTCGTGCCAGTGCCTAAGATATTCAAGGTACCAATGGCACTTTAATAACAATAATAATATAATAATAAAATCAAGTAAACAATGGCCCTATTTTTACAAAAGCTTATAGGACAAAGCCCTTTTACATAGCCTATGACAATAATTAGAGGAACAAGTTGTCAAGTACAATGGGAAAACATTTCCAAATATAGTATGTTAGAAGTGTGTAATTAAATGATTAAATTTACCATATCCCAATAGCTTTAGCTTTTGGGACAATCGGTAATTTAACATGGTATCAAAGCAGGAGGTCCTGAGTTCAATCCTTGTCTTCTCCACTCTACCTCTCATTTAAAATCTCATGTGTTGGGCCTCACCTATTAAAAGGGAGTTGAGCCCACATGTGAGGGGGGAGTGTTAGAAGAATGTAGTTAATGATTAAATTTACCATATCCCAATAGCTTAAACTTTTGGGACAATCAGTAATTTAACATAGTAAATATTCAACTATTGTCAAACACTCTTGAGGTCCTAACAGTCCTACATGACATTAGCAATCTATTATAACATCCAGTATGAATACCAACCAATGGCATGATACTTCAAGCAACTAAAAGAAACAGTGAAATACAAACTGAAGTTCAAAATGCTCTCTGGCATGGATTCCAAAAGTTTAAATCTATAACATTTTATTAGATCTAAAATCATCAACTACGATATATACTAGACTTAACAGATACTGATTACTGACCTTCTGTATCAGGGCCTGGAAATATTTTACTTCCACACTTGATAACAATATCATCTCCGTTTTGAACAACAGCCTCATCAACAAGTACCGTATTTGAACTATATCATCCCCCCCCCCCCCCCCCCCCAAAAAAAAATAAATAAACAACAAAAAAAACCAAAAAACAAACAAGTGAAAAAGAGAGCAACAAAGGGGGAAGATATACACTAATGTGAATCTTCTATTGAAAAAGAAATGAACATAAATATTCTTTAAATAACATCATTGATATATGACATACCAACATAGAGAAAGGATGAAGCATAAAACACCAAGCATAAATTATATAGAACACATGCTAAATAACAAGTGGGATAGCTTTAGTGATGTATAATAAATTGAAGTTTGAACTACAACAAAACTCAATTTTGTGATATTAGGTTAACACTGTCAATATCTATTCTCATTGCAATAAGATCTAAAAATATTTTGATGCAATCTGCAATATTATTTAACATAATGATCTTACAAAATCAATCATAGCATTGACACATACTTCAGATCTACCAAGCAGTTTAGTTACATCCAATCCTCCACAACAACTGATGATGTGAACAAAATATAAGAGGTAAGTTACTTACACATGTACAATAAATATTCTAACTTGCTAAGACACTGATACATCAAAGCACATTGTGCTGTTCTTTTTTTTTTTTTTTTTTTGGGCATGTAAATGATAGTAAACTGAGTTCTGATTGTATAATATATCATCCTCTAGAATGTTGTTAAAAAATTTGACCAAAATTTTTACTTTACCAACAAAATTTCCACAAATTTTTCCTTTTTTTTTTTTTTTTTAATTGGTAATTTACATCTTATCAAAAAATAAATAAATAAATTAATAAAATTGGTAAGTTACACATACACCCAAGTGAGTTTTTAACCCATGATCTCATCCTCCACCCATTCTTATAGAAGAAGTGCTCTTTTTTTTTCCATATTTCTCACCATCACAAATGATAATTTTTATCCATTATATGAACTTAACCTACATTTCAACAGTTGAGATTACTGAAAGATCAATATATATATATATATGACATTCATATTTTGTATGCTCTTTATATCTTTTTTTGTCGTACCCAGTGTATCTTAGATCATGTATCTTTGTTGTTGACCAATATATTAACAGCCTCCAGTTTTACTCTTACAAATAATCCAAATTATTTTTAATTCGATAAAGTGCAAATCTTAACAAAAGGGGTGGGCCAGGTTGCTCATGAATCTGGATTTCTAAATCTGAAATTAACCACCAATATTGCAGAAGATTTAGACATAATGAAACTTTGAAATGTAGATCTTATTAGGCACCCTCAAAAGTATATTTTAGAATTGAGAGACAAGCAAGAATCGAACAGCTCAATATTATTCAATGAAAAGAAAAATACCTTTTATTTAGCATTGTGACAGAACATAGATCAGAATTCCGTGATATTTTGCACCAGTCATGTTTTTCAGTAGAGGATGATCTGATCTCTGAACATATTACAATCTCATCTGACCTTATCTCAATATCTGAATATCTTGAGTCCAATGGAACTGCAACATGATAAAAAAATTATCAAGAAATACAGAGTAAAAGTAAAGAAGTTTCAAACTCTACAGTTAATTTAATCTCCTCATTTGTTTTGAGTCTAGTAATGGTAAAGTACGTGTTCATTAAACTATAAAATATTGTCAGTTGTATCTATGCCCATTAGTCACCATTTTGTTATGGGTAATAAAACCACTTTAATAAAAAAGAAGCAAAATATAAGGATATAGGTTGTAGACCCTAAGATTCTTTACAAAGTTCATGCTTCAATAAAATAAAGGAGTGTAGAAGGTCTATTCGAATCCAAAGACATCCAATGAAACAAATCCTACAAATTGTGATTGAATCTCAAAGGTAGAAGCTTCTCGGTCATCAATCAGTAGGATCCACATACACTCACAAGTTGTAAGTCATAATACTGTGTGTGTCATCTCCAAATTACTTATCAAACAAAGACTTAAAGACATTAGAGGTCCCAAGGATGTGATTCATACATGGCTTCTTTCAAAAAGTCAAAAGGAGGGTAAAAAAAAAAGTGATTGGCAAATGGTCAATGCAAAGCAGACTCAATTGGATGACAACATATATACTTCTTTTCTACAAATTTCATCAGCTTTGAATGGTTGCATTAATCTTCAAAGCTCAATTCACTTATCATATTAATATAGAAATCTAAAATGAATTTTTTTTTAATATCCAAACCAAGTCCTACCAGAATATTGTGTCATCATAGCTTCCAACATTAGAAATTCAAAATGACAAGATGCTGCATGACATGATTCGCACATATACAAACCGATTTTTTGGGGGTAATTTCTAGAGTTTAAAATCTTAGGACTTTTCATGTGTGCACTTATGCAAACTGGTGGGTTTTGTGCTGTCTGAAGTTTTAAGAAGCACACCTAAAATTGATGACTTCTCATTCAGATACTGAACAATTAGCTTTCCCTCACATATATTTGCACATTAGTACATGAATCTCTTCATTGATTTTAAGCTAATCAAGAAGATAAACACAAATAAAACTAGGAATTAACAGTTAATTGCATGCCCTTCCCCGTTTGGTTGCCGAGCAAAAAGAATCCAACTTTTCCAAATTTGATTTTCAATAAAAATGCATGTATGACTGATCACCTTTTCTCAATAACATTTGGGATAGTGCTCCGTTTGGTTGCTGAGAAAATGAATTTACAAGAAAAGAATCCCTTTTTCTCAACAATATTCAGTTTTCAAAGAGAAAGGCTAAATCCAGCGCTTAGTAGAGTGGAAAAGGAAACCCTTTTGTGGGTTTTGAAAACAGTGAGAAAATCATTCATTTTCAGGGTCTTTAAGAAAGTTATTAAATGGGTTTTATGCAAGAAAATAAAATTCTATAGGAAGCTAAACCAATTCTAATATTTCTTTTGAATCTTCATACATTTTCAGGGCAAAAAAAGAATGAAACTTTATAGAAAATATTAGCAGAAGAAGTAAAGAAAAATGGAGATACCAAGCTTAGCCCAGATTTCTTCAGAGGGCTTTGAACCTGAACCCTCTCCCACTTCCACCATCAAAGCTTTTTAGTTTTCCCTGTGTTTGTGAGTGTGTTTGTTTTGTGTCTTTGGACCAGACGTTCAAACTTCGAAGAGATGGTATATATATACTTAGAGCAGTGGAATAGTGAAAAATAAATAAATAAATAAAAAGAGAAAAGAGAAAATCGTTCCAACTTCCAAGTTTGGGTCTTTGCTTTGCTTTGCGTTACTAAAAAAAAACTAAAGTTTGGGTCTTTGCTTGTTGCTATACGCTAATTCTAATCATGTGTCCCACTAAGCACGATGTTGGCTTGTACACGTCTTGTTGTTTAGCTCTAAGGTTGCCAACTTTATCGACTCATAATGTTGCTTCAATATCTTTTGTAATGTTACGGGTTTTTGGTTTCAACCATATGTGACAATATCCTTTCTCTTCTCTCATTTCAAAAATACTTACCCAACTCTAAATTCCCTAACTCTTTGATTGAAATGCGTATATTAAGTGTTTTTTTTTTTTTTTTTTGGAGAAACAGTGTATATTAAGTGTTTTGGTTAGCAAATTTGTGTTTAGGTTAAATTGAAATGAACCCTAATACACATATTATTTATAGGTGAAGCACAAATATAATGTGACAAAATTACTCATATTTCCCATAAAATATTATAAAGGCAAAAATACTACTTTAGTCCCTACATTTTGAGGTCATTTTCAATTTAGTCTCTCTTTTTTTTAGCAATCAGTTAGTCTTTTTTTATTTTTTATTTATAGTCAATTTGATCCCTATTATTAACCTACTAATGAAAAGCAATCAATTTAGTCCTTTTTATTTTTAATTTATAGTCAATTTGATCCCTACTATTAACCTACTAATGAAAAACATTTATGCAGCAAACAATGTACACCATTGGCACACTTGGTGCTTATGTGGCTAATAAATAATATTAAATTATTTTAAATAAACATTAAGATGACACACTTCATTTTAATGTGCTTACAGCCTTACACCCTCAAGTTCACATTGGCACTCTTGGTGCTTACGTGGCTAATAAATAATATTAAATTATTTTAAATAAACATTAAGATGACACATTTCATTTTAATGTGCTTACAGCCTTACACCCTCAAGTTCAACGCCATTTCATCTGCATAGATTGTATTTTTATTTTTTATTTTTTGATGAGAAGATTGTATTTTTGTTGAGAAATAATTATAACAGCTAAATAATATGAATTGTTGTCTAGTTGTCACAATTCATAGTCATAGTCAATGACACGTCAAACTTTAATCACTCTAGAGGATACTTGTAAATCTACATAAGTTCACGCGACATACGAATTATGGTTCTATTCTCTGCTTTTGCAATAGAGTCAGACATGACATTCTACTTCTTGCTTTTACAGATGATCAAGTTTCTTCCGAGGAAAGAGCAATACCCTGCCGTAGATCTTAGTCTAAATCTGTAAAATGACATTACACAAATGACCATTGATTATATAAATGACCATGACTTAGATGAGTTTTAGGGTTAGTTTGGTTGGAGAGGTGAAAAAGTGAAAAGATAGAAAATGGTGGAAGGAAAAAAAATTTTTAATTTTTCTCATTTTTGTTTGGTTGAGAGTGAAAAAGTGGATAGATAGAAAAAAAGAATTTGTATAAATTCACTTTTATACCCTTGTTAAAAAATGATACCCAATTAAAACAAAAAAGTGACAAATAGCCAATAAATAAATAAATAATCAATCACCTAAATTTATTATAAAAAAAAAAAATTCATATCTAGTTAAACAAAAAGGGCAAATTACAAAGTTGATCCCTATTCTTTAACCTATATTTTAATTTGGTCCATAACTTTTCAATTGTGTCAATTTGATCCATAACCTTTTAGTATCGTGTTAATTTAGCCTCTGCTGTTATCTCTTTGATAAAATTTGCTAACATGGCAAATGGCCCAAATAAAAGATAATATTTTTCCACCTCAACAAACACCTATACGGCCATCTCAATTTTTTTTATTTAAAAAAAAAAAAAAAAAAAAAAAAAAAAAAAAAAAAACCTAAACGAACTTTTAAATACTTTGAAACATTTTTTGAAACGCTAAACCAAGTTAGAAGCCCTCTCTCGCAATTTGAGAGAACCAAACCTTCAATACTCCGGTCTTCTCACTTGTCTCCATTGCCACCATGGCAATGGCCTTGAACTCGTCGTCCCTAGCTTTTTTTACTCCCTTTATTCTCACCCACTCTCTTCACTCATGTTAATGTATATTGTGTTTTGTTATGGGCTTTAGGCCCTACTGCTTTACTTGTATAGCACACTTATACTTGTACTACACTTTACTTGTACCGCACACTTATGCCTCCTATATAAGGCACTGATGTATATTCTTTCATTAAGAAATACAATACAATCTTTCAGTATTTCTAACATGGTATCAGAGTCACTGCTCTAATCCTTTGGTGTGCCGCTCTTCAGCAGTCTTGTCTTCTTGGGTGTCATCTGCAGCCGTTGTTGTGAGCAGCACCACTGCCTCCACCGCGACTTCAGTACATCAAAGACCACTGCCCTGCCGCCACCTCCGCTTCCGCTTCTCCGATCAGACCACAGATCACACCATCGGAAAGAACTCCCTCCGATCTACCGTTCTGTGAAATTTAGTCTTCATCGGACCTCTCACGCGCCCCCACGCGCCACCAGAATTTTCGGCGTCAGTGTCACGCGCCTCCAGCTTCTGCCACGCGCCTCCACGCGCCGCCACGCGCCGCCACGCGCCTCCACGCGCCAGAGTTCCCCCTGCTGACGTCAGCCCTAGGTGACGTCATCTGCCACGTCATCACCACGTCATCTGCTGACGTCATCTGCCACGGTACCTGCTGACGTCATCGTTGACCAGACCGTTGACTTTGACCGTTGACTTTGACCCGGGGTTGACTTTTTCAGTCCAGGTGCTCCTTATCCAGTTTTTCGCGTAGATTTCATTTTTGCAGTCTATTTTTGCATATTTTGCTTCTAAATGAAGAATAAGGACAGGTCTTCTTCTTGTTGCAATAATTGTCATCGACAATCCAGCAAACGTTTTTGCAATTTTTGCAAACGTTTTGGCCACAGTATTGAGACTTGCTATCGTCGCAACAAATCAGCTGTTACAATTTCTGCTGCTACTGTTGCTAACACTGAGAGTGTCCAACCAATGGCTCCTATCTCTGCACAGTCTAAGTCTTCAGAACGCACTTTCACCATGTCCACAGATGACCTTAAAAATATCATCGCCAATGTCATTCGTATGGTTGGTAATGCATCTTACTCCTCTTCTCTCTCAGCTTTATCTGGTATGTCTCCCTCCTCTTGGCTTATGGATTCCGCTTGTTGCAATCACATGACACCTCACTCGTCTTTATTTTCTGAACTCAAACCTGCACCACACCCTCTTAATATTCGCACAGCAAATGGTTCCACAATGTCTGGTCATAATATCGGTTCTGTTTCGACTTCCAACCTTTCGGTTCCTGGGGTGTTTAATGTTCCTGATCTTTCTTACAATTTATTTTCTGTGGGACAATTAGCTGAGTTGGGTTATCGCATTATATTTGATTATTCTGGGTGTATTGTGCAGGATCCGAGGACGGGACAGGAACTTGGGACCGGTCCCAGAGTTGGGCGTATGTTTCCCGTGGATAACCTTCGTCTTCCACTTGTTGCTCCTGTTTCTGTTGCTGCAGCTGCTGCAGTCTCTTCAATTCCTTCCCTTGCACTTTGGCATGCTCGTCTTGGTCATGCATCTTCCTCTCGGGTACAACAATTGGCTTCTAGAGGTTTGTTAGGTTCAGTGTCTACAGAAAATTTTGATTGTGTCTCATGTCAGTTAGGAAAACAACCAGCTTTGCCTTTCAATTCTAGTGAATCAATATCCACTGATATCTTTGACCTTATTCATTCTGATGTTTGGGGGCCTTCCCCGATCTCTAGTATTGGTGGATCTCGATATTTTGTTGTCTTTGTTGATGATTATTCCCGCTATAGCTGGATTTTTCATATGAAACATCGTTCTGAATTATTGGAAGTATATTCTAATTTTGCAAAAATGGTTGAAACTCAATTTTCCAAACGTATCAAAATTTTTCGATCTGATAATGCTCTTGAGTACACTCAATATGCTTTCCAAGCTGTTTTGCATTCCTATGGCACTGTTCATCATCTAACTTGTCCAGGTACCTCTCAGCAAAATGGTAGAGCCGAACGAAAACTTCGTCATATTCTTGACACTGTTCGTGCTCTCCTTCTCTCTGCCAAAGTTCCTGCTCCTTTTTGGGGCGAAGCTGCTCTTCATGCTGTTCATGCTATTAATCGCATTCCAAGTCCTGTTATCCACAATCAAACTCCATATGAGCGCCTTTATGGGTCACCTCCAGATTATCGCCATCTTCACTCTTTTGGTTCTGCTTGTTTCGTTCTTCTTCAGCCACATGAGCATAACAAACTTGAGCCTCGGTCAAGGCTTTGTTGTTTTCTTGGCTATGGCGAAACTCAAAAGGGGTATCGGTGTTATGATCCTGTCTCTCATCGACTTCGAGTCTCCCGTACTCCGTGCATTCTCTGATGCTGATTGGGCAGGGGATCCTACTGATCGCAGGTCCACTACAGGTTATTGCTTTCTCCTTGGTTCTTCTTTAATTTCTTGGCGAAGTAAGAAACAAACCTTTGTGGCCCGCTCCAGTACTGAAGCAGAATATCGTGCCCTTGCTGATACCACATCTGAGCTCCTTTGGCTACGATGGCTTCTTACGGATTTAGGTGTGTCTACATCCTCTGCCACTCCCCTTTATTGTGATAACCAGAGTGTCATTCATATTGCTCACAATGATGTCTTCCATGAACGGACTAAACACATCGAGATTGATTGTCATTTTATCCGATATCATCTTGTCCATGGTGCTCTCAAGCTTTTCTCCGTCTCCTCCAAAGATCAACTTGCAGATATCTTCACCAAGTCACTTCCTAAGGGTCGCACTCGTGATTTGGTTGACAACCTCAAGCTGGTCTCACATCCACCTTGAGTTTGAGGGGGGCTGTTAATGTATATTGTGTTTTGTTATGGGCTTTAGGCCCAACTGCTTTACTTGTATAGCACACTTATACTTGTACTACACTTTACTTGTACCGCACACTTATGCCTCCTATATAAGGCACTGATGTATATTCTTTCATTAAGAAATACAATACAATCTTTCAGTATTTCTAACAACTCAAACTCAGGAAGTACTGGACTGGACCATTGCTATTGCTACAACTTTTATCACTCTGTTTCCTTTCTCATTCAAGTCCAATATGGGAATTGAATTCTACTGTAAACCCAACGGTAATTTTCGAGGAAGTTACCAAACTATTAGAGGAATATCAAAGGTTAGCAGCAAGTCAACAACACTCCTAGTTCTGTAACCTTCTATTTGTGTTTTATCCTCTGTTTTGTTATTATCCTAGACACATCAAACCTAGGCTGGTTTTGTGTCTCCAAGACTTTTTGTATACTTACGATTCAATTTTAATAAAACTTCTATTATTTACTCAAAAAAATCATTGTGTCTTTTCAATCCAAGCTCGCCTAATTGAGAACAACTAAAAGGATTGTTGTTGCACACAATTTTGATAATCATTGTATCTTTTCAATCCAACCTGGCCAAACTATTCGTATTGTTGCACACAATTTTGATACAAGCCCAAATCTCAATACCAACAATGAATTGTCCAGTAACCCAATACAAATGGAGCGCAATTATACACCGCATGCCAATTAAAAAGCCCACAACGAAAACAAACCCATTTACACAATCAACCACAAAACAAAAACCTGTCTTGTTTGACTGAGTGAACCCAAATTCTAATACAAACCCAAAACCTAAGGCGAACAAAAAATAAGAGCAAACAATGGTGGTTCTAGCCAAGTCCTTCTTGGGTTTGAGAGGTGAGAGAATCTGGCCGGATTAACCGATCTGGGTTTGAGCAAAAAGAGAGAAAGGGTGGGAATAGCGGGAGTGACAAGGGGAGTGACAAGATTAAGGCCACCATTGAGTAGGTTGTGGCAAGCGGTGAGAGCATTGAATGTTCGGCCATGGAGGTATATGATTCGATCAGGTTGAGAGAGATGAAAAGTTTCATCTGGGTTTTAGGGTTGTTTTTAAGTTAATTTAGTTTAGTTTTTTTAAAATTTATTCAGGCCACGTGGCAATTTGGATGACATAAAAATATTTTTTTTATTTCTATTGTATTAGCATTTTTCATCCGTCACTTAACGGCAATGAACATTTTGGCATAATATCAAAAGATTAGAGATTAAATTGACATATTTGAAATGTTAGAGATTAAGTTGACATACATCCTAAATGTTAGGAACTAAATATGTAGTTAAAAAAAAAACAAAAAACAAAATAAAACAACTATCACACCCAAGGCCCTAGGAAAAAAAGAAAAGAAAAGAAAAAAGATGTTTATTGCCTAATGCCTACGAAAGCTAGAAAATAAAAAATAAAAAGACAATTGGATAAAACCCATGTGCAAGTGCACATGGATATTTTTTTTCAATCAAGCAAATTAGAATCCTTACCTAGTTTTCTCTTAATTTTGGAGAAAACATTTTGGTGAGCCCAGAGAGAAAACACTTGGACTCCACCAATTTTTTTCCCTCCCCTCCCTCTAACCAAATACCCATCAAAAATGTTTTTTTTCTTTACTCCCTAAAATCCACCCAACCAAACATACCCTTAAGGTATCCACAATCTAAAGGATAGCCTCCCAATGTAGAAGACAAGGTGTTGTCATATGCAGGCAAATATTAGTGAGTTAGTTCAAATTATGAACCAAGCGGCAACATCTTTTAGGATTATGCAACAAGCACAAGCCTCCATGATCCATATACAATTTGACATTAGGATCCGTTAGAGGCGATGGTTTTTTAACCCAACAAGCCTATTTCCTCCCAAATATCCAATACATATTTTCTCTAAGGCAAAATAATCCCTTTTTCTTATAGGGTTGTAAATGAATTTAGTTGTTTATAAAATTCCAACCTTAACTTAGGAAAAAGTTTTTTATTTTTATTTTTATTTTTTAATCATTATTTATTTAATAAATAAGCCAAACTTAAGCCTAAATTTAAGCTTGACTATTAAAGAAATCAAGTTCAAACATTATAATGAATACGAGGCTATGTTTTAAGTAGGGAATAGGATTTGTATCCTTTCTGAGCAGAATATACTTAAGAAAGACGTACTAAATAGATTTGGAGCTAGCTTTATCACCCTCTAGACCCAAGACGTGAACAAAGAAGACTCACTGAAAGATTTTAGGAGGTAAATGAATCATGGTGCATCATGAGACAATACATTATGAGGAATCTCACCATCAAAAATTGTTTATGACATGCAAATAATAAGATAGCATGATGTCAACATGACACCACTCCAATATGTTTTTAGAACACCCATATGGAATAAAAAGAGCACCAGGTACTTCTAATAAATGTCTTAACTTTCACTTTACCACACTATTTTGTTCTGTGGTATGTGGACAATAAGATAGATGAATTATGCCATAATCATCAAAGAATTAAAATAAAGATGTATAAAAAAAATTCACCAACATTATCAAATTTATTAGCTAGGCCAAGTACTACTATTTGCCAAAATATGTATGAATTTACTATTGTTTGCGAAATAATTAGGGATCTACCACTTTTTTAAAACTCGAGTTTGTGAAACTCGAGTTACACAGCAAACTCTGAGTTTCATGAAAAATAGCCACTATTTTTTTATGTAACTCGAGTTTCAAGAACTCAAGTTCCATGAAAAATAACATGGCAAACTTGAAGGCTATTTTTTCAAAGAACTTGAGTTTCTGGAACTCGAGTTACATGACAAACTTGAGTTTCACAAACTTGAGTTTAAAAATGTGATAAATTGTTAAAT